>CM076689.1:106132936-106732936 GCA_038501925.1 Xenopus petersii | reverse complement strand
GGCCTGTCAGTGGAGAACATAACAAACGCCGGCATAAACAAACACAGAAGCAGCACTACTTGGCAGGCCAGGGTCACACTGGGCTCTCAGCTGCAGAATTGCAGAATCAGGGGCCAGATACAAACACAGTCTAAAAATCAAGGGAAAAATTGATGACTGGTACTGTTTGTCCTGATGAGAATGCTGGGTTTCTGGCCAAGATGGCGTGCTTAATATTTGCAGACCAATAGCTAAGGGACAGGCAGGCAGGGTGACACAGGGAACTTTATTAAAGGGATTCTGTCATGATTTTTATGGTGTAGTTGTTATTTCTAAATTACACTGCAAATAATTCACTCTACCACATAAAATATAGTTATATTTTTTAAAATATAGTATTTTTTTTGTTATAATTTTGGTGCGTAGGTGCATCTCGGGTCATTTTGCCTGGTCATGTGCTTTCAGAAAGAGCCAGCACTTTAGGATGGAACTGCTTTCTGGCAGGCTGTTGTTTCTCCTACTGAATGCACCTGAATGTGTTGCAGAGGGACCTGGATTTTACTATTGAGTGCTGTTCTTAGATCTACCAGGCAACTGTTATCTTGTGTTAGGGAGCTGTTATCTGGTTACCTTCCCATTGTTCTGTTGTTAGGCTGCTGGGGGGGGGGGGGGGGAAGGGAGGGGTGATATCACTCCAACTTGCAGTACAGAAGTAAAGAGTGACTGAAGTTTATTAGAGCACAAGTCACATGACTGGGGGCAGCTGGGAAACTGACAATATGTCAAGCCCCATGTCAGATTTCAAAATTAAATATAAAAAAAATCTGTTTGCTCTTTTGAGAAAACGGATTTCAATGCAGAATTGTGCTGCAGCAACTGAAAAAGAAAAGTTTTCCCATGACAGTATCCCTTTCAAGAGCAACAAGCTAGAAACATGTATCAGTCTGTACTGAGGTCAAAGAAATATGGTTTTATATATGGTTCTCAGTCTGTACTGAGGTCAAAGAAATATGGTTTTATATATGGTTCTCTTGTTCCCAGGAGAGAGATGTGGGATTCAGTTAAAACTCTTCCAAACTTCTGCCCATCCGACCCTATTATACCTTCTTATGTTATGGGAATTCAAGGTTAGAAATGAATGAACATGTTATCATATCAATGGTCCATCTTCAGTCCCACGGGTATCCAGGACAGCAAGTCAGTGTTTACCCTCAAACTATGGAGCCTTTGAGATGGATTTCCAGGAAAATCCAAAAGAGCAAATACGCTCACCTGAAATTACCCTCAGGTGCCCCTTTCCCAGGCACTGCTTTGAGAACCCTCTGGGGTTCCAGCCACGCAGGTTGGCCTGCCTTAGATAAATAGCTCCCAAGATTAATTATAAGGCAGCAGGGTAGAAACACACAGAACAGAGACATCAGATACAGCAGAGCAGAATACTCACTTTTTATCCTGAATATATCCTTCTACTCGATGCAGCTCCTTCCCAAACAAGCCACAGGGCTTAAAATTAAGTACGCACTTGTCTCCAGTACTGTAAAGAAGGCAGATAGCAACGCATTAGGGACTTTCTTTTAAAAAAGAAAATAAGTTCAGCTGAGCAGCAGCATGAAGCAAATCAGTCTCTCATGTGCCGGGCAGGGGAAGGAAGCCTTTCAGCTCCCACACTCTCAAGCAGACAAGGAAGAGAGAGTTGGAGACACTTAGAAAAGGAAAAGAATTCAGATGACTGGAGGACATGTCTGATCGTGGTTAGAGAATATGAATGTCTGTGTGAAGCACAGGGAAGACTGATGTTTATAAAACAAATATAACAACTGGAAAAAGCAAAACATTGTCACTACCTGTGGTTCATGATCTCTACTGTCCCATACTGCTCGATCCACAGCTTGCCGATAATTACATTGTGCACGCAGCATGTGGGGTTTGTCCATGTGTACGCTTCTTTGTGCCTGTTGGTTACACAACTGAGCTTAATACCTGTACTAGGCCCGGACTGGATATCTGTGGATTCTGGCAAATGCTGTAAGACTGCATAGATGACTCCATAGTCACTATTTAGTGGGCTTTTAAAACCCAGTCTGGGCCTGTCATGCACTATAAATGTCATACTCCGCTTCATAAAAGCAGCCTATATTTTCTGCCTCCCTGGGGAGGGAAGCCTCTATAAACCCTCCCTAATGAGAAAAGCCCCATCCACTACCCTCCATAGTGCTCCCTCCCCGCATAGTACATTAATGCAAAATGCATCCCTTAATGTGAATCTCACAAATCCAGGCAGAGTAGCGTAGCGGAACTCAAGGGCACCATCTTCTGCAACTTCGGTTTTCTTCGTATCCTTTACCTTCCTTTGGCCATGTACGGAGCTTTCCAGCACATGCTCAGTTGCAATGAATACCGGACTGGCTCCAACTGCGCATGAGCCAAATTGCTCAGTGTCTGTGGTCCCTTTCCGAAGAAAACAGAAGATATGGAAGGTGGCACTCTAGAGCTCCATTGCGCTACTCTGCAGGGATACATGAGATTCACAGAGACACATCTTGCACTTATGCATTATTTGGGGAGGAAGCAGGGACGGGGCACTATGGAGGGTAGTAGATGGGGCTTTTCTCATGGGGTGGTTTAGTTCTCCTATGTTACTTTCAGTTGCAGTTTCACATGCTACTGCTAGGTCCTCTCTTTTACAACTTATAAACCTATGTTTGTAGCTACACAGAGCCCAAGGAAGAAAAGAAGGAAGACAAGGATAAAAAATAAGTAATGAGCTTCCAAAAAGCACTTACTTCAGCAGCTCCAGAGTTATGGTGCCTCGGGGTTCAGCCTCCACACTCTTCCCCCAAAACTTTAACTTGGGATAGATAGAGCCGTGAAAAACAAAGTCTTTGTTGAGACCTTCAGCATGGAAAGCACTGACTGGCGGGTGATGGCTCACTTGTTCAGAGATGAACTGGAAACCTAGATCTTCCCTGGAAAGACAAGCATATTCACTGTACTATTTTCCATGGCTGACACATGTATTTTCTGGTTTCCCACCTACCCCTATCTCACCTTACTAACTCAAAGGTTTCTCCCAGCAGGGGGTTAAATGGTTTCCCTGTTCGCTCCCACTGTGATGCCACTGCGGAGACAGCAAAGGCTGCGACACACTGCAAGAAGAAGATGATGATGATGATGATGATGATGAATGATAGGAATGAAACCATCATAGATACAGGACACAGAAGAGGAGCTGGTGACCCTGTGGCGATACCATCCTTAATACTTACCTCCCCTCCCCACATACAGTGAAATATATTGAAACATATGGACGCACACATTCCCCATATATTATCCAGAATGCTCGGGACCTGGTTCTTTCTTAAATTTGGATCTTCACTCGACTCGAAAATAATGGAAACATTAAACAACCCCAAAAGGCTGGTTTTGCTTCCAATAAGGATTGTTGGGATCAGGTACAAACTACTGTTTTATTATTACAGAGAAAAAGGAAATCATTTTTAAAAATTTAGATTATTTGGATAAAATGGAGTCTGTGGGAGACAGCCTTTCTGTTATTCGGAGCTTTCTGGATAACAGGTTTCCGGATAACAGATCCCATACCTGTACAGGAGATGTCATTCTAAGCATTAGTATTTCCCAAGGCAGAACTCTGAGCATTGATAATAAACAGACCAGCATCTTTAACATGGTGTCGAAGTTTCCATAAATGTACCAAATCACGGAGGCAGTGAAATGAAGGTTACAGCATAGCAAAGACAAATATTGTTCAGATTCTCGGAAGCAGCATGAGCCATGGTGTTAATTATTCAGAGGCTGATAGCAGGTTGCACTCTTTAATGTGTGAGATAGGACCTGCTACACTCAGAGAAGCTTAAACTTTACTAAAGGTTAAATAAACGCCTTCAGCTTTAAGCCAATACTGGGAATTGTATTCAACGACAACTAGAGGCCTACAGGTAGGGAATAAAGGTTCAAATGCATTTAAAAAAAGAACCATCTGGCTGTCAAGAATCCCAACCGTGCAGATAAGGGGTGGCCCTTGTTAGAGGTAAATGATTTAGAAGACAATACGTGCTCGGGTGAAGGCCTGTGTCCCAGTAAGTTTAGCCTGGGGCCCATCTCTCCACTACTGTAGCCAACCACGCCTTTCAGCCCTCTCTGCATTTCTAACATTCCCCAGTAACATTGCGGGTGGAGCTGCACATGGAACTGGGCTCCTTCCAGAAAGAACTGCCTAAACTGTGGATGTTATGTTTCAGGGGTGTGCCGTTAGCTCACAACAGGAGAGAAAAGCATGTCAGCATTACATGAGATACAGGATTGAAAATGCAGTATGAATATTCCTCTGAAAACAACTTTTATATATATATATATATATATATATATATATATATATATATATATATATATATATATACACACACACATATATACACCCTCCAGGAAACAATATGGCAGCTCCTTTCCATAAGGCTCAATACAAATATACAGAGAAGGAATAAAAGTTTATGACATTGAGAAAAACAAACCAGTATATTTCCCCTTTAAACCCCAGGACACTGGTTTTTAAAAGAGACCTAAACCCTAAGAATGAATATGGCTAAAAATGCCATATTTTATATATTGAACTTATTGCACCAGCCTAAAGTTTCAGCTTGTCAATAGCAGCAATGATGCAGGACTTCAAACTTGTCACAGGGGGTCACCATCTTGGAAAGTGTCTGTGACACTCACATGCTCAGTGGGCTCTGATTGGCTGTTGAGAAGCTAATTACTAATTATCCAGCAGAAAATGAGGTTGGTCTGTAATATAAGTCGATGCTACAGGGCTGATTATTAAATTCTGATGCTAATTTGACTGGTTTCTGTGCTGCCATGTAGTAATTATCTGTATTAATTAATAATCAGCCTTATATTATGACATTTCTATTCTATGTGTACTGTATATTGTGAGTGGGTCCCTAAGCTCAGTAAGTGACAGCAGCACAGAGAATGTGCAGTGAATCAGCAGAAAAGAAGATGGGGAGCTACTGGGGCATCTTTGGAGACACAGATCTTTACTGCTAAAGGGATGTGGTTGCCTTGGGCTGGTACAGAAGCACAAATCATAATGTACAATATTTCTAGCTACTTCTTTAGTTAACCTTTAGTTTTCCTTTAAGAGAAGTTTTCCTTTAACAGCAGTTTCACCTGCTGGGATGGGGGGTCAGAGTAAATGAAGAAGAACAACTCACAATCCTTTGGCTTTTAACCAAAATGTACAGAAATATTCTAGTGGAAGAGAAGCAGTAAAGAATTGATGGACAAGGCAGTGGTTATATAAATATTTGGAGAAAAATGAATAGCTCTTACCCCAGGCCATGCCTGAAAGGAAACAAAAAGAACAGAGAATCTAGAGATAAAAGTTTTGAGTTGGTGGGGAAAACTCAGAGAGGGATACAGGGAGGGTGAAAGGGAGAAATATAAATGCAGAGAGGAGTGTGGAAACTGAAAAATATATGGGCAGACAAGAGAAAGAGACAGAGATAAGTGGAGGTTTCTGCAGATTGATATTCATTACAGACACAGTTTGAGATTGAGATACGTAGAGAGACCAATAGAAAAACAGATAAACAAAAAGACATACAGAGTGATAGCAATCTAGATCTATAAAATTGCTAGATGGCAGACACAAAAAATGAAAACATATAGAGATAGAATGACAGACGGATAAATAGACCTATAAAGACAATATGGGAAGGTCTATCATATCTAGCTACACCAACAGACAAGAGAAACAGATAACACAACAGACAGAACTTTCTCCCTGTATGATTCATATCTGGATATAACCATTCAGAACAGCAATGCAAAAGCTGCAAGGCCAGTCTGTAGAAGGAAGGGAGTCCAGTTATGGTGGAGAGGCAACAGCCTATGACTCACTCTACTTCCATAACAGCCTTTGTTGTCAGAACAAATATATCATTAGAAGCTAAAACTCACACACACACAGTGGGTATTTCCCTCCCTACACACAGTAGGCACGGAGATGTTTGTTAAGCTGGCACTAAACTGGGGACTATCACTCAGCAGGGTATGGCGAGACCAGGGCCAGTGATCAGTGGCTGAGAAATAGCTCACATTGCCAAGTGCACAAGCTCTGAATGCTCAAACCTTACAATCCCCAATTATCCCTTTAGGTACCTGGTAGTGTGTTGTCTCCTCGCACAACTCCAGAAAACTAACTCTGTATGACATGTAAATGTACCAGGCAAAAACCCTACGACCAGCTGTTCCCTCCATCCCCTGTACAACAGTCACCCTTAAAGGAAAACTATACCTCTTAAACAATATAGGTCTCTATAAAAAGATATTGTATAAAACAGCTCATAAGTAAAACCCTGCTTTATGTAAATAAACCATTTTCATAATAATATTATTTTTTAGTCGTATTTGTCATTGGGTAATCCGAATAGAAAATTGCCATTTTAAAAAAATAAGGACTGCCCCCTGGTATCGTAGGATTCACGGTGCACACAAACAAACCATACATGTTAGGTAACATGAGCCAATAAACAAACAGAGTTCAATCTTTTGCTTCCAACTTACAAGTTAAGGTGGCTTATTGGCCCGTGTATGGGGCCCCCCGACGGGCTTCCCCGATCGAGATGTGGCCGAAAGTCGGCCAGATCTCGATCGGATGGGACAAAAAATCCCGTCGGATTGTGGCCGCATCTGTTTGTTGATGCGGTCCTGGGATCCGACCACCCGTTCCCATTCGTTAGGATCCGATTGTTGGCCACTATCAGATCAGACCGATATTGGCGATGATCCAACTTGCAGCACTCAATTTCTCCTCCCTGGCTATCTAATATAGAAGGCAGGGAGGAGAAATCAAGCGCTGCACGCTGGATCGTCGCCCTGGCGCAAGAAGAGAATCGTTAAATAATTTCTTAATAAAGACCTTGCAAATTTAAAGTTAAAACGACCTTGGTGGTTTTTTTTTCGTTAAGTAGAAACAAATTTTTGTTACTGGTCTTTTAAAGGAGAACTAAACCCTACAAATGAATATGGCTAAAAATTCCATGTTTTTAATACTGAACTTATTGCACCAGCCTAAGGTTTCAGCTTGTCAATAGCAGCAATGATCCAGGACTTCAAACTTGTCACAGGGGGTCACCATCTTGGAAAGTGTCTGTGACACTCACATGCTCAGTGGGCTCTGAGCAGCTGTTGAGAAGCTAAGCTTAGGGCTCTTCACTAATTATCCAGCAGAAAATGAGGTTTGTCTGTAATATAAGATGATGCTACAGGGCTGATTATTAAATTCTGATGCTAATTGCACTGGTTTCTGTGCTGCCATGTAGTAATTATCTTGCTTTGGGCTGGTACAGACACCCCAAACATAATGTACAACATTTCTAGCTACTTCTTTAGTTCGGCTTTAGTTCTCCTTTAAGCTAGGCACAGACGCAACGATCCGATTGTTGGACTTCTAATATCCTTATAAATTGCAGAGGCATACACCCCTTACAATTACATGATATTATACCTGCACAATGTCTCTTCTTTATTGTAAGAAAACTCATGTTACTTGAACCCTGGTGTGATGATTGCAGAACACAGCTGGCAGCCAGTGTGAGCAGGGAGTCACTAACCTGCATGCGAAGAATCGGGTCTGTTTGGGTACAGGCCTTGTTAATCATGTACGTGTGCTCCATGAATTCTGTGATTCTCTGCAGGAAACTCAAGGGCTCGTTGAAGACAATCGGCATTGTGATTTTCGACAGCTCCTGAAGCCAAAATAAGAAAGTGAAAAGCAAGATGAGTTACATAGATCTCTGCAGCCCAGGAGGCCTTTTTGTACCCTTCATAAACACCGATTTAAAGTCTATTCATCTTTTTAATACATAATTTGGAATAAGTGTAACTTCAACAAACTGGCCCCGGATTTTATACAGATTTGGAACGATAAGGATAGAAGGATTCTATAATTTATTACTGCACCAGTATTTATTCCCCCAATGCTTAAAAAAGAGGAGCTAAATTCAGGTTCCACATCACTGTGATATTGATTATTGTCCCTGCTCTGGTATTAAACATTACAGTGCTGTAGAGTCTGTACTGTAGATCTTGTCTTCTGTTTGATCTATGCCGATGTTTACATGGCATCATACAGCCCGGCAGAGTTACCACCACCACTTAAAGGGTTATTGATCAATCGATACATGTAGCACCTCTATTCCCGTCACCTAAATATTAGATATCGTACACTCACAGCACTTTTTCCTCTTGTTATATAAAAAGAGCAACACTAGTGTCTGGATATGAATAATAATAGGTTAAAATAAAAAGTGGCAAATATCTAAAAAGGTATGCTAGAGCGGTCAGTCACTCCTGCTAATAAGGAATCCGCTGCATAGAAAATCACGATAAAGCCTTCTGCAAATATAGTACACCCTTAGGGCAGTGGCCGATCGGTAGAGATTTGATGTCAAATCTTCGCTGATAAATATCCCAAAAACTCCTCTCTACTGGAAATAATTGAAATTGCCGTTGTTAAAACATACATATCACAAAGTTGCCTCCGGAGGCAACTTCGGAAGAACGAAGCAATGCATCTCCGCATCAGCAACTGCCCTTACAGGGAATATAGAATGAAGCAGGCAGAAAACAATGCACGTACCAGTCCAACAGATAGACAGACAGTTTGAGAAAGATAGATAGATAGATAGATAGATAGATAGATAGATAGATAGATAGATAGATAGATAGATAGATAGATAGATAGATAGATAGCTCGTTTGAGATAGATGATAGATAGATAGATAGATAGATAGATAGATAGATAGATAGATAGATAGATAGATAGATAGATAGATAGATAGATAGATAGACCGTTTGAGACAGATAGAAGATAGACAGACAGACAGATAGTTTGAGACAGATAGATAGATAGATAGATAGATAGATAGATAGATAGATAGATAGATAGATAGATAGATAGATAGATAGATAGACCGTTTGAGACAGATAGAAGATAGACAGACAGACAGATAGTTTGAGACAGATAGAAAATAGATATAGATAGATAGATAGATAGATAGATAGATAGATAGATAGATAGATAGATAGATAGATAGATAGATAGATAGATAGATAGTTTGAGACAGATAGAAGATAGACAGACAGACAGATAGTTTGAGACAGATAGAAAATAGATAGATAGATAGACAGATAGATAGATAGATAGATAGATAGATAGATAGATAGATAGATAGATAGATAGATAGATAGATAGATAGATAGATAGATAGATAGATAGATAGATAGATAGATCGTTTCCAAATGAAATAAGCGGTACTTCAAAGACTAAAGGCATAACAGGTGTCTTCTCCCCCAGCCTGTTTTCACCAGTTGAAAAACATCTGAAACCTCGCATGCCACCTGCAATGTTGCTCACTTACCAGTCCAATGCATTTCTTTAATATGCTCCATATACTGAAGTTATTCCTGGGGAACATAGGGGCTGGCAGTGTGGTGCTAGAGGAGGCAAAAGCAAATGCAACCATATTAGATACAGAATAAACAGATTGCAACTGCACTTAGAGAGACACAGTCAACACATTGATTTAGAGTCTGGGGGTCTGAAGCTTGCCTTTGGGAGGTCCTAGGACTAAGTTGGGCATAAAGTAATGTCACAAATGAGGGCCGATATTGTTATAATCATGGAGATCAGAACTGCACCAATGAATTTAAAGGACACTTAGACCATATTAATGGATTACAGGTAGTTTTAACTACCCAAAGGTCTGACTCCTGACCAAGTAATAAGGCATGTAGATGGGGTCATATTAACTTAATCAAAATCAGATGGTGCCTAGGCAGGCCTTCTCTTTGGTCCCATATACAGGCCAGTAAGTTGCCAACTTGTTCTGGAGAAGTTAAGTCACAGCTAATGTTAGCCTGTGTAGAGCCAGCTTTTTATATACATATATACAAGCATGGGAAATATTATCAATAGTTGACTAGTCAGGAAGAAAAAGAACCAATTTAATACTGCTATTGCGATATACTGCTATTTATTGGGGTTAGTTACAGATAACTCAACCACAGCAGTCACATGAATGAAACAGGTATACGATGCCTTGGAACTCCCTGAAACCCTGTAACCGAGCAGAAACCGACTTACCGGTGTTTCTTGACCCCATTCTCCTGCACTCCCCTCTCCACATCTGCTGATGTGTGCTGGTTGGGGAGAGTCATTTGCGAGCTTCTTTGGTTGGTGTCTGTGTACTCTCCGGAAGAATTATCAGAGTCCAAGCCTGTGCAGGAGAGAGAGAAAAGAGAGAGAAGAAAGCCAGTGTTAGGCAACAGATAATGAATGCCGGTTCTCCCCGAGTCTGAAGGTCTTACCACGTTTTTTTATTACTGTAGTTGTGCAAGAGCGAGTGCTTCCCCAGGCTGCTGGGACATGGATAAAGTCCAAGTTTAGTCTCCAGAAATTAACTTCAGACCTTATGTCACTGAAAGGATTTTATTTAACCCGATGCCTTTTGGAGGCCTTCACTTTGCCAAACAAGTTGCCGGACTGGCTCAGCAGGGATCATGGAAACCAGAAACATACAGTGATGGCAGTCAGGTACTTGACAGGAGGTGCAATGGATTTTAGGACCTCCAGCAGGGAAGTGATTAAAAATAGGGATGCACCGAATCCACTATTTTGGATTCGGCCGAACCCCCGAATCCTTAGCTAAAGATTCGGCTAAATACCGAACCGAATCCTAAATTGCATATGCAAATTAGGGGTGGGAAGGGGAAAACAGTTTTATTTCCTTGTTTTCTGACAAAAAGTCACACGATTTCCCTCCCCGGCCCTAATTTGCATATGCAAATTAGGATTTGGATTCAGTTCAGCTGGGCAGAAGGATTCGGCCGAATCCTGCTGAAAAGGGCTGAATCCTGGCCGAATCCTGGATTCGGTGCATCCCTAGTTAAAAAGGCATATTATACTATATATTCAGGTTATATCCTACCAATCTATTATTAAAACTAAAGCTTGGTCTCTAGGGTGGCACTCTGGCAACCCTGGAACAGTTGAAATGCCGGTCAGCTGCAGAATGACCATTACCCCAATTTGTCTATATATATAGGTTTGGAATCCGTTATCCGGTAACACGATATCCAGAAAGCTGCGAATTACAGAAAGGCCATCTCCCATAGACTCAGTTATAATCAAGTAATCTAAAGTTTAAAAAAGTATTACCTTTTTCTCTGTATCAATGAAATGGTACCTTGTACTAAGATATAATTCATCCTTATTGGAAGCAAAACCAGCTTATTGGGTGTATTTAATGTTTACATCATTTTCTAGTAGACATAAGGTATGAAGATTCAAATTACGGAAAGACAATTTCCCATAGACTCCATTATAATCAAATAATCCAAATTTTAAAAAATGATTTCCTTTTTCTCTGTAATAATAAAACAGGATCTTGTACTTGATCCCAACTAAGATATAATTAATCCTTATTGGAAGCAAAACCAGAATGTTGGGTTTATTTAATGTTTACATGATTTTCTAGTAGACGTATTACGGAAAGACCCATTATCTGGAAAGCCCTGGGTCCCGAGGATTCTAGATAATAGGCCCAATACCTGTATCTGTAACCTTGTTATGAATTAAGGGGCCCAGCCTGAAGGCCAGTTAGGTGGAGATTTGGGTAACGGTGACATTGATCATTATCTGACAGAAAGAGGTAAACCGATCAGAGTAGTGGTTGGTAAGTAATGTTGAGATAGGTAGTCGTATCATTAAATGACTGGTGGAATTGTGGTGGGAATAATGATTGGATTCATTAGCCAGAAGGCATCAGCCCAAGCAAAAGTGCATCAGGGGCTAATTTCTCCAAATATTTCCCCATATCTTGGCCTGTCGTTATCTAATTAAAGGATAATGAGGAAAACCCTCTGCCATCTGGAGGCCATCTCACAAAAAAAATCCATCCGCTGCCAAAAACTGTTTCCAAGCTCTCCAGCTTCTCCGTCATGACAAGTTCCAAGTATTCGGTGCATCTCATGCTTTCCTTTCCCATTTCATATGTTTCTCTAAATAACCATGTGCTTCGGTAGGAGAAAGCAGGCTGTTCCTTGTAATTTCGGACTACTGAAAAAATATACTGTAGCAGTAGCCAGCTAGTTAACAGGCCTGTAAAAAAAAACTTTTAATGCCACAAAGCAGAGCCCCCTGAGGAAATGTTGTGTTTGCCCAGAGTGCAGTTGGGCAGCAGGTGTATCCAGGGTTGAGTGGAACTGTCCCAGCACAAGAACAGGGTTATAATATCTACGCTCTAGGCCCCTCCGCAGGCACACAGCTCTCACACAGAGATTTTACTTTAAACCCTCCTGAGCAGTGGAGACACCACTGTATAGATATTGCATGGAGAACTTTGCTTCTCCCTCCAAGCCTGGGGGTACTTATGTTCCCTAGTGCTGACACAATCATCCATTAATAAAGCAGAAAATAAGGGGAGGCAGGTCTGTCCTCAAAAGGCATATGTCTACCTGAGCCAGAACAAGAGCTAACATACACACAAGCACCAACTTATCAGCTGCTCCCAACAGCCTATGTCCTCCGTCAGCCTTACATCAACTCTACAGTTCCATTGAAGTTTGTAGCATACAACACCCAGCCCTTATATCCAACTCCACACCTAAACCATACTGACATGTAAAGATCTAGAGTGTGAGCCCATATACACACAAATGTTAGGCAACCCCCAAGTGAATTTATTTACTTACATGAAACTCCGGGCCAGTGCTCCGATCAGCAGAAAACTGCACAGGCTCGGGGTTATACCAGTGAGCACCACGGAGCGATCCTCTTCCGGCTTCTTCTTTCTTCAAATTTCCTGGGGCGACGCATGCGCAGTAGAATGAAAAAGCCAAATGTTTAGTTAAAGTTCGGCTTTTTGCTCTAATGCGCATGCACAGCCGCGAGAAAGCAGAAGAAGCCGGAAGAGAAGCTCTCACTGGTGCTCACTGGAATAACCCTGGGCCGGTGTCGTTTTCTGCTGATAGGAGCACCGGCCCAGGGTTTCAGGTAAGTAAATACATTCACTTGGGGGTGCCTAACATTTAGCACCCCCAAGTGGTTAAAGGAGAAGGAAAGCTACGGAGGCATTTTATTGCCAATAGATTAGCTGCAATAGTGCAAGCTAGAATGCTATATTTATTCTGTAGAATGTTTTACCATACCTGAGTAAAAAGCTCTAGAAACTCTCTGTTTGTTTAGAATAGGAGCTGCAGTATTAATGTGGTGTGACATCACTTCCTGCCTGAGTCTCTCCCTGCTCTGGGCTCAGATTACAGTAGAGAAGGGAGGGGTGGGGGGAGAGGAGCAAACTGAGCATGCTCTTGCCCAGGGCAATGAGGTTTAAGCTGAAGGCAGGAAGTCTAATACAGAAGCCCATGTGTACACAATAGAAGGAAAGAAATGCAGTATTTCTTTTGACAGGGGACTCAGAGCAACATTACTTGGGGGGTTTACTGGTATATTTAGATGGACCTTTCTGATAAGGCTTACTTAGTTTTAACCTTTCCTTCTCCTTTAAGAACTATTATCTAATGGCATCTAATGCCAAGGCAGATCTGTCCTGAGGGTGCCCTTACCCTCTCCATGCACCTCATGTATGTAAGCTATTGTGGGCATGGATATCAGCCTTCGTATGGGCAAGCCTTTGTGTGTGCATGCTCTGTATAAATACAAGCATACAATGGGAGAAAGAACCACAGGGAATAAGCTGCACAGAAACAGACTGACAGATGGAATAGGGGAGGCACAAAGAGACAGATACAAGGACATACTTATAAAGGGAAAGGTACAGAAAAGGTACTTGGAAAGAAAGTCTCATGCAAGACAGACAGAGTGAGAGGTACACAGAGACTGACACAGGGAAGAGAGAGGATGGGTATTATTCAGTAAAAAAAGGAAAGGTACTAAGGGACAGAGAGAGGGGGACAATCACATTGGAATCAGCTAATATAGATGAAAAGAGAGTAACAGGCACATTTATCGGAGAGGGTATGGAGGACAGCAGAACAAGAGCCCCAATTGCATCCTCTGCACTGCCAGATTTGCTATCTGTTGAAAGGAGCAAGACTCACCGGAAACAAATCCCTCTTCTGTGGCCCTTTCTCAAAATCCCCCACCAGCCAATGCCAGGGAGGGGTCAGTGGGTGCTACTCGGGTTACAGATATCCTGGCGAGGCTCAAACCACGGCAGATGGAATCTACCACCCAAGCGCGGCGTGTGCAAGACTTGGCTTGTCTGCCTGGAGCTGCAGGGGAAACAGGCGAAGCACTTCCCCATTCACTAAATGGAAAGCTGGAATTACTGCTGACCCTTGAATAGACTCTAAAGCAGGCGGTGCTTTCTAGAGAAGGCCCACAATGCACTGCACATTCTGCATCTATGAACCCAAATAACCTTACCAACTCTATAAATTATACAGCAAGATGGGCTGGGAGAGGCAAGGACAAAACTCAGTGATCAACATACAGCTACAGTATCAGCTGCTACTGATAAGAGTCTCCTACAGACCCCCTACCCCTTTATGGCAGCATCACTGACCCAAACGACTACTAATAGTGGTGCCGTATTTATGGGTCTATCCAGTCTAGGCCCAAAGTGTATTAAAGGGGTTCTGCCATGATTTTTATGGTGTAGTTTTTATTTCTGCTGGGTGGGGAGTGTGTGCTAGGACTCCAACTTGCAGTACAGCAGTAAAGAGTGACCGAAGTTTATTAAAGCACAAGTCACATGACTGGGGGCACCTGGGAAATTAAATATTAAAAAAATCAGTTTGCTCTTTTGAAAAATGGATTTCAGTGCAGAATCTGCTGCACTGATGCATTTTGAATAAAACATGTTTTCCCATGACAGTATCCCTTTAATGGCAGTTCCAGAAGGATTTATCTTTTGTGCGCAGAGAAAAGGTTTCCCCTCACTGAGCAACGCTACGAGCTCCTGGTCAATAAAAGGAACGACTGTTTGATAAAATATAGTAAGGGCCCCTGGCACTGGAGGGGTAGGAATAGGTTGGGCTCAGGGAGGTTTTATGGGCTGCTCTAATACAGACTTAACTTTTTATTTTCCCTTGCTTTGGTGTTGGTGCAGCTCTGCAGAACATTTGAGTTATTTTGGGTAGTTATTGCCTTATTATAGTAGAAGGAATGCGTAAATCGCTGGGGGGGGTCAACAAATGTTAGGCACTTCCTCATGAGGTAACTTCAGAAAATAAAGTGTTGCTTTCTCCTTCAGTGATTTACTTTATTCCCGATGAAAACTTATTTTGGGGAGATTCGACGCTCGTGGTAGCACGGATTTAAAGTTGGGCACCAAATCTCTCAGCATGCCAAGGTATTACAAAAGTATCAAGCAAACCCCAATGATTATAATCACTTAACTGCTGGTGCCAGCCTGGGGTACAGTGTGTTGAGACAGGTGCCACTTTTAGGAGGGCACATACACAGTACAGAAGATGGTGGGATCAAATTTGAATTGTAAAACTACCGCAGACGTGGCAAATAAATTCGGTCCTCTTATAGCAATCCTCCTGTGCTCCTGTTCAGCAAAATAAAAATAAAATTGGAGAAAGCAGAGGGGCAGAACTATGCTGCAAACTTAATTTAATTAGTAATGCACCAACACTACATGTTTTGGGCCAGCATGTATGGAACGCATTTTAGGACATCGTCAGGGGAAATGTCACACCTCGCTCCTCCCTCCTCAGCCGTCAACTCTTGTTCCTCACTCATCAGCCATCTGTCCTGGGTCCTTGCTTCTCACTCCTCCCTCCTCAGCCATCCGTCCTCTCTCCTCACTCCTCAGCCATCCGTCCTGGGTTCTAGCTTCTCCCTCCTTAGTCGTCAGCGATTGCTCCTCAATCCTCAGGGTGCCCAAATTCAGCCCTGCGCCCTTATTATAGTTACTTGTTCTTTCCATTCATTTTAGCCAATAGGTGTTTTAGGTTTTTTAATTGCAGCAATCAAATTCAAGCTACAGCTGACGGTTGAGGAGAAGCTAGGACCCAGGACGGATGGCTATGGAGGGAGGAGTGAGGAGCGAGGACCCAGGTTGGATGGCTGAGGAGGGAGGAGCGAGGACCCAGGTCAGATGGCTGAGGAAGGAGGAGTGAGGAGCAGAACATGATAGTTGAGAAGGGAGGTGCGAGGGGTGAAGTCTACTTTGAGGAGGGGTGAGTGGAAAAGCAGGAGACGTTGCATTCCTCTAGAATAGGAGATCGCTTACAGGAGATGGATTTCCCCTGACGATGTCCTAATATGCGTTCCGTAAGCATGCCCTTTGTCAAGTGTTGCACATTAAGTGCCTAATTTACGTAGATTTAAACACTGGTTTGGGGAATGTGATCTACACTTGACAAAGGGCATGCTGGCTGAAACATGTAGTGTTGGTGCATTACTAAGTAAATTACATTTGCAGCATAGTTCTGCCCCTCTGCTTCCTCCAATTTTATTTTTATTTTGAAGATGGTGGGATGGCACACAGCAATCAGTGTCCCAGGCCAGATCATTGAAATTCAAAATTCAAGAGTGCCTAGTAATAGAAATAGCAAGAACATGTGCCAGACAGCCTGTGCAAACTTAAACCACAAGCCCAACGGATTTCCTATTGCAAGACGGTTAATTATACGATTATTTATTATCTTGTAGCTATAACAATCGGTTAAGCACCACAGATGTATTGTTCTCTTCCGTTGTGGGTAACAAAGTTAAAATCATGTGGCGCAACCTTTATGCCTCTTGTGCTAGACAAGAGAACATGAATAAATGGCTTTTTGGTGAGCAGGACAACACAGACACATTCCCCATACTGAGAAACTAACCTGTGCTGCTGATACCCAATCAAAACTAAGAATCCCTATAGGCAATGAGACTTTTTTAAACTCGTACCTGTTTCGGCGTCGTAAAACTCCTCCTCGCTGTTCATGGTTCTGTGCTGGGTGTCTAGGTTTTAGGAAGGCGACTATTGCATCTTCTATGACAAGGGACAGGGATTCCTACACAGCTGTCGAGACCTGCAAGGCAGACAGAACTTAGTTATTAGAACAACATGGCTGCTGTATGGTCAACCGGAACCACTCTTCTTTATTCTAGATATTTATTAATACATAAAACAGAGAATCCTCACATTTATCATAAATAAAAGGAGGAATAAGTGTGTGGCGGTGGGTCAGTGTGCCATTTAATAACTGCTTCTTCACCCAGGATTTCTTCCTCCAAAATCTCTGCAGCTGTTTTCTAGACAAAATGTGTGACGCTACTGAGCTCTCATTCCCCTGGGCCGGCTCTGATACTTTATGAGGGTAATTTATTAAAGTCTGAATGACAAAAACCCGAAAAAAATAGTTTTTTTTACTATAAAATTCCAATTTTTTTGTGAAAAAAAATAAATAAAATTTTTGCAGTTTTCGGCATTCTGACTTAAAGGATCAGTAACAAATTTTTTTAAATTTATTTTTTTCGTTAGTATAGAACAAAAATAAACACAAATTAGTCTATATTAAAAAAAATAACTTACCGAAACTATGCTTGCGCTCCTCTTCAGAAAAGGCTACATGGCAACGATCCATCATGCAGCGCTCGATTTCTCCTCCCTGGCTATCTCCTATAAGGAAAGCAGGCAGGAGAAATCGACTGCCGCATGATGGATCGCCTTTTCTGAAGAGGAGAGCAAGCAGGGTTTTGGTAATTTATTTCTTAATAAAGACATAGCAATTTAAAAGTTTAATTTGTCCTTGTGTTTTTTTTTTCTTTTTATACTAACACATTTTTTTTTTTTTTTTTTAGAAAAATAATGTTACTGTTTACTTTACTTTAATGTTACTTTAAATAAATAACCCCCATAAAGTATTGGGTTTATTATAACCTGAAGATGGAATAGTCAGAATCCGAAAATCCGGCATCTCGGACCTGCCGAGGTTGTATATAAGTCAATGGGAGAAGTACAAAAGAAATCCTGATCTGTGCTGGGTTTCGTGCAAAAATCGGAAGATTTCGTAGTTTTCGGGCAAAATTCGCATGGCTCTAATTTTCGGCTGTTTTTTTCATGTTTTTTCCTGAGTTAGAATTTTTAGGGAAAAATGT
Source organism: Xenopus petersii (assembly GCA_038501925.1). Taxonomy (NCBI): domain Eukaryota; kingdom Metazoa; phylum Chordata; class Amphibia; order Anura; family Pipidae; genus Xenopus; species Xenopus petersii. The sequence continues at coordinate 106,714,809 of CM076689.1, read as the reverse complement.
ATTGATAATTTAAAAAAAAAAAAAACCTGTGGATTTGATCAAAGTAGTTTTTTGCACCATCACTGCTTGTTCCAAGAATCAAGGTCATGGTTTGGAAGGGAGACGTGCGTGGGTGTGGGCTGTGCAACATTCAAGGTTCTGACTGCAGAGATTTTCATTTGGATAGGGGTTCAATGTGTCACTGTGCCTTGAAGGGACCTACTATTGTCAGAGTCATTTGTTGACTAATGAAAAAACTTTCCGATATCAATTCGATTACACGATATACAGTAAATGAGTCAAAGGTTGTTAGTGTAGATGACCGGCAATGAAAGCAGTATCTACCTGCCACTTTCCATTCTCTACCATGTTGAGAATAGCTTTTGGAAACAATGCAGCAGAAAGCACCCGATTAACAGATCCACAAAAAAGTAGGCAAGGAGAACTTTAGCTTCATTTCAGGAGACAGAACCCACAGTGCAGAAAGGCTTTCAGTAGTCATGTTACAACTTTCCCTGTATCCTCCAACAGCCTTTGCCTTTCAGGGGCTGCTGGGAATTGTAGTCTGACCCTGCCGAGTAGATACGGAGTTTAACCTCACACACAGAACGAGGTTAAATGATCCGACAGACTGTGAATGCGGCACTGCTACAAAATACAATTACTATGAGCCAAAAGTTGCAATAATCTGAATTTCAAATCACCCAAATCCTACCGGCAATCAAAACATTCACATTCTGCTAATCCTTTCTTCAAAAAAAACTTCAGACTTTTACGACTTTTTGAGCATCAGTTGTTACTGCGGAAACCTGTGTTGTTTTAATCGGCCGTTTTAATTTCCCCGGAGAAGAGACCAAAATGACATTTAGAAAAAAAACAACACAAACAAAAAAAAAGAGCAAAAAAGGAGAAATCAGATTTCCCTGAGGCGCCAAACACATAAGTACTCCCAGAATTTGTATATTCTGACAGCCTGAATCCAAAGGGGAGGATAATTATAAATATGCAAACGTATTCACCTGCACCCGCCATTGAGGCATTGTGCCAATAGCTGAGAGCAAAAAGTATGGGCAAGGGGCCCTGTAACTGTCACGCAGCTTCAAACGTATGAGTAAAAGTTAGGGAGAACTAAACTTAATTAGCCAACGTACGGCCCCTGTCCAAACCCCATTCCAGAACTACTAGAACCCAGCCACCAATCTCAAACTGGCTCCTCTCTATATGTATAAATACAAATATACAGAGAAGGAATGTTCTGGGCACACAATAAGCTATACCCTCATACTGTACTGTCTAAGGGAAACAATATGGCACCTCCTTCCCATATGTATAAATACAAATATACAGAGAAGGAATGTTCTGGGCACACAATAAGCTATACCCTCATACTGTACTGTCTCAGGGAAATAATACGGCACCTTCCTCCCATATGTATAAATACAAATATAAAGAGAAGGAATGCTCTGGGCACACAATAAGCTATACCCTCATACTGTACTGTCTAAGGGAAACAATATGGCACCTCCCTCCCATATGTATAAATACAAATATACAGAGAAGGAATGTTCTGGGCACACAATAAGCTATACCCTCATACTGTACTGTCTAAAGGGAAACAATATGGCACCTCCTTCCCATATGTATAAATACAAATATACAGAGAAGGAATGTTCTGGGCACACAATAAGCTATACCCTCATATTGTACTGTCTAAGGGGAAACAATATGGCACCTCCTTCCCATATGTATAAATACAAATATACAGAGAAGGAATGTTCTGGGCACACAATAAGCTATACCCTCATACTGTACTGTCTAAGGGAAACAATATGGCACCTTCTTCCCATATGTATAAATACAAATATACAGAGAAGGAATGTTCTGGGCACACAATAAGCTATACCCTCATACTGTACTGTCCAAGGGAAATAATATGGCACCTTCCTCCCATATGTATAAATACAAATATACAGAGAACGAATGTTCTGGGCACACAATAAGCTATACCCTCATACTGTACTGTCTAAGGGAAACAATATGGCAGCTCCTTCCCATATGTATAAATACAAATATACAGAGAAGGAATGTTCTGGGTAAACAATAAGCTACACCCTCACGCTGTACAGGGTTACAGTCACTGTACAGTGAAGCATGTATGGCAGAATCCTACTCATATATAAAGATAAGGGGCAGCCTGGGGTAGACAGTACATATTTAATAACCTTCAGATGTGTGAGATGCACGTGGTGGTATGAGACTTGTTTTCTTGGTGTGACGGCTGCTGATGTACATTATTTACTCCAGGACTCTTACCAGTAGTCATGTGCTCCATGCACAGTCAGCACAGCAAGATAAAGGGAGTTCAGGGGCTGACTATGCACAGGTCATGGTGATCTTTAATTCTTGAGAAAAGGATTTCCCCACAACTTCAATGACCCAGGTCCTTTCTATCATCATTATCCCTCTATAACAGGCTTGCAGCAACAGGTGAGATTACCAAATGAGCAAATCTTACCCTGAAGGATTTTGGCACTTGGTTTCATCTGCAATTCGGACATATTATTATTATTTGTAATTTACCCCTTCCACATAAACCAGAAATATCAGTGGTACACGGTGAAAACACCAATTTAAATACAGTGTTACACAGTAAAGGACATGTAACCCCTTTCTACTATTCACATTGAGGGTTTGGCGGTTATAAGAACAATCAGAATGCAGGGTATGCGCCGCTTACAGGACAGTAATTGGATGCAACAGAAACAGACATCACGCAGCGGATTAAGGCTCAATTTATTTACATTTCTCTTCGTTTCGACACTTACTCCCCCTCCTGGCTCCTGTTCACTGGGGGTATGTATGGATTAGGCAAGCTTATTTCTAATTAGGTTTTGGATCTGTGTTTCCTTATTTGAATACTACAAAGGGCCAGAAAATGTGACTGGACTACAGCTCTGTCTGGCTCCTACCCCAAGACATGATTTGCCATGTTGAGTAAATATGTATAAGAGCTGTCATACATGCTTCACTTTACAGTGACAGTACAGTATGAGGGTATATAGACTGTAACCCTGTACAATATGAGGGGATAGCTTATTATGTGCCCAGAACATTCCTTCTCTGTATATTTGTATTTATACATATGGGAAGGAGGTGCCATATTGTTTCCCTTAGACAGTACAGTATGAGGGTATAGCTTATTGTGTGCCCAGAACATTCCTTCTCTGTATATTTGTATTTATACATATGGGAAGGAGGTGCCATATTGTTTCCCTTAGACAGTACAGTATGAGGGTATAGCTTATTGTGTGCCCAGAACATTCCTTCTCTGTATATTTGTATTTATACATATGGGAAGGGGTGCCATAATGACTCCCTTAGACTCCTCTAGTGTTAGATACAAAACGCACTCTCCCTTTTACAGGATTACTCCTATATTTGAATCAAGTTTATGACTGAACACTGTGTCCTATTCTGTGCAGGTTTCATATTTCCTTAAATCCCCCCAATCCGCTTATTAAACAGATATACTGGATTTTAGTTGTAAGAACATCGGTAGGGGAAATAAATCCACCCCAAACACTGCCTGATGATCATCTTCCTGTCGCTGTTACAGAATCTAAATAAATATTTTTAAGCCCCAAGCACTTGGGTAACACCGGGGCATGGGACTGTGATTCCAAGGGGCGGTTATTTCAGTTTACAGGGATTTGTTTGTCACTCCAGGGAAATAATACACCATGACTGTGCAGATATGGGATGAACGAGAGAAACCTCACTGCTGACTCAACAAGCGCTATGCTTTATCTGGAGAAAATAAAGGACACAATGGTATCGGTGTATCAGCCACATACAGTATACAAATGCCAAACCTGCTGCACCACATTCCCTGCAGATTTTAATTGTTCTCTGCCTTTTATAATATACTACATTTCCCACTATCCCCCACGAGCCACGGGATACTGGAGATGTACCAGCCTCAGACCACAATCACAGAAAAATGGAAATGGTCATTGACTCAATGGTATCAATAATTATTTGTGTGAATTAATAGTAAATTGGTACACCTCAGTGCAGAGAGAAATGATAACCTCGGGGAGAATTTGCTTGGAAGAACCAGAGAGAGGTTAGAGAAATTCTCTGGACACTGGATGAAGATGTTGTTCCAATCACTGGGTTTTGGATTTAACCAGTGCACTGCAGGAGGTGACAGATAAAATCCATGCCATAAAGCAAGACAAGACTGCTGTTCTCTAACAGGAAGAGACAGTCTCAGTGTATCAGGAAACACACTCCCCCATACACACACAAAGAAACAAGTCAGGAATGAATGAAATGGTGCAGCACCACCAAGCAGCCAGAACCAACGCTGGAGCCTCAGCTATGCAAACAAACTGGCTTATCCAAATAGCTGCAGGGCCAAAAACCAGATTCCAAAACCAGATTATGCAATCTGGCAACTCCCAAGAACTAAACAGCCTTTGCTGTAGTTTGCTCAAAACTGGAGGGCAGCCAGAAGGTCTGACTTAATGTAACGGTCACTGGCTGTCAGGAAAAATGTATCCAATATATTATATACATCAATATCCACCCCTATGTGCTATGAAGAAAAGAAACTCCACCAACAGAGAGTTACGTGATGGGTCAGGCCCACTGGCATGCATTCACTAGCAAGTCCCATGGACACATTTACATTTTTGGGTTTTTTTACGGGCTGTGTTGCTCAGAAACCACTGATGCACTGGGCCAGCAACAATGCGGACTCACAAAGGGATCGTCTAATTTACTTTTTAGGCTATACCTGGATTCATAGGACTCCTGGGGCCGTCTGCACTCACAGTCCAGCCCAGATATGGTTCTTCTAATTACTCTACCCGTCTGTTCCTCCAAGTATTCAGACAGCCTTCCCTTGTAGCCCTTCTATATTGATTACGGTACATCCTTCCCTGTTTACCCTGAAAAAACCAAGCCTTTCCTATGAAAGAACATTTACTGCCTCATTTTATATACAAGACCCAAATGTGACATTCACACTACCAACACAGAGCCCGGATTTATGGGCAGGTGCAGACAGTTATATAACCTGCTATACCACCCTTTCTGCTTTGCCAGAGAATAGATGAGCTGACTTTATTGGGAAAACCATGGGCTCTAAATGGAGACCTGGCACAGTTCAAGATGTAGGTAGGAAAAGTGACGAGCACCAGGAATAGCAGGGCAAGATGGTGACTGTAGAGTACAATGGGGCCTTATAGCAAGATGGAGACTGCAAAGCAAGGCGGAGACAGCAGGCCATGATAGACATAGTAGAAAACAAGAGAGACAGCAGGACAAGATGGGAGAGAGCAGGACAAGATTGGAGAGAGCAGGACAAGATTGGAGACTGCGGGGCAAGGAGGAGACAGTGGGACATTATACACATAGTAGAGAACAAGAGAGAGACGACAGGGCAAGAGGGAGACGGCAGGGCAAGGAGGAGACAGTGGGCCATGATAGACATAGCAGAGAACAAGAGAGATGGCAGGGAAAATGGAGACGGCAGGGCAAGATGGAGGCTGCAAAGCAAGGAGAAGACAGTGTGCCATGTAAGACACAGTAGAGAACAAGAGAGACAGCAGGGCAAGATGACGAAGGCAGAACAAGATTGAGATGGCAGAACAAGATGGAGACGACAGAACAAGATGGAGACCGCAGAACAAGGAGGAGACAGTGGGCCATGATAGACACAGTAGAGAACAAGAGAGGGCAGAGCAAGATGGTGACGGCAGGGCAAGATGGCGAAGGTGATGGTAAAGCAAGATGGAGACAGTATGGTATGATGGAGACAGTAGGGAAAGATGGAGACTGTAAAGAAAATTGGTGGCTCTAGAGAAAGAAAGACAGAGGAAGAAGTGATGGAGATGGAAACAATGGAGCACAAGGGGGAGAGTGTCCTTGATAAGGACAAAGCGGGGTACCAGCAGTAGGGAAAGAGTGATAGCAATTAAAAAGAGACAGTAATACTTAGTAATACTTAATATCAGCACCTCCCAGAAAGCATTGTGAGTTTTAGTGCAATAACAGATGTGCCACTGGGCCAATGGGTGTAAAGAAGACCCCAAACACAATTACCGAGCACAGCAAAAAAAAAAAAAAATCAGAAACTCTAATACTGTATAAAATATAAACGTTCATATTCAAAAGCAAATGAGGACTGTTGTGTTTGCTGCTGAAGGCTCGTAATAAAGGAATAAGCGTTGATAATGAAATCTCAGTAAGAGCAGAAAAGTGGCCACGCGCTCAGCAAAATGAAGTTGGAAACAACTGCCTATTCCGTATTTATATGCACCCTGCAAAATAATCCATTTGCGCCACATAAATTATACAGATGTTTCCAGCACAATGTAAAACTCATTTCAGATGCTATCTACATAATGCACAGCCTACACACTTCTACAGGCGACACTCTATGGAGAGAGAAAGGAGAAATGGGAGAATAAATTAATGCCGAGCGAGGGTTTGCGTGTAATATTCTGATTTACCTGGTCCCTGGGGCTGAAGGAGAGAGAGATGGTTCCAAGAGCTGACCCTTGCGCTCTGTGCTGAGCTGTACAAGCGGAAGCCGGTTCTACTAAACCTGGCTAATTTGAATAAAATGTGGAGCGCAGTGTTGGTAGGACAGGTGGAACAGGTTAAGCCAAATGAGAAACTGTTTGGTTGCTGTAAGGAGCTTAGCAACCCAGCACAAAGCAGGTGCATGCCTTCCTTTATATATACATACAGCCTGTGCGTAATTATGGGAAGGTTCATTTCAGAATAAAGGATATTCCTAAATGTTACATAACTAAAACACAAACAAGAGTTTTTTATGAATGATTCTATATATTCTTGCAACATACACAATTTGACAGGAAACCCATGGGTAACATTCCCTTAATTGAAAAAGTTGTAATTGTTTGAGAATACTAACAATATTGGCCATAAAGCAGGACAGGACTGCTGCTTACAATGGGGATCAGATAGGAGGTTTGCCAATGGAACAGAATGCTCTTTCTGATCCACATTGTAAGCAGCAGTCCTGCCCTGCTTTATGGCAGCTGAGATTCTAGTTTTCTGTATAAAAGAGCATTCTGTCCCAGTGGCTCCACAGAAACTCTCTGATCCCTATTGAAAGCAGCAGTCCTGCCCTGCTTTATGGCTGAGATTCTGGTTATCTGTATAACAGAGCATTCTGTCCCAGTGGCTGCACAGATCCTATCTGATCCCCATTGTAAGCAACAGTTCTGCCCTGCTTTATGGCTGAGATTTTAGCTATCTGTATAACAGAGCATTCTGTCCCAGTGGCTGCACAGATCCTATCTGATCCCCATTGTAAGCAACAGTTCTGCCCTGCTTTATGGCTGAGATTTTAGCTATCTGTATAACAGAGCATTCTGTCCCAGTGGCTGCACAGATCCTATCTGATCCCCATTGTAAGCAACAGTTCTGCCCTGCTTTATGGCTGAGATTCTAGCTATCTGTATAACAGAGCATTCTGTCCCAATGGCTGCACATATCCTATCTGATCCCCATTGTAAGCAGCAGTCCTGTCCTGCTTTATGGCAGCTGAGATTCTAGCTATCTGTATAACAGAGCATTCTGTCCCAGTGGCTCCACAGAAACTCTCTGATCCCCATTGTAAGCAGCAGTCCTGTCCTGCTTTATGGCTGAGATTCTGGTTATCTGTATAACAGAGCATTCTGTCCCAGTGGCTGCACAGATCCTATCTGATCCCCATTGTAAGCAGCAGTCCTGTCCTGCTTTATGGCTGAGATTCTGGTTATCTGTATAACAGAGCATTCTTGTCCCAGTGGCTGCACAGATCCTATCTGATCCCCATTGTAAGCAACAGTCCTGCCCTGCTTTATGGCCGAGATTGTAGCTATCTGTATAACGGAGCATTCTGTCCCAGTGGCTGCAGAGATCCTGTTATACAGATAGCTAGAATCTCAGCCATCTGTATAGGGCATTACAGCTACTTGCTCCCACATGCCACAAACTCTCAGTAGTGTCAAGTCATTTGGATCACTATGGTTTACCCTGAGAAGAATGGGGTGTTGGACTCACTTGGTCCGTCCCTTATACAAGTAAAATGGCACTAAGTAATTTGTATTCTCTCCCCCATACAGCTGCAATGTTTATGTTTTTATCGGCTGTTCTACTGATGGAGAGCCAGGAGCACTTTGCTAAGACCACACACTGCTTAAAGAGCTGCTTTGGGAGAATGCGGAACAGATTGAGAATAAACTCCAGAAATGATTTTATCCACTTTGTGCACAGTCAGAATGTCTGGAATGGGCAGGATTGCTCTGGCACAAGGTGAGGAAGATGCCACAATAACACCACAATTTATTAGTCAACAAAGAATCAGTGCAGCCAAACTACTCATTAATGAGACAGGGTGGGGGGCTACTGTGGGTGATACTGTAACATTGGCTGTTTATAAGTCTGTGGGACAACACAGTGATACACTTGTATATGCGTCTGTATGGAAACACACACAAAATCATTCCACAGGACATGATTGGACTCCAATCCTGCAGGGACTACTGATTGCATGGTGGGTGAATCCATCAGAAACCTATTACAAAAGCACTAGCAATAAAAATAAAAAATGAGGAGCCAATGGGAGGTCTGGATAATGAGGGGATTATTTTATGGCTCTAGAGCAGGCACCACTTGTGTGTAATCACAAACGCAACTGTTTGTCATATACCTTGTTGACCAGAAATAAAGACTTTTTCCAATGACTTTCTATTTTTTATTTGGGATTGTTTTTCTAATATTGAAGTGTAAAGTTTCATTTTTCACATACTACAGCGGCTCGGGGGGGTCGCCGACCCTTTAACCTTTTAAATTGATACATTTAGTTGATACCTTTGTTATGTTTGTCCCTGCTGAGTAGAATCCCCTAAAGGCAGCTGTTAGAACTGATACAATAGTTGCTAATATTCCACAGATGCTGCTGAGAAATGTGTCAACTAAATGTAGCAAATTGTAACATTGCAGATGCTCCTGGATCACTGAGCTACCAGACTGAAACCCCGGAGACAGGGACATTAAACTTAAATTTTGAGAAAACGGTAAAAAAAAAAAAAAAAAAAAGGAAAGCATTGAAAAAAAAGTCTTTGTTTATGGAGGACAATCTGTAAAAAGTGTTTGGAAGGTGAACAACCCCTTTAAGTCTAGCTGGCCCTTTAATTAGGATACAGGCGCATCTCACCTCTGACTCATCGGAGCTGCACCTTTCCTGCGCCGTCACTGCAGTTGCTACCTTTGACTTACTCCCACAAACATTCACTTAGGCCTACTTTGTGCTGTGCAGCAACACCTCAGAGAATCCCTGTACACCCAACTATGGGGCAAATTTACTAAAGTGACTAATGCTGGCGAAAATTCGTCAGCGTGACGTCATTTCGGAACTTCGCCGTTTTACTAACGGTCGCTGGCGTAACTTCGCGAGGGAGATAGACTCTAGCAGTACTTCGCTCCCAATGCGCTCTGGCGAATGGACATAACTACGCAAATTCACTGAGATGCCAATTTTACTGAACGTTACCTCTTGAGCCAGACTTGCCTTCGCCACCTCAGACCAGGCGAAGTGCAATGGAGTAGATAGGAGTTGCTCAAAAATTTTTTTTCCTTTTTCAGGGTGATAGGCTGCAAAAGAGCGTAGATTTTTTTGGGGGTAACTGGCTTCCCCCCTACATTTCCTTACATATGGCACATAAACTATACAGTGGGCTCATGTGTAGGGCAATATAACAACTCGACCCCGAATAGGCCAACTAACCTTCCGACGCAGGGGACACACGAATGGAAGCGAAGTCACTCCGGCTTTAGAACCTTCACAAAAAATGAAAGGTGGGTGGATGGGTGGGAAGGACATATCTCCCAACTGTCCCGTTTTCTTCGGGACAGTTCAGATTTTGACAGTTCAGCCTGCAGTCCTGGGTTTCTTACTGAAATGTCTCTTTGATCTCCTGCACTGACTCAAGAAAAAGATACAACATTTCTGGAACTTAAATAACAGCCTTTTAGGTAGAGAGCCCAGAACAGCCAGCAGCTGCACTTGGATACCTTTGTAACAATTTAAGATAAGCAAAAATACAATTTTAACTATTTGAGATAAGTGGGTCTCTGGGGAGAACTGAGGCCCATAGCTTAAAGGGCAATTCACATAATAATACATAAAACATTGCACTAAAACTCCCAGAAATGTGTTCAAACTTTCATAACCTACCACATTTGTAAAATGGACATGGTAATTAGGGGGTGTGGCTATAAAATGGGCATGGCCAAAATAAAAAAAATCGCCTGCGGCACAAATTTTTGCATTTTTCAAATGTTTGGAGGCCAGGGAATCGGGACTTTTTGCCTGAGACCCGACTCTGCAGATATTCCAGAGGTACCTGACCGTTTGCAGGACTCTACCTCTCACAACTGGGCACACAGAACCCTCATGCTTCACGGCTACTGCATTGCTACTTTGCAGAGTGTTCCCAATGAATCTAATAATGACTAATAAGTCACACAGGATGAGGATTGTGCATCTATACAGAGCTGAAGTGTAGCCTTTATAGGACACACACTCATCTGACTTGTCAGCGGCTAGCAGTGACACAACTATGTAGGTGTCACACGGGACATGAAAACATGTGACCACAAAGATTCATTGAGCCAACGTAGAGGTTTTATATGTAATAATTGTGTGTTTAACAGGGTATTACAGAAATGTTTTCCTGCTTATTAGCCTGGCCTAATCCTGCCCCACAGGTGCCCTGGGATTTATATTTCTATATACAAACACACTGGCAATGCCATAATTATACTCTCATCGCCATTCATTCACAGCTTTGCTTTATTACTTCTCCCTGGAGCCGGTTCTTTGATTTCCCATACCTTTCCTTAGGGCAAGGCCAGACGTGGCGTTTTTGCAGCATTTTTTTACGTTGCGCTTTTAAAAAAAGAACAGCCAGGCGTAAATACGCATAAACTGCACTCCCACTGAAACGAATGGAAAACGCACTATGGCAATTCACACAGGGCGCTTGCAAGCTGAAATCCGCCACAGGACGTCAGTATTGGCGTTTTTTAGCAGAAACGCCAATACGTCAAGAAACTACCAAATCAATAGACTCTATGGGATCTGCACGTATGAAACCACACTTTAGGTAAATACGTAGCGTATTTTAAATATGGCGTCCAAATTCAATGAGATGTTGGGAAAATCCTACGTGATGAAAAACGCATGTGGTTTCAGTAGCTTTTTTACGATTGGCTGTTTTTTTTTTAAAAACGCAACATAAAAACGCCGCAAAAACGCCACGTCTGGCCTTGCCCTTATACCAGCTTGCCTTACCATTTACACTATCCCATATCATCTTTCCTTACTATTTAAACTATCCCACCAATACAGCCTTTTCCCTTATAGCATCATCTTGCCTTACCATACACACTATACCACCAATACAGTCCCTTCCATCATATCTTGCCTTACCATACACACTATACCAACAAAACAGTACCTTAGTTGAGCCAGAAACAATGGGGGAAATGGGGACACCATGAAGGAAAACAGTTTTTAAAAAGGGCTCTGGGGTCCTTCTTCTTTATTACGGTAAGTAATCTAACTCACAGGTGCTGCCCCTTTCTTGACACCATGTGGCTTTATTATTATTATTATTTATTATTATACACTATCCCACAGTCAAGGCTCTGACGTGATCTTGTGTTCCTATAAACACTACCCCACATTACTAATACATTAATAATACACACTGTGCCATGGCTGCCACCCAATCTGTCATCGCCTTTATTACTAGACACCAGAGCTGATTAAATATCACCCATATGAGCAGCACATGAAGTGCAAATACATGTAACATACTGGCATGGTGCCTTTACTATATAAATAAATCATAGAGGAATGCAGTGCCGGTGTAAGGGCTGGGTGTGTAAGTGCACTATAATTTGGTGACAACACTAGAGGCAATATCATTGTGACTCAGGAATGGCCAGATCTACCAGTGTCGCTTTGACTACAAACCCAAACTCTTCCAGCCTGTGCAGCCTGTTCCCCCACTAGTCTCACAACCCGGGGCAGATCTGTATGTGCAGGGCTGTTGCTGGCGTGAACTATCTGCAGTGACAATAACGTGCCCTCACTAGTGTGTGACTAGCCTTCCCCCCTGTCTAGCCCAAACTAAAAAACAATCACACTACTGGGTGTGAAAATGATTGTAATCTCTAGGCCCTGGATGTCCATATGCAGGCCCAGACTGGCAATCTGTGGGTTCTGGCAAATGCCAGAGGGGCTGCTATAAGGTCCCATAGAAAGTCAGTATTTAGTGGGCTGGTGGGGGCTGTTTGGGCCTCTATGTGGGTTAATTGGGCCTCTGTGTACCTGAAATGCCAGGGCCTATTTTAATTCACAGTCCGGACCTGTCCATACGTACTCAGCAGAATGCAGGAGTATCAGTAAGTGTGCACAACACTGGATACAATAGTGTGTGGTGGTTTCAGTAGTCATTCAAGAGGAGGCCAGGGGCAGCTGTTTTACCGATATCCTTTAAAAAATAAAAAAAAAACTCACAAACTTCTACATTGTTGACATACTGTCCAATCCATGTTTTGTGGCATTTACACTGGCAATAGAATTAACCCTTTAAAAGGGCCAGTCCACATGCAAAGAGGGAAATAAAGGCGGATAGAAGAGAAGCGATCCTGGAAGCAATGGTAACTGGTGAAAGAGTGGCTGGAGATAACTTCCCCAAAGCAACCTTACAGCCACCGAGATGTTATTATTCTTATCTGCCCTGAGCTGTGATCCGGCAAGCCAGATATGAACGCACGCTGCAGCAGCGGCCAATCGCTATAAAGCCGTGGGGGGGGGGAGAAACAGTGAAGGACTTCTAATATGCTGCACCCTAGTGGAGAACCTGAAAACAGCAACTGGTACTAGTACTGGCAAAAAAAGCACAGTATGAAACAGCAGCGGGCAGTTCCCATCCATGGGTACATACTACGCTGAATCTGTGTGGTTAACTACAAAAGGAATTGTGATGCACGCTGCAGACTGCACTGGTTTCCATTCGCTTAAATAAGAACCTAGTTAGCCAATCAGTATGTGTATTTGTATATGTGCCCTGTGTTTAAAGGAGAACTAAAGGTTCACTAAAGAAGTAGCTAGAAATGTTGTACATTTTGGGCTTCTGTACCAGCCCAAGGCAACTACAGCAGTAAATATCTGTGTCTCCAAAGATGCCCCAGTAGCACCCCATCTTCTTTTCTGCTGATTCACTTCACATGCTCTGTCACTTACTGACCTCACAATATACAGTAAACGTAGAATAGAAATGTCACAATATAAGGCTGATTAGTAATTAATACAGATAATTACTACATGGCAGCACAGAAACCAGTGCAACTAGCATCAGAATTTAATAATCAGCCATGTAGAATCATCTTATATTACAGGGGAAGCTCATTTTCTGCTGGATAATTAGTGACGAGCCCTAAGCTTAGCTTCTCAACAGCTGCTCAGAGCCCACTGAGCATGTGAGTGTCACAGACACTTTCCAAGATGGTGACCCCCTGTGACAAGTTTGAAGTCCTGGATCATTGCTGCTATTGAAAAGCTGAAACTTTAGGCTGGTGCAATAAGTTCAGCATTTTTAGGGTTTAGTTCTCCTTTAAGGGAAAGGGTAGAGCAATCTCTTTATGTTGGGTTGCAGAAGTCAGATCTGTGCATTGAGAAGTAGTCTGTGCCTTGTGCTTCTGATGAGCAAGATGTAGATTGTGTTGCAACCTGTTGGTGACACAATGTAGTTTACACTCAATGACACACTGGGTTAATTATAGCAGAGCTGCTATGGATTCCTCTCCCAGATGGATAAGGGAAGGAGAGGGTGTCTGAGCCTAATGCTGTGATTCATTCACGTGCCTTGATAATCCTGTGTATGTAAATATCACGCAATAGAATCGGGCCCTGAGGGGGTGAAGGTTAGTGTCAATGTGTTCTTATGCAATGCGTGTTTACCAAAGAACAATATTTCACAACAGTCATCCTTAAAGAGTACTGAAGCTTGCTTTCTCTGCACCAGGCCAAAGAGCTCACAATCAAATAAAAGCCTGCAATAATATGGTTTGTAATAAACAGAAGAGAGAGGAGGAAAGACTGAGACACCTAATGGCAATATGCGGACGCATGCCAGCCAGGTAACAGATAAATGATGTGCCAAGGGGGCAGGGCTTTTGCGGTTTCCAAATTGCAGCCCATAAGCCATCACTGAAATAAGAAGCCCCTCCCACCCGCTGATGCCAGTGTTTGCCGTCAGTGTGGCAGAACTACACTCAGTATTTACAGCCACTATCGTATTTACACAAGACAAGCAATTTTAGGCTGCAAGGAAGGAAACAGCTGTCTACAATGTTACACAATATTAGGAAATGTCCCTCTACTTCAATACATAGAAGGGCAACCAAACCAGCCTCGTGCACAAACTCACAATATGTAGTGATTGCTCAATGGGAAAATAATTCCTCTGTACCTGGTGGGTGAGGCAGTGGGGACCGGAATTCAACTCTACCTGTTGAGTGTAAATGGAGAATTAAATATAAGCATAGTTTTATAGTATCTTTCTGTACATATTATGAGCAAATCTATGCGGCTGTTCCTGCTGAATTGTGCTCCGATATCGGTCGGCTCTTTTTCCACCATACACACACCGAATATCGGACGAAAAAATTTTCAAACAAATCTTTGATGAATCCTTGCATATGCAAATTTGGGACAGGAAAGGAAAATGTGGAAAAAATCCTTCTTTTTTGACGAAAAGTCATGTGATTTCCCTAGCCGCCACTAATTTATATATGCAAATTAGGATTCGTTCAGCCAGGCACAAGGATTCGGCCGAATACGAATCCTGCTGAAAAAGACAGAATCCACTGGATTCGCCCAAACCCTCGAATCCTTTGCAAAAGATTTGACCGAATTATGAACCAAATCCTAATATGCACATGCAAATGTTTTGTTACAATGTCACGCGCTTTCCCTCCCCACCCCTAATTTGCATATGCAAATTAGTATCCGGATTCGATTCGGCAAGGCAGAAGGATTCGGCCAAACCCGAATCCTGCTGAAAAAGGCCAAATCCCGAACCGAATCCTGGATTCGATGCATCCCTAATTTGGATAAAATGGAGTCTATGGGAGATAGCCTTTACGGAATTTGGAGCTTTCTGGATAATGGGTTTCCGGAAAATAGATCCCACACCTGTAGTTCACCAGAAATAAAGACTTTTTGCAATTGCTTTGTATATTCTATTTGTCATTTTTTTTTTAATGCTGAAGTCTAAAGCCATTTGTTTATCTTCTTATGTCTTCCTTAAACAGCTCTGGGAGGGGTGGGGGTCGCCAACTCTAAAAAAAAATTTCTTTCCAAGAAAGATCCGACTATCGTATGAAAATGTTTTTGTACGATAATATCGGTGCGTCTTATGCCACCTTTTGTTATCTTTGTCCCTGCTGAGCAGAATCCCAGAGTTTCATTAAAGGGAGCTGTTAGAATTGACACAATAGTTGCTAATATTCCACAGATACTGCTGAGAGATGTATCAACTAAATGTAGCAAATTGTAATAAATATACATTTATTATACATTCTCACTGTCTTATAGGTACGCGTAACTACTATTTTTTGTCTCTTTCTGCACTGCTGGTTGTGTCTCTTGAAACAATGTAGCAGTCATCGGTTATTCAGCTTGTTTCCAAAACCATTAGTGCAGAGAACAGGACCGACGGACGGATAACATTTACACATAACCTTTAAACTAGGGATGCACCGAATCCACTATTTGGGATTCGGCCGAATCCCCGGTGAAAGATTTGGCCGAATACCGAACTGGATACGAATCCTAATTTGCATATGCAAATTAGGGGCAGGAAAGGAAAAAGAGGAAAAAATTCTTCTTTTGTGATGAAAAGTCACGTGATTTCCCTACCAGCCTCTAATTTACATATTCAAATTAGGCTTCGGATTCAGTTCGGCCAGGCACAAGGATTCGGCCAATGCCAATGTTTAATGCATGTTTATTGGGAGGTTGCTCAGAATCACGATTTATTTCATCTGGCAACATTTACATGTTGGGGTTTACATAGTCTTCAAAGGAAAAGAAAGTACAGCAAACATGATGCTCATTTGTTTCTTTATTTCAGCACCTATGTTTTACTTTATGGCAGAATCTGATGTATGTGCTTAGTTGGAGGGCAAGAGTCCCCAACAAGTGGCTAGTGGGTAACATGTTGCTCACCAACCCCTTGGATGTTGCTCCCAGTGGCCTCAAAGCGGGTGCTTATTTTTGAATTTCAAGCTTGGAGGCAAATTTTGGTTTCATAAATGTGTGTACTGCCCACCAAACAAAGCCTCATGTAGGCAGAGAGATCACATAGGGGCTACCAAATAGCTAATAAAAGCCCTTATTTGGCAGTGCCAGAAACACTTTTTATGGTTGCGTTGTTCCTCAACTCTTTTTACATCTGAATGTTGCTCATGGGTAAAAAAGGATGGGGACCCTACCCTGGTCTATAATAATGAGTATTATGCAGTATTCATTACCATAAATAGAATACAGGTATGGGATCCCTTATCCGGAAACCTATTATCCAGAAAGCTCCGAATTATTATTATTAACATGTATTTATATAGCGCCAACATATTGCGTAGCACTGAATTACAGAAAGCCGGCGTCCCATAGACTCCATTTTATCCAAATAATTAAAATCTTCAACTTTCCAGTGTCCTACTTATGAATATAAATAGAAGAACCTAAATATGAATATACTGAAATTGATCTTTTTTTTTTTTTTGGAGAGGTTAAACCATCCTATATTTTCTCTACCTCTGTACAGCAGTGTCGGTTGGAGAATTGTGCTGCATATTAAACTAGGAATGTGGGGCAACATTTTAAATCTTAGCAATAAAAATTGTAAACTCAAAAATGACATAAAAAGTAGGAAATGTGAATTTCTAATCAAACAGAAAAGGACACAGGGCCAGTAAAGCTTGTATAAAAGATCACATGGAACTATATAAATATGCATACAACTGTACATCATTAAGAAACCCTTAGGGCCAACCTGCAGGCATAGAAGTCCTATCTATGTGGTTACAGAGCAGCAGTAAATATATACTAAATGTCAGGACTAATAAAAAAAAGTCCCTGCACTTGGCTCCGCTACATCAACTTGAGCATATGATCAGTGCTTCAGAAACCACTTAAATTCAGGGTTAATTAGCAAATATTTGAACTACCAGAATCCAAGGAGTGAACTCAAACAATCAAGGGATTTCAGTGGAACTCCCTTCCCCAATCCTTGTCTTGTCTTGGCTGCCTCAGTGAGGTGTGTACGGCATCTCAGCAGGGACACAGGGCAGAATCAGCACAGAAGAATAGTAAGGGTCGGACTAAGGAATTTGTAAGCCTTCTTCAATCAGTTATTGTTTATGCGGGAAAGGGGCCTTAAAAGTTATTAGTTCAACAGCTTTGCAGCTTATTTTTAGATGCTGAATAAAATAATTCATCTGCCCTGGGATGCAGGGACTTTATACATCTTGCAATTCCCTTTTTTCCTATTAAATGTTTCTTTTTTCCTACAGACCCCATAGAAATAGCAGGATCCACACTGAAAAAGGCATCCTTAGACCTTGGTGAAATATACGGTCCTTTACTGCAGAAAACCCACTTATCGAGACAAGAGCAAATCAGATAGCTGGTAATTGAAAGCAATAAAATGCACTTCCTGGTACAGGAATCCAGACAGTCCCAGAATATCTCATTTTAATCAGATGGGAGAACTCTACCTACAAGAAGAATCCAAGTCATTCCCCATCATTAAACCCTTTATGGCCACACCATAAACACAGACCGACCTTTTGGCTAACACACAAGGTTGTGCCTCACCTTCTCTCTGCCTGCAGACAGGGCCGGATTTGACCGGCGGGCGCCCCTAGGCCACGTGGTCCTAGCACCTGCCACGCTCTAGTGAGTGCAGGTACACCAGAGCGCTGGGGAGCTGTGGCCTCACCACAAATCCAGGCCTGCATGCAGAGAAAACACAACGAGCAGAAATCTCAGCATTAAAACACAAAACGATGTATTTAATTCCAGATATCTGCTCCATGCGTCTGCACACAAGCTGATGCCATGCTGCTGGTATACCCACTGTTGTAATCTGATTGTTGGGCCCTAGGGCCAGCAATCGGATTAAAGCTTAAAAGGAGAACTAAAGCTTAACTAAAGAAGTAGCTAGAAATGTTGTAAATTATGTTTTGGCTTCTGTACCAGCCCAAAGCAACCACAGCGCTTTAGCAGTAAAGATCTGTGTCTCCAAAGGTGCCCCAGTAGCTCCCCATCTTCTTTTCTGCTGATTCACTGCACATGCTCTGTGCTGCTGTCACTTACTGAGTTTAGGGACCCACTCACAATATACAGTACACATAGAATAGAAATGTCACAATATAAGGCTGATTAGTAATTAATACAGATAATTACTACATGGCAGCACAGAAACCAGTGCAATTAGCATAAGAATTGAATGATAAACCCTGTAGCATTAGCTTATACAACAGGCCAACCTCATTTTCTGCTTGATAATTTATGACGACCCCTAAGCTTAGCTTCTTAACAGATGCTCAGAGCCCACTGAGCATGTGAGTGTCACAGACACTTTCCAAGATGGTGACCCCTTGTGAGAAGTTTGAAGTCCTGGTTCATTGCTGCTATTGACAAGCTGAAACTTTAGGCTGGTGCAATAAGTTCAATATATAAAATATGGCATTTTTAACCATATTCATGTTTAGGGTTTAGATCGCCTTTAATATACACTTCTTTGGTGACTTAGCCAAACAAGCGAATCTTTACTCAATGAGAGCATTGCAGTGTTCCAGTAGGGATGCACCAAATCCGAATCCTAATTTGCATATGCAAATTAGTTGCGGGGAGGGAAATCGTGTGACTTTTGTCACAACATAAGGAAGTAAAAAATGTTTTCCCTTTCCCCATAATTTGCATATGCAATTTAGGATTTGGATAGCTATTCGGCCAAATCTTTCACAAAGAATTCGGGGGTTCGGCCGAATCCAAAATAGTGGATTCGGTGCATCCCTTGTTCCCAGCTGCCATCACAATCTGACTTTTGTCAGTGGAGCCCAATAAAAAGGTGCATAATGACTAGTGATGTGCGGGTTGACCACTGGATGGGCGGGTTCAGGTTGAAAATTGGCCAACCATCACCAGCTATTCTTGGGTGCAGGTCAGACGGTGGAAGTACACTCCTCCATTGCTCCCTAAGATTCCCTGTCTTGGAAACAGGGTGAACACAGAAGTAGCTTACATAGGAAGAAGATGTGGGTACAGGTTGGGTGTGGGTTCTACGAAGACAACACTGGTGCGGGTCAAGGTTTTGCAGGTTAATAATAGTACTAAACACTGCACTGAGTATCAATGCATGAACAGGAAAATATCGACATGTAACAAATCAAAGCATCAGAACATTCACAGGATATAGCCAATGAGAGCACTGGAGCAGATGCAGCAATAAACCAATCAGTAGCCAGAACATCAAAATATTCAAAATTCAAATATGTACACAGCACAAACAATGGACCTCTGTATGAAGTTCAATACATCTATCCAGCTAACTGTTAATCAAAGAACAGGTACAGTACAACATGCTGTTTAACTTACCCTTCATTCCCTTGAGTCTTATTACATATGCTTTAAAGTTAAAAATATAGGAGCAGGGGGGTGTCTCAATTTAAATAAAATGCTGTGTTGCAAAGACCAAACTGCCAATGGGAGAAAATAAAGGGAAAGTTACAATAAATAAAACAGATGCATCAGCAGAAGGAAATAAAATGTGCCTGCAACTATCTCTGTTTGCAGAACACACTTATACGCAGTCAGGATGGATCCACAAGAAAAGTAATCCCATTGAGCTGACAATTTGTCGTCTTGCGGCTGTGCTTTTGTCAACGGGGCAACTTTAAAAGGGTTTCATTATATAATCCTTTTTAACAAGGCCAAGTTATTAGCACAAGTAATTAAATCTGTTTCTTAATGAGCCAATGTACACACACACACACACACACACACACACACACACACACACACACACACTAGGGATGCACCAAATCCAGGATTCGGTTAGGGACTCGGGCAGGATTTGGCCTTTTTCAGCAGGATTCGGATGCGGGCGAATCCTTCTGCCCGGCCGAACGGAATCCGAATACTAATTAGCATATGCAAATTAGGGGAGGGGAGGGAAATTGCGTGACTTTTTGACACAAAACTAGGGAGTAAAAAATGTTTTCCCCTTCCCATCCCTAATTTGCATATGCAAATTAGGATTCGATAAACCCTATAGGCTAGTTTTGCTTTCAATAAGGATTTTATACATATAAACGTAACTTAAATCTATCCGCCCTATTATTTACACAAAATATTTCAAATTTTATGAGACATATACAACAGAAATTCAGAGGCAACAAAACAGCCAGTGTATCATGATAAAGTAACACATATAGGAAGGTATATTGTGATACAGCACCAAATATGTACAAATCTGTACAAAACATTCTGTAGGAGGATACAAATTATCAGACTACAGAACAATATTTTGGAATATAACACTTTTCTGCAGAAAGGATTTCAAAGGAGTACATAAAACAGTCAGCAGCACTCTGTCCCGAGATATAAAGCAGTATATCTGCTTAGAGTTCTTTATAATTGGCCATAAATCCCTTTATCAGCATATAATACCATAAATCAGGTAAAAACACTGATTATCTGAACTCAGCACAGTATAATAATATATAAACCAGTTAATTAGGGCAGCATTTTAATATCACAGGTGCACGCTATAACTCTGTTGAGCAAAAGTTTTGTTTGTATGCAAAGTTATGAGGATATAACACATGATTTATAGCAGCAGGCCAAGAAGTATTGGCATAGGAGGAGGTGCATCAGGCTGTAAGTCATTGGATCTTGTGATTTGCCGTAGCTTTGGTCAGGATGTAAGAGCTCCGTATAAAGAGGGACTCACATACTAACACTGCAGAATTCCACATCAGCTCAGTAACACATCAATCAGCAATTAACTGTGACCGATTGACTTTAGTTGGACTGTGACAGAAACCACATCAGGATTAAATCATTCATAGAAAAGCAGCACACGATATTCATAAATTCTAATTGCCATGGGATACACATTGTAACAATTAGCATTGGGCACCAATTACAGTAAGGATACAAAAACAGTAACAAAATACAAGAGACGGTACCACAAGGGAGCAAGTATTATACCACTACAGTAAGTCATCCCAACTAAACATCCTTTCTGAACTACAACTACCTGAATTATTCTGCATATAAAGCACTGATGCACAGTGGGAGTTGTAGTCCACGACTCAAACATTAGAATTAGGTGAATTAGAATAAGCAAAGCATTTGGTTGCTATGTGTAACTGCAAATTTGCACATATGGTAGCAAATGCAGAAAAATAATATGATCATAGGCCAACACAGGGGCAGAGTAAGTGGCCATAGGCCAGCACAGGGGCAGAGTACATGGCTATAGGGCAGAGATCCCCAACCAGTAGCTCGCGAGCAACATGTTGCTCACCAACCCCTTGGATGTTGCTCCCAGTGACCTCAAAGCAGGAGCTTATTTTTGCATTCCAGGCTTGGAGGCAAGTTTTAGTTGTATAAAAACCAGATGTACTGCCAAACAGAGTCTCAATGTAGGTTGTCAATCCACATAGGGGCTACTAAATGGCCAATCTCAGCACTTATTTGGCACTCCAAGAACATTTTTCATGCTTGTGTTGCTCCCCAACTCCTTTTACTTCTGAACGTTGCTCACAGGTTCAAAAGGTTGGGGTTCCCTGCTATAGGGCAATATAGTGTTATCAGGCAATCTGTGGGTTCTGGCGAATGCCAGAGGGACTGCTATGAGTTGTCATAGTCAGTCACTATTTATTGGGCTGGTCAGGCCGCTTGGGCCTCTGTGTACTTAGAATGCCAGGGTCTATAGTGAATCCCAGTTCGGACCAGAGTGGCACCATACATGGCTACAGAACAATATAAGGGCAGAGTACATGGCTATAGGGCAATACAGGGGCAGAGTACATGGCCATAGGGTAATATAGGGGCACAGTACATGGCCATAGGGCAATACAAGGGCACAGTACATGGCCATAGGGCAATACAGGTCAGAGTACATGGCCATAGGGCAATACAGGGGCAGAGTACATGGCCATAGGGCAATACAGGGCAGAGTCCATGGCTATAGGGCAATACAGGGCAGAGTACATGGCCATAGGGCAATACAGGGGCACAGTACATGGCCATAGGGCAATACAAGGGCACAGTACATGGCCATAGGGCAATACAGGTCAGAGTACATGGCCATAGGGCAATACAGGGGCTGAGTCCATGGCCATAGGGCAATACAGGGCAGAGTACATGGCCATAGGGCAATACAGGGGCTGAGTACATGGCTATAGGGCAATACAGGGCAGAGTACATGGCCACAGGGCAATACAGGGCAGAGTACATGGCCATAGGGCAATATAGGGGTTGAGTACAACGCTATAGGGCAATACAGGGGCAGAGTGCATGGCCATAGGGCAATACAGGGGCAGAGTGCATGGCCATAGGGCAATACAGGGGCAGAGTACATGGTTATAGGGCAATACAGGGGCAGAGTACATGGCTATAGGGCAATACAGGGGCAGAGTAAATGGCCATAGGGCAATACAGGGGCAGAGTACATGGTTATAGGGCAATACAGGGGCACAGTACATGGCTATAGGGCAATACAGGGGCAGAGTACATGGTTATAGGGCAATACAGGGGCACAGTACATGGCTATAGGGCAATACAGGGGGAGGGTAGAAGGTTATAGAGCAATACAGGGGCACAGTATATGGATAAGGTCAATAGTGAGGAGAAGTATGTATAAAGGACAATATATAGTATTTGTCTATAGAGCAATGTACAGTCACAGTGCGAGGATATAAGGAATTACAGAGGCACAGTATATGGACATAGGGCACTAAAGCTCTGCACAATAGAACAAAACACGGGTGTAGCATGAGACCAGTGCAGGCCCATTACCCACACACTGACACATAAACAGATAATTACCCTGAGGCCCTTACACTTACCTGCTGCCTCCCCGTTTTTTGCTCCCCACTGACACCCAGGCGGAAGTACGAGAAAAAAACCCTGCCACGCGCGGCCGCCAATCACCGCCACATTAGACGTTATGGACGCGCTGCGCCTCCATTCAGAAGCCGAGGGCGGGGTTATTCAGGAGTTGTCCCAGGGTGATGCCTGTAAGCGCCCTGACAGTTTGGGTTATGCGTAGGGAATTGGCGCTTGTTTATTGGGTAGCACCTGGCACAGCGCTGGCACCTTATTGGCTAACTCACCTGCATGCGCCCAACTGCGCAACACTGGCACCTTATAAACCCAGAAACGCGGGCACCTTATGGGCAGGGCAGTAAGCGCCTTTTAGAGAGAATGTATAATATAATATAACACGATGCGTGTGCCTTTATATCAGAGAGAAATACAAGGGGGCGGGGCAGAAGACATCCTCATGTAATTAAAGGGCTTGTACACATTTGAGTTAACTGTTATAGTATAATGTAGTATAAGTATAATGTGGGGATATTCTGAGACCATTTGCAGTTGGTTTTCATTTTTTATTTGTGGCTTTTGAATTATTTAGCTTTTTATGCGGCAGCTCTTCAATTTGCATCTTAACCAACCTGGTAACTAGGGTCTAAATTACCCTAGCAACCACGCACTGATTTGAATATTACATACCTTCCAACTGTCCCATTTTTAGAGGGACAGTCCCTCTTTTGGCAGCTCAACCCGCAGTCCCTCGTTTGTACTGGAAAGTCCAATTTTTCTCTGCACTGAACAGCCAGAAAAGGAAACAAAGTTTCTAACTTAATAGGCTTTTGGCAGAGAGCCCAAAAAAGCCACAGCAAAAGATAAGATACCTTTGTAACAAGTTCTAGATAAGCAAATAAGTAATTGTAACAATATAAGATAACAGGTCGCTTGGGAAAGTTAGACTCACATCTTAAAGGGCAATTCACCTTCATTAGCAAAACTGTAGTAGCTGGAAAAAAAACACAGAAAAATGTTCAAACTTTCATAACCTGCCAAATTTTGTAAAATGAACATGGTACGGACGTGGCCACAAAATGGGCGTGATCAAATAATTTCCTGGGGAACTGAGGGAGGGTGCCAGTTCAAGTATTATTGCCTTGGGTGCTAATAGTACTAAGCACAGCTCTGCCTTATATACTTTGAAGCTTTACCCATCTGGCTTATTGACAGCAGTTTTACCTGCCTTGTTAAAGTAATATTACATAGAATACAGTATATATAATAATAATGTATTATATCTATGTATTACTGTGTACTAAGCACAATTCAGCAGAAAAAGTCCCCTAAGTTTGCTCATTGTCTGTACAGAGAGATCCCATAAAACTATGGCAGCATAGGTATTCCTCTGTACAAAGCACAATTCAGCAGGAACAGTCCCATAAGTTTTCTCATAGCCTGTACAGAGCAATCCCATAAAACTACGGCAGCGTAGTTATTCCCCTGTGCTAAGCACAATTCAGCAGGAACAGTCCCTGAATGTGCTCATAGTCTGTACAGAGAGATACCATAAAATTATGACAGCATAGGTATTCCCCTGTACTAAGCACAATTCAGCAGGAACAGCCCCCTACATTTGCTAATAGTCTGTACAGAGAGATACCATAAAACTATGGCAGCATAGGTATTCCCCTGTACTAAGCACAATTCAGCAGGAACAGTCCCTAAATTTGCTCATAGTCTGAACAAAGAGATCCCGTAAAACTATGGTAGCATAGGTATTACCCTGTACTAAGCACAATTCAGCAGGAACAGCCCTTTACGTTTTATCACAGCCTAGAGAGATACTATAAAACTGCCCCATAAGTTTGCCTTTGCTTTAAAGCTTTAAATGGCATGCATTAAATGGTGGCGCTAAAACTTCTAATATTACAATGCAATTTCTTATTAATATTACTCTATAAAAGAGTAATCTGTCTCTCTCAATTTTCATCTGCACTGGCTGGCAAGTCAGATCTTGGTGGGATAACACATACAGACAGGACAATAAATAAATGATTGAAGAGGAAGCAGGCAGCAGTTAGAATAGTGCAATGTGGAAGTAACCTAATTGGAAACATATGCAGAGATGTGAGAGAATGATATATATATATATATATATATATATATATAGATATACAGTATATATATATATATATATACAGTATATATCTATATATAGCAGAACAGTATCACATGTCACCGAGTCAGAAACAAATTAGATCTCATGTAGGAGAAAATGATCAGTAGTGTCAGTCCCTATTGGCGTTATAGAGAATATTAATGGTAGAGGCAGAGCTGACTTCAGAACTTATGGGTCCTATACTTGCTAGTTGGCAGGGCCCTTCTCCCACCTGTCCTTGTCCTCCCACACCTGATCTCCACTCACCCCGAGTGTAGGTGTGGACCTGTTACAAATAGTTTATATTAGGGATTTCTCATAGGTGTGGACCTTCTCTGCTTCAGTTATACTATGTGACACATGCAATTAGAATAACGATAAACTGGGAGGGGCCTGAACAATATCGTTTTGGTATGTTTTGCCTTTTGCCTTCCCTGATTCAGTTGAAGAGCTGTATGTGACACCTTTACAGGGAATTATATTATAAAGGTAACTGGAGCCTGTATACAGTATGTACAGTATGTTTAGCTTTATGGTGCTATTATGGTAATAATAAATAATTAATACTATGGGCAAATCCCTATCTGTTAACATCTATCTCTATCAAGCTGACTTACACTGACTTACCAACAGCAATATATTATGGAGCCATTTGGGCAGGAGTGTAACTACAGAGGAAGCAGACCCTGCAGCTGCAGGGGGGGGCCAGGAGATATAGGGGGCCCCATGAGCAATTTCAACATATATTATTAAAACACGAGAACCTTTGGATATGTTGGGGCCCTAAAATGAATTTGCTGTGGGGCACAGTAACATCTAGTTTCGCCACTGCATTTGGGAATATGAAACCTGCAGGGACCCAGAGAGCAAGACCTTTAGCTGAACATGAAAAAGTACATCTGTGCACTACTTTCTGGGGGGGAAATTTCATCCCTGTCTTTACTGGCCCTTTAAATGTTTAATTCCAATAGGCCAGTAGGACTCTTGCAGCAGAAATGAGATTTGCCGCGTGGTTTCAACGTACAAAAGTCATTAACGTCGTCCTTGTGTCAGCAGTTCAGTGTTAGCGGCAGGCTCAGCATTCTCTATAATCATATTTGCCTTTCACTAGGAAAATCTTCCTATTTGTATCCATCCAGCATTTTGTGCTTTTAACTCAATTGCTTATTTTTGTATTTTTTTTATTATGGCCCCTTAGCTGAAACTCTCAGGTACAGTCTTTATCGCCCCTAATGCAATCACATGTATCTCCGTATTCGTGCCACAAAGCTTAAACTGATTGTTTGTATAAAGAGAGAATATATACTTTTCCGTAAGTTCAATGAATTACACTTATCCCAAAAGGTTTTTGCTTATTGTTAGAATAAACATCTAGGGCTTATTCTTATTTTCAGCATACAGGAGTGACATTGAAATCTCTTTTATTTTCCAGCTTCTTCAGACTGCACTTAAACTTCAACAACAACTGAATGATAGGTTGGGCCGTGCTGTGTAGTTATTTTTTTTATAACAAGTATAACAGCTTGTCATAACTGTTCATTAAAGGATCAAATGCAAGTCTCAGAACCAGAGCTAGGTCAGGAACCACTTACTTACAATGTGGATTAGATAGGATCTGTGTCACTGGGACAGTATGCTCTGTTATACAGATAGCTAGAATCTTAGCCATAAAGCAGGGCAGGATTGCTGCTTACAATGGGGATCAGATAGGATCTGTGCAGCCACTGTGACAGAATGCTCTGTTATACAGATAGCTAGAATCTCAGCCATAAAGCAGGACAGTACTGCTGCTTCCAATGGGGATCAGATAGGATCTGTGCAGCCACTGGGACAAAATGCTCTGTTATACAGATAGCTAGAATCTCAGCAATAAAGCAGGACTGGACTGCTGCTTACAATGGGGATCAGATAGGATCTGTGCAGCCACTGGGACAGAATGCTCTGTTATACAGATAGCTAGAATCTCAGCCATAAAGCAGGACAGTACTGCTGCTTACAATGGGGATCAGATAGGATCTGTGCAGCCACTGGTACAAAATGCTCTGTTATACAGATAGCTAGAATCTCAGCAATAAAGCAGGACTGGACTGCTGCTTACAATGAGGATCAGATAGGATCTGTGCAGCCACTGGTACAAAATGCTCTGTTATACAGATAGCTAGAATCTCAGCCATAAAGCAGGGCAAGACTGCTGCTTACAATAGGGATCAGATAGGATCTGTGCAGCCACTGGTACAAAATGCTCTGTTATACAGATAGCTAGAATCTCAGCAATAAAGCAGGACTGGACTGCTGCTTACAATGGGGATCAGATAGGATCTGTGCAGCCACTGGTACAAAATGCTCTGTTATACAGATAGCTAGAATCTCAGCCATAAAGCAGGGCAAGACTGCTGCTTACAATGGGGATCAGATAGGATCTGTGCAGCCATTGGGACAGAATGCTCTGTTATACAGATAGCCAGAGTTTCAGCCATAAAGCAGGGCAAGACTGCTGCTTGCGATATGTGTCAGATATGATCTGTTTGGCCACTGTAACAGAATTTACTTTAATAAATATATTCAAATTGTTTCCGTGTCCACCTTGGCATGATCATAGTGCTGTGTGACCTTGTGTAATGTAGTTTGCTGGTTTTGTTTAAAGGGGAAGGCATTTTTAGGCACACAGGTTTCAATGTCCTCAATAATATTGATAATTGGTTGATTGCAGAGGATCTCTTGTATTTGTGTATGTGAAATTTGTGGTCACAACCTCATTGCACCCCCGCTTACCGGGACCCGTCACCCAAAAAAAAAATAATTCGAAGTCCTGTTTTATCATGTTAGTCAAGCAAAATGAACTTTAATTACACTGTAAAAATTATTTGAATCTTGTTTTCTTTCGTCCAGGAATTAATAATTATAGCAAGCAGGCAGGAGCCATGTGGGGAGAGCAGTAACATTTAGTAAGTGCTGAATGGAAAGTGAAAGTAATTGCTAGCCCCGCCTCTATACCTAAGGCATAGAGGAGGTGTAGACAATATTTGATTGACAGCTGAGATTTTTAAATGAGTTTACAGCAGCTATGAATGCTTTAATAAAAAAATAATTTGTATTTCATGTTTAATTTGAAAAGGACTTTTAATATACAGCTTTTTGTGTCTGGGTGACAGGTCCACTTTAATGTTTTTAAAAATTAGTGGTGAGCACAACTTTCCCTTGTTTATTATAGTTCATATAGGAGCAGTGGCCAGCTCCTTGTTGTAGCTCCCACCCCTTCCAGCTATAGTCAGGTGATCCCACTGGTGTCTAATAAAAGGGCAACCGAGATTGGGAGTTTTACTTTGAAAGCAGCGAGTAAGTTGCAGGTAAAACTTAGTCCCTTTGTAAAATGAAGCACTAGAATTCTTAATGAATCAGATGAAAATTGAGCATAGGACTGGCCAGATATGGGATGACTTTGACATAGTTGGCCATCTTAAATATATTGCAATATATGGACAAACAATCCCTGTTTTGTTTAAAGGGTAAGGCATTTTTCAGTAGTTGTATGCACAAAATGTCTCTGTCTTAAATATATTGATAATGGGTTGAGTGCAGAGGATCTTGTATTTGCTGGATTTAACATAACCCCTGAAGAGCCTAATTTGTTGGAGAAACAGTTCTCCCCAGAGAGGTCAGTTTAAGGATTAGTTGGTGCATATTAATGACTGAATAATCAGACTCTCCAGAGAGAATTCATGAGACAGACAAATGCAGATAGAAACCTCCCAGCCCCTCAGGAATGATGCATTGTATCTCTCGCTCTCAAGTTTTATAGACACAAACCAGGTGTAAAGTCCCGTCTCAGATATTAATGACGATATAATCCATTCAACCTATATAATACTAATTAGGGGAGCAATCTTCTATTATGATACTTAATGGCAAAATAATTAAAAAAGACAACAGGAGACAGCGACCATGTGGTGAATATCAGGCTGCGCTTCTCTAAACACAGTCGCTAATTAATCTTCCTTCCTAATGCATTCGATGTGGAACTAGAAATAGCCCAATCTGCACATAATGCACATAATGAGAAAGGCTGATTTCCCCCGACGCTCAGCATGCGAGTCCATCGGGTGTGTGAGGGACAGTAAACCTTATGTAAAGTATGAGTATGCTTCCAGAACGTTCTTTCCCTGTATAGTTGTAGTGATACATATGGGTGGGAGCTGCCATACTGGCACCAGCAGAGTGAATTTCAGGTACAATTTAGTTACATAGTAAGTCAGGTTGACAAAATACATGTCCATCAAGTTCAACCTTTTAAGTCTATATATATATAACCTGTCTCAACTGCTAGTTGATCCAGAGGAAGGCAAAACAAACCTATTGGAAGCCTCTGCAATTTGCCTTCCTGGCTCTAAAATGGCATTTGGACTAGTACATGGATCAACATGTACTATGAGTGATCTTCCATAATCCTGCCTGGTCATGTACTTTCAGAAAGAGCCAGCACTTCATGATGGAACTGCTTTCAGGCTGGCTTTCTTTCTCCTACTCAATGTAACTGAAGTTACTGAGTCACAAGGGGACTTGGATTATAACTATTGAGTGTTATTCTTAGATCTACCAGTTACTTGTTATCTTGTGTAAGGGAGCTGTTTTCTGGTTATCTTCCCATTGTTCTATTGTTAGGCTGGTGACGGGGGAAGGGAGGGAGTTCATATAAGTGATGTGCCTGCCTGCCCGATACCCACAGGTTTACCTCTCCCATTTGCAGGTTGCACACAGCGACTGCACTGCTGGCTTCCAACTTCTGGCTTCCAGTTTTATAGGCCCACATCTGTCCACCCTACCCCTTTTGTGATCTTATTGGTGAGGTTGGGAAGGTCTATAAAAGGAAGGCAGATGTGGACATGCGCTGGTTGGGGGGGGGCACGTGTCAGGGTCGGGTGTGGGTTGAGTTTTTCTCATCACTAGTCGATATCGCTCCAAATTGCAGTGCAGCAGACGGAAGTTTATCAGAGCACAAGTCTCATGACTGGGGGCACCTGGGAAACTGACAATATGTTTAAACAAATATGTTGCTCTTTTGAAAAACAGATTACTAACTGATGCGTTATGAGAAAAAGTATTTTTCCATGACAGAATCCCTTTAAAGGTATACATTTGCCATAAGTTCTGCAAAGGCACTGAAGCTTTAAAATAAGTGAATAAGTGAAATATATGGTGAATGCTCTTTCTTGCTGGATCATTATGTTCTGCACTCTGCAGCTTGAGTTAAAAAATGCATGGTTATTGCTGTTGGAAAGAGCCTTTATTTTGGCTTTTAGTCCTTAAATATTTAATACAATATGTTGCTGAGATAACTTTCCTATTTGTGCCCTGGAAATGCATAAAATATAATATGCGCCATGCTGAGTTTGGAATTCTGCTTCATAGGTGATTGATAAGCTTCAATGGGGAAAGTGGCTCATGATTACAGATGGTAGCCCTGGTGTGTACAGTAGTGATACGTGACTCACCAAACCTAACCTGCCCTTAAAGAACTTGAACCCCACTTGTGCCAAAACAATCTGACCTGAACCCAGAAGTAGGGATGCACCGAATCCACTTTTTTGGATTCGGCCGAACCCCCGAATCCTTCACGAAAGATTCGGGCCGAATACAGAACCGAATCCGAACCCTAATTTGCATATGCAAATTAGGGGTGGGAAGGGGAAAACATTTTTTGCTTCCTTGTTTTCTGACAAAAAGTCACGCAATTTCCCTCCCGCCCCTAATTTGCATATGCAAATTAGGATTCGGATTCGGTTCGGCCAGGCAGAAGGATTCGGCCGAATCCGAATCCTGCTGAAAAAGGCCGAATCCTGGCCGAATCCCGAACCGAATCCTGGATTCGGTGCATCCCTACCCAGAAGTAAAATCAGTAAGGGGAATCGGTGTAGTGCTTCAAAGTCCTAAATGCAGACAAAGGGGCAAAGGCACCAGTTTTGTGACCTAAACCCACCCAACTCTTGGATCCCATAGGCTTCAGGTGCACTACATCAAAATATGAAATTTGGAGACGGAGCTGTAAGTTTCCCCTTTAACCCTGAATCTACCCAATTCTTTATACATTAATAAACATTTTCTACTTGTCTCTCTCTTGCACTGAACAAGCTTCGTGCTCATTGTTGGGAACTTAATGCGTCGCCTGGAATTAGGCCGGAAATTCAGAGATTGAACGTGTCTGTAAATGAAACAGCAGCAAATGGAATTTCTCTTTTACAAGCAATTTTCATCACAAGTGTCAGGCACTTTAATAACTCAGAGCAAAATGAATACTCGTGCCATGACAGAAGCTGGATCTCGAAACAAAAAAAACTGGGTAGAACTTGGATGCGCGGAACCAACGGATGCTGCAATAAATTTCTAGCTTTGTTTTGGAGATGTACCAAGTGTATCATTGAGAGGAGAGATAACATCTTGTACTGAGATTACTCCTTCCCTTCTGTTTCTGGGGGAGAGTTACAGTAAAAGTACTTATAACACAAGTAAAATAACATTTCCTTCATGCATTTACACATCAATTTACCCTTGCCCCATAATCAAGTGCAAGAGCAGGGAAGCCAAGCAGTCTCTACAAGTTTTTGAGGGTATCCAGGCCAGCAAAGAAAGCACTCACCCCCACATTACACCCTCACTGGCCTTCAGACTGGGCCCCCTAACCCTTAACAAAGTTACAGATAGATGGACATTTTGGGGTAACAGTCACCCTGCTATAGTTCCAGAGGTACCCAAGTCACAAATAAGCACTCATCCCAAATCTCACCATAACTGGCCTTCAGGCTGGGCCCCCTTAGCTCATAACAAGGTTACAGATATATAGAAACATTGGGGGTAACAGTCAACCTGCTATAGTTCCAGGGGTACCCAGGGCACAAATAAGCACTCATCCCAAATCTCACCCTAACTGGCCTTCAGGCTGAGCCCCCTTAGCTCATAACAAGGTTACAGATATACAGTATAGAAACATTGGGGTAACAGTCACCCTGCTATAGTTCCAGGGGTACCCAGGTCACAAATAAGCACTCACCCCAGATCTCACCCTAACTGGCCTTCAGGCTGGGCCCCCTTAGCTCATAACAAGGTTACAGATATATAGAAACATTGGGGTAACAGTCACCCTGCTATAGTTCCAGGGGTACCCAGGGTACAAATAAGCACTCACCCCAAATCTCACCATAACTGGCCTTCAGGCTGGGCCCCCTTAGCTCATAACAAGGTTACAGATATACAGTATAGAAACATTGGGGTAACAGTCACCCTGCTATAGTTCCAGGGGTACCCAGGTCACAAATAAGCACTCACCCCAGATCTCACCCTAACTGGCCTTCAGGCTGGGCCCCCTTAGCTCATAACAAGGTTACAGATATATAGAAACATTGGGGTAACAGTCACCCTGCTATAGTTCCAGGGGTACCCAGGGCACAAATAAGCACTCACCCCAAATTTTCCCCCTAACTGGCCTTCAGGCTGGGCTGCTTTGGCTCACCTAAGCTCAAAACAAAATTGTATTTCAATATAAGTGGTAACCATCCTGCTATAGTTATAGGGGTACCCAGGGCACAAATAACATCCCTAAATCTACTCTAAGTGGCCTTCAGGTTCATCTCACTGATGCTGGGAGTCACTGATAGATTTCAACTGCTGTGATTGGCCGATTCAAGCACAAATGAGCAATTTTCAATTTGTTACTGTCACAGCATAGGGAGCACAGATTCAAACCATTTTATGAAACACTATTAGATTACAATAAAAGAATCCTGTACTGTCTACTGGAATGTTTTCCAATGACGACTGTATTGCCTAGTAATTGCTGCTATATAAAAGGAAAACAATGGAATAATGAATCGAGTTCCATATATATGCAAAGCCGCCCCCCTTTTATTTATCCCCCACGTAACACCGGGTTCGGAGATTTAATAAGATTCTTCCATAAACCTTTTGTGCAATCAATACAATTCCCTGCCATGTCACATTGTGCTGCGCCTCTAACGGAAAGGAAACGTGGGTGTAACAGAAACACCTTGAAGCAAAGTGTTAAGCCCCCACCCATATATGAAAGTGAGGCCTCTAAAAAGATGAATAACAGTTGCCATTCATACAGCAAAATAGGTTCTATTTATACTTTATAAAAGCTTGGTGATGGGGAGAGTGCCAGTCTGTTATGGAAACATAGTGTTCATTTTCAGCTTCTTTGATATTTAACATGTTGTGTATGCCGGCTATCTGCCTTACACACTTCCTTTCCAACCCACTACTAAGCAGCAGTCCTGCCCTGCTTTATGGCTGAGATTCTAGCTATCTGTATTACAGAGCATTCTGTCCCAGTGGCTGCACAGATCCTATCTGATCCCCATTGTAAGTACCAGTCCTGTCCTGCTTTATGGCTGAGATTCTAGCTATCTGTATTACAGAGCATTCTGTCCCAGTGGCTGCACAGATCCTATCTGATCCCCATTGTAAGCAGCAGTCCTGCCCTGCTTTATGGCAGCTGAGATTCTAGCTATCTGTATAACAGAGCATTCTGTCCCAGTGGCACAGAGCATTAGGTCCTCCATTCCTTTTGCAAAAATGCTGAAAAATGAAACAAGTTTCCCCTGCCAGAGAAAATGATGGACATTTGGGTGCAGAAAAATGTATAAAGTGATAAATCCCAAATAAAAAATGGACAAAAGCCTTGATTAGAAAAGTGTGCGGGGGAGACAGGAAGTTTGGAATGCAAATCAAAAAATATAGAAATATAAGGGAGAGAGAAGCCTTATTAGAGAAAGGGCAAAAGGAAAGGGATGGGGCCCCTGAGGATGAGTGGGTGTTCCTTGATGAAGACAAGATGGTTGTTCTTGAAAATTTGTAAAGATTAACGCGAAAAGCTCATAGGAAAGTAAAGTGAGAAACCAAATGTCAGAAAGACTTCATATATATATTTAACTATAGCTGAGATGCTTGTCTGTAGCATGAAAGAGAGTAAGGGCAATGGTGTATTGTGCTTTATTAGCACAAGGGATAAATGTTGAATTGGTATCAACATAAAACGAAATTACGTTTTTGTGTTTTATTTATTTTTTATACATCTTGTTTTATTTTGTGCTTAGTTATTTGTAATTGCTTTTGTATTATTAAAAAAAAATCCCATCTGATTCCCATAGTAAGCAGCAGTCCAATCTTACTTTATGGCTGACATTCTAGATCTCTTATGTTGCTAAATTGCAGTAAATCCAGATAAGGTTTTTATTTTGGGTAACTCTAGAGTCTTTCGTGTGGTGCAGTTAAACTTTCATTACAAGAGCCAACAGAAGAGTCAGAAA
Source organism: Xenopus petersii (assembly GCA_038501925.1). NCBI lineage: Eukaryota > Metazoa > Chordata > Amphibia > Anura > Pipidae > Xenopus > Xenopus petersii. Next base: position 106,680,146 of record CM076689.1, on the reverse strand, counting down.
TATTGCCTTTGCTGTTGATGAACGTGAAACTGCAAATTCTGTTTCTGTCGCTGCTCCCCGTGACCCAAGCACAGAGAATAGTAAATAACGTCTCATACACTCGGCCAAAGTGAGAATTGGACAGAGTCGGGCGAGTGGGGAGCCGCAGACAGAGGAAGATTTGGAACTTCACACTAATAAAGGGAGATAAAATAAATCTCAGTGGCAGGCTGGCATTAATCTGGGATGTGCCAAAAGCAAGGCTGCCCCCCCCCCGGTAAATCAATCAGCCTCCGTGCGTCCGACTTCACTACTAATTACACCAATTGACTAATGTTGGGGAATGCCGGGCTCTATGTGCCCGATTAATCCATAAACACTGATCGCTTCATCTTCTGCAGCTAATGAGAGACCTTCGGAAAATCAGACGATGATGGAGTGACACGCGTTCCTGCATTTGCTGCTTTTGTCCAATCAGCTGAAAGAATTCTGTCTGAAAATCTCCCTGAAAAATAGTTTTGGATTACATTTAATCAAGACAGGAGAATGCAGACTGGCATTAGTCTGGGTTCCAATGAAGAGAAACCAGAAGCAGCCCTTGTAGTGTAAAATAAATGCAGTTTATTATTATGTGTCTAGTCATATCTAATCACCTGATGCGTTTCGTACCACTTACGGGCACTTAAGCATGGCCCTTACATGCAATGTATTGTAAAACTGTAAAGGCAGTGGCCCACTATTACAAGACAGTACCCCAGATTTCCCATCTGCCCCCATAACTGTAAATGTAAGTGCATTGCACGGTATATAAGCAGTTAATGTTCATTCTTTTGTGCAGTTCACCTTCTCTCTTGTTCTCCTGTTGGTTGAGTTGATGGCTCAGTTGGCCCATCTGAGGCCATTTGTGCTCATAATTATTCCTAATGCTCATACTCTATTAATATTAATTCTGCCTGGACAGGAAGCGTTTGCTTTGCTACCTTCATTAGATCCTATTAAGCACAAATCAAAAGGGAGACCTTCTAAATAATTGATTGGTGCCCTGGTGCCAGCCAGCATAACCAGCAATGGCAAAGTGTATCTTAAATGTTAAAGGGAAGGTAATAACATCAGCATGAGCAGGAAGGGAAAGTGTTGGAAGTATCACTGTCAACTCTGCTCTCATTTCCCTACAGAAATAGGGATTGGTAGCACTAGATGGTGCCTGATATAGTGCCTAATATACAGTATAAGGACAGAGACAAGGGGAAAGTAACATAGTAACATAGTAAGTAAGGTTGAAAAACGACACACGTCCATCAAGTTCAACCTTTTAGTTTTTTTTTATCTGCCTATCTGCTAGTAGATCCAGAGGAAGGCAAAAAAAAACCATCTGAAGCCTCTCCAATTTGCCTCAGATGTGGAAAAATTCCTTCCTGACTCCGAAATGGCAATCGGACTAGTCCTTGGATCGACTTGTACTATGAGCTATCTTCAGGGCCGGAACTAGGGGTAGGCGGAGTAGGCACGTGCCTAGAGCGCAAAGCTGGGGGGGCGCCAGGCACGTACCTGCTCTGTCGCCTACCCCATGTCCGGCCCTCTCACTCCCCGTCTTCCTGCGGGCGATTGACGCTTCTGCGCATGCGCACCGGCGTAAATTTGCGCATGCGCGCCAGCTTCAACTTGCGCATGCTCGCACACAGCCGACGCAGCGTCGGCCCAGGTTGCCTAGGGCACCCACCCAGTGTGGCCCGGCTCTGGCTATCTTCCATAACCCTGTATTCCCTTGCTAAACACCATCCAACCCCTTTTTAAAGCTATCTAATGTATCAGCCTGTACCACTGATTCAGGGAGAGAATTCCACATCTTCACAGCTCTCACTGTAAAAAAACCCCTTCCAAATATTTTGGCGGAACCTCTTTTCTTCTAATCGGAATGGGTGACCTCGTGTTTACCTACTGGCAGGGCCGCCATCAGGGGGGACAGGGGGGACAAGCGTACCGGGCCCGGGCATGAAGGGGGGCCCGGCAGCGCTGCATTTTTTGAAGATCCGGGCCCCCCTTACGAGCGCCCGAGCCGTACGTCTTGCCTCTGTGCTGCCGAATGCGGAAGTGCCGAAAAGCCGAAGCCGATGCGCCGAAAAGACCCGAAGTCACGGAAAAAGCCGAAGTCACGAAGCGCCGAAAAGACCCGAAGTCACGAAAACAGCCGAAGTCCTGAAGCAGCGCAAAGACCCGAAGTCACGAAAACAGCCGAAGCCGAAGTCCTGAAGCAGTGAAAAGACCCGAAGTCACGAAAGGAGGTGAAGTTGAAGTACTGAAGCCGTGAGTTCAATTCTACTGAACACCAGTTTGTGTATTTTTTTTTTTTTAATCTCCTGGCCACCAATGTACTATTTTAATATTCTATAGGCCCCTGCAACCAATCTTTTTTTTTAAAACATGTTTTTTTGGGGCCCCAATTTTTTTTTTAACTCGTAAGGGGCCCCTTGCCACCATTGTTTTTTTTAAAAAAAAAAAAAAATAATTTTCTTTTTGGTGGCCCTAAATTTTTTTAACTTGTAAGGGGGCCCCTGCCGCCAATGTTTTTTTTTTTTTTTTTTTTTAATTTTTTTTTGGGGCCCCAATTTGTTTTTAACTTATAAGGAGGCCCCTGACGCCAATGTTTTTTTTTTTCAAAAAATTTTTTTTTTTTTTAATTTTTTTTTGGGGCCCCAATTTGTTTTTAACTTATAAGGGGGCCCCTGCCGCCAATGTTTTTTTTTTTTTTCAAAAAAAAATTTTTTTTTTTAAATTTTTTTTTGGGGCCCCAATTTGTTTTTAACTTATAAGGGGGCCCCTGCCGCCAATGTTTTTTTTTTTCAAAAAAAATTTTTTTTTTTTTTAAATTTTTTTTGGGGCCCCAATTTGTTTTTAACTTGTAAGGAGGCCCCTGCCACCAGTTTTTTTTTTTTCAAATTTTTTTTTGGGGCCCCAATTTGTTTTTAACTTATAAGGGGGCCCCTGCCACCAATGTTTGTTTATTTTTTAGTTTTTTTTACATTTTTTTTGTTGGGGCCCCAAGTTTTTTTTTAACTTATAAGGGGGCCCCTGCCACCAATGTTTTTTTTAAAAAAAAAAATTTAATTTTTTTTTTTTTGGGGCCCCAATTTTTTATAAGGGGGCCCTGACCATCAATAGCTTTTTACAACTTGTGTGGGGGTGGGTTACTTTTTTAGCGCTGATGTCTGCACGGTTTATTCTAGATGGGACCTTACAAGTGCTCTATACAGTGGAAGAATGACCCCCTCCTCCCGTGAATCTCTGCCCCTTTTAATACAGCTCAAGACCTTATTTGCCCTTGATGCTGCTGACTGGCATTGCTTGCTACAGCCAAGTTTATCATCTACAAGGACTCCAAGGTCCTTTTCCATAATGGATTTGCCTAGTGCAGTCCCATTAAGGGCATAAGTGGATATTTTTACATCCCAGGTGCAGGACTTTACATTTATCAACATTGAATCTCATTTGCCACTTAGCTGCCCAGATTGCCAGTTTGTCAAGATCGTGTTGCAAGGGTTACTGTCTGCTGTGCTCTCATTTCTCTACAGAAATAGGGATTGGTAGCACTAGATAGGTGCCTAATATATAAGGATAGAGACAAGAGGAAAGTGTTGGAAGGGTTACTGTCTGCTCTCATTTTCCCTCCAGGAATAGGGGAAATGCCTGCTCTGGTCTCATTTCTACAGACCCATGTGCACATTTTTTTTTATCTTCCAAATTGCACTGTTGTCCATAGCGGCAGTAGCAGGGTTAACCTCACAACAAATCTGTTGGATTAGTGGTGGTGTGTGGGGGGGGCAGGGGATTAGAGGGTTTTGCTATGGGGACAAAAAAATGTAATTATGTTGCTAACTGGCTCTATTAAAAGAAATCCATCATCATAAGGAGGTAGCATGGCCCCCGGCTGATACACTGGGTCCCTTTCATTTGCAAAGAAGGAAGAACAATTTCCTTTCCTTCCCATTCGGTAACAGTCACCAAAATCCATCCAGGGACAATAATGCAGGTTCAACTGATTTATTCATAAAGTGATAGAGAAAAGGGGACTCATCTAGGGAAGGGGCAGAGATATTGCCAAAGACTGGTGATTCAGACTAAGGGAAAAAGAATATAATCTGGAGTTTGTCAAGCAGCACAGCACCCCAATAGCTGGAGAGCTAAATATGTTATTTTGGAACATTTGTCTGGTTCCCCGTAAAAGTCCTGGCTAATTCATTTGTTAGACTGCCATATATCAGTGCAGAGCTGATCTCTTCTCTGTCTCCTTTCTTTCTAATTACCCCAACCCAACCTGGCATATTTCCCCTTTGTTACAAAAATGACCATTTTGCACATTGCAGATAAACATGTCCCTTTCAATCTGTATCTCCAGGACGACTGCTCCGACTCTGGGCAGAGATCACCCACTCTGTGACCAATCAGGAAATCAACGACTGAATCCTTAAACGAGGGGACTGTAGTTCTCCCAGATCAGCTAAAAATCTGTGCTCCACATCAGCTTTGACGTAAGGAGCCTCCTGCCAAACTCCTAGAGCCTGACAAAATAAAGGGCAACTGACCCTGCTAATGGAACTGTCAATATTCTGATCTAATTTCTGAGGTTTCCGAGTGTTGACAGCAAGTGTGAAATTCATCCGTCTTCCACTGCGCTCCTAGATAATAACAGTTTTTTGTTAATGGAACGTCTTATGGATCAGGCAGGCGCCAGATATTTAAAGAAGAAGTAAACCTTTTTTTTGTTTTAAAGGGGTGAAAAAATCACTGGGTGGCCAGTGAGCATGGTTGGGCACAACCAGGTCAGATTACGGCAGTTATCAAACATTATTTAGTAAGGTCCACATAATAGTTGGAGGGGTCCACTGATCACGCAAGCAGTTGGTGAACAACTCCAGGCCCCTGGGGGAGGACTCTGTTAAGTAGTATTGGGCCCCATTCAGTGTCGGACTGGCCCACCGGGATACCAGGAAAACTCCCGGTTGGCCCAGGTGTCAGTGGGCCCTCCTGCCTCTAAACATTTGGCCTTTTTCATGGTCATTGCCTATTTGAATAAAGAGGCTAAATAGATGGAATAATAGGTTATAGTATGTAAAGAAAGGAGAATAGGAGAATAGTGGTTGAGTGAGGAAAGGAAGAAAATAATACTTAAAGTTGGCCCCTGGTCTAAGGGTTTTTGGTGTCCCAGTCCAACACTGGCCCCATTCCTTATAATGTCTGTAGAGCTCAGATTGGAACTCCCAGTATCTATAAGATTTGGTTTGAGGAACATTATTGCTTGTAATATATAAGTGATGTCACAATGGTACCTAAAAGTGTCAGCATGCTGAGATACTGTACAGAACATGGTATTACTGGCAACTATTCACAGACACAACACAAAGCAGACACTCAGCATGCCACCTGTTCTGTCCAAATGAGGTATTTAAAGTTGCTCCCCACCCCCTATTGGACCTTCATTTAAAATTCCATGATTAAGTTCATTGCAGTCTGCAGCATGCACCTATATTAACTGCTGATAAGCCATCAGGGAAGTGAGCTTGATATGTGTCTGGTTTTAAGAAAGGAAATACTATTCCCAAAAACAGGTAATGCCAATATACTGTACATTATTTCTATTTGCTTTCTGTACTCTGGTGTGGTTCGGACTCCTGAAATAATGTAACTGATTTTATTGTAGGGCTTCAAGGCTTCTAGTTGTGCCGGTCTGACTTTCAGTGTTGATAGGATTTCCCCTGCACGCAAGGTCACAGCTGCACTTTAGTGTTGGGTGTGTATGTGTTCAAGGTAGGCGTTGGGGTTACAGTGCACATACAGTATATTTATCTGTGCTCAGGGCACCTCCTTGTTCTGTATAAACAGCTGGGAGCATTGATAACTAATCTGTGCAAAAGGGCAAAGATTTCTACAGGTTCCCTGCCAGCACCAATGATTACAGGCTCATTATTTAATTAATAACAAGGGCTTGTGCTCTCTCTTGTGCACACTGCTCATACATACTGTATAAAAAAAAAAAAATATATATATATATATATATATATATATATATATATATACAGTATATATATATATATATATATATATATATATATACACACACGCACAAACACACATATATAGTATATATTTGTAGTTACAAGTCCTAACGTAGAAATAGCACCCCTTTTGTATTTGTCACTACAAATTCCAGGCTACTGTTGCCCAACGCACAATCCTGAAGGTGCATTGGGCAACTCCCAGGCACAATTACACCCATTCCCTCTCCTTTGCTATGTTTTTGTGCAAACATTTGAGATAAATTAGCCCAAAGGAAGCGAAGGATATCAGATCATTTCCATTATGCAGGCAGGGAGTGAGCGGCGGAAGATAACATCGCCATGATCTAGGGAGATGGGCCTAGAATTTCTGATTTGCTGCGGCCTCTTTTGTGCCATTAATTAGGAGGTAAGAATCGATCCATCTAAAGTCTTAACCCTTGCGCTGATGGGAAAATGGCAACAGGGCAGAGCTGTCATTCATTATTCTGCCTTCTATCCCCATTTCGCCTAGCTAAGCCAATCAGGGGCTTCTCCAGCCAGCCGTGCTGTAAATAAGCCCCAGATAAAGGGACATTGATCCTGCAGGGTGTCATGTGAGACTATTGCTCTGATCCTGAGGGTGTATCTAGAATCCCTTCCATAAAGCACAACATCATCGTTGTCTGCTGCCAACATGGTAGCATCAAGTACAAAAGGGGACTAAAGACCTCCATTTACAGATGCTATGGACACCCCCCATGAGATTTCAGTGGAGGCTGCACTTTGTCAAAACCCAGCACTTATGGATACAGCCCAGGGCTGCCAAACACAGGGAGGAAAGTGCAGCTCAAGTCAAACTAAAAAAGTAGATTAAAAATGTTGTACATTATGTTTTGGGCTTCTGTGCCAGCCACAGACAACCAAAGCCCTTTAGCAGTAAAGATCTGTGTCTCCAAAGATGCCCCAGTAGCTTCCCATCTTCTTTTCTGCTGATTCACTGCACATGCTCTGTGCTGCTGGCACTTACTGAGCTTAGGGACCGGCTCAAAATATACAGTACACATAGAATAGAAATGTCATGAGTTATGGGGAAAGGTAAGGTTTCATGATTCTGCTACTTCACCCTTACTTGACTCCAATTTGGGGGTCCCCAACTACCAGGGATGCACAGCTATACCCCTGTGAGTCAGGCCAGGAATTTGGGATAATCCATCCCTAAAAACACTGATTCTGGTTACTGGGGAGGGCACTACAGTAATATTCATATATTAGTGAATATGCCTTTAAAGCCACCCCTTTTATGATTCTGTTTATAAATGATCGGGTGATAAGTGTGGAGCAATTTTTATGAATTAGCAATTTACATCTTTTGTGTTTACTCTGCAATTACAGAACATGATTAGTGTACAAATTGCATCCAACCCTGCATAGGGAGGAAAGGTTAATGTTCAGACCCACCCGAGGCTCTTAGAAATAATGAATGGTTAGATATTATGGGGGCACACAGGGCACAGAGCGTTATGCTAGAGAATGGCTGGATCTCAGCAAACAGGCAGTGGTGGGCACACATCAGACTTTACTTTATTATGATAGCAGTTAGTATTAGTAGTGGCACATGGGCAATGTGTTCCCTGGCATTTGTATTCTCAAGCTTTTCTTAATTTTCTGATGCACAACTTCCCACAGCAAAGCCATAATTGGGTACAGCAGGTTTTGGGGCAGGGATAGGTTTGTACTTGTTGACAGTGGGCCCTGGAGATACGAGCATGAGCCTCTGATGGGGTGAGACAGGGAGTCTGTGACTTAAACAGTGGGTGGGACTAGGACTCTCTGATAGAAGTGTGGGGTCAAACAGGAAGCTTGTGACTCAAGCAATGGGTGGGACTTGAACATTCTAATGGAAGCTTACAGTGGGGACTAGGCTGGGAGTCTGTGACTCAAGCAGTAGGTGGAGCTAGAAGACTCTGATGGAAGCTTACAGGGGGGCTGGGCTGAGAGTCTGTGGCTCAAGCTATGGGTGGAACTAAAACACTCTGATGGAAGCTTCCAGGGGGGCTGGGCTGAGAGTCTGTGGCTCAAGCAATGGCTGGAACTAGAACACTCTGATGGAAGCTTACAGGGGGGCTGGGCTGAGAATCTGTGGCTCAAGCAATCGGTGGAACTAGAAGACTCTGATGGAAGCTTACAGGGGGAGCTGGGCTGGAAGTCTGCGACTCAAGCAGTAGGTGGAGCTAGAAGACTCTGATGGAAGCTTATATAGGTGGAGCAGAGAATCTGTGCCACAGTTAGTGGGGAGTACTAAAACATTCAATTAGAGGTGTAAAGGTGGGGCAGAGATTTTTTCACTCAACCAATGGGCTGTACTAAGTGTGATGGCAGTTTACGTCAAGACACATAATTATAATAAGGATTCATGAATCTGACTTTCGCTTTGCTAAAAATGGCAAAAAAATCCCCAAATGCAATGAGGTCAATCGGGCGTTTGTCATGCAACAATTTTCAAACTGCTTGACAACGCTGCGACTTTTTTTTTTTACAAAAATATTTTGCTCAACCCTGAATTATAATGAAACTGTCAATTTTAAAGAGTTAACAAAGCACACCATTTTGCATCAAATACAGAAGTGTAAGTTAGGATTCAGTTCCCTTTTATTGAGACAGACAGAGAGTTATTCAGTTGCTTTTGTCCATTTTTGTTCCCTAGTTTCTACACTTCTGTGGGTTTTAATGGCATTCATCATTAATCTGAAATTATCTCACGTCAGCGAGGAGCCCGTCTCTGCCGAGTGAATAATCTTCCAGTCCCCGATGTTTTGTTCCTCAGCAAAATGCTACTGTTTTACATAAATACAAGGAGAGCTTTCAGCCCCGGGATAGAGGTGAGAGGATTAATGGAGGTGATCATTGGATTTATCCAGGTTTATCCTTAAAAGCCTCATTACCTGCAGGTAGGAGTGTCCTTGCCAAACACTGGCTGACTCCTTCCAACTCATCCCCTCAAGAAGAAATCTAGCTTCCTTGTCCGGGAGATAAATCATGTAACCTCTGCTGTAAAATAGAAGGATTTGCCTTGAGTATTAGGCATCTTTTATAAGGCTAATGTACCCTCTACTGTAAATTTTAAGAATTAAGAAGTCACTGAGGGGTTCTGTGACCATATAAAGGCGCAAGACTGCAGACTGAGTTATACAGGGAACTCTGAGTATCACTCATGTATTATAAGGGATAATGTACCCCCACTGTAAATGATAAGGATATTAGAAGTCACTGCGGAGTTCTGTGACCATATAAAGGCACAAGGCTGCAGGCTGACTTATACAGAGAACTCTGAGTATCACTCATGTATTATAAGGGATACTGTACCCCCTACTGTAAATGATAAGGATATTAGAAGTCACTGCAGAGTTCTGTGACCATATAAAGGCACAAGGCTGCAGACTGAGTTAGACAGGGAACTCTGAGTATCACTCATGTATTATAAGGATAATGTACCCCCTACTGTAAATGATAAGGATATTAGAAGTCACTGAGGGGTTCTGTGACCATATGAAGGCACAAGGCTGCAGGCTGAGTTATACAGGGAACTCTGAGTATCGCTCCTGTATGATAAGCGATAATGTCCCCCCTACTGTAAACCATTAGGATATCCGAAGTCATCAACAGGTACTGTGACCATATGTTGTGAATATCTGCTGATTTTTAAATATATGGAAAAATATGGAAAAACGTGTATTCTTATTTAAGAATTAGTGATTTCTTTTTATAAATCATTTTGCATCTTAATGCCCAAGGCAACTCAGTTTGGCAGTTTACAGAAGAGCCAGCAGCTTCTAGTGCATTGTAGGCAAATGTTATTGTCTTTGATGGGCAAAGCTCTTTTTATTTTTGCACTCAGGAGATACCAGCATTCGAAGAAGATTTTCTACTACCAACCAAATGGTTCTGCCTCCCAATTAAATGAGCATTAAATGATCAACAGACATCTTGGATGCTAGCCCATGCCTTATGGTGGGAAAGGTGGTTTAATTTTAGCACTAATCCAACAACCTGGGGCCCTGTGCCAGTAATCATACATAGAACTTAGGCCAAGGCAGGAATGCATAGCCTGAGAAAATATACAGGAGCTAACTTATGGCTTTGAGCTTATACTATAATTTTCAGCACCCCTGGCAGCCATACCCTTGGGGGAAAAATATGGCAGCACCCATCCGTATATATACATACAAAAATACAGAGACGGAATGTTTTGGGAACACAATAAGCTATACCCTCATACTGTACTGTCTAAGGGAAACAATATGGCAGCTCCTTCTCATATGTATAAATACAACTATACAGAGAAGGAATGTTATGGGCACAAAATAAGCTATACCCTCATACTGTACTGTCTAAGAGAAACAATATGGCAGCTCCTTCACCTATGTATAAATACAAATATACAGAGAAGGAATGTTCTGGGCACACAATAAGCTATACCCTCATACTGTACTGTCTTAGGGAAACAATATGGCACCTCCTTCCCATATGTATAAATACAAATATACAGAGAAGGAATGTTCTGGGCACACAATAAGCTATACCCTCATACTGTACTGTCTTAGGGAAACAATATGGCACCTCCTTCCCATATGTATAAATACAAATATACAGAGAAGGAATGTTCTGGGCACACAATAAGCTATACCCTCATACTGTACTGTCTAAGGGAAACAATACGACACCTCCTTCCCATATGTATGAATACAAATATACAGAGAAGGAATGTTCTGGGCACACAATAAGCTATACCCTCATTCTGTACTGTCTAAGGGAAACAATATGGAACCTCTCATCCATATATATGGGTGGTGGTGGGACCCACCCCTGTTAATTACACATGGGCCATTTTAACTAATTCTGTTGGCAACCACCTGTAGCCAAAATACCCCTTTTTCTAGGCCAGACCCCATTAAACATAATATTCTAGTTAAGGCTTTTTTTCTCCAGACAATAATTAAAAGACCTCTGAACGCCTAATAGCAAACTCCCTGAATCAAGCTCATGTCTTCTGCCTCAGAGAGAAGCTTTGTATATATGCACAGTAGAAATGAGAAATAACACAGCACCATAAAACATATTAATTTTGGCAGGCAGAGTAAATATGAATTAACACCGGCAAGCTGTTAATTAAACTAATCCACCACCTGTATGTGAAAGCGGCTTTATAATAATCAGGATTTCCACCCCCCCCTCTTTTATAACAGACCATTAAGTGCTATTCTATACACCAAACTGTATAATCCTTCCTTTGTCTGTGCGATGGGACTGGAACACAAAACTAGCCTTTTCGCTGCTTTAGCATAAAAACATACCTAGCATTCGCTATGAATAAATATTGCTAAGGGCCAGAGATGAGTTTAGCCATTATCTGGGGTTCAACAAGTATCAAACACACATATATTAAGATCAAAGGAGCAGAGGGGGATCAAAACCCTGCAATGAATTGGGAAGAGGATGGGGAGGCTTGTTCCTTTGGTATTTTTTTTTCTGACAATGCATGAAGATTACGTTTCATTGTGATTGCTTTGTTCCTTCCTTCCGCACAAGGGGTAATGGGAGGCTGGATTGTTCTAACAACAACCAAGGCTGAGCACTTGAATCACATCAGAAGCCGCACAGTCTGATCCTCTGGACTATTATCTGACATCTAAGCAAGGGCTTGAAAAAAAAAAAGAAACCACAGAAAGAAGGAAATTAATAAAGCTAGGTTAACTTCTTCGCTTCTGGGGAAATTGCCTGGATAGGGTTCTAGGTCACTCTACTGCTCTTCAGTAAAGTACCATTTTAGCATTTGCTAAGGAGATGTCTAGCCCTCCTCACAGCAGTAATTTATTAGCCTCATTAACGGTTTATGAATGAATCTAGAAGATTGCCTTTTCTCAGATTTCAAGCTCCAACCTCTGTTTTCATAGGCAAATTGCATGGGAAGGGTTCTAGGTCATTCTACAGTAAAATGCTGTTCTACAACTACCTGATGAGACGTCAAGGACCTAACTTGTGAGTAATTGATTTATAGTCTTGTGAATGAAAACCGCTGATTTCCTCTGTTGAGATGTTAAACTTTATTGGTGTTCTTAAAAATGAATAAAATCGGTTTGTAATTCTAGGTCCATCATAATTACCTTTTATTATATATTAATTGGCAACTACACTAACCTTGTTTGGTGAGTTTGCAGACTTTTGCTGATTTTGGATACCCCAAATAAGGCTTATTCATTTTGGGGGGAGTCCATTTAGGTTCTTAGCTGAAAACAATTTCTAGCTGACCTAATCAATAAGTCCTGTGTCCTGATCAGATATGAATAAGTCAACCTATGGTTGGGCACATAACACACACAAACAGTTTAAGCTGAAAATACATGTTAATTTTACAAATCAGACCAGGAGTGGGCATAATCAGTTCTTGTGTAGGAAAAGCCCCCATAAAGCAGTACCTTTCCACTAGTACTACTGTTATTTGGTGTGCCAGTTGTTGGATGTGAACCTTACAATAAAATAATTTATTTAAAAAAGTATGCATGGTCTATAATTTTAAAAGCATTGTTCTGGACCACCCTACCACCCTAATATGACACCTTTTCTAACAATTTAGAGAAGAAGTAAAGTCATTTGGCAATTACAGATTTCCTACATAGGCCATCCACCCTAACTGGACTTCATCATTAACAAGAACTTCATCATACCTGATTAAGGCAGGGCTATGGAACAGGGTTGACATCTGCCATTAGGCACTGATTGCAGACCAGACGCATGTGCACTGAAAGCTGGGACCAGATTGGCTCCAAGTGTGCATGCTCCAGTTTGGCAATAAGTGCCTTGCCTTGGATCAAGATGACTGCCAACCAAACTGCACAGTTCTGCTTTCTGCAGTCAGGTCTGTTCTTGAAAGTCTGTGCAGCTGGGGAATGTGGCCTGTGTAGGGAGCCTGTGATTCCCTATTAACGCCTTTACTCCTTAAGGGTTCCAGGTACACGTCCTCCATGTTCTAGGTAATGTCCCTCTATGGTCTAGGTAGCACTATCTCCTTAAGCCAGATCTTCTCATAAGTCAGTTAACACCACAGTCAATAAACTGGCAAAGTTTCAGTACAAAAGCCTCATTTCTAACAGATAATTGAGGAAAGGGTAACACTTCCTCCATGTTCTAGGTAACACTACCTCTCCTCAAACCAAATCTCATAAGTCAGTTAATATCACAGTCAATAAACTGGCAATATTTCACAAAAAAAGTTTCCTTTTTTTTCTAGATAAAAATGTTGCTGCGAATGTGAAGTTTATGGGCAATAAATTCTGACTTCGAGCAATCGAGCAGCCGGAACATGCAGCCTCTTGAAACAATCATGTATTCCTTACTAGTTCCAGAGTAGCGTCCTTTGTGACCACAGAAGCTGGAGCAGAGCAACCTTCTCCTTGTCATTTCTTTAATGTTGCCAGGTAAGTGTTATCAAAGGCAGCGGATAATTCAATTTTCTCTACAGCCGATCGAGTCGCTGCACACGGAATTGATTCAATTTGTTTTCTTTATTCTTTGGCTCTGTCTGCCGAACAGCCACTTTTGGGGGTCTAGGGCACATGCTATAGTTATACTGATGGGTCTTCAAGAGTGATTATAGTAGGAGATAGTCTGCAGAGCTCAACCAGCCTCCCACCATTCACACTTACCTCTGGCCCCAAAAATTTTGGTGCTTATGGAATAAATAGAAAGTTGCTTAGATGGATTAGAGATGGATAATATATGCCTTGGTATCTTTAATGCCAAGGAGAGATTGTTCTTAAAAGATACGGAACATCACAGCCATCAGACAGGGAATAAGGTTCTCACTCAATGCCCAGCATTAAAAAGCAGCCAAGGTCTCTGCTAATTGGGACTGAACATCCCTGAATTTTTTATGAAGCCGCCCCATGTGCAGATGAGCTGGTTCATAGATCAGCAGGAAGGTAGGTAGGCAGGCAGCTGGTAGGTCCCAGTGGGGCTATCACCTCCATATGCCAGCTCCCTGCCCCAATTGCCATCTTAATGTGTGGTTTCGTTGAATCCTTTAGTGCCACAGGAAACAGAAAACACGGGTTCACCTGTAATTGCAACTGCTAAACTGCAGTAATGGAGGGAGGGAAATGCTGCATTGTGGGGAAAAAATCATGAACACTGCAATTCCATTCATAACTGAGCCCCTATATGTAGAATCCCTGCTATGAAGCAAGGCTGCTGCCAAACAGGAAATAGGAGTCACCTGACGTCCAAGATATGGACTCCCACATGCGACCGTATAATTCGCCAATAACGTTTTCCTAAAGTAAGATTTCTTGTAAAGACTTCATAACTCAGAATTAAACATTGGTTTAGAGCTAAAAGTGAGTCATTTTTATCCTGAAGCTAGTACCTCTTTAAATGTTAAAGGGTCAGTAATAAATAATGCCCGCACAAGGCAGGGGTCTGTTTGATAATACTCAAATAAAAATAATTATTTACAGTTACATTTTATCAAACAATTTATTTCACCATTTAAAAAAAGTCACATTTGGATGAAATTCACGTTTTTTTCTGTACTTTTCAGAATATTTCCCAATATTCTGCATGGATATTTTACTACAGGCATCTAACTATTAAATGTGTTTTCCTTAGGGATGAACTGAAACCACTAATTTGGATTCGGCCAAATCCACATATCCGTTGACCGAATACTGAACCAATCCTACAGTATATGCAAATTAGAATGGGGACGAAAAGTCACATGATTTCCCGCCCTGACCCCAATTTGCATATGCAAATTAGGATTTGGTTCAGCCAGGCACAGGGATTCGGCCGAATTCTGCTGAAAAAAGCCAAATCCTGAAATCCCAAATCAAATCCTGGATGCAGTGCAGCCCTAGTTTTCCTGCCTGGAGGAGAGAGAATCATTACTGCAACTGGGAAGGAAGGATTTGTATTTTCACAGATAGTTTTGATCAGTTGCTGACATTTTTTTGCAGTGAAAATTGGGAAAAACCAATTTAGGACTGGAGATGAAACTTTAAAAAACCATATCCGCAATTGATAACCCCTTATGAAGTTTTTCTGCTGTGACATCACAGAAAAACACATTAAATCCCAATGCAACCAGGACTTTTCCATGTAAAGAAATAGTAATTAAAGAGGATGGAAATATATTTTATACATCAATTCATGTTTACTTTGTTTTTTTTTGGTGTTACTTGTTATTTATCTATCTCTCTTAGTGGGCAGGGCTCAGCCCACAAGCAAGATATGGCATAGAAAGGGCACAGCTTGTTGTTTAGTATGGCAGCCAAGGCTTCCCCATTGGATTTATTTCAAAGAGCAGAACGCGCAGTTTACTCTCTAATATTATTTCAATATCATTTCCCAGTGATGATCCTAGTATACTTTCTCAGGCTCAGTTATACCTATACTGACCTGCCCAAAAAGAGACCCATTATATTACAGTTATGCCCTCCCTTCTATTGGTTATCCCCTCCTTCTCTAATTAGCAACACAACTTGTTAATTACATACATACATGTCCAATTAGAGAGGGGGGCGAGGGGAATCTTTCGTCAGTACCGATCATGTACCCATAAGGCTTTGCAAAAATATGTGCGTGTATGGCAGTGTTGCTGGATTAACTCCACATGACACCAAGAGGGAAAGAAATGGATTGCGACGCGGAGAAAAGAAGAGGTGACAGATCGCCCTATTAAAATATGAGAGGGCGAGTGGCTGCCATTCTCCCTGCATAACAGACCTCTAAACAAACATGTCTTGGCCAGAAAAAAAAACTCTCTCTGAGCCGACAGCCAATTAAAATGCAAAATAGATGCTTTTTCCTCCTGTACAATTACTTTTTAGCGAATGGGGGCAGGGAGTGGGGAGTTAGGTGGCGACTCTGAAACAGGGTGCCAATGGAAAAAGTGCAATTTCTGCATATGGCAGCTCCCATATGTATAAATACAAATATACAGAGAAGGAATGTTCTGGGCACACAATAAGCTATACCCTCATACTGTACTGTCTAAGGGAAACAATATGGCACCTCCTTCCCATATGTATAAATACAAATATACAGAGAAGGAATGTTCTGAGCACACAATAAGCTATACCCTCATACTGTACTGTCTAAGGAAAACAATATGGCACCTCCTTCCCATATGTATAAATACAAATATACAGAAAAAGAATGCTCTGGGCACACAATAAGCTATACCCTCATACTGTACTGTCTAAGATAAAACAATATGGCACCTCCTTCCCATATGTATAAATACAAATATACAGAGAAGGAATGTTCTGGGCACACAATAAGCTATACCCTCATACTGTACTGTCTAAGGAAAACAATATGGCAACTCCTTCCCATATGTATAAATACAAATATACAGAAAATGAATGCTCTGGGCACACAATAAGCTATACCCTCATACTGTACTGTCTAAGGGAAACAATATGGCACCTCCTTGCCATATGTATAAATACAAATATACAGAGAAGGAATGTTCTGGGCACACAATAAGCTATACCCTCATACTGTACTGTCTAAGGAAAACAATATGGCAACTCCTTCCCATATGTATAAATACAAATATACAGAAAATGAATGCTCTGGGCACACAATAAGCTATACCCTCATACTGTACTGTCTAAGGGAAACAATATGGCACCTCCTTGCCATATGTATAAATACAAATATACAGAGAAGGAATGTTCTGGGCACACAATAAGCCATACCCTCATACTGTACTGTCTAAGGAAAACAATATGACACCTCCTTCCTGTATGTATAAATACAAATATACAGAAAAAGAATGCTCTGGGCACACAATAAGCTATACCCTCATATTGTACTGTCCAAGGGAAACAATATGGCACCTCCTTCCTATATGTATAAATACAAATATACAGAGAAGGAATGTTCTGGGCACACAATAAGCTACACCCTCATACTGTACTGTCTAAGGAAAACAATATGGCACCTCCTTCCCATATGTATAAATTAGGGATGCACCGAATCCAGGATTCGGTTCGGGATTCGGCTAGGATTCGGCCTTTTTCTGCAGGATTCGGATTCGGCCGAATCCTTCTGCCCGGCCGAACCGAATCCGAATTTGCATATGCAAATGAGGGCGGGGGAAATTTGCGTGACTTTTTGTCAGAAAACAAGGAAGTAAAAAATGTTTTCCCCTTCCCACCCCTAATTTGCATATGCAAATTAGGGTTCAGATTCGGTTCGGTATTCGGCCGAATCCTTCGTGAAGGATTCGGGGGTTCGGCCGAATCCAAAAAAGTGGATTCGGTGCATCCCTAGTATAAATACAAATATAAAGAAAAAGAATGCTCTGGGCACACAATAAGCTATACCCTCATACTGTACTGTCTAAGGGAAACAATATGGCACCTCCTTTCCATATGTATAAATACAAATATACAGAAAAAGAATGCTCTGGACACACAATAAGCCATATATAAACTCCTGACTGAGGTTAAATAGCTCAGATGAATGGTGAGTAACAAGACTGCCCCCCCCCCCCCGCACAGAATTTCCTATTAACCTATTGATCTGAGGTTGTTAACTAAAGTACCCGGCAAGAATGGCATTTTCTCCAACGTGAGTTGCCAGTGACCTGCGACTTACAATTACTGTACAATGAGAGAATCTGGGCTTTCGATCTGTGCTAATGAATTTCATGCTTCTGTCAGTTCCAGGGGTTCCTCTGTATAAAGGTGAGCTGTGCCTTTGCACAGCTTCCTTACCGACTCATTACAGCCCTTCGCCATTAATAACCCCCAAAAGAGTTCAATGCAAAGGGTTAAGCAGGCAAGAACAGCAGAGAATGGGTTTGATATGAATATGGAGATATCATCAGGTCTCTGCACGGCTAAGCATTCTGTCTCTGCCTCAAAGCTTTAATATCTTTTATAGAACTAATTTTCCACTGCGGAGGCTGCCATGCCGAGCTCTAGGGATCACTTTGCATAGAAGATCTCTCCATTTAATGCAAAGCTGTTTTACTAGCTGAGTGCTGAGCTTTGTTACTGAGTATGTATAATGCATGTATTAATGAGTCGGAGCGGACTGATTGCCGATGGGCCAGACCCTTTGGATTTCAACAACAAGGCATTATTTACAACCAAAAGCATTGCTGCTTTAATCTGAGAAAACAATATGGCAACTTTTTCCCATGTTATCCTCCAGAAGTATTAGTATAATGGGTGAGGCCATGCTTCTGCAGGTCCCCATTCCTCTTATTGGCAGGGCAAGTAATATAGGGCTTTGTATTTCTTAAAAGAACAGTAACACCAAAAAAATTAAAGTGTTTTAAAGTAATGACAATACAATGTACTGTTGCTCTACACTGGTAAAACTGTTATGTTCGCTTCAGAAACTTTACTATAGTTTATATAAACAAGCTGCTGTGTAGCCATGGGGGCAGCCATTCAAGCGCAGGATACACAGTAGATAACAGATAAGTACTACTATAGTTTATATAAACAAGCTGCTGTGTAGCCATGGGGGCAGCCATTCAAGCACAGGATACACAGTAGATAACAGATAAGTACTACTATACTTTATATAAACAAGCTGCTGTGTAGCCATGGGGGCAGCCATTCAAAGATGAAAAAAGAGAAAAGGCACAGGATACACAAAAGATAAGCTTTATAGTAAACAGTGGGATTCTACAGGGCTTGTTTATATAAACTATAGTAGATTTTCTGTAGCAAACACACCAGTTTCACCAGTTTCGGGCAAAAATATATTGAATTTTCATCAATTTAAACCAGAGGTTCCCAGCCTTTTTTTTTTTACTCATGATGAGTAAATTTAAAAAGAATTGGGGAGCAACACAAGCATAAAAAAAGTCTTGAAGGTCCACAGCGGCGGACTGGCGCATTTGGGCCCACTGGGTTCCAAACCTAGTGGGTCCCATTTGCATGCGTAAAAACTGATGCGTCGCGCGTGAATGCCAGGCTGTCGCACGCATATGCGAACAGGCATGCACAAACAGCAGCACACCGCACCACACAGATTTTATTTAAGTTTCGCCCAATCGTGGAGCGGGTCCGGGCTGGCGGGGGCCCACCGTGTTTTTTCCGGCCCAGTCCAACCCTGGAGTTCCCCACATAAGGGTTGTAAATGGCTATTTGGTAGTCATTGTATGGACTGGCAGCCTGCAGGAGGCTCTACATGGCAGTACACCTAGTTTTCAAGCAACTAAAACTTGCTTCCAAACCAGGAAACAAAAAAAAAGCACCTGCTTTGAGGCCACTTGTTGGTGAGTAACATGATGCCCACAAGCCACTGGTCGGGAATCACTACTTTAAACATTTTCTTTTTTTGGTTCCTGTTCCTTTAAGAAACACAAGGTCCCATACTACTAAGTTAGCAGGGTCCTCTGCACCCAATAGGGCCCCAGTTATAAACCCATTGGTCACCTTGTACCTGGGCGGAGGGCTCTATTGTGGACCATTTTTTTGGTGTTACTGTTCCTTAACAGCAGCCCTGCCGTTTGCTCTTTGGGCTTTGTGCATAGAACCAATGGGTGGAACTGCAATAACACTAAAAGCAGGCCTGGATTTGTGGAGAGGCCCAGGTCTAGTGCAGCAAAATTTTAAGGGTCAGTACTCTGGCACTTGTGTGAGCTAGGACCGTGCACCCTAATACTTCCCAACTGTCACTTTTTCAGTGGGACAGTCCCGATTATGACAGTTCAGCCCACAGTCCTGGGATTTGTATTGAAATGCCCTGACTTTCTCTTCGATCTCCTGCACAGACTGAAGAAACTTGATTAAAATAAGAGAACAGTCAGCAGCTGATACTTTCATAACAATTTAAGATAAGCAAACAAACAAACGTAGCTATTTAAGAAAAGCAGGTCTCTTGGGAGAACTGAGACTAGCTGCTTAAAGGGCAATTCACCTTCGTTAGCAAAACTGCTATAACACATAAAACATTGCACTAAAACTCCCAGAAATGTGCTCAAACGTAACCTGACAAATTTAAAACCGACATGTTAATTAGGGAGTGTGGCCATAAAATGGGCTGCAAGTTTTTGTCCCCTGTTTTTCAAATGTTGGAAGGAAAGTGACTTTGGGCAAAGCTTGAGGAAATCCATCCCTGATAAAAAGGGAATTACCCATTCATGGTAACCTCAGACAGACCAGAACTATGATGCCATGGACATTGTCAGCGTTGCCCACAGACAGACCAGCGATACATTGATATATAATCCCTAATAAGTAATAATAATCAGTAATACAATGCAAAGGGCTTTGTGCTTATTACTTATTATTATCCCTGAATCCTTGGTGAAAGATTTGGCCGAATACCGAACCGAATCCTAATCTAAATTTACATATGCAAATTAGGGGGAGGAAAGGAAAAAGTTTCTTTTGTAATAAAAAGTCACGTGATTTCCCACCCCACCCCTAATTTACATATGCAAATTAGGATTCGGATTGGCCGGGCACAAGGATTCGGCTGACTCTGAATCCTGCTGAAAAAGGTGGAATCCTGGCCGAATCCAGAACCGAATCCTGGATTCCGTGCATCTCTAATAAGTAATAATAATCAGTAATAGAGTGCAAAGGGCTTTGTGCTTACTACTCCCATAGAAAGTAGTGGAACTACAGAGGTATTTACTCACTATAAGGGGGACACAATTATAGAGTAATTACAATTATTTGCTGGTGAAGGGCAAGTAGTACAACGTGCGTGCAAATACAGATGGAGCTGTCTGTGTCTCTCCAAACAGCAGTGACACCTTCACTACAGAGACGTGACTTGAACATGGGAGCAGCTCCGTGTCACCAAGGATGTGTCTCTAAGGGGAAAATCATGTCTCGAAATTCTCTTGCAAGTGGCTAAAAATCTCATCGTTTCTTATTATCCTCCTGCTGAAGTTTGTTTTGCCGCCCAATTAGATCCATCTTGCAAGGGCACGTTCCTCCTCCACATTGACCAGCACATTCCTGGAAATGAATACAAATGTTTGCACTCAACAGAATATAATTAAAGAAGAAATTATGTTCTCCTTCTCTGTTATCAATAATCCCATATGGAACATAACAATTCCCAGCTAGCATTCATTTGCTGCACCGGCAATGTGACCGGCAAATTATGACACTACAATTCTCATCATCCCTGGACGTGGACACTGTAATTGTGCAGGAAAGTCACAGAGTGAAATAACATTGTTTAAAAAGACTGTATTTTCTACACTAGTTTAATGTGCACAAAGGCAATAGGACTTGTTAAAAGGAAAGCGTTGGTTTTACTTGGGTTTGGTGCAGGTCCTAAAAAAAAGACCAATAAAATCACTGATAAACTAGTTGTGCCTCATTATAAATCACTGTGACACCTCTCCATATGGGGCTCTGTGCCTGGCAATGTTATACTGGAGAAAACGTAGTTAACATAATTAATATTGCAGGGGTTCAGAGATAAGATTAATAGGGGCACAAGGGAGGTCCATTATGCTGACTGGCTGGTCCAGTTGGGTTTCTTTTACTCTGGAACAGTAATTTGTCTTTCTTCTCTTGTTCCAGTGACTTGCCCTTTGTCTTCTTCCTTCATCTTCTCTGCCTTATTTTCCTTCTTCCAGAGTTTCTCCATTCCACTCCTATATTTTTTACTTGTGACCCAGTATTTTTCCTGCCCCCTACCAGGTCCGAACTGGCAACCTGTGGGTTCTGAGGGGCTACTGTTAAATGACTGCTGTGGGGCTGTGTGGGCCCCTGTGTGTCTGAAATGCCATTTAAAAATTTATTTACTGTAAAATACCATTTTATATGTTGTACATTTTGTAAAAAAAAATTTTTTTTATACAGTTCATTCAGGACAAATATGCTATGCTGTCTCTTTAAGGACTGTTTTTTACTATTTATTTTTTGATTGGTTGTTTTTTGTTTAAATGCTCATTTCCATTGGGTGACATCATAGCTCATGACTTAGTGCCCCTGCGGGTACGAAATGCTTAGGGCGGATGAAGATGCAAGTATATATTTTTTAACTAATAAAGATATATTTTTTAACCTAAATATTTTGGTCCTGTGAATCCGTTTGAGTGCTGGACAGCCCTGCTTCTTTTTCGAATTCTCTGAAATGCCAGAGCCTCTTTTAAATTCCAGTCCTAACCTGCCCCCTACTTTATTTATGTGATACACATATGATCTCTCTCTCTTTCCCCAGGTTAATTTTACTCTGGTCTCCCCCTTGTAACATATCCACGTTTCTCTCCAGTTTCCAATTTTACTCTCCCCTTTTCCTCCTTTGCCTTTTGCTTATCATTTTCCTTTCCCTTTCTCTCCTGTGCACTCCTCTTTCTTCTCTTATATTCTGTTCCCCCTTTCACCTTATTGCTTCATTTCTGACCCATTTCTCCTTCATTTTCTGCTTTTTTTTTCCGAGTGTTCTGCCGGCCTAGTCCAACACTGCCTGGTTCCTTCATACTTTGCTCACCTGATCTTCCATTCTCCCCCTTTTGCTTAGATTCCGCCCTACCACCCCTGTTCCTTTTATGGTTTTTATGTGATATCTTGGTGTTTTTCTCTTAAAGGAGAACTAAAACCTAAAAGGTATATGGCTAGCAATGTTGTTTTCTATATACTGTACTTACTGTACCAGCCCAGAGGTTCTGCAGCCCTATAACAGTAACGATTTAGACATT
This sequence comes from Xenopus petersii, assembly GCA_038501925.1. Taxonomy (NCBI): domain Eukaryota; kingdom Metazoa; phylum Chordata; class Amphibia; order Anura; family Pipidae; genus Xenopus; species Xenopus petersii. Next base: position 106,657,442 of record CM076689.1, on the reverse strand, counting down.
CAAAGGTGCCCCCATCTTGGATCTAATTAGGGCATCTTTTGCTTAGGGTTCTTCCGAAATCATCAATATGCCAACTTGTCATGCGAATCTGAATTAATTATTAATCAGCAATGTACTGTATATATACTGTATATTGTGAGTCAGTAAGGAGCTACTGGGGGGGGGAGGGTTGGGAATCTTCATTGTCAAAAGAGGAAAAGATATGAGGTGACCAACCTTCTTAAATGAAAAAGTTTTTAGCCAGAGACTTGTATGTACCTCCACAGTTGGTGCACAAAATCAGAACATGCAGGTTATTACTGATATTACAGCCTTTTTTTTGTAATATCCTACACACACTTCAAAAAGTCTGTGATGGCCTTTGGTTGGTATAATAGCCCAAATACTGTTTAAAGTGTCACATTTTTAGCTGAATTCCATATCCACTTGAAATCCACTTTAATATACCCATGCAGTGTCAGACTGGGACACCAAGGGCCCACCCAAAAATCTTAGACCCAGGGCCCACCAAAAGACCTCTTTTTTTACATGCTATAATCTATCATTCTATCTATTTGGTCTCTTTGTTCTTATAGAAATAGGTAATGGCCATGAAATATGCCAAATGTTTTGAAGCAGGAGGGCCCACTGACACCTGAGCCCACTGGGAGTTTTCCTGTTATCCCTGTGGGCCAGTCTGACCCTGCACCCATGTGAGTGTTGGTAATGGTAGTTTGGAGCAGCCGGGGGCAGTTGAAACTAGCGGTTCTCTATACAGATAGATGAGACAATAAACAAAGTCTGGTTCTGAGCCGAAGCTGCTGCTTTTCCCCAGCTGTTTCTGTTATATCAGCAAGTAAGTGTTCTCCGGCAGTCAGGCAGGGAGCGCAGAGATGCAGTGGGGTCACACCTGATCCGACGACGCACGTATTCCTCTGCTTTGGGAAAATATTTGTTATCTCAATATTTCAGATGTGATATTTCTCTGGTGGAAACAATAAAATGCCAGAGCATGGCTTCTTTAACGGGTGCTTAAAGTGCTTTGGTACAAAAAGAGGGATGTATAGAATGAAAATGTAAAGTAGCCACCAGGGCTGCCCATTCCCTAACTGCCTGTTAACATGTCATCTCACCTCCTGCCCCAGATGTACCACCCCTGCTGGGCGGCATGATTCTATTCAGACTGCCTGTACAGCACAAGCACTGAATCAATAATATTTCCCAGAGAGCCTGAACATTCCCAGAAACTTCTCTCTCCTTTATCTCTGTCGGAACAACACTTTCCCCCCACAAACAGCACCCACTCATTAGTACTGATCAATCGCCCTCCCAGTTTGATGGCAGCTGTACAGCGGGTCTCAGTGGAGACACAAGTAGATGTTCATTGCAACAATAAGCAGATAATTACAGCTCATGCCTTTGTCTTCCCCTGCTCCCCCTGTCAATGTGCCGTTCCTCTTCACCTATAGAATATCTGTCATTCTCTGACATTCCATTTGAGTAATTCCTTGTTTATAGATTGGGGAAGGCAGAGGGATATATTGTCACTCTAGGAAGAAATAAATGACAATTTGCTGCATGCATGTCATGCCAAGACAGAAGGTTGTGTACAGACTCACTGCGGTGTATAGGAAGGTAGGTTTAGAATATACTTCCTTTAAACTTCCTTTAAGCTGGCATTAGAGTGTTCTGGTCTTGCCCACTGCTTGAGTCACAGAGTCCCTGCCTCTTCTCCTGTTAATTGGTGTTAAAGTGTTCTACTTGCACCCACTGGTTAGACTGTTAAGATTTCCCTTTACCCCCTATAAAACTACTATTGGAATATTCTAATTCAACTGCATTAATTGGATCTTATATAAATAACCCACCGTGGGCCAATAGATTTCCTTTGATCTTTAAAGTGATACTAGCCTCTAATCCTACAGTGGGCACACAAACTGAGCCTGACAAGCTTGGTAGATAAGCCATCCATTAGTCATATTATTATTATTATTATCTTATATTTATATAACACCAACAAATTACATAGTGCTAATATAACATGATAACGGTAGGTATATGGAACACTTGGGTGTCTCTAATTTTAGAGGTAAAATGCAAACAAATCAATATTGAATCCCAATATCACTGAAGCCTATCTGATCAAAGCATCCAGCAGGTGTATGTCAGAGACAAGCACTGGGATTGCCTTGGGCACGCAGAGCTTCATGTCAATATAGAAATAGATCAGCAGATAAAAGTCATAGGAATGAGGTTTATCACTGGTTAAATGGCTATTTGTAGATTTATTATTAAGGGGAATTAGGGCCTGTCTATAAAAACCTAGCTGATGTGTTTATTTGGAAACCTCCATTTTTGATTGTCCGTCTATTGAGGTATTGTTTAGCCAGCAGGTGGTGCTGTGTGGATCTTCCATTTGCTGTACTCTGTAGTCCAGTTTTTTTTTGCAGGCAATTCCAGATGCAGAATTAATATAAATACTGTTTATACATATGCAGCAGTCCTGTCCTGCTTTATGGCTGAGATTCTAGCTATCTGTATAACAGAGCATTCTGTCCCAGTGGCTGCACAGATCCTATCTGATCCCCATTGTAAGCAGCAGTCCTGCCCTGCTTTATGGCAGCTGAGATCCTAGCTATCTGTATAACAGAGCATTAGGTCACAGGTGCACAGATTCCAACTGAATACACAGTCAGGAACAATTAGCAGAAAGACTAATATAAGAATGACAAGATAAGAAAGCTTTGTAAGGTAAAGCATACAACACTAGAACAGTTTTAGAACATATAATGACATAACAATTGAATATATTTAGTACCAGGAAGTTACCCAGAATGAATCAGAGGGGCACAGCAATTCAATATCTATAGAAGACAAATTCAGAATTGTGGAATGTTATTTTGGCTTTTAGCAGAAACACAATATTTCCCACACAATCAAATGAAAGCAGCAGTTAATGATGTCCTTTGAGAATCCCATTGTCAAAAGGTCACTCTGGTTGACCTCAGATCAGGAAAGAAAATGAAGAATTTCATCTATTCCCCAGCCCACCGTTCAGATATCACACAGAGCGGAGACGCTGCACTCCCATTACAACACTCAGCAGAAGTCACAGCATTTTAAATGAATAGAGAGAAGGGCAAAGTGCCCCAGCCTGGACTGTTCTACTGCCCCAAGGCTTTCCCTGTAGATCTGTCCTGCAAATCTGGGCAGTACAGGGGCAATAGGGTTCAAGCTGAGCCAAAACTGGTTGTTCCTGGTGTTTCTAATTGGGAATTTGTGTTTCCTGGGGTGGCTGTGCCACTCTTGTGTCTGAAGCACTTTGGCTGGAGGTGGGTAGGGAATGGGGAGAGGTAGGGGGAGGAGGTTTGGAGCTGAGGGTGGAAAAACATTCAGAGGGGGCAGAATCAGACAGATGAGGATAACGAGCTACTCAGACAGGCACTGGCGGAATAAGGAGGGATAGAATGTATCTTTGTAACTGGGCACTCGCCTTGAACAGACCATGACAGGACAGAGGAGTTTGGATGTACAATTAACCACTTCCCTGCTGCTTCCCAGCACTTTGCCTCTCCTGTAACCTGCAATTCTCTTGCCCCTGCTGGGAGGCAGATCGGGGATGTTCATGTGCTGCCCATAGAGAGTCTCCAGCTGCTGCTGCTGCAATGATTCACCCATAGAGCTCTGGCCAGTGGCTGTGGTGCTGAAATGGACAGCACCCAGCAGAACGGGCAGCAGCTCAACGACACCTGGAGATCCAGTGGGGGAGACAACGTTCCCGGGGTGCCAGACTTTTCCTGGACGGTCTTCCTGGCTGTCCTGATGGGGGTCCTCATAGTTAGCACCGTGCTGGGGAATGCCCTGGTCATGCTGGCTTTTGTAGTGGACTCTAGCCTCCGAACCCAGAACAATTTCTTCCTTCTCAACCTGGCTATCTCAGATTTCTTTGTAGGTAAAGTATCCCTCACTTTCTTTTCTGTAATTAAAAAGCTCCAGTCCCTGTTCTGCACCCAAACAGCTCTGATTCTCTATTAGGAATGTATCCCCAATATTGGATTCTGCACCCTTACAGCTCTGATTCTCTGTTAGGAATGTATCCCCAATATTCTAATCTGCACCCTTACAGCTCTGATTCTCTATTAGGAATGTATCCCCAATATTCTAATCTGCACCCCTACAGCTCTGATTCTCTATTAGGAATGTATCCCCAATATTCTAATCTGCACCCCTACAGCTCTGATTCCCTATTAGGAATGTATCCCCAATATTGGATTCTGCACCCTTACAGCTCTGATTCTCTATTAGGAATGTATCCCCAATATTCTAATCTGCACCCCTACAGCTCTGATTTTCTATTAGGAATGCACCCCAATATTCTATTCTGCACCCTACAGCTCTGATTCTTTATTAGTAATGTATCCCCAATATTCTATTCTGCACCCTACAGCTCTGATTCTCTATTAGGAATGTATGCCCAATATTATATTCTAAACCCCTACAGATCTAATTCTCTATTATAAATGTATCCCCAATATTCTATTCTGCACCCCGACAGCTCTTATTTTCTACTAGGAATGTATCCCCAATATTCTATTCTGAACCACTACAGCTCTGATTCTCTATTAGAAATGTATCCCTAATATTCTATTCTGCACCCATAAAGCTCTGACTCTCTATTAGGAATGTATCCCCAATATTCTAATCTGCACCCCTACAGCTCTGATTCTCTATTAGGAATGTATTCCCAATATTCTAATCTGAATCCCTACAGCTATGATTCTCTATTAGGAATGCACCCCAATATTCTATTGTGCACCCTACAGTTCTGATTCTCTATTAGGAATGTATCCCCAATATTCTAATCTGCACCCTACAGTTCTGATTCTCTATTAGGAATGTATCCCCAATATTCTAATCTGCACCCTACAGTTCTGATTCTCTATTAGGAATGTATCCCCAATATTCTAATCTGCACCCTACAGTTCTGATTCTCTATTAGGAATGTATCCCCAATATTCTAATCTGCACCCCTACAGCTCTGATTCTCTATTAGGAATGCACCCCAATATTCTATTCTGAACCACTACAGCTCTGATTCTCTATTAGGAATGTATCCCCAATATTCTATTCTGTACCCTACAGCTCTGATTCTCTATTAGGAATGCATCCTTGAAAATTTTATTCTAAAGCACTACAGCTCTGATTCCCTAGCAGAAATGTATACCCAATATTTTATTCTGCACCCTAACAGCTTTGAATTCCTAGTAGAAATATATCCACAACATTCTTTTCTGCACCCTTTCATTTCTAATTCCTTAGGAAGAATCGGAATGCCTAATATTCTATTCTGCACGCCTACATTTCTGATACTAGCAGGAATATATCCCCAGCATTATATTCCGCACCCCTATATCTCTCATTCCCTAGTAGGTATGTTGGGTTAGTAGTTGGGTACAGTAAGGTAGGGACAGAATACCTAAATGGTAGTTCCGTACAAGATCTTTAGGGTACAACCAATTCATTGCAAGATTCTCCAGTTACAGTCAGCTCTGTGCAGCATTCCATGGGTCCATCCAGTTCACTGCCACATTTTAGGGGTACACCCAGTTCAGCGCAAGATTAGCTTAGTTCAATATTACTGGAGTGTAGTCAGATCAGTGTAAGATTCCTAAAACACAGCATGAGAAGTGCAAGCTTTTGGGGGTACATTTAGATTTGTACAATATTCTTGGTATAAGTTTAGCTAACAGTGTTCTAGGGGTACATTAAGCTCAGTACAAAATTACTGGATTCAATCAGTACAGTACAAGACTTTTGGAGTACAAAGGTACTCCAGGGGCCAGCTCAGAACAAGGATCCAGGGTCACAGCACACATAAAACATCATTCCTGGGGTACAGCCATCTTACGGCAAGTTTCTTGGGGCCCTAACAGTTTAGTGCAAGACTCTTGGGCTGCTTAAAGCTCAGTAAAATATTTTTGGGGTACAGAGTTGCTGGAAGCTGAGTAAGAATTCTTGGTGCATTGAGCTCAGTACAGAATTCTCAGGGTACAGTCATCTTAGCACAATCATTTGGGGGTACATCCAGCTCTAGGATGGATTCTTGGGGTACAACCATCTTATAACCTTAGAATTCAGAGCAAGATTGCTGGAGTAAGGCTAAGTATAAAAATCTAGGGGTACAACTAGCCATGTGAAAGATTCTTGGGGTACAGCTATCTTAGCACAATCAAAATAGAGTCATAAACACTAATAGGTTTGCAGTAGAATTCTCAGGTCTCAAAGTAAAAACTCACCAATTTGGAGAAGAGGTCAAGGTGCACCGCCCTGAACCTTCAGCTGAGGGAGCGGATAACCTAAAGAAAACATGAGCAGGCACTTCCAAAGACCAATCTTCCAGGCAGTTCAAAAGTATTTTTATTTCAGTGCACTAGGATACAGCCTAACGCCTTTCGTATCAATTGGATACTTAATCAAAGGCTGATTTGCCTATGCATAATTATTTGGGGTACATCCAGCTAAGGGATGGATTCTTGGGGATTCTTGGGGTATAGCATTAGAATTCAGAGCAAGATTGCTGGAGTAAGGCTAAGCACAAGAATGTAGGGGTACAACCAGCTATGTGAAAGATTCTAGGGGTACAGCCAGTCAGAACAAGAATTCTAGGGTATATTCAGTTCAGTGCAGATTTGGTGGAATACATTTGGTTCAGTTCAAGATCAATGGGGTTCAGCCATTTATGTACAAGATTCTTGGGGTGCATTCAGCTTAGTGGTGCAGATGATGCACCACAAACATTAGAGTTATCCCAAAGCAATATCTGCAGCTATCCCACATATACAGTTATGGGCTAAGCTACATTCATTGGAGTCATTACTGTCAGATATAGAGCTGTAGCCAGAGTTATCCCAAGGATTATTTTAGCCTATAGTTCTGCAGCCATTTGCCTTATTGATGTAATTACAGTCAGTTAAACAGATGTGGCCAGGGTTATCCCTCGAATATATCCATCTATCCTATATACGTATCTCTGTAAGTATTTGCTGAGCTGCTATTCTTAAGGGTCTGGCAACACGGGCAGATTCGGGAAGATCACCAGGCGACAAATCTCCTCTTCTTCGCTGCGACTTATCTTCCCGATTTGCCTTCCCCTGCCTTCCGCTGGCTAAAATGTAAATCACCTGGGGGCAGGCACGCGGAAAGCTTCGTTTTCCGTAGTTGCCCGTAATTGCCTCACGAGGAAACTTTGGGCGACTTCGGAAAACGAAGCACTCCGTGTGCCTGCCCCCATGCGATTTATATTTTAGCCGACGGAAGTCAGATTGGGGTGATCATTCGATGTGAAGAAGAGGAGATTTCTCGCCTGGCGACTTATCTCCCTGAATCTGCCCATGTGGCCAGACCCTAAAGGAGCAGTAAAACCAAAAAAGCAAAGTGTTTTAAAAGCTGTTGTGTAGCCATTCAAAGCTGAAAAAGGAGAAAAGGCATAGGATGCACAATAACAGATAAGCTCTGCAGTTTACTATGGGATTCTTCAGAGCTTATCTATCTACTGTGTACCCTGTGCTTGAATGGCTGCCCCCATGGCTACACAGCAGCTTGTTTATATAAACTATAGTAGTACTTATCTGTTATCTACTGTGTATCCTGTGCTTGAATGGCTGCCCCATGGCTACACAGCAGCTTGTTTATATAAACTATAGTAGTACTTATCTGTTATCTATGGTGTATCCTGTGCTTGAATGGCTGCCCCCATGGCTACATATCAGCTTGTTTATATAAACTATAGTAGTACTTATCTGTTATCTATTGTGTATCCTGTGCTTGAATGGCTGCCCCCATGGCTACACAGCAGCTTGTTTATATAAACTATAGTAGTACTTATCTGTTATCTATTGTGTATCCTGTACTTGAATGGCTGCCCCATTGCTACACAGCAGCTTGTTTATATAAACTATAGTAGTGCCAACAGTACATTGTATTGTCATTCCTTTTAAACACTTTAATTTTTTGATGTCACTGTTCCTTTAATGCAATTAGAGATACACATCTTGGCTATGGAATAAACTCAACTACAGCCTTTTAGAAGCTGCTGCAGAACCTCCTACTAGTCAGGGTCGTTAAACCCTGACTTTTCCCTTCCCATGATATTGTGACAAAGCCAGTCATTTGTTTTCTATGGCAGGTGCCCTGTGCATCCCTCTGTATGTGCCATACGTACTGACTGGCAGATGGAGCTTTGGCAGGAGCGTTTGCAAACTGTGGCTGGTTCTGGATTATCTGCTCTGCACCTCGTCCGTGTTCAACATCGTGCTCATCAGCTACGACAGGTTCATCTCTGTGACCCGGGCTGTGAGTATCTCCGATACAAGGGAAGGCATTAGAGAAGAACCTATGAGTAGATGTAGAAGGTGCAATGGCATGGGATTTTGGGCAGGCAGTGAGCAGTACAGAGCCAAGAGGGTGGTTCAAATCCACAGAGGCTTCTTCATAAAATGTTTTAATTGCATTCATCCCCAACACATGGCCCTGCAGATGTCGCTGAACTATAAGGCCTGCTGGGAGTTGCAATTGAACAGCTGTGTTTAAAAGAAATATATTTCCTCATGTAGCAGATTTGATTCATTCATATTCGGGCTGCCACTTGGGTGTAAACAAATAATCTGCATGCTAAATAATCACCAGTTATTAGGAATGCAGCTGGAAACACACTATCCTTTTCTAAAGAACCGGCCTAGTGAGTGTAGCAAGTCATATACCACCATCTGCTGGTGATGAATGGTATTTCAGCAGAAGTGGTATAAACTCAATGCTACCTTGTACTAAATAACCTGCAGCATCTCCCAGCTGGAACTTGAAGATATTTACTTAGCACGGGCACAATAATGCGGCTGATCCATATGAGCTCTCACTATCTATCTATCTATCTATCTATCTATCTTTCTATCTATCTATCATCTATCTATCATCTATCTATCTATCTATCTATCTATCTATCTATCTATCTATCTATCTATCTATCTATCTATCTATCTATCATCTCTCTCTCGCTCTCTCTATCATCTCTATCTATCTATCTATCTATCTATCTACCTATCTATCTATCTATCTATTATCTATCTAGTTATCGTCTCTCTCTCTCTCTCTCTCTCTCTCTCTCTCTCTATCATCTATATCTATCTATCTATCTATCTATCTATCTATCTATCATCTATCTATCTATCTATCTATCTATCTATCTATCTATCTATCTATCTGTCTGTCTGTCTGTCTGTCTGTCTGTCTGTCTGTCTGTCTGTCTGTCTGTCTGTCTGTCTGTCTGTCTCTCTGTCTGTCTGTCTGTCTGTCTATCTATCTATCTATCTATTTATTATCTATCTCTATCTATTGCTCTCTCTATCTATATGTTCATCTATTTATATATCGATCATCTCTCTCTCTCTCTCTCTCTCTCTCTCTCTCTCTCTCTCTCTCTCTCTCTCTCTCATCCATCTATCTATCTATCTATCATCTATCTATCTATCTATCTATCCATCTAGTGCCAATAAGTAACTCATTCCATGCCGTGATGATATCTAAGCATCCCTACAGTCCCCTTCTCTGCTGGGAGAATAATACTATTATTGGTTTGTAAGTAACATTTCCAGCCTGCTCTACAGATACCCCAGATAAGTTTCACCCTTCCCAAATGGCCATGTCTAAATAATAAAGGCATCTATATGATAAGTGGTGGGACAATCTCCTTCGCAATCAACAGGGGGCAGTCTCAGGACATTAAACTAAATTTCACTTTCTTTGGGGCAATAGGGCATCTATTCTTCTCCTGAATCATCAATCATTGAATACCCCACTCCTTTTGCAGGTTTACGTTAAATTACCCAAGCAACCTGGTAGCAGTGTAGAAGTCAGAAAATTAAAAACAAAGTTAAAATAAAGTCAATAAAGATAAGAATAAAGCTAAACTCTTATCATGTACAGTTTTTCACTGCTTGGGTCAACAACTCTCACACAAGATAACCATTTTCAGTGCAGAATGGAAAAATAATAATGGCAAAAGCACAGATAAAAAATAATTCATGTATAACTCATTAAATGTTAAAGGTGCACTTTCCCTTTAACAGAATGGAAGAGAAAAGCATGGAAAACATATTTCCTAAGGCAGGCCCAGGGGGTGACAGCAAGTGCCATTCAGAAAAATGAAACATAAGTAATCATAATCAGCGTCCCACTTGCCCTGAAGGGTGGCACAGAGAGGATGGAAGGGGAGAAGCAGGTACCACCCAATATCATCTGGGATGTGCTGTCTTCATGGGGGGGGGGGGCGGCTCTGCATCAAAGGGAACATTAAAGTAAGAAATGATGATGACAGAGGGTGCCCAAGGGGTTGTGAGGATGTCAGAGAAAGGATCAATATATTGAAGCCATTGGCATTCTAGTCCTTGCCCAGAGTGTCAGAGCCCTGAGACTGCCCTTGGCACAGACACACACACTATCCTTCTGTACCCTGGCACTAACACAGAGCACCTACTGACACAGACAGGCATATACTGTATATTACCTACCGACACACACACACTTGGCATGTTCTGTCGCTTTCTCTGCAAAGTCTCTACCCTGGCGCACATACACACAGTATCTACTCACATACATACTATCCTTCTATACCCTGGCATACACACACATAGTATCCATGGACACACACACACTATCTTTCACTACCCTGATGCACACACACAAATCCTTCTATACCCTTGGCACACACAGTACCTACTGACACACACACTTTCTCTACCCTGGTACACACTATCTCTACTGACACACACACACACACACACAAATCCTTCTCTACCCTGGCACAAACAATACCTACTGACACACACATACTTTCTCTACCCTGGTACACACTATCTCTACTGACACACACAAACATCCTTCTCTACTCTGGCAGACACACACAGTATCCACTGACACACATTATCCATTTCTACCGTGACACACATACATAGTACTACTATGTTCTGCCTTGGCACCAGTGATATACTGTATATAGGGTGTTAGTCTGTACCCTGGTTGTTTTGGTGCCTCCTCTGGTGATACAAATGAATTGTGCCGGGTGACTTGACACGTTCTGCTGGCGGCTCACAGTAGCTGACAGCTCTCTGCCAAGTGGTCCTTGGAAGTCTATTAAGATTCATTATGGTGAGGTCATGGCTGGCCGGGGGGTTGCTGGTCGATGTTGGATTAGTGTTGTTAAATAAACTTGGAGCTTGTTATTATTCCCTCCAGGGAGACAGGTTCCCAGTGGCAGAGGACTGATTAGGAATAGGCTGCTGTGGGGAAGCTTCATTGGATTAGACAGGCCGGGCAATCATCACACACAGTCCTGTCATTCAGTTCCTAACCCCTTAGTTACCCGGAGCAAATCTGCCCCTCTCAGAGCTCAGCCCATTCTACATAAAGCCATTCACATAAAACATATCGCTCTCCCATGCTTTTATTCACAGAGCCCACCCTGCGGTGGAAAAAGGTGCTTGGGCGCCAAGGCTTAATTTCTCACATTACCCCTCTAAAAAAAAGAACATATAAGATATGCATCAGGACCGTTCAGTTTCGGACTGGCCCACCGAGATACCAGGAAAACTCCCAGGTGTCAGTGGAACCTCATGCTGCTAAACTTTTGGCCTATTTCATGGCCATTCCCTATTCTATGAGAACAACGAGGCTAAATAGATGGAATAATAGATTATATCATGTAAAGAAAACAAACTAAGAGAATAGAGGTTGATTAAGGAGATGAAGAGTATTAGTTGTCCCTGGTCTAAGATTTTTGGGGGGGCCCCTGGTGTCCTAGTCCGACATTGGGACCATTTACCCTTTATCTGAAAGGCGCAATTGCTACACTGCTGCCTACAGTGGCTGACCTGAGTGATAAGAAAGTTTAGTTAAGGAAGTGCAAACAAAACTACAGAACTGAGAAACATTTGAAATATAAGCCTTCCCAAAAACCTTGCTAGAACTACTCAGCTTTTGGACCTTTATCAGGCCATTTTTTTTAGGCCATTCAGAAAAGTCAGAAGGACAGGAGGATACCCCACAATCCCAATCTGGCAGCTGGTGATGGGGAATGGAGGTTTTGTAGCCATGCCAGTGGCAGAGAAGGTCCCTTGAGGTCACATTTTCCAGTGGGCCCCAAACACCCTAGTCCAACACTGGCCATAATGGTACATTCACAATGTAAACAAGATGGCTACAGTTTGGCCTCATAAACATCTTATTATACACCTAATTAGACTTCAGATATATCATAAAAGGCACAGACAACCTTTACATGCCATGGAATGCTGGGAGTTGGAGCCCAGGAAAGCCACCCCTTGGCTATAACCAAGCCTAAGTCTCATGTGCAGAACTCCATCCAAGACTTGATCACATTCCATGACTGGAGCTGAAAATTCCACATTCTCTTATTACAATGCACCTTTATTTTACAGATTGACAATAAACATAAATTGAATTCAAATTGTAATATTCCTGCAGCCCCCCACGCTTTCCTTTGTTTGTGTCTCCATTCACTGTCCAACGATCTGTTCTCTTCCCTGAGCGCTTCATATCTTGCTCTCTGCAATATGCACAAGCCTCTCAGGGCTTGAGTGGCTGCAGATGAAACGCCAATCTACAGATGCACTTTTGATGTAGCGAACGGAACAAGTCCTTCGTCTCAAAGCCTCAGAATCCTTACAATCCCTTGTAATAAGCTTGATGATTACTTTGACTTTGCTGGATTTTTCTATTTCAGATGTAGAAGCATGTGTGCTGCATCCGCAATACAGAACTAGTTAGGAGCAGGTGTTGAGGGGATTAGAAGTGGCCAAGACTCCTCCTCAGGCAACAACCCAGGGGCTATTGCAATAATGAGAACATATCTATTTTAAAGCAAACCATCTACCACTAATTGGTATCAATGTTCATTGCCATTCCCAGCACTTGTGATCCTCAACCAGTAACTCGCGAGCAACATATTACTCACCAACCCCTAAGATGTTGCTCCCTGTGGCCTCAGGGGCTTATTTTTGAATTCCAGCCTAGGAGGCAAGTTTTAGTGTTATAAAAAACAACAGATGTACTGCAAAACAGAGCCTCCTGTAATCAGTCTACATAGGGACCACAACATAGCCAATTACAACCCTTATTTGGCATCCCAGGAAGTTTTTGAATGCCTGTGTTGCTCCCCAACTCTTTTGATTTTTGACTGTGGCTCACGGTAAAACAGAAGAACATCTTCTGTAGACTGTACCAAAGGTATAACCATAGTTAATATTCAGAGCAGACCTCATGAGAGTTCTTGGGTTGGACAGAAAGGTAATTCGTCCCAGCAGGCAGAGGGGCCCCTTTAAGCAATCCTTATATTTTCAATGGGACATAAGAGATGTCCAACCTTCTCTGACTATGAACACACTGATGCAGACCCCTTGTTTATTTTTTAGGTCAGTTACCGAGCTCAGCAGAGTAACAGCCGGCATGCAGTCTTGAAAATGACCATGGTGTGGATCTTGGCCTTTCTCCTATATGGACCAGCCATTATTATATGGGAATATATTGCCGGTGGCAGCATCATTCCAGATGGGGAATGTTTCGCCGAATTCTTTTACAATTGGTACTTCCTCATAACAGCTTCCACGCTGGAATTCTTCACTCCATTCATAAGTGTGACCTATTTCAATGTCAGCATCTATATGAACATTCAAAAGCGAACCAAGGCACGACTGGACCTTATACAGGAAGTCCAAAGTCACATGACCACTGATGACATCGGGGTGCCTCCAGAAAAAGCCAGGTCCAGCTCCTTGAAATGTTGGAAGCTGCATCAAAAGATGACCATATTTGGTGGGTCTAATCAGAAGCGGACCATTAAGATAACAGAATCAGAAATGATTGAAAGGGTGAGGGGAATTAAAAGAAACTCTTTAAATGGGAGCACAGTGACCACCATGGGTAAATCAAGGTCTGCCAGGAGGAGTTTTAATGAGTCTAGCTCTACCCCATCTCTTGAGAAAAAGATGAGAGTGGTTTCCCAAGGAATTGCTCAACGGTTCCGCCTATCAAGGGACAAAAAAGTTGCAAAGTCACTAGCAGTTATAGTGTGTGCGTTTGGGCTGTGTTGGGCACCATACACTCTTTTGATGATCATTAGGGCTGCTTGTAGGGGTCACTGCGTTCCAAATTACTGGTACGAAGCTTCCTTCTGGCTTTTGTGGGTCAACTCTGCTGTCAACCCAATCCTTTATCCTTTATGCCATAACAGCTTCAAAAGGGCATTTAAGAAGATCCTTTGCCCTCAAAAACTGAAACTCAAAGCAAATGGTAAGTTCCATTACTGCTGGAAGTGAGCACCAGAGACCACACAAATATCTCAGAAACATAGATGGAAGTTCCTAGAGGAATATGTTTTTGGAAACTCTTCTGAAAACGAGTAATGGAAACAGTCCCGTCAGTTACACAGTGGGTTCCATCACATTGCTTGCAAACAAAACTCCTCTTGTCATCTGTGGCCAATAAGGTTCCTCCACCCGCTGTGACCCTCAGTACGGGATATGGTGCTTTTCTAGAAGGAGGGTGGTCCGTTGTGTGTTTAATTTGTTGTTCCAACAGTTTATGATAGCAAAGACTATGACTTCTTACTGTGACCTCATGGAAGTAGGATTGGACAGTTCCAACACTACCACCACCATCGATTTCCTTCCCTGCATACCTTCTCCCTGTTTGTTCAGCACTATGGAAAATTCCAGGCACTTTATTAATAGATAATATTTGTTTTTGTGACTGAAAAGCAGAGTTCGAAATGGTAAACAAGCCTGCCTCTGATAATCTTCTGTTGACTGCAGAGAAGGGGTTTAAATACACATGATGGCAAAGTGGGGCATTGCTCTGACAAGCCAACTTGCTTCCTACTGTCCCATGTCATTGCTTGTCAACAGCAAATGCAATCAGTTGTGCCAAAGTATCAAACAAGACTGGCCTCAATGTACTAACAAATGGTAGTATCAAACAATGGGAAGGCTATGGCTCGCCTAGCTTCTGTTCAGATGAAACTAGGGCTATTTGAACAGTAGAATTTTTCAATTCTACATAGCTATTTTTTGTTGCTAAGCACAATTCAAAAGAAATACTTAGCATAACTGATCAGGCGCAGCCCCCGAGTTCTGCTCATAGCCTGTACAGAGAGATACCATAAAATGATAGCAGCATAGGTATTCCCCTGTTCTAAACACAATTCAGCAGGAACAGTCCCTATGTTTGCTCATAGTCTGTACAGAGAGAAACTATAAAACTGTGGCAGCATAGATATTCCCTGTACTAAGCACAATTCAGCAGGAACAGCCCCATACGTTTGCTCATAGCCTGTATAAAGAGATACCATAAAACTATGCCAGCATAGATATTAGGGATGCACCGAATCCAGGATTCGGTTCGGGATTTGGCCAGGAATCGGCCTTTTTCAGCAGGATTCGGATTCGGCCGAATCCTTCTGCCCGGCCGAAGCGAATCCGAATCCTAATTTGCATATGCAAATTAGGGCGGGGAGGGCAATCGCGTGGCTTTTTGTCACAAAACAAGGAAGTAAAAAATGTTTTCCCCTTCCAACCCCTAATTTTCATATGCAAATTAGGGTTTCGGATTCGGTTCGGTATTCGGCCAAATCTTTCACGAAGGATTCGGGGGTTCGGCCGAATCCAAAATAGTGGATTCGGTGCATCCCTAATAGATATTCCCCTGTACTAAGCACAATTCAGCAGGAACAGCCCCCTAAATTAGCGTATAGCCTGTACAGAGAGATACCATAAAACTATAGCAGCATAGGTACTAAGCACAATTCAGCAGGAACAGCCCCTAAATTTGCTCATAGCCTGTACAGAGAGATACCTATGGCAGCATAGACATTGCCTTCTACTAAGGGCAACTCAGCAGGGAATTTTAAGGGCACTAGAATGACATGTTGTGGTACTTGTACTTTTAGTATTAAGAAAGAAAACAAAAATCTAGCACAGACATAGTTATCAATCTCTTGCACCTAAGTCACCCTGGTTGCAGGGAACAAGGACTATAGAGGACTGCACATTAAACATTGCATACTCCAGGCGCTGCCATGGTCACCTTTAGAACATGCTTGGGCCTTGAGGGCCCCATACAAGTAGAAGCTATAGGACTATATTTGACTTACTCAAGAGTAAAGATCTACCTCCTGTATCCCACAAATGGCTTCTCAGTGTTTTGCAGAATTACAGCTCACAGTCAGATTGCACACGGTCCAGGTTGGCATCCAATCCACCATTTCCATGCTACGTTGCAGTGCCAAGTATTCATGTGAAGGCCCCACCCACTGGGTGCCATATTGTGAGATCTGCATGTGGCTGTCAGGTGGCCCTGTCCAAGTTTAAATGTCACGGGGTTGAGCAGCTGTGACCTCTCTGTGTGCTGTATCCCTGTGCAAATATTCAACAATAAAGGATATTATTTTCTTATGGTACCAAGTTCCTCTTTGTTGAGCCTTTATGCTAACTCTTCCTTCCTTCTATTTTATACTCAATGTGAGTAGGAACTGTCATATATCTGTTCCATATCAAACCTTGATATCTATGCTCAAATCCCCACTTAGCTCTAGGTGATACTTCCTGCTCTTATCATTTCATTGAAATGGGCCAAGGGAATATAAACAGTAAGTTTAAAGAAACAGTAAAACCAAAAAAATGAAACATGAAATGAAGTGCTGTTGCCCTGCACTGATAAAAGTTATGTGTTTGCTTCAGAAACTCTACAATAGTTTTTATAAATTGTGTAGCCGTGGGGGCAGCCATTCAAAGCTGAAACAGGAGAAAAGGCATTGTATACACAGCAGATAACAGATAAGCTCTATACAATGGGAATCTTCAGAGCTTATCTGTAACCTACTGTGTGTTCTGTGCTTGAATGGCTGCCCCCATGGCTACACAGCAGCTTGTATATATAAACTATAGTGTTTCTGAAGCAAACACACACGTTTTAACTGTGCAGTGCCACAGTATATTGACATGCCTTTAAAAAAATTAAATTTTTTTTAATGTTACTGTTCCTTTAAGTGCTTATTAATTTTGATTGACGGCTCATATACCAGAATAATACCAGTGCATTCCATCAACCTATTTTTCCACTATGTTCACCCACCCTATTTCAATCACATCTCCCATTTTCCTAGTGTTCGTCATTTCTTCCTATCTCCTGTATTCATACCTTTGTCTTCCCCAGCTTTCATCCCTGCACTCTTTCTTGTCTTTGTCCCTCCCCTCCATTCACCTGTCTTTGCAATTCCTCTCCTTTACCCAGTGCCCAACTGCCCATGCCTTGTCATTCCTTTCCCAAGTGCCCATTCCACCCTCCTCCTTTCTCCAGTACCAATACCTTCTTCTTATTTTCCCCAACGCTCATGCTTTATTCCTTTGAAGGGTCCCTGTCCCACTCCAACAAACTCAATGGGGCAAATTTACTAACCTCCAAAAATTTGCCAGCGACGGCTTCGCTCACATCACAACACTTCATCAGGTGTAGATTCGCCAGAACAACGCTAATTCATTAAAATCTGAAATTGCGTCCAGGGAGCTGAACGCTGGCGAAGTTGCAATATCGTTACTGCGCCAAGCAAAGCGAAGTTGCGCTAGGGTTGCCTAATTTGCATACGATGGGAAGTTAAAGTTCAATTGACGTATATGTTGCAGCAAGTACATTACACTACACAAGCCTGGGAAACCTTAATATAATAAAAAAAAGTTATATTGTTATATTGCCCTACACAAGAGCCCAGTGTATAGTTTATGTGCCAGATGTAAGGAAATGTAGGGGGGAAGTGGGTTACCCCAAAAACTTTTTATGCTCTTTTGCAGCCTATCACCCTGAAAAAATGAAAAGACGCCAGCGTTTTTTGGGACTTTTTTTTCCAACTAAATTTGGAGGAAGTCCTATCTACTCTATTGTACTTCGCCTGGTCTGAGGTGGTGAAGGCAAGTCTGGCGCAATAGGTAACGTTCAGTAAAATCCGCATCTTAGTGAATTTGCGTAGCTATGTCCATTCGCCAGAGCGAAAAGTCACCAGGCGTTAGGGAGCTAAGTACCGCTAGAGTCAATCTCCTTCGCTAGCGGAGTTACGCCAGTGACCGTTAGTAAATCAGCGAAGTACCGAAATGATGGCACGCTGGCAAATTTTCGTCCGCATTAGTCACTTCGCCCTTTAGTAAATTTGTCCCAATGTCTCTAACTCCAGTGTTGGAAATAGCTTATATATCATGCACCCTATCTGCTAAATGCTTGCTAGCTATGGCTGCTGGGAACTGAAGTCCACAAAGCAGAAACAAACTTCACAATAAGAGTATTCCCTAACAGATTACTTCAGACAGGGGACAGATTCAGCAGAACACTGTGCTTGAAAAGCCGAGTGCCAACCCCGGGTTCTTTATGTCATCTAATTAGGCTATTGGTGCCTTAGCAGGTGATGGGGCAGACGGAAAGATGAAAGGAGACTGATGAAAGCAAGGCACGACTCCTGATCAATCTCACATAACTGTTCCAGGAACAATCACACAGATAGCGGAAATCCTTTAAGTGCAAATGAGACAGAATTGCTGTATAAATGCATAAGGAAGCAGCAGGTAGTGTGCCACAAGGGGCCAATCTGGGGGCGTTATATGGGGATGATCACACAAAACAAGAAGAAAAGGGTTCCAAGAATACAACATGGAACCTTAACCTGTGGGTTGGGTCCCCTTGCTATAAAGGGTGAGTTGCCACAGTCCAACAAATTACCGTACAGCTATTTGTACCCTGCAATAGAGAATATAGAATGAAAATGAGATTCAGCAATGCCCTCGGAAATCTAAGGTCACACAAGCAGTAAATGGCACCTCTGTATGGAACAAGTGGGGTATCAGGTGCTTCCGACTGGAATGTATGTTGACATGATACACCAGGAAGGACTTGGGCTCCCAGTGGGCCCTGAGCTGAGAAATTCCAGCTCTATTTACCACTGTGGGGACTGGGCACCTACCCAAACTGATAAACTACTCAGCTCTCAATATAACAAAATACAGAAATAAATGAACAGAGATTTTCACAATAAGCTATACCCTTATACTGTACTGTCTGAGGGAAACAATATGGCACCGCCTTCCCAAATGTATAAATACAAATATACAGAGAAGGAATGTTCTGGGCACACAATAAGCTATACCCTCACTGTCTAAGGGAAACAATATGGCACCTCCTTCCCATATGTATAAATACAAATATACAGAGAAGGAATGTTCTGGGCACACAATAAGCTATACCCTCATACTATACTGTCTAAGGGAAACAATATGGCACCTCCTTCCCATATGTATACATACAAATATACAGAGAAGGAATGTTCTGGGCACACAATAAGCTATACCCTCATACTGTACTGTGTAAGGGAAACAATAGCTAAGCTAATTCCTAGCTTGAAGGCAAGCTTTAGTTGCACAAATACCATGTGTACTGCCAAACAGGGCCTCTTGTATATTGCAAGTCAACATAGGGGCTACCAGTTGCCAATAACATTCCATATTTTGCACCCCTAAGAACTTCTTGCATGATTATGTTGCTCTCCAACTTATTTTACATTTAAATGTGGCTCATGGGTAGAAAAAGTTGGGGACGCCTGGTCTAGGGGAAACAATATGGCACCTCCTTCCCATATGTATAAATACAAATATACAGAGAAGGAATGTTCTGGGCACACAATAAGCTATACCCTCATACTGTACTGTCTAAGAAAAACAATAAGGCACCTTCTTCTGTCAAGAGCTACCTGGGATCAAACTCTGAACTTTACACTCTCAAGCTCCTGCATTATTTCATTGAGCCACTGGAGACCTTTGGATTCAAATTTTACTGGTATGATTAAAGACTTTCTACCTTTTACATTTGCTCACCTCCTCCTCCTCCTTCTTGCTCTACCAGGTGTTGGTAATTTGTTAATTAAGGGCCTTTATAAGCCTGTTGCTAAAGATACTCCGGTGCTTGATCATTGAAGCTCCCAAGCTAGATCCTGCATACTCCTTGTTCCTGTGACTCCTCCTTGTTCCTGAGATTCCTGCTTTTGTTCCTGAGATTCCTGCTTTTGTTCCTGAGATTCCTGCTTTGTTCCTGAGATTCCTGCCTTGTTCCCTGTGCCTATATTCTCTGCTCTCTGTTGGATCTACTGGTAATTGACCTCGGCTTGTTTACTGGACTACCCTCTGCCATCAGCCTGCCTCCGACCTCGGCCTGCCATACGGACTTGTTATTGCCATCAGCTTGCCTCCGACCGCAGCCTGTTTCTCGGACTTGCTTTATTGTTGCCTGCCCTTGACCACCAACCTGGTGTAAGAACTTATATTATTTATCTTTTGTTCATCAGTTATATTGCCATACTTTTCATTATTAAAATACTCTTCTGCATAACATGTTTCCGGCCTATCAAAACCTCAAATACCCGCTGTACTCGTGTTATACAGCACCAAGGCTCCTAACTACCAGCTACTCACTTGTGGCCAAGCCTGACAGAATGATCAAGCCATTTAATCAGGAGCCTGCTGTTGACACCTCTGCTGTGCAGTCTGAACTACAACAATCTGCAGAATGGCTTTCCTCCAATAAAAGGTATGAGGGTGAAGATGATTCCTTTCATGATCTACTTGATTTGTGCAAGAAGTTTTCCATGGTTCCATTTGTCAAAGAAGCCCCTGATAATATGATAAGCAAGTTAATTATTCTGTTGCTTTTGGGAGGTGATGCCTTAGAGTGGGCTGAGGCATGTATTGATGAAGAAGCTCATTTTTTAGAGGACCCCTGTTCCTTGCTATCTTTTCTAAAGGCAACATTCACCAGAGATGTGTGGCCAGTTGCTTCCAATTTATTTTCTTCCAAGGATTCTTCTTCTGTTAAACAAACCAAGCCTTTCCAGCTCAACCCTCCTGTTCCAAGTTTTTCTAATTTTTGCTCCAAGTTACAAAGACTAAGTACCTGTCAACCTGTTACTACCTTTTCCTATGAAGATTCAGAGGTAGATGATTCTTTCTAAATTGATTGGGGAAATATAGGATGAGGAAGATTTGGAGAATTTCTCTATTGAAGAGGACTGTACAGATTTTTCTGATGAGGAAGATTGGGAAGATGTGGAATCGGATGAGGATGAAATACCTACCGCATTTACCACTAGGTTCAAGGGCCGATCAGTCTCCCAGTGTCGGCCTGTCTTCCGCTCTCTACCTACTCCTCAGTCTGCTACCATGTCCGTTACCGATCCTGTATCAGCCTCTCTAAGTCTCAGGCCTGAACCTCAATTTGTTTCTTTTTCTAATATAACTGTGCCAGCTCCCCAGCCTTTTCCAGCCTTTTCCTGTGCTGGCTCCCCGAAAGCTGCCTGTTCCCGTGCCGGCTTCCCGAAAGCTGCCTCTGTCCATTCTCATGCCAGCCCCGCCATCTGCAGCTCCGGTGGCAGCGGTCCCGTCTGCAGCTCCGGTGCGAGCGGTCCCGTCTGCAGCTCCGGTGCGAGCGGTCCCGTCTGCAGCTCCGGTGCGAGCGGTCCCGTCTGCAGCTCCGGTGCGAGCGGTCCCGTCTGCAGCTCCGGTGCGAGCGGTCCCGTCTGCAGCTCCGGTGCGAGCGGTCCCGTCTGCAGCTCCGGTGCCAGCGGTCCCGTCTGCAGCTCCGGTGCCAGCGGTCCCGTCTGCAGCTCCTGTGCCAGCGGTCCCGTCTGCAGCTCCTGTGCCAGCGGTCCCGTCTGCAGTTCCTGTGCCAGCGGTCCCGTCTGCAGCTCCTGTGCCAGCGGTCCCGTCTGCAGCTCCTGTGCCAGCGGTCCCGTCTGCAGCTCCTGTGCCAGCGGTCCCGTCTGCAGCTCCTGTGCCAGCGGTCCCGTCTGCAGCTCCTGTGCCAGTACTTCAGCTTCCAGCCTCCGAGCCAGCAGCCTTGCCGCTTCCAGCCTCCGAGCCAGCAGCCTTGCCGCTTCCAGCCTCCGAGCCAGCAGCCTTGCCGCTTCCAGCCTCCGAGCCAGCAGCCTTGCCGCTTCCAGCCTCCGAGCCAGCAGCCTTGCCGCTTCCAGCCCCCGAGCCAGCAGCCTTGCCGCTTCCAGCCCCCGAGCCAGCAGCCTTGCCGCTTCCAGCCTCCGAGCCAGCAGCCTTGCCGCTTCCAGCCTCCGAGCCAGCAGCCTTGCCGCTTCCAGCCCCCGAGTCAGCAGCCTTGCCGCTTCCAGCCTCCGAGCCAGCAGCCTTATCGGCTTCAGTCTGTGAGGACCTGTGTACTATGTCCTCTGGGCCCAAGGATAAATTCACTTCTAGACCAGCCGTACCTGCTACGGTATCTGATAGTTCTGGTGCTCCAGAGTCTACCAGTCTTGTTGCTGTTCATGATGGTCTTCCTGTTGTCCTGGGCAATCCACCACCTGTAATGGGTGCCTCTGCTGGTCCGCCACCTGTAATAGGTGCCTCTGCTGGTCCGCCACCTGTAATGGGTGCCTCTGCTGATCCGCCACCTGTAATGGGTGCCTCTGCTGGTCCGCCACCTGTAATGGGTGCCTTGGCTGATTCTTCTGCTCTGCTGGCTGACTTTGGTGACTCTTCTGATTTGGCTTCCGACCCTGGCGACTCTTCTGATTTGGCTTCCGACCCTGGCGACTCTTCTGATCTGGCTTCCGACCCTGGCGACTCTTCTGATCTGGCTTCCGACCCTGGCGACTCTTCTGATCTGGCTTCCGACCTTGGCGACTCTTCTGATCTGGCTTCCGACCTTGGCGACTCTTCTGATTTGGCTTCCGACCCTGGCGACTCTTCTGTTACAGCTTCCAACCTGGCTGATGTTCCTGCTCTGGCTCCCATTTCTGGTAATTTATTTTTGGCTTCCGACCCTGGCGACTCTTCTGTTACAGCTTCCAACCTGGCTGATGTTCCTTTTCTGGCTCCCATTTCTGGTAATTTATTTATCCTGTCTCCTGGCTCTGTCCATCCGTTGCTGTGGTACCAGTTCCTGGCAACTCTGCCACTCTGGCTCATGTTCCTGTCAGCCCATCGGTTCCTTTTCTTGGCAGCGGTTCAAGTTCCTGGCTACTCTCCTGCAGTGGCTCACGTTTCTGCCATTCTACCGGTCCTGGCCCCTGATTTTGATGTTCCACAAGTTTTGCCATTTCCTCCACTTGGGTTATTTTTGGAGCAACTCTTTCTTTTTGTCTGTTTTGTTCTAAGATTGAGTTTTTTCATATGTTCTTTTTCTTTATTTCAATTTATCCACATGCCACAATGTTCATGTTTCCTTGCCTTATTCACTATGTACTCTACTAATCTTAACTATAATATTCTGTTTGACAATATGTGGACTATAAGCAAGAACTCTGCTATAAGGGAGGTTCCACCAGATCCTGGGATCGCCCGGCGGTCGATCCTTGAGGGGGGGGGTAATGTCAGGAGCTACCTGGGATCAAACTCTGAACTTTACACTCTCAAGCTCCTGCATTTTTTCATTGAGCCACTGGAGACCTTTGGATTGGTATGATTAAAGACTTTCTACCTTTTACGTTTGCTCACCTCCTCCTCCTCCTCCTTCTTGCTCTACCAGGTGTTGGTAATTTGTTAATTAAGGGCCTTTATAACCCTGTTGCTAAAGATACTCCGGTGCTTGATCATTGAAGCTCCCAAGCTAGATCCTGCATACTCCTTGTTCCTGTGACTCCTCCTTGTTCCTGCTTTTGTTCCTGAGATTCCTGCTTTTGTTCCTGAGATTCCTGCTTTGTTCCTGAGATTCCTGCCTTGTTCCCTGTGCCTGTGTTCTCTGCTACAGTTCCCCTTACCTGCTCTCTGTTCAATCTCCTGGTAATTGACCTCGGCTTGTTTACTGGACTACCCTCTGCCATCAGCCTGCCTCCGACCTCGGCCTGCCATACAGACTTGTTATTGCCATCAGCCTGCCCCCAACCTCAACCTGTTTCTCGGACTTGCTTTATTGTTGCCTGCCCTTGACCACCAACCTGGTGTAAGAACTTATATTATTTATCTTTTGTTCATCAGTTATATTGCCATACTTTTCATTATTAAAATACTCTACTGCATAACATGTTTCCAGCCTATCAAAACCTCAAATACCCGCTGTACTCGTGTTATACAGCACCAAGGCTCCTAACTACCAGCCACTCACCTGTGGCCAAGCCTGACACCTTCCCATATGTATAAATACAAATATACAGAGAAGGAATGTTCTGGGCACACAATAAGCTATACCCTCATACTCTACTGTCTAAGGGAAACAATGTGGCATCTCCTACACAGAAGGAATGTTGTGGGCACACAATAAGACATATACAAACAATGTATAAGAAGAGTGACCCCTTGTATGGAGAGGACTGGGGTTAAGATATACCCTCATACTGTACAGGGAAACAACAATTTAACTCCCTACCCAATAAATAAATACATCTCTATGGCAGCAGTATGGTAGGGCTACCATGCATTTATGTTTCATATCTCCTATTCCCTCTCTGATTACACAAGAATCTTCAATTTAGTTTTATTGAGACTCTGGTAGCTAATTATGATGAATGTTTCTCACAATGAGCTTAAGCCAACTGCTGACATATACAATTTGTGCCCTTTAACTGTTTGGGACAGAAGCTGTAAGAGGCAACGGGATGGCTCACAATTAATCCATCAATGTCCATTGCGATTTCACGCTGTCCTGCTAAGCTAATTACTTCAGTGTATTGGTACGGCAGTGTTAACTCTCTGGGCCCTTCGGACTAATATTTAGACAGTCTCAGCCCCAGGCAATTGCTTGCAGGTAGAGATGCAAACCCTTTATATTCCTGTTTGAGACAGGTGAAATTATAGCTAATTAGAACATCCATAGGACTCAACCAGCCTGTAGCCAATCAGAAGATTAAAAGACTTAAAGGAGACATATAGCATAAATTAAATGTCCCCTAATCTTTTAGGCAATAATTAATAATGTATGTCATATGTATGAATAGAAATAATGATAATTAACTTAAAATGGGTTAAGCTTAAAATTTGAATGACCCATTACTGGAGCTTCTATAGATCCGTTCTGGTTTCTGTCATTGTTTCAAATGAGGGGTGGGCATGCTCTAACAGTTCCGGCCAGAAGTACAGTATGAGGGGAATAGCCAATCACAGCTCTGCAGTCACACAAGCAAACAAAGGCAGCAGTTCCCTATCAAGTCATTTTAGCTGTTAATTCTTGATTTATACACAATATGTTTCCTATACAAGGCGACAGCAACTGGCAGCCTCAACATTAGCAACTCTAAGGGTAGAACTACACAAGTGTCTTCAAATCGATTCTGGTGGATCCGACGCACTGCACCAAACGCAGGCGTCAAGTCAGATGCAACGGAAAATAAGGCAAGAAATACAAATGTCGGATCCAGACGCAGCATGCATCTGACAGACGTGTTATGTCGGATGAACGGAGTCACCATCCAACATTTCTATTTGCTTACCTTACTTTCCGTCGCATCCGACTTGACAATAGTGTTTTGGGCAGCGCATCGGATCCGCCAGAATCGCGTTGAACATAGGCGGAGGGGGAATTTTTTGTTTGGGGAGGCTAAAGAGGGACCTAAAGCTAATCTCAGACATTGATCTGTTGGCGTAAAAATTATTGTTCACCCCAAACCACTTCAAGCAGTGTCTACTAACTTTCAGGAAAACTGTGCAGAAGTGCAGGTGATAGTGCTTTTGGTAGTGGTAGTGCTTTTCTAAAATGCGCAGGATGTAAAAGTACTAACACGTGCACGTCCATGAAATTCCAACTGAGGTTACATAAAAGGGGTTATCCATCTGTCTTGGTTCACAGTTATTCCCCTTAATTCTAATAAAGGGGACATCGTTTTGTGGAGTGTTAAATTGAAATCGTTTTTAAATTGAAAATGTGCTGTAGACTGAAATCTGGTTTGTTTGTATGGGTTCTCAGCCTAAATCAAACACTGCAACAATTACTATATTTTTTAACTCTAAGGGCTAAAAAAAAGTATAAACTGTTGGCACATTAAAGGGGTTGTTCACCTTTGAGTTAACTGTTAACATGATGCAGAGAGGGATATTCTGAGATAATTTGCAATGGTTTTCATTTTTTATTATTTGTGGTTTTTGAGTTATTTAGCTTTTTATTCAGCAGCTCTCCAGTTTGCTATTTCAGCCATCTGATTACTAGATCCAAATTCCCCTAGCAACCATGCATTGATTTGAATTAGAGACTGGAATATGAATAGGAGAGGCCTGAATAGAAAGATGAGAAATAAAAAGTAGTAATAACGGTACATTTGTAGCCTTAGAGCATTTGTTGTTAGATGGGGTCAGTGACCCCTGTTTGAAAGCTGGAAAGAGTCAGAAGAAGAACGCAAATAATTAAAAAACTATTAAAAATAAATTTTGAAGTCCAGTTGAAAAGTTGCTTAGAATTAGCCATTCTATAACATACTAAAAGTTAATTGAAAGCCGAACCACCCCTTTAAAGCATTGTGTCCTAGGTAAGTTAGCTTAAATTAATTTTTTTTTACTGACAGGAAGATAGTGGGTACTGACACCCCAGGAACATTATATGCAGTGAGATGCAATGGACAGTGACACCCCATACATTTACTGTATATACAGTGAAAAGCAGTAGGTAGGCACCCAGACATATTATATATACAGTGGGTACTGATGCCCGACATTCAGATCCCCCCCCACACACACATTGTCACGCTACACTAAAACATAGGGTTATAGCCCATCCATGCAGTTTCATGAGAACTCTGCCTTAACTAACCAAAAATTAACAAAACAATGACAAAAAAATTGCAAAAACAAAAACCCCCAAAACGAAAAAAAAATTTTCAGGGGAAAAGAGTTAATTTAGGACTACTGCAAGGGTGATAGGAATATTACTGATGCCAGGTGACAAAATGTTAAATCCAGCAAGTGAGGCAGCTTTCAGAAGGTAAACAGTATAGTACCTTAGAACCTGTGAGAGTGGGATGAAATCTGCAGCACATGAGCTAGTGGGGTGCTTTGGCAAAGGTTACAGCATACATATTGTTTCTACAGTCCCTTCAATAAGATAAGATCTCTCCAGCCACACCTACATCTGTAGCCTTAATTGGTACATTTTACTGTCTGTCAAGAGAGCTGCGCTCTGATTGGAGGAGTCATGAGGAGAATGATCCAATCAGAGCACAGCTGGTTGCAGCAGAACCGGGAAGGACTGCAGTAAGCTTTCCACTCCTTTTAAAATAGCAGCGCAGGTCAGTAAGGGAGTAAGTTTTTTAAAAAATTTATTAGGGTGCCAGACAGGTTTGGGGAGGCTTAGCCTCCCCAAGCCTTATTGAAAATCCGCCTATGGCGTTGAAGACGCTTGTGTAGTTCTTCCCTAAGGCTAGAGGAACCACCGATAATACTTATACGGCTATAACCTTTTTGTGCAGTCAATATTGCAGCTCCCTCCCGTATGTATAAATATGCAGAGAAGGAATGTTCTGGGCACACAATAAGCTATACCCTCATACTGTATTGTCTAAGGGAAACAATATGGCACCTCCTTCCCATATGTATAAATACAAATATGCAGAGAAGGAATGTTCTGGGCACACAATAATCTATACCTTCATACTGTATTGTCTAAGGGAAACAATATGGTACCTCCTTTCCATATGTATAAATACAAATATACAGAGAAGGAATGCTCTGGGCACACAATAAGCTATACCTTCATACTGTATTGTCTAAGGGAAACAATATGGTACCTCCTTTCCATATGTATAAATACAAATATACAGAGAAGGAATGTTCTGGGCACACAATAAGCTATACCCTCATACTGTACTGTCTAAGGGGAAAACAATGGCACCTCCCTCCCATATGCATTAATACAAATAACACAGAATGTAGCTTGTTGACATCTTCAGTATGCAGCTGGCAGGGAGTTAGCTTGTAGAGCAGAAATATTATATTATGCCATAAAATGAAAACATAATTAATGGCAATATGGAAGAGACAGAACATTGTTTTGGCACTGCTTCTCACCATAAATTGTTGCATATTTCCATAAATTCCACATTACTTATATTTTCTGCACAACATCCCCATCTAGTGGAACATGGCAGAATGTGCACTAACAAGCACACAACATATAGTGGAGGAAATACTTTGGTGTAGCTGTTCTATATACAGTCATATGAAAAAGTTTGGGAACCCCTCTTAATTCTTAGGAGTTTTGTTTATTATTGGCTGAGCTTTCACAGTAGCAACATCTTTTTAATATATACAGTAACATGCCTTATGGAAACAGTAGTATTTCAGCAGTGACATAATGTTTATTAGATTAACAGAAAATATGCAATATGCATCATAACAAAATTTGACAGGTGCATAAATTTGGGAACACCAACAGAGATATTACATCAATACTTAGTTGAGCTCCTTTTGCAAATGTAACAGCCTCTAGACGCCTCCTATAGCCTTTGATGAATGTCTGGATGACAGTGTTTTTGACCATTCGTCCATACAAAATCTCTCCAGTTCAGTTAAATTTGATGGCTGCTGAGCATGGACAAATCATCCTAAATACCGGCCTTCCTATATATTTATCTTTTTTCCCTATTAAAGCGCATGTAAAGGCAAAAAAATAAAATCCCATTTTTACTTTAGTGAAAAATAAACCTATCTTCAATATACTTTAATTAAAAAATGTGTACCATTTTTATAAGAAACCTGACTGTATGCAGTGAAATTTTCCCTTCATTTACTGCTGTGGATAGGAATTGTCAGATGGTCCCTAACTGCTCTGCAGGGAAACAATCATACTTCTGAACAGCAGGGGGAGCCCCCGCCTTACTTCCCAGCCATGCAGAACTCAAGCAGCTTTGTTTGTTTCCCTGTAGAGCAGTCGTTGACTGTGTAGAGATTTGTATTGGATTTTATTTTTGCCATTACATCCCCTTTACTGTTTCCAACTCCAGCTCCAGGGACAAAGATCATGAAGCCAGATTTAAACAGAAATGGGATTCCATTTGTAGGATTATTTTACTGCTGCCACTGGTTCTGCAGAGTTGGAGAAAGTTTATATTAAACAATACAAAAACTATAAAATCTACATTAGATTACATGACAACACAGGACCCAGTACAGTCTGTATATTCTGATTATTAATCAGTCTTGCTGTATCGGCTTCTGGCAGATATTATTTCACTTGTGCTGTTTTGATAATTTATGACGATCAATAAGCAGGCCAGACCACACTGAGCATGTGCACAATCTTGGTCTTGCAAAGATGTATAACAAAGTTACAAGATGGTGACCCCCAGTGGCCAACTTTGAAAGCATAAATCATTTGTTTGATTAGGCTTGTGGTGCATTAAGTTCATGTTTATGTTTAGTATACAAAATACAGTATTTCTAGCCTTATTCTATTTTAGACTTTACTTCCCCTCCAATAACATTGAGATCAACCATGATTTTTACCAGCCAGGCCGGTAGAATACTGGCCAGGTGGCAACCCTAGACAAAGGTGTGTCAGGTCAGGGAGCTGTGTTTGTGTTTCTTTGTACTGTTGGTTCTGCAAACAATGCTGCAAGGCAGCTGATTGGTAGGGACCTGGGGTTTCCTCGATTTTTTCGTAATTTGGATCGTCATACCTCATGTCTAGTAAAAAATTATATATTTTGTATTTATACATGAAATCAGGATTGTTTTGCCTTCAATTTGTATTACTTGTATCTGAGTTGGGATCAAGTATAATGTACTCTTATATTATTATACAGAAAAAACAATAATTAAAAGAATAATATTTGCTTCAATAGGGCTATATAGATAATGACTTATGTATTTCATACCTTTTTGGAAAACAGGTTAGCAGATAATAGGTCTCATTCCATATACTTGGTACCAGAGTAGTAGTCTGGCAACACAGTGGTGTAACTACATGGCTCCACCCCCCACAAAATAAAATTTTCAGAGGGGCCCAGCATGTACAACCAAACCTTCCCGGACTCACTCCTCCTGCCCCCTTGCCTCCCCAACTTCCTGCTGGTGAGGGGAGAATTCTTTACTATAAGGGTCAGGCCACACAAGCAGATTCGGGGAGATTAGTCGCCCCAGCGACAAATCTCCTCTTCTTCCGGGCAACATTCTCCCCGAACTGCCTTCCAACTGCCCTCCACTGGCTAAAATGAAGATCGTCTGGGGGATGGCACAGCGCCCCCCCAGGCGATTTTCATTGTAGCCGGTGGAGGGCAGGGGGAAGGCAGTTTGGGGAGATTGTCGCCCAAAGAAGAGGAGATTTTTCGATGGGGCGACTCCCCGAATCTGTTCATGTGGCCTGACCCTTAAGGAAGCAGGCCTGCTGTCTGGGTCCCCTCGCTATTGCTGGGTTCACTTCCTCTATAGTTACGCCACTAAATGCAATGCAAAAATAATGGAAAGTGGGTATTGTTTCAGATTTGGGAAGAGCATACATTTTCCATTGCCCTCCAGTAACAAATAATGATGGGCGAATTAATTTGGCAGGCACGAATTTGCGGCAAATTTCCGCGTTTCGTGCAGGCAAATAAATTACGATTTTTTTTGACAATTAAAGGCACCCATTGACTTTAACGCACGTCAAATTGTCGCAAAAAAAAATTTGATGCCAGCCTAAAAATTCTCGTTTCGCTACAAATTCGCCCATCACTAGTAACAGACGCTTTCAGACGTGAGTGAATCTGTATATGTCTGCATTCCATAAATAAAGGATAAATAATAAGTCAGGGGGAGAAAGGATTCAGCAGGACACTGTTCTTTGAAATCTTTCTTCATAAAAGACATGTTTTCCAAACATTCAGAAATATATAGGTGGCAAATAAAGAACATTTTTACATCACAAAGCGTGATTCCCCACCCCTGGAGCTGCTAACAAACTATATAGGAGACACTGAGAGCAAATAAATACAAAATAACCCACCCCTGGATACTGCACATTGGAATTGTCTGAATAGTTCCCATTGAAGCTTTGCTTCCTTCACTCCCCAAACCCAACAAGCAGTGGCTTAACTTGACTTTCACAGTTTCCATTGAATTATCCTCGAGTCAAAGAAAGCACCTATAGAATTATCTCTAAGACCAAAACATAAAGCCTACATTGTCTAGGACTAATTGGTTTTCATTTTTTAGTATTTGTGTTTTTTGAGTTATTTAGCTTTTTATTGAGCAGCTCTTCAAATTGCATCTTAAGCAATCTGGTACCTAGGGTCCAAATGCCCCTAGCAACCATGGAAGTCAGAATAGAAAGACGAGTAATAAAAAGTAACAATAACAATACATTTGTAGCCTTACAGAGCATTTGTTTTTTAGAAGGGGTCAGCGACACCCATTTGAACGCAGCAAAGAGTGAGAAGGAAAAGGCAAATAACTATATATAACATATAAAATAAATAAATGAAAACCAATTGAAAAATTGCTTAGAATTGGCCGTTCTATAACATAATCAAAGTTACCTTAAAGGTGACCCACCCCTTTAATGCTAGATCTTACTCCTTAAAGAATTATATGAAGATACAATGTATGTATTTGTTGGGGAAAAAAATTAAATAAAGAGAAAAAAGAAGAAGAAGGAAGCAATCAGTCCGTGGTGCTCGCTGGAAGGACCCCCAGACCAGTTCAGTTTTCTGCTGATAGGAGCACCGGCCTGGAGGTTTCAGGTAAGTAGATACAATCACTTGGGGGTGCATAACTTTTGGCAACCCCAAGTTAACTCAGCCTTTCCTTCTCCTTTAATTTACATGCTCTCACCCAAAGTTAGGGTACAAGAATAACATCTCTCAATCTTGCAACCACTGGACGGCTGGGGGGGTGAAGGGTTATGCTTATGCAACCTCGCCAAATATGCAACCTGACCTTTAGATGTTATTCTGTCCAGCTGCCCAGCAAGCTAGAAGCGTATGTTACTTATGCTGGAAGTATCCCTGGACACTTCTCTGCTCAGTCCTATTTTTCAGTGTGACAAGAGTAGTATAACTGAGCAGAGAGTGTCAGGGGATGCCTCCTGCTTAAGTAACTTAACAGACATAGAAGACTGAATTCACTGGGTGCCCATACGGTATCTACACCCAAGTAAATCCAAACATTACGTTTTTTTAGAATACAAATGTACCAATCTGGGTAAAAATAAATAAAATAAAAAAAAGAGCGCTGAGCAGCACAGAACAGAAAGGGGTGCTCGTTTTACAGATTAATGATGATAGCAATGTACAACTGACAAAATAATAAAAAAAAAACCCAAATCAATGTAAATAGCAAAAGTGCAACTGTTTTGTCCTGCAGCCTTCCATGTTAGCATTTAAACTGGTTTATAACTAACAACGCCAATACACAGCTTCAAAACTCACCACAGAGCAAAAAAAGTGAGTTCAGTTTCTTTCAGATTGAATGAGTTCTTGGGCTGGTCGAGTCAGGTATTAGAATGTAAGCTCTGTGGGTGCCGAAATACAGTACGTCACACACAAAAAAAAAACCCAACGCTAAATTTTGCATAAAACACACAAGCTGCCAATCATATAAACAATGGGTTGAGCCTACAGAATTTCTTCTCTGGTGCACTCAATGGAGACACATCACCAGAACACGAATGAAGGTAGAAACTCACAGTCTACAAAAAGGGACTTCCCAATGGAACAGGCCAAGAACATCTTCAGTGATGAATTGCTTCCTTATGTATTTGAACAAGAACATCTTGCAGCCGTTTTCGATCCTGGCTGCACATCCATGCAGAACAATGTGCAGCCATTTGGGATCACGCCTAGCTTCTAAATGGATTAAGAACAGCCTCCAGCTATCTTGGATTTTATATGGATTCTAAGATTGGGCCAAGAACATTGTGCAGACATCTTGGGTCTAGCTTCTATAGAATCTGGAACACCCTTGAGCCTTCTTGGATCTCATCTACTGTATCATATAATCACATTGGGTTTCCATCTAGGAAGATGGCCTCTGGCCATCATGGCTAAAATTCAAGCAGAAAATAGTGCAGTCATGTTATCATTGTCATCAATCATCATAGCTAGTACAATGTAAATGGACAATATTAGATTATAAGTGCCTACAGGGAGGTATATGGGGTGCCAGAGATGCCTGTCTATACCATAAATGGGGGGCAGTAGAAAAATGGCAGACATGCTAGATGCCACCTGGGGATCTGCACAGATGACACATAGGCATGTGGAACCTCACCAGCATCTTATTGCAAATTAGCATGTTCCCCTGTAGTTTAATCACCAAGTAGTCTCTAGATTTGGCTTCTGGTCATACTGGTTTCTTGGACTGAGATGAGGTTCAATGACCTCTAACCCTAAGCCACCTATGAGGAAATGAACCATGTTTGTACAATCAGTTGCCTTCATGAAAAATCAAGTTCTTTATGAGGGAGCGTCCATGCCCGTTATCCTCAGTTCCATTGTGCTATGAGGTGAGGAGCAGAATATATACAAGCACCCTGCACAGTTCTGCCCAATTGTTTCCCGGAAGCCACTGTGTGAGGAGCAATTGGCTGGCTGATTCCTTTATTGCTGGTAATTTCCATACTGACCCTGTAAAGATGGAACAGAGGCAAAAAAAAAAAAAGTCTGGTCAGGAAGTTATTCCACTGAGCCAATTAGACCCCATTCATGATGATTATAAAAATGACAATTTCATTGACTTGTACTGGAATCCACTTGTTAAGCTGGCCATAAGAGCCACTCATGTGGTGAGGTTGATTTGGACAGTAGCTGATTGTGCTTTCACTAGGGGGCTGAGCTGTTTGCAGCAGAAATAAAACAACTAAACGAAAATAATAAAAAAGTGGAAAAATAGGTAGGGGCTCACAACTGATCTGGCGGGGAAGAGTACACACACAACTTCTCCTACTAAGTCAAAAACTAGGGATGCACCGAATCCAGGATTCGGTTCGGGATTCGGCCGAATCCTTCTGCCCGGCCGAACCGAATCCTAATTTGCATATGCAAATTAGGGGCAGGGAGGGAGAATTTTTTTTCCCTTTCCCACCCCTAATTTACATATGCAAATTAGGATTCAGATTCGGTTCGGTATTCGGCCGAATCTTTCGAGATGGATTCGGTGCATCCCTATCAAAAACCAATATCCTTTTGATGAAAAGAAATATATCAAAATATATTTGAGTGGGGGGGAAGTTTAATAAATTTGTAGGGGCTGAATGTCAGAATGCTTGAGGGTGTAGATCGTACCTGCTCATAGCCATAAGGCCTCTGTTGCTGGGCGGTGGATGTCGTCTGGGAAGTCCGGTAGCTGGCATACTGCTGGCCTTGACCTTGCTGGTAGCCAGAATATTGAGAGGATGCCCCTTGTGCTGGAACTAGGGGTAAACAGACCAGAGATTAGATTGCAAGTTTTTATCAGATTATTATGATCCTGTGTATATTACACTGCTCCTGTCTACTCTGATATGAAATTCTCCTTTATCCAGAAGGAATTTGGATCTAGGAAAGCGAATATGTTCTTATACTATTGTTTAGTGATCTGCAGATCAATGTGGACCATGTTGCTTGGGAGAAGATCAGATCCACAGGGAGGAAAATGGTTTCCCAGAAGCACTAGGACTTGATGATAACAGTGACTGTCTTCTCTACCCTTTTATGGACCTTGCTGTATATCCTCACACCCTGCTCCATCCAAAGGGAATTGCCTACCTTGTATCTGCCCCACTTACCATATCCTTGCTGCTGCCCAGGGTAGTTCTGTTGATTAGAGTATTGCTGTTGTGAATACGCCTGCTGCTGGCCACTCCCTTGCTGGTATCCTGTCTGCTGCTGGCTGTACTGCGCATTTCCTGGACAGATACAGATAGAGCAGATAGATATACAGGTGTGGAGATGGACAGACAAACACATAGATAAGATACAGACATGTAGATCTAGATAAACAGGCAGATAGAGGCACAAGTCTTTCACAATCGGTACACAGTGTTTCTTTATGGACCCAGGCTGATGCCACTGGTTTCACTTATCAGTAGAGATTAGTCATGTGCGGGCCGGCCCGATTCCTACGTGACCCATGGGTCAGTCGGATTTGGGCTGACCTCGCACTCCTCTTTGCGGGTGGCGGGCGGGTGCAGGTTGAGCTCTTCTCCTGCTCTCCCTGCCCGCCACCTTCAAATGCCGGCTTCCGGGTTCTTCTTTTATAGACGCTGCGCCTGCTTACCCTGCCCCTTTTGTTAAGTCATTGGCAGGGCAGGTCAGCGCGGGTCTATAAGAAGAACCTGGAAGTCGGGCTCGGGGCGGAGGGAAGGTGGGTGCAGGTCGGGGAAACTAGTAGAGATGTCCAGGGGCCTGGATGCATGTGGAGGGTTTGCAAGGTGCCCTGGCACTACTGGAGCAAATGCCTATATGTCACCTACATATAAAAAGCCGTAAAATAAAAGTAATTTTCAAATTAAATATGGAATACAAATTCTTTTTTTCATTAAAGCATCCATACCTGTTATAAAAGTGTTTAAATATCTGAGCTGTCAATCAAATATTAACTGCCCCGCCTCTATACCTGAGGCATAGAGGTGGGGCAGTCAATTACTTTCACTTTCCATTTAGCACTTCCTAAATGTCACTGCTCTCCCCACCTTCCCCCTCCCCCCTAATGCTCTATGATTGTGTAGGGCACTGCGTATGGGCATTAGGTCCTCCATTCTGGTGCATAAACAAAATTTTGAGGTTGTACACAACTTGTCTTAATAACATTGTCCACAAAATGGCACCCGCCTGCTTGCTGTGATTATGTCATTCCAAGACTGAAGGGATCAAAATGTAAATAATAAATGTAGTGTAAGTAAATTTTATTTTGCTCAATTAACATGAAAATAATCTGGAATTATTTCTTAGGGTGACAGGTCCCCTTTAAGAGATGTACCAACCTCCCTCGTAGTAATGCTGAGAGGAATCCTCAAACGTCCGCTCGTAGCTCTGCTCCCCATATGACGACTGCTGGTAGGAGTAGTCCCCATGCCCTGCTAATCAGAGGAGGAGTTTGCTGATGAACAGCTATTTTTTAGAGAATGGCACCTGGGTGCCATAAACCACAAATAACAACATACTAATGACATCTAATGCGATATGGACTCTACCTCACCCCAATAAGCCCCTGCCAAGGTCAGTGACACCCTCTTACCATCAGTGTAGTATTGTGGGGTCATGGCTTCTGAAGAGCCTTGACTGTGGCCATACTGTTCGCTGTAATATTCCTCCTGCCCCAGGTACTGCTGGGAAGAGCCTGTGCAAAATGGAGTAAAATACAGAATATAATATTTAAACTCTCAAATATCCAGGAGATCTCCAGCTAAATATTCAGCAATGGTTGTACAGACAGTTTAGGAATAGATAGTTAGCTGTTTTGGAACTGAGTTGAATTGATAGAGAATGCTGGGATTTGTAGTACAACTAGCGTACCACACATTGCCTGTGCATGAGCCAAATGTGAGTCTGTAGGGCAAATACAGAAGCTCTCATATGAGCCAATGGCTTCCACACAAAGAAGAGATGCTGAGAGTTGAGTTATTAATCTATCAACACAGCAGGCAAGCCTCTGTCATTGGTCAGAAATCACAAAGTACCTTGCTGAGAGGGCCTGTAGGGTCCAAGTGGTCTCTGGCCCATCATGCTGCTTCCTTGACTGCTCTGGTTCATCATGGCGATCGAAGGCTGTCCCTGGTAATGCTGGCTGCCTGCCTGTGCCGAAGTGTAATGGGAGCTTGTGGCCTGCTGGTGCATCATGGTCACTAGAGAACAATTTAATATGAATCAGCACAATAAGTGAAACAATATGGCAGCTCCAATTTATATCTATAGTTACACAGAGAAGGAATGTTCAAGGCACACAACAGGCTGTACCCTCATACTGTATTGTCTAAGGGAAACAATATGGCAACTCCTTCCCATATGTATAAATACAAATATACAGAGAAGGAATGTTCTGGGCACACAGTAAGCTATACCCTCATACTGTACTGTCTAAGAAAAAGCAAATAGCAGCCCATACATTGAACATTGTATGTTCATTGCCAGTGTGGATAAAAGAAAACTCTGTTACCTGGGTTGCTTGGCATGTTCATGTTTGCTCTTGACACATAATTGCCAATGCTCCCTTGATTCTGCATGGGCACATTCTGAGAGCTTGGCACGGTGTGGCTATATCCAGGGGCACTGCCATGGGTACTCACAGCCATACTCATGGTAGTGGTGGGCAAAGTGGTTTGGCCAGACTGCTGCATGGACACATGGTTGGGTCCTGAGAAATAAAGAAAAGAGGTGGGTAAGTGCTGAGGCTCAGACATATAGAGTTGCCATGCCGGCAGTGCCAGACAACAGTGTCAGAGTGCCTCACCATTGCTGATCTGACCCTGCATAATTGAAGAGGGTGGCAGGCTGGATCCCAAAGCTTCACTCAAGTTCCCTTGAGAGTGCAGGGTCTGGCTGGGGCCTGTCTGGGACATCCCTCCTGGTCCCAGGTTCATATTCTGAGTGGGAGGCTGCAAACACAACCAGGTAATGTCTGAGGCAAACACTATGGCAGCCACTACTCAGATTTGTACATTCAAATTAGCCAATATTAAATAGTTACATAGTTAAGTTGGGTTGAAACAAGACCAAAGTCCATTAAGTTGAGTGAAATAAGACCAAAGTCGATCAAGTTCAACTCCTCCAAATGAAACCCAGTGCACATACAGTACCTACACACTCACACCAACCAACTGTATCTATACACTCACATATATTAACTATATATATATATATATAACAATATCTATACTAATTGTAGATTTTAGGATCCCAATAGCCTATGATATTATGCTTGTCCAAGAAATCATCGAAGCCATTCTTAAAAGCGTTACCAGAATCAGCCATCACCTGGCAGTGCATTTCACAACTGCACTGCCCTCACCATGAAGAACCACGTATGCTCCTTCAATTGAAAGTTCTGTTCTTCTAATCTAAAGAGGTGGCCTTTGGTATGTTGATCCTATTTATGGGAATAAAAATCCCCCCTCTATCTGTCTATAATGTCTTCTAATGTACTTGTAAAAAGTAATATTGTCCCCTCGCAAGAGTCTTTTTTTTCCAGGGCAAACAACCCCAACTGTGACAATCTGCCCAAAACTGCACTGCATACTCAAAGTGCTGCCTTACCAGGGACCTATAAAGATGCAAAATTGTGTTTTTCATCCCTTGTGTTAATGCCCTTTTATAGGCAAGACAGAACTTTATTTGCTTTCGTGGCCACAGAATGACACTGCCCGGAATCAGACAACATTTTTGTTTTACATCTCCAGAGCCTTCTCAATTAAGTAAATCCCAACACACTATTATTTAGTTTATAACTGACATTTATATTATTTCTATCAAATTTGTCAAATGGCTCTGCAAAGTGGCAGCATCCTGCATGGAATTTAATAGTTTTGCACAGTTTAGTATCATCAGCAAAAATAGTAACTGTACTTTCAATTGCCCACCTCCAGGTCATTAATAACGTTAAAGACTAAGGACAGACCCCTGCAGTACTCCACTACACTGGTACAATAAGAACATGTTCCATTTTCCACCACTCTTTGTAATCCATCCTTCTGCCAGTTCTCTATCCAAATACAAATACTATGTTCCAAGCCAACATTCCTTTATTTAGCCATTAACCTTCAGTGTGGTACAGTGTCAAATGCTTTAGCAAAGTAGATCACATCCACTGCCATCCCAGAGTCAAGGTTCTTGCTCACCTCCTCATAAAAGGCAATTAAATTAGGCTGGCAAAATCTGTTGCACATAAAACCATGCTGACCCAAGAGTTAAGCTCGTTTTGTCCCCCTGGGACGAATACTATCTGGTCCCAGACCTTTGTTTATCTTTACATGTTCTAGTCTCTTTTGAATAACAGTTTGAAATCTCTGCTTCTTCCCTGTTCTCATCGACCAACTGACCACTCTCTGATAACAAGGGTCCCACCCTTCCTGCTTCATTATTTTATTATTTATATATTTTCCATCTTAACTTGCCTGATTGCATTTTTGGCCGTCTTGTACCTGAAGAAGGTCCCAGCAAACCTGAAGGTTTTCAAAGCATATTATATTCTTACCAACCTCAACATTCACACATTTCTCAAACCATACAGGTCTTGCTTTGTGACAACATTCCTTGCTTACAAGAGGAATATACTGACATGTAGATTTATTAAACAGTATTTTAAAGACATTCCATTTTACTTCTATACGTATGAAAAGCCTTTCCCAGTTAATGTGTTGCAGATATGCCCTTATACTGGCATTATGCCCATATTATGCCCACAAAACAAGCCTCACAATTTACTGTCAGGTTATGGAATCATAAAAGCAACACAAATTGCCTGTATTTATCACCTGTAGGGTATGGCTCCCCTTAGAAACAGAGCTGTGATCACAAGTTCATCATTATCATCATCATCAGGGTTTTTATTGTAAATGGGTCTTCTGTATAGAATCCAAGTACATCAGGTGCAATGACTTAGCCTTAAAAAAAAGGCTAAAAGGGGATTTCTGGGGTCGCCTGACCAATAGGCACAACATGATTCTGAAGTTTTCTGACTTATCTTCATCCTAGTACTAGGGCAGGTCCTTTTACCCCAACCTCCATGGTTAAAAGGCCAGCAGAAGGCAAATGTCTTCAATGCTTCAATGCTCCTTAACTCTGCATGGGCTTCTGAGAGCATGGCACTTCTTTGGACCAGAAAGCATTGCAGCAAAGAGAGTCCCTTTACCCTTCCCTCTCTAGTCCAAAGACGTATAAAGTACCCAACAAGCTAACAACAAATGTGCTAATGATGGGACCAGGTCTCAGTTGCATAGTGCAGTAAAATGCTTTCATATAGTGCACACATGCCATACATCAAATTGCTCTGCATTTACTATTTTCCTCCACCCCAGGGGTGCAAAATACTCAGGTTCCATAGCTGCAAGCCGGTTTGTCAAAGAATCAAGTGCCTCTATGTCTTTCAGTTGGTGTGTGCACATTGGATGCATCCCTTAACTAAAGCACCTTACCCACCTCAAGAACAAATACTACACTTGATCTTAGCCAAAAGGTTGTGAAGCGATCATTCAGACCATACCACTGTTAATTCCTCTCTCTTTTTTCTATTTCTTTAGGCAGACAAAGCCATATTTCCACTCACCGCAGGAAGAAGAGACTGCATGTTCTGGTTAGAGTCAGCAATTGTGGCTAAATACACTAGGTTTCTGTGCAGGATTTGTTGGTATCTGCGAATAATGCAAAAAGAAACATCATAAACAGATCAACAGCTATATATCATCAATTTTATACTGCTGTTTGGATTTGTATGTATGTATTAGAGGAGCCAGATATTCACAGGAACATGGGTACTTATTGCACCTTTACTGCACTCTCTTTCTCTGTACACTCTCTTACTGAGTACTTTCATTGTCTACATTCTCTTACTGAGTACACTAATAGTCTGCACTCTCCTACTGAGTACACTAATAGTCTGCACTCTCCTACTGAGTACACATACAGTCTGAAATCACTTACTGTATACACTTAGACTCTGCACTCTAGTACTTACTGAGTACACTCATACTCTGCTACTTACTGAGTATACTCACACTCTGCTATTGAGTATACTCAGACTCTGCACTCTAGTACTTACAGAGTACACTCAAGATCTGATATCTAATGAGTATACTCAGCCTCTGCACTCTAGTACTTACTGAGTATACTAAGACTCTGCACTCTGGTACTTACTGAGTATACTCACACTCTGCACTTACTGAGTATACTCAGACTCTGCACTCTAGTACTTACTGAGTATACTAAGACTCTGCACTCTGGTACTTACTGAGTACATTCACACTCTGCACTTACTGAGTATACTCAGACTCTGCACTCTAGTACTTACTGGGTACACTTAAACCCTGCTACTTACTGAGTATACTCAGCCTCTGCACTCTGGTACTTACTGAGTACACTCACACTCTGCTACTTACTGAGTATACTCAGCCTCTGCACTCGGCACTTGCTGAGTACAGTCACACTCTTCTACTTACTGAGTATACTCAGACTCTGCACTCGCTGAGTACAGTCACACTCTGCTACTTACTGTGTATACTCAGACT
Organism: Xenopus petersii; assembly: GCA_038501925.1. Lineage (NCBI taxonomy): Eukaryota > Metazoa > Chordata > Amphibia > Anura > Pipidae > Xenopus > Xenopus petersii. The sequence goes on along the minus strand of CM076689.1, from coordinate 106,616,273 downwards.
CCGCACTGTAGTACTTACTGGGTACACTCAAACTCTGTTACTTACTGAGTACACTCAGCAGTCTTGCCTTTGCTCTGATAATCCATGATACATTGTATTAGGTGATGGTTTTCATCCAGCATCTGTTAAACACAAAGACCCCATTAAAGAAGGGTAATTAAGAGAGCATCCCTACAGATGTAAGTCACCCAACCCCTATAGCAACTGTCAGACTACAACTCCCAGCAGCAACCCTGACAGTGGAAGTATCTGTGATATATTACTGTGGGTTTTGATAATACATTGTTCTTATAGAATTCTGAACTACCCCAAATGGGGGTGTTCATGCTTAAATGCTTTTCAGACAGGCTGGAAGATGAATAGCAGCCTCTAAATAAATCTGCTTTGAGCCGCCAGGTAGCAGTTTCAATTTCAGGAATGGAGCAAGAAGTCGGTTAGTTATGAAGATAGGCATGTGGTTGGGTATATGGTTACTATGTATAAATATATGAGGGGAGTCAGTGGACCACCGACCCTTCCTGAGCAGCTGCACTGGCAGATACATTGGGTAGCTTCAAGGTAGAGTCGGTCCCACAGCAACTGAAGGGCCTGCTTACTTTCTAGTTATACCCCAGTGAATACTCTTTTGGCGTCGCCAAGAAATTTTTTCACCCTTCAGGGGCAAAGAGAAGTCAGATTCCCCTTTCTCTGCATCACCTACAAACTAGGGAATAATGATCTCAGCTTTAGCATGAGCTGGAAGAATGCAGGTGTTTCTTCAGCCTCAGCTACTACATGGTTGACATCTCTGTGTATTAATCCCTCTTTAATTATTGCGCTAAGTGATTCTCAGGATCTCTGAGGATCAGAGCATGGACTGGGTAAAAGGCAGGAAGATTTAAGAGAGTAGAATAATATATACTGTATATACGTGTAACTATATACACAATATATATCTATGTATTTATATATCTATCTAGTGTGTGACACTGATGGAGCATTTGCCCTTGTTATCATTCTAGGAAATGGCATCTGTAAGGACATTTAAATTCCAAGCATGGTGCTGCCATGGAGACTAAATATTGTGGTATATATAGATATGAGCTGCATATTTGCAGGCAGCTCAGACTAATTCTCTTGCCCCTCCTACAGGGCATCCTTGTTGACCATTTTCTTTCCTCTGCATTATGTATGACACATGGGCTATTTAATTCCCACCTTCCCTTATAATAAACCCAGGTGCCCCAACCCCCCTCCTCATGCACATCAATACCTTCTGGATAGTTTGCTGGGTGACCTCTCCCTTGCCTCTGGGTCTGGCTGATGCAAAGGCCACAGACATGATCCCCCTTTGCTCCTCAGTGGATAAATTATTACAGAATATTCTTATTATCAGCTGCCTATTACTAGGCAAAGGTTTCTCATTCTCTGCAGCAGACGAGGGGGGATACTTGTCAATGGAATAACCCACATACACACGGTTATGGTGTTCCTTCAACAAATAGGTTTATTGCTTCACTGATAAATGTTAGTTGTGTGATAAAATCGATTTCATGTTGGAATAGTTTGACAGAATTGAGGTAAGAGTCGTTTGACTAGGTTCCCACCCCCGGCAGAATGGTTGGATCCAAGAGCCGGGTTTCCTGTCTCATGAGCCGGGTAAGGCAGAATCCCGGGGGAGGAGTTGTGCTTACGAAGTTTGCGTAGCGTAGGCAGGGTGGTTGTTAGGGAAGGCGGCTCATGCGCAGAGCGGAAGTGAGGTTAGTGAATAGGAGAGGGATGAGTGCGCTGTTTTGAGCAGGTTTCGGTTTGTGACCGGATTGTCTTCGGAGCCAACATGAGCTATGATAGAGCGATCACTGTTTTCTCCCCAGACGGGCACCTCTTCCAGGTGGAATATGCACAGGAGGCCGTCAAGAAAGGATCCACGGCGGTGAGTGCTGAGGAAGAAGCCCCCACAGTAGGACATGGAAGGGGCCACTTACTCCAGGGGCAGAGGGAATGGAGGAGTCCATAGCACCCTCTGGAAGGGGGAGACAGGGAATTAGAGACACTCCTCTTGGGTTAGAAAGAAAGAGAGAAGCCATTGTGGAGAGTAAAAGGGACCCCACCCAAAGCAGGGTGAGAAATGAATTCGCTGGGTCTAATTTACAAAACCAGCCAAAGTCAGCTACAAAACCAGCCCAAAAACTAGCCAAGAGGCACTTCAAAAGCAGCCCAATATGTGCAGTGAAAACAAAGTCTAAAAATAAATGAATATATGTGAAAATACGTCTTTTTTTTTTTTTTACTTGCCGCTGTTTCGTAAATGTTTAAAAGGCGTAGGGGCCCCATAAGGACCTAATTCATATACAATTTCAATAAATATTGGAAAACAGGTCAACGCTAGACATTTGGTTGGCCGGCAGATTTTTGCCCTAAAACTGTGGCTGGAAAATGAGAGAATAAGAGACTGGAGCGCAGAGCCCAAAATCTGGTAACTCCCAACTTCTACACAAGTCAGTCCCATTGCATGCTGGGTATTGTAGTCTTACATTAAACTTGGCAAATAGTGAAACAAAAACCACATTACCCAACATGCATTGGGAGACGCAGGCTTGGCACATAAGGGCAAGAAAAGACTCGGGCAGATTTTCAAAGTACAAACAAGCCAAAGGCCCAAAAAGTAGCCCAAATCCGTACCTTGGCTAGTTTGTACTTTCAAAACCAGCCCGGGCTTTAAAATAGTAGCCAAATTTGTCTGGAAAACTGCCAACCCTGGAAGGAGCCACTTACTCCAGAGGGGGGGGGGTGGAGGGAATGGAGGAGTCCATAGCACTCTCTGGAAGGGGAAGACTCTGGGTGGGAGAAGAATTACATCTCCGGAAGGGGAAAATGGAAAAGGCCACCCCTTAGGGGGAGGGAAAATTTACATAACATTGGTTCAGTTCCCCTTTCTGTCCCCAACAGGTTGGTGTTCGTGGCAAGGAAATTGTGGTTCTAGGAGTGGAAAAGAAATCTGTAGCAAAACTCCAGGATGAGAGAACGGTGCGGAAAATTTGTGCCTTGGATGAAAACGTCTTTATGGCTTTTGCTGGTAATGAAAATTTTGATGCATCTGGGCAACCTTGTTTAAAGGAGATGTAAAGGCAAACAAATAAAAAACAATTTTTACTTTCTTTAATGAAAAAGAAGCCTATCTGCAATATACTTTAATTAAAAAACAGTCTTGGTCTTGCAAAGATGTATAACAAAGTTACAAGATGGTGACCCCCTGTGGCCAACTTTGAAAGCATAAATCATTTGTTTGATTAGGCTTGTGGTGCAGTAAGTTCATATTTATGTTTAAATACAAAATACAGCATTTCTAGCCTTATTCTATTTAAGACTTTACTTCCCCTTTAATAGTTGGTTAAAGGATAAGCAAAACCAACGTATTAACACCCATTATGCAGAGCACCCCCCATTTGCACCCTTGTTTTTGAATGCTGCAGCCCCTGGAGCTTCTAATTCCTACTCCTGCTCCCACCTTAGTTGCCAGTTACAGCGGAAGCCTGAGCTGCTTCCATTTGGGGGCTCTAATTGCTCCCCATAATATGCAGATGCACCCACAGCTCATTTGCTTCCTTCTAGGGATGCACTGAATCCACTTTTTTGGATTCGGCCAAACCCCATAATCCTTTGTGAAAGATTCGGCCGAATACCGAACTAGGGATGCATCGAATCCAGGATTCGGTTCGGGATTCGGCCTGGATTCTGCGTTTTTCAGCAGGATTCGGGCGAATCCTTCTGCCTGGCTGAACTGAATCCAAATTATGGGCAGGGAGGGAAATCATGTGACTTTTTGTCACAAAACAAGGAAGTGAAAAATGTTTTTCCCTTCCCATCCCTAATTTGCATATGCAAATTAGGATTTGGTTCAGTATTCAGCCAAATCTTTTGCTGAGGATTCAGGGGTTCGGCAGAATCCATAATAGTGGATTCGATGCATCCCTATACCGAATCCGAATTTGCATGTGCAAATTAGGGATGGGAAGGGGAAAACATTTTTTAATTCCTTGTTTTGTGACAAAAAGTCACGCGATTTCCCTCCCCGTCCCTAATTTGCATATGCAAATTAGGATGCGGTTCGGCCGGGCAGAAGGATTCAACCGAATCCTGGATTTGGTGCTTTCCTATTGAGTCTCCAGGTATATGGGATGGAAAAAGAGCAATGGCAAATACAATTACTTTGTACAAAATCGTTATAATTTGTAATAACTCGTTATTTATTTGAATTTTGTAGGTCTCACGGCTGATGCTCGCATTGTTATAAACCGCGCTCGCGTTGAATGCCAGAGCCACAGACTGACGGTGGAAGATCCGGTAACGGTGGAGTACATTACACGGTACATTGCCAGCCTGAAGCAGGTAACGTGGGATATAGTGATATATGTTTTGCTGGGGGCTGGGTAATTCTTTGCTTGACTTTGGGGTGGGGGGGGGGTTCTTCTGGAATACCTGGGGGCTGCCCAATGTCCTGCTGAGTGTTGGAGGGGTGTACAATAATCTTCAGGGCAACCGTGCCTGTGCTATGATTGGACAATGGATAAGATGGTGTTTCTGGTATTTGCATAATACTCTGGGGTGGTCTGCATGGACTTTTGGGCGTTGTGTTGGGACTGCAGTTTATTGCATGTTAATATAAGCCAAGCGTTTACAGTGCTCTAGGTGTGGGCAGGGATTACCATTAGTGATGGGCGAATTTATTCACCAGGCACAAATTTGCAGCGAATTTTCCCTTATTCGCGAATTTGCAGCGAAAATTCGCTAGACACTGGCGACAATAAACGGATGCCCTTGCCCATTTTGACACTGGCGAATTGTTGCCGGTGTCAAAATCGCCGTTTAGTAAATTTTTCGACAGTTAAGCGGGAAACTCGCGAGATTCGTGGCAAAGTGAAACGGGACAAAATCGCCCATCACTAATTACCATCTATCAAAGAGCTGGCCAGGAACAACACATGCATGGCTACCAGGGTTGAAACTGGCAACCCATCTGGATCCACTGGTCGTGAAAGAGCACTGAGGTTGGGGGTAAAATTTCCAGGCCATGGACTAACTAACCCAAGGCGTAAAGGGATACTGTCATGGGAAAAATTTTTTTTTTTCAAAATGAATCGGTTAATAGTGCTGCTCCAGCAGAATTCTGCACTGAAATCCAATTCTCAAAAGAGCAAACAGATGTTTTTATATTTAATTTTGAAATATGACATGGGGCTAGACATATTGTCCGTTTCCCAGCTGCCCTCAATCATGTGACTTGTGCTCTGATAAACTTCAGTCACTCTTTACTGCTGTACTGCAAGTTGGAGTGATATCACCCCCTCCGTTTCCCTCCCTAGCAGCCTAACAACAGAACAATGGGAAGGTAACCAGATAACAGATCCCTAACACAAGATAACAACTGACTGGTAGATCTAAGAACAGCACTCAATAGTAAAATCCAGGTCCCACTGAGACACATTCAGTTACATTGAGTAGGAAAGAACAACACCCTGTCAGAAAGCAGTTCCATCCTAAAACATATACAGGAAAAGCATGATGGAGAGATGAAGATAAATTGTCAAGTAATTGATGAGTTAAGGTTGAGTATAAGGAAAGGAGATTCAGAGAGAGAGTTGTTATTGAGAGAAGCCTGTTGGATTCGCCAGCTGAAAACTATTAAAATGAATGGGAGCATGAATAGGGAGTGGGAGATATGTTTCTATTAATTGTTTGTATCTATTATATATACAATGTATCCACTGTTTTGGCTACTTACTTATTTCTAAATCTAAGACTGATAAGGAAGAAGTAACTGTTTTTTTTTCCTGGTGTACATTTTGTATTTTCTATATTTTTTGCATTGATATATATTCTATAGGAACATAGAAACAGATCATATAAAAGAAGTTGTGGGTATTAAATATGTTGGGCCTTGTAGTGTCTAATGGGGAGGTGCCTACTTGTTCTGTGTGTTTTAAGGATTGTGTGAACTATATTATATTAAATGATATGACATTGTAGTAGAGTGGGAAGGGGTTAATTTTTTTTATGGGAGGGATTTGTGCTTTTTTTTTTTTTTTTTTTAAGGGAAATCAAGGTAGGCGGCCATTAGCTTCTGAGGATGTGACCGGTAGCCACATTATGTTCTGGGCATGCTTTCACCATATTTAATGATTTGTCAATAAATTTCTGTTTTCTAACGGATGAAAAATCGGTGCTCCATTTTCTTCCTGCTCTATGATCAACAATGGGAAGGTAACCAGATAGCATCTCCCTAACACAAGATAACAGCTGCCTGATAGATCTAAGAACAGCACTCAATAGTAAAATCCAGGTCCCGCTGTGACACATTCAGTTACATTGAGTACGAGAAACAACAGCCTGCCAGAAAGCAGTTCCATCCTAAAGTGCTGGCTCTTTCTGAAAGCACATGACCAGGCAAAATGACCTGAGATGCACCTACACACCAATATTACAACTAAAAAAAATAAACTTGCTGGTTCATGAATGAAATGTTATATTGTAGAGTGAATTATTTGCAGTGTAAACAGTGTCAATTAGAAATAAAATTTATGACAGAATCCCTTTAAATACGAACTACGAGTATTATACTGATATATATATATTTCCCCCAGCGCTATACGCAGAGTAACGGGCGCCGTCCTTTTGGGATCTCTGCTCTGATTGTGGGATTTGACTTTGACGGCACTCCTCGTCTCTACCAGACAGATCCCTCTGGGACGTACCACGCATGGAAGGTAGGTTCCTCGCATCTTGGTTCCTTCCTGGAAATGTCTAAATTTAAAATAAGCTAGAATAGATGGTGAAGTAGAGCACACTCCTCAGTGTAATCAATGACGCCCGGTGCTCAGGGTAGAGGGCTCGGCAACCCCCTCAATAAAGGCTTCCAAAAAGGTACACTGGCACACAGGGCAATTGAAAAAGCAGGGTAACCCCTTGCTACATTTATTTAAACGGACGTGCGACGTTTCGGGGTTCCTACCCCTTTCTCAAGCATACAAAAAATGACCATCGTGCAGTGTATAAAACAGGTGTGCAATTAACATAATTAGCATATTAATGACATGCTGTGTAAATTCTCAAAGAACCTGATCCTTCCGCCAATGTGCTTGGATTATAAACCCATTTAGTTTTAAAACCTAATAAAAGGATCCAAACAAGTGCATAAAACATGTATAAATAAGTATACATTAAAATGTCCAAAATGTGCTCAATCCAGCTGGTGATAGTGCTGTAAAAGATACTGAAACAAGAAACAGTATAAAAATACAAAATTACAAAAAAAAAGATTACTTATCACTAACACAGTTTACACCAGTTAAAACGATACAAAAGGTAAAAGATTAAAAGATACAAAGTATCAAATTTCAAACCACAAACTTGCCCTACTGTAATAAATTAATCGTACCTGTCCCTGGAGTCTACAAGAGTGTTCTCATCTGCAAAAAATGCGAAAAAAAAGTTTGATTATTGTATTCAATTCTTCAAATTACAGGAGGAACAATTACTAAGCATAACTCTGCTTCATAGAAAACATGATAGATTATATTCCTCGTTGAGTCCCCTCGGGTGTCTGGATTGTAAACACCATATCCAAAAGCATTCCCTCTGTAATAGCTTACGTTTATTATCCTGTCCAGAGAATGCAGTTACTTTCTCCAAAATTTGCCATCTTAATTGTGCCACTCTATGGCCATGTTCATAAAAATGTTTCGCCAATAAAGTTTCTTTTTTTGTTTTACTTGTTACATCCTCCTTATTTTTCTTTTTTGGGGATGAAGCCAGCAGGGGTTTATAATTTCTGAGTACACTTTTGTGTTCATTTAATCTAACCTTCATTGATTGGGAGGTTTGACCAACGTAGGCTAGTCCACATGGACACTTTAAACAGTAAATGACCTCTTTACTGTCACACGAAAAACAGCCATGTATAGCATGTTTGGAACCTTTGTGGGGGTGTGTTACATAATTCCCTGGTATGATACTATTACAATGGCCACAATTTCTACACGGAAATGTGCCATTCAAATTGGATTTAACAGGAAAAATCCCACTTTTTCTTTCTTTTTTGTTGGTTTTTACAAAGTCCCCAATATTTTTCCCACGTCTGTAAGAGAACAGTGGTGGCTGCTGAAACAAGTGTCCATGTTTCGAATCAGAACTTAAAATCCCCCAATATTTCATGATAATTTTTCGAAACATTTTAGAATTATTATCATACACCGAGACATATGGTATCCTCTGCGTTTTTTTCGAGTTAATAGGTTTTTTAACCAATAGCTGTGCCCTAGGTAAGCTTTTCACTTCATCTCTAGCTGACTCTAGCAGTATTTTATCATATCCTTTATCCAAAAATTTTTTTAAAACCTTATTGGACTCTTTCTCATATAAGTTAACATTGGAGGTGATTCGTTTGACCCTTAAAAATTGGCTTTTCGGTAAGCCTTGAATTAAGCCAGGCGGGTGATGGGATGTAAATTTTAACAGGTTGTTACGATCCGTTGGCTTAGTATATACTGTAGTTTCAAAAATCCCATCTGTATATGTGACATTTACGTCCAAGAAATGTATCTCTGAACGATTCACCTCCATAGTGAACTTAATGGTGGGATGTACAGTGTTAAGGAAGGTTAGAAAACCATCCAAAACCTCCCTTGTCCCCGTCCACAAGAAGAATGTATCGTCGACATAGCGCATGTATGCCTGGATATATTGGGAAAAATCATTGTTAGAGAAAATGTGTTTCTGTTCAAAATGGTCCATGAACACATTTGCGTAGGCTGGTGCCATGTTGGCACCCATGGCACAGCCTTGCTGCTGTATATAATAATCACCCTCAAATTGAAAATAATTCTTCAAAAGGACACTTTCCAACAAATCACAGATCAGCCCGATCATATCACATCACATGTGTTCATGGACCATTTTGAACAGAAACACATTTTCTCTAACAATGATTTTTCCCAATATATCCAGGCATACATGCGCTATGTCGACGATACATTCTTCTTGTGGACGGGGACAAGGGAGGTTTTGGATGGTTTTCTAACCTTCCTTAACACTGTACATCCCACCATTAAGTTCACTATGGAGGTGAATCGTTCAGAGATACATTTCTTGGACGTAAATGTCACATATACAGATGGGATTTTTGAAACTACAGTATATACTAAGCCAACGGATCGTAACAACCTGTTAAAATTTACATCCCATCACCCGCCTGGCTTAATTCAAGGCTTACCGAAAAGCCAATTTTTAAGGGTCAAACGAATCACCTCCAATGTTAACTTATATGAGAAAGAGTCCAATAAGGTTTTAAAAAAATTTTTGGATAAAGGATATGATAAAATACTGCTAGAGTCAGCTAGAGATGAAGTGAAAAGCTTACCTAGGGCACAGCTATTGGTTAAAAAACCTATTACCTCGAAAAAAACGCAGAGGATACCATATGTCTCGGTGTATGATAATAATTCTAAAATGTTTCGAAAAATTATCATGAAATATTGGGGGATTTTAAGTTCTGATTCGAAACATGGACACTTGTTTCAGCAGCCACCACTGTTCTCTTACAGACGTGGGAAAAATATTGGGGACTTTGTAAAAACCAACAAAAAAGAAAGAAAAAGTGGGATTTTTCCTGTTAAATCCAATTTGAATGGCACATTTCCGTGTAGAAATTGTGGCCATTGTAATAGTATCATACCAGGGAATTATGTAACACACCCCCACAAAGGTTCCAAACATGCTATACATGGCTGTTTTTCGTGTGACAGTAAAGAGGTCATTTACTGTTTAAAGTGTCCATGTGGACTAGCCTACGTTGGTCAAACCTCCCGATCAATGAAGGTTAGATTAAATGAACACAAAAGTGTACTCAGAAATTATAAACCCCTGCTGGCTTCATCCCCAAAAAAGAAAAATAAGGAGGATGTAACAAGTAAAACAAAAAAAGAAACTTTATTGGCGAAACATTTTTATGAACATGGCCATAGAGTGGCACAATTAAGATGGCAAATTTTGGAGAAAGTAACTGCATTCTCTGGACAGGATAATAAACGTAAGCTATTACAGAGGGAATGCTTTTGGATATGGTGTTTACAATCCAGACACCCGAGGGGACTCAACGAGGAATATAATCTATCATGTTTTCTATGAAGCAGAGTTATGCTTAGTAATTGTTCCTCCTGTAATTTGAAGAATTGAATACAATAATAAAACTTTTTTTTCGCATTTTTTGCAGATGAGAACACTCTTGTAGACTCCAGGGACAGGTACGATTAATTTATTACAGTAGGGCAAGTTTGTGGTTTGAAATTTGATACTTTGTATCTTTTAATCTTTTACCTTTTGTATCGTTTTAACTGGTGTAAACTGTGTTAGTGATAAGTAATCTTTTTTTTTGTAATTTTGTATTTTTATACTGTTTCTTGTTTCAGTATCTTTTACAGCACTATCACCAGCTGGATTGAGCACATTTTGGACATTTTAATGTATACTTATTTATACATGTTTTATGCACTTGTTTGGATCCTTTTATTAGGTTTTAAAACTAAATGGGTTTATAATCCAAGCACATTGGCGGAAGGATCAGGTTCTTTGAGAATTTACACAGCATGTCATTAATATGCTAATTATGTTAATTGCACACCTGTTTTATACACTGCACGATGGTCATTTTTTGTATGCTTGAGAAAGGGGTAGGAACCCCGAAACGTCGCACGTCCGTTTAAATAAATGTAGCAAGGGGTTACCCTGCTTTTTAAATTTAAAATAAGGCCAGCCTGCGTGTTGCTGGAAAGGGAGGATTAAAGATGTAGGTTGACCTTGAATTCTTTTTAAGGAATGACCAATGTAGCCATTGGGTGATGGGTTCAGCAAGGGTTTTTGGGTGAAAACATGCTCCCTGCAGTAATTAAAGGGGGAAGTTAGTATTTAAAAGAGGACTAAACCCCTAAAATAAAAGTACAGCATCTTTACAGTAATAATGATCCAGGCCTTCAAAGGTGTCATTGGATTTTGTTTGGCGTGTCTGTGACTTGCACATGCTCAGTGGGCTCTGGGCTGCTGTTAAGAAGCTAAGCTTAGGGTTTGTTGCAAATCATGAAGCCGACAATTAGGTTTGCCTTTCTTGTGCTGGTTTATGAGCTGCCATGTAGCAGTAATCTGAATTATTTACTAATCAGCCTTGTCCTGTGACATTTATATGATATATATATATATGATATATATATATATATATATATATATATATATATATATATATATATATATATATATATATATATATATATATATATATATATATATATATATATATATATATCTCTATATATATATATATATATATATTCAGTATATTGCGTGTCGGCCCCTAAGCTCAGTAAGTGACAGCAGCACGGAGCATGTGCAGTGAATCAGCAGATAAAGAAGATGGGACGCTACTGGGGCATCTTTGGAGACTCAGATCTTTACTGCTAAAGGGTTGTGGTTGCCCTGGGCTGGTACAGAAGCCCAAATCATAATGTACAACATTTCTACCCTACCTCTTTAGTTAAAGGAACAGTAACATCAAAAAATGAAAATAATAAAATTATAATGCATTGTTGCCCTGCACTAATAAGGAAAGAGACACATGGTTAGATTCAGTCGCCAGGCGACAAATCTCCTCTTCTTCGGGCGACTAATCTCCCCGAACTGACTCCCTCCGACTAGAATGTAAATTGCTAGCGGGATGGCACTCTGAGTACTTCGTTTTCTGAAGTCGCCCAAAGTTTCCTCATGAGGCAACTTTGGAAAATGAAGCACTCCAATTTATATTCTAGCCGGCGGGAGGCAGTTCAGGGAGATTAGTCACCCGAAGGAGACTTGTCGCCGGGCGACTAATCTCCCCGAATCTGACCATGTGTCTCTGCCCTAAAACTGCTGTGTTTGCTTCAGAAGCACTATTATTGTTTATATAAATAAGCTGCTGTGTAGCAATGGGGGCAGCCAATCAAAGGAGAAAAGGCTCAGGTTACACAGCAGATAAGCTCTGTAGAACATAATGGTGTTATCTGTGATCCACTATTTAACCTGTACCATATAACCTTTTTTTCCAATTTCTGCCTTTTATTGTTTCCTTGTTTATATAAACTATACTAGTGTTTCTGAAGTAAACTGATCAGTTATACCAGTGCAAGATAAAAACTACCATATATACTAGAGTATAAGCCGAGTTTTTCAGCCCCCAAAATATGCTGAAAAACTCTTACCTCGGCTTATACTCGTGTCAAGCGCAAAAACGGTCGCCGTCCAAGAATTGTCGCCGGCGTCCAAGAATAGTCGCGGCGTCCAAGAATAGTCTCCAAGAATACGAGACGCCAGCACCTCCAATGGGAGCAGAAACCCTCAATTTTTTGATTGAAACTTACCAGAAGCTGCTGCATTTATAACCCTCGGCTTATACTCGAGTCAATAAGCTTTCCCAGTTTTTGGAGGTAAAATTAGGTACCTTGGCTTATACTCGGGACGGCTTATACTCGAGTATATAAGGTACATGATATTTTCATTACTTTTTAACACACTTTCATTTTTTTTTTTGGTGTTACTGTTCCTTTAAGCTTTAGTTTATTATGTAAAGTGACCTATTCTCTACTACTTTTGCGTTGGTCTACTGTTTTGATTTATTGTCGTTTATTTGTATTCGGACCCCAATTGTCACACACACAGTTTTACCTTCTCTGTTGCCTCACAGGCTAATGCCATTGGCAGAGGTGCCAAATCTGTGCGAGAATTTTTGGAAAAACACTACACTGATGAAGCCATTGAGACAGACGACCTGACCATTAAACTAGTAATCAAGGCTTTGCTTGAGGTTAGTATCTTGCTGATCTGCATCATGGGATCCCCCCCCCCTTTAGCTTTATACCATCACTGCTGTACCCAATCTGCCTGTTTCCTACTCCTTCAGGTTGTACAGTCCGGAGGTAAAAACATAGAACTGGCAGTTATGAGACGAGACCAGCCGCTGAAGGTAAGGTGTCAACATTTTGTACTGTTACTGGCTCAGAATCCGCAACGGAATAAATCCCGTAACACATATCTGGTTTATTGCGGCAGATACTGAACCCCGAGGAGATTGAGCGGTACGTTGCCGAAATAGAGAAAGAAAAAGAGGAGAATGAGAAGAAGAAGCAGAAGAAGACATAACGATCTGCGTGTGGCACTGACGTACTCATTGTGTTTAGGATTGGCTCTACAATAAATCAACCTCTTTTCTAAATGTTACCAATCTGCTCCTTTACATTAGCACTTGTTCATTAAATGCTTCCTTAATTATATACAAGACTGTGACACATTTCCTTAGATTAGGGAATAGCGTATCAAATGTGTCGTCCTGCAGACGAACGGTTAAAGGATTTGGGTCCTGTGAGAAATAGAAAGGCATTAAAGGACCAGTAACGTTTTTTTAAAAAAAAAGTTTCTACTTAACAAAAAAAAAACAAAAAACACCAAGACACTTAACTTTAAATTAGCAAAGTCTTTATTAAAGGGCATGTAAAGTCTAAAACAGAATAAATGCTGTATTTTGCATACTAAATATAAACATGAACTTACTGCACCAATCAAACAAGCCTAATCAAACAAATAATTTATGCTTTCAAAGTTGGCCACAGGGGGTCACCATCTTGTAACTTTGGTATACATCTTTGCAAGACTAAGACTCTGCACATGCTCAGTGTGGTCTGGGCTGCTTAGCGATCGTCATAAACAAAGCTGCTTGAGTTCTGCATGGCTGGGAAGTAAGGCGGGGGCTCCCCCTGCTGTTCATAAATGATTGTTTCCCTGCTCAGCAGTTAGGGACCATCTGACAATTCCTATCCACATAAGTAAATGAAGGGAGAATTTCGTTGCATACAGTCAGGTTTCTTATAAAAATGGTACACATTTTTTAATTAAAGTATATTACAGATAGGTTGCTTTTTCATTAAAGAAAGTAAAAATGGGATGTTATTTTTTTGCCTTTACATGCCCTTTAAGAAATTACTTACCGATTCATTGTGTGGCACTTGATTTCTCCTCCCTGGCTATCTCCTATAGAAGGCAAGGAGGAGAAATTGAGTGCCGCACGATGGATCGTTGCCCTGTCTGAACCCCTGCGAGTTGCAGGTAGAAGTTCTGGGTATAGACGCGGGTCTTCTCAGAACTGATATTTACTCTTTTTTTGGATCACGTCTACTTTGGATGATGTCACTTCCTGTTTATTTCCCTTTTTCCTGATGATGTCACTTCCGGTTTACAATGACCGCACTTACTGTTTCTTGATGGTCAGCTGGTCCAAGTGGATTAGAATGCAGGTCGGGGTTGCAGGTACAGGTTCCAAAAAATGGACCCGCACAGGACTCTACCCTGGTGTGTGAATGTAAAGAAATGCTGCAGTTCCTTATCAACAGATGACCCCCCCTAAAAAATAGCAACTGAGAACATTGCCCCACTGTAGCCATGATTCTGCATCAAATCTCTTCCTTACTAAAGGCTAGATATGCAGCTGTGGTGGAATGTTATCCAACAGAAAGCTCCATTGAAACATGTGACCAATATTGTGACATATTGCAGTGGCTTGACCGTACTACCCTAACAGCCACAGGTACTGACACCTAATGGGAATGGACTGGAGTAGATTCCGGGGATGGGCTTCTGGTGGAGTTTGCAGCTTCATCATGGTAACTGTCCTCAGGGAATCAATCCCACCAGGCTGCAGCCATCACTGTGAGCTCAACAGGACTTAACATACTCACAAAATCACTTTGAGAACAAAAACCCAGGCATCTGGGACATGTATGCCCAGAGGAGTACGGTGTTCTGATAGGGACGCACCAAATCCACTATTTTAGATTCGGCCGAATACCAAACCAAAGCTTAATTTGCCTAGGGGAAAACTTACTTCCTTTGGAAGGGGATACTTACTTCCTTGTTTTGTGACGTGATTTCCCTCCCCACCCCTAATATGCAGATTCAGTTTGGCCTGGCAGAAGGATTCAGCCAAATCCTGGATTCGGTGCATCCCTAGTTCAGGTACAAGGAAAGTTGAACTAAAAAAAAGTAGCTAGAAATGTTGTACATGATGTTTTGTGCTTCTGTACCAGCCCAAGACAACCACAGCCCTTTAGCAGTAAAGATCTGTGTCTCCAAAGATGCCCCAGTAGCTCCCCATCTTCTTTTCTGCTGATTCACTGCACATGCTCTGTGCTGCTGTCACTTACTGAGCTTAGGGACCCACTCACAATATACAGTACACATAGAATAGAAATGTCACAATATAAGGCTGATTAGTAATTAATACAGATAATTACTACATGGCAGCACAGAAACCAGTGCAATTAGCATCAGAATTTAATAATCAGCCCTGTAGCATCATCTTATATTACAAGGGAAGCTCATTTTCTGCTGGATAATTAGTGACGAGCCCTAAGCTTAGCTTCTCAACAGCCAATCAGAGCCCACTGAGCATGTGAGTGTCACAGACTTTCCAAGATGGTGACCCCCTGTGACAAGTTTGAAGTCCTGGATCATTGCTGCTATTGACAAGCTGACACTTTAGGCTGGTGCAATAAGTACAGTATATAAAATATGGCTTTTAAACCATATTAATTTTTAGGATTTAGTTCTTTAAAATGTAAGGGCACCAATATTTATTGCCTCCAACTGACATCACTATATCCTATAAAAAGAGTAAACTCAAACATTCCTGTACACATTAGGTTCTGTCCGCATGGATATGAGCCCCTCCTATTCCCATAAAATGGATCTATTATGCAGACACTTTGTGCCGCGGGTCAGATTAAATGCACTTTAGATCAGACGCAGTGACTTGTATTAAACATTTGTAGGTTTATTTGCAGATTACGCCGTCACAATTCAGTGGGCTACTGGTTTTCATTTAGCACCAGTCTACAAAAATAATGTCAAGCTTTTAAATTAACTTATTTTATGTATAACTTAAAACGTATTTGGGTAAAAAAAAAAAAAAAACCTGGATGAGTACAGTTCAACTGTAACAACCAAACTATTGGAGGCCGTGGCCATGCAGGAGTTGGTACAGAGTCAGTCGTGGGCTAGAAGCTCCAGTACAAAAGGGATTTGGCTACAGCAGACGGCATGATCCTTGTGGCAGTGCAAAATTTAAAGGTCAACAAACCAATCGGGTGTTCCAGGGCTATATGGTTTAAAGGAGAATTCAAACTGTAATTAAAAAAAACCCTACCCTGGGAAGACCCCCCCTCTCTCCAGCCTACCTGCCCCCCCCATGGGCAAATGCCCCTAATTTCTTACTCACCCCTCCGTGCAGCAGCCATCTTCTTCGGTAACCGTGTCTTGGCGGCATTTTCGGCGCAAGTCACGAAGATTTCCAGAAATGTGACTTTTTTGGCGCATGAGCAGTGGTTTGGGACCAGAAATTTACTCCAACAGGCATGCACTGAAAATGTTGTCAAGACACGAAGGTTACCGGAGAAGAAGATGGCTGCTGTAAATGCAGAGGCCAGAATCTGCACGGAGGGGCGAGTAGGGTTTTTTTATTACCGTTAAATTCTCCTTTAAACAAAGTGCTTAGAGGCCATGGGGCAGAACTGTGAATCAAATGCCCACCACCCTTAAAGTGGCATTCGTCACTCAATTGTAAAGCAACACAAAGTGGAGGGCAGAAAATAAACGGTACATTAAATAGGGGGTGAGCAAAATGCCAAACAAACCCCAAAAAAAAGCATTAAAACCCCCTAACAACAAAGGGGAAAGGCAGGGGAAAAACAAACATTAAAAATTAGAGATAGGAGAGACTCCTCCTTTTGGGGGTTCAAAACTTCTGCTCTTTTCGGCAGACTTGTGACAATGACCTTTCCTCTGTAAATGTGGCACCGCTCAGTGCCTCCTATACATACACTGTTCCAAGACCCCAAACGCAGACCAGAAGCATCACAGGGCCCTTCAGACCAGCAAGGGGGATGGGGGGGGGTGTTGGCTTAACAAGGAACTGCTACAATGTTTTCGAAGAGGTAAATAGAAAACAAATGGAAGACAGTCAGTCTGAAGGCAGGAAAAACAAATATATATATATCCCTTATGTCCATGTTTGTACCAGAAGTGACTGATCACACCCGCCCTGTGCCGGCCCTCTGAGTTGTCTGGTTCCTCCGAGGAGCTGCACTGCCTCTTCCTCCTCTGAAGCCGCCACGGAAGCTCCGCCCCCTGAGGAACCTTCCAGAGACCCCAAAGGTCTCTGTATTCAGCTTCCTCTCCTCTGCCCATGTGGTGCGTCTGCAAAAGAGGCCAGTACTTTAGTATTGCTCTTTAAGTGGATAACCCAACGAGCTTCCTTATGGCATGTATTGCAAGCGATAAGACCGGTAACATCAATTAAAAAAAATTCGTTAGTATAGAATGAAAAAAACAAAACAGGCAAATTAAACTTTTAAAATCACCAAGTCTTTATTAAGAAATAATTTATCAAACTCTGCTTGCGGAGAAAAGGTGATCCATCATGCGCGCTCGATTTCTCGCCTTCTTTATAGGAGATAGCCAGGGAGGAGAAATAGAGCACCGCATGATGGAGTCACCAGTGGAGTTTCTTAATATAGACTTAGCGATTTAAAAGTTGAATTTGTCTTGTGTTTTTTTCCCGTTCTATATTAACGAATTTTTTAAAAAAAATAAAATTGATATCAATGATCCTTTAAAGCGATTGTTCACCTTTAAATTAACTTTTGGTATGATGTAAAGAGTGATATTCTGAGAATCTGCAGTTGGTTTTAATTTTTATTTTATTTGGTTTTTGAGTTATTTAGCTTTTTACTCAGTCGCTCTTCAGGTTGCAATTTCAGCAAGTTGCTAGGGTCCAAATTACCCTAGCAACCATGAAATAATTTGAATACAAGACTGGAAAATGAATAGGAGAGGGACTGTAGAAAGAGTAATAAAAAGTAGCAATAATAATAAAAGGGACATTTATCAAGGGTCAAATTTTTAATTTATGCAAGTTTTTTTTTTTGTAAAACTCCCATGAACCAAATCTATTTTTTTAAATTTGGTTGAACAGGATCGACTCGATAAGAGTTTTAAAAAAACTCAAATGTCAGGCACGTGGCAAAAATCACCAAATTGATCCCTGGACCTCTCCCATTGACTTATACAGCAATTCGACAGGTTTTAGGTGGCGAATAGTCGAATTAGAGTTCTTAAAGGGTCAGAGTATGATAAATCTCGAAAATTGATGACTTTTTTTTTTAAACTTGAATCGAATTTGGATAACTCCCTAGTTGAATTTTGACAGTTTTGGCCATTAAAAAAAAAAAAAAAAAAAAAAAAAAAACTCGAAAATTCAAATTCTACCCTTGATAAATCTGCCCCTAAATGGTCTTGTTTAGATGTCACTCCAACTTGCAGTACAGCAGTAAAGAGTGAAGTTTATCAGATCACAAGACACATGACTTGGGGCAGCTGGGAAATTGACAATATGTCTAAATTGAATATAAAAACAAAAATCTGTTGGCTCTTTTGAGAAATGGGTTTCAGTGCAGAATTCTGCTGGATCAGCACTATTAACTGATTCATTTAAAAAAAAAAATTTCACCATGACAGTATCCCTTTAATACCTAGAAGAAGAGATACCTGGACTTCATCTCAGAAGAGATATTATCAAAGAAAGACTTTGACCGGTCATAATATGTGTTTGGACCCAGGGGGTCTTCCTCCAGGTTTCCATCACTATTCTGGGTTTCCACCCCAGAATCAGTCTTCTCTTCACCTTCCTTTTCAGGCTTATCATCTACAGGACAAAGAAATAAAAAAAACATTGGGGCAATGTTGCTCATCAGAATGGCAGCTCGAAGATTAAATGCAAAGGCACCTTTGAAGTTTAATTTATCCTTAAACTCCTTATCCAGCTCCTCTCTGTTGAACTGAGCATTGGCTGATTCAAAGTCAAAGTCCCCTTCAAATTTGATGGCGTTTTCTTTCACGGTAGTCGGTCTGTTCTGTCCACGGGACCGATTTCTGGTCCGTCTGTTCCCTGAAAGAAAATAGCAAATAAGCAGCTGGTTATAAACAGGTTCTAGTTTCAAGGGGCTACATGGTGGCAGGTGATATGGCAATCAGGGCAACTCCCAGCACCCTCTGTCCAGACACTGGTTATTAAGCAGACAGCTAAACAAACTCTCTATGCAACAAGTTTCCCAAAATCATTGATAAGTTACCTGATCTCCTCCGGGGAGGTCGTCTGTTCTCGTCATTTACTGTGCCCAGAACTGGGGCAGCTGGAGGTGGCACTAAAAGTACAGAAAAGGTTTTAGGTTTGACAGTCTCTTAACTAAAGCTCTACTAGATGTGCCTGTAAGCAGCAGTTCTGCCCTGCTTTATGGCTGAGATTCTAGCTATCTGTATAACAGAGCATTCTGTCCCAGTGGCTGCACAGATCCTATCTGATCCCCATTGTAAGCAGCAGTACTGTCCTGCTTTATGGCTGAGATTCTAGCTATCTGTATAACAGAACATTCTGTCCCAGTGGCTGCACAGATCCTATCTGATCCCCATTGTAAGCAGCAGTCCTGTCCTGCTTTATGGCTGAGATTCTAGCTATCTGTATAACAGAACATTCTGTCCCAGTGGCTGCACAGATCCTATCTGATCCCCATTGTAAGCAGCAGTTCTGCCCTGCTTTATGGCTGAGATTCTAGCTATCTGTATAACAGAGCATTCTTTTCCAGTGGCTGCACCGATTAACAGTTGTAATCTATGAATGACTATGTAAAGTTCTGAAACAATACAGTTCACCTCCTCCCCTTCAGGAAAAAAAAAAATGAACAGGGATAGAAAATGGCAAGTTATGAATGTTTCAGAATAACCTTACCATTTAAGGGTGCTGGCTGAGATTGGGGGCCACTTTGCCGAACCCCCCTCAAACCAACAGGAGCCCCTTTCACCTGCTGAACCTTCTTCTGGGCCTGATTCTCCAGTGGGCCCGTCTGGACAGCTTGTTCCACCATCGGGCTCTTCCTCACTGGGATGGAGGGAAAGCCAGCTGTGGGGGGGGACGACAATTTGAGCTTTATGGCTTTATGGACCCTACAGAGTTGCCTTAAGTGGCTACTGGCAGACAGCAACAGTAGGATATAAGCCAAGCAGAATACAGAATACGAAGCCACACAGGATATTAGCCATTTAAAGGGACACTAGCAACAAGTGCTTTGTTAAAAACTTAATTTAAAAGTTTGTTTAAACTCAAAAAATGCTTTAGAGGTATAAACAAGCAATGTGGATAAGTTGTGCATTACCATCTATAGCCCAACTAACCTGTACAAGTCAAGGAATGAACCTGATGTACTAGATCAACTAGTGAAACCAACTGTATCCCAGCAGTTCTTAAAAGGACAATATACACTAGTAAAACAGTTTCCCGTCCTTCTGTTGAAGTCAATTAAATGTACTGGTGCTCCCTCCATTTCCTGCCTAGGCGTGGGTATGCTGTATTTCTTTAAAGGAGAACTACATCCTAAAAATTAATATGGTTTAAAAGCCATATTTTATATACTGTACTTATTGCACCAGCCTAAAGTTTCAGCTTGTCAATAGCAGCAATGATCCAGGACTTCAAACTTGTCACAGGGGGTCACCATCTTGGAAAGTGTCTGTGACACTCACATGCTCAGTGGGCTCTGAGCAGCTGTTGAGAAGCTAAGCTTAGGGGTCGTCACTAATTATCCAGCAGAAAATGAGCTTCCCCTGTAATATAAGCTGATGCTACAGGTTTGCTGATTATTAAATTCTGGTGCTAATTGCACTGGTTTCTGTGCTGCCATGTAGTAATTATCTGTATTAATTACTAATCAGCCTTATATTGTGACATTTCTATTCTATGTGTACTGTATATTGTCAGTGGGTCCCTAAGCTCAGTAAGTGACAGCAGCACAGAGCATGTGCAGTGAATCAGCAGAAAAGAAGATGGGGAGCTACTGGGGCATCTTTGGAGACAGATCTTTACTGTTGAAGGGCTGTGGTTGCCTTGGGCTGGTTCAGAAGCACAAAACATAATGTACAACATTTCTAGCTACTTCTTTAGTTAGGCTTTAGTTCTCCTTTAAGCCAGTAGTTTACAAGTATTAAGCTTTTTCAAATGCAAACAATTTCAAGCAATGTTGCAATATACATCAATTAAAAAAAATATGCAGACTTGACTTTTAATGGCTTGGAACAGTGACCCAAGTCTAGCCCCCTGCTTTCCTGATGATTAGTCAGACTACTTTGCAGGGCTGGCTGACTACGGTTACTTTGCATCAACAGCCATCTGTCTTTGGCCTGCATCCTCCAAACCCCACAATTCCCTGCACACGTGATTTCAATATGGAACGGAACATCACAGTGCAGTGCAATGTGGGTTATCCCTTCAGTTGTTGAAGTAGAACTCCCAGTACCCTCAGGCCTCCCACCCAACAAAAGTTAAGACGGCGAAACAAAGCAGCATGCGGGGTTAAAGCTTGACACATGCACATTGAAGCCGTTACCATTTGGAGACAACTGCAGTGGCTCTGCCGGGACATCTGGTTCTGGGGCGACAGGCTGAGGAGAAGGGGAAGAGCAGGAGCTGGAGGCCCCGGCAGATGCCGTAGGGCTCCCCAACTTTTCTGCATGGACCGAGAGTGGACAAGGATGGGAAAGAAGGAAAATAAAGCAAGTTAGATTGAGGCATGACACTCCAATCATGGTACAGAGATCTCTGTAAGAACACCATGGAGGAGGATGATGGCAAAGGCTTCAGTCACGTCTACGTCTAACCTGTACTAAAGGCTTCAACATCGGGTCTACTGGGCAAATGCAGTACTTACCGAGGCCAAGGGAGGCAGCATACTGTTGGTTCAGGAGGGAAGTGGCAGCAAGCTGGCTGTAGGTTGGCATCCCTCTGAATGGGCTGTAAGGCACTGAAGGCTGGTAGGAAGCAGCAGGAGCAGAGCCCAGAGAAGACTATAAATAGAAAAAAATAAGTTTTACTGAAAACCTTTTCCTCGCCATCCCCCCTCTTGGTACAGAGCACGGCTAGGAAACACAGCTTCCCCTAAAGATTCAAATATGACCCTCCTGGTATTGTACAATTAGGTTGCAAGGAACAGTAACACAAAAAAAAACAAGTGTCAAATTAATGAAAAATGTAAACTGATCTATAGTTCATTTAACAGCGGCTGTGAAGCAACGGAGGAAATTGAGAAAAGAAAAATGGCACAGGTTAAATAGTGGATAACCGATCTACAGATCTTATCTGCTGTGTAACATGAGACTTTACTCCTTTGAATAGCTGCCCCCATTGCTACACATCAGCTTATTTATATAAACAATACTAGAGTTTCTGAAAGGGAATCTGTTTTTTTTTGCATTTTTATAAAAAACACATCCATAAACACTGTCTGCCAAATAAAATGTTAATCCACAAATCCATGCATAAGTTATTTTAGTTTGTATTTTGTCATGGGGGCTTCCATTTCTGCTCATTACACATTCATCCTGTGCTGCTCTAACAGCAGGCACAGCATTACCTGTGTGCATGGAGGCAGCCACTCTAATGAAAAGCCAGGTCGCACCACGACATGAGAATCCAGCTGTACACTCCCCCTCCCCTCTCTGCCTGTGTGTGATGTTTGGAGGAGAGAGGTCACATGGTTTGCAGGGAAGCAATTACTTTCACTTTCCTACGTCCTGCTCTACAGCTGCACTAGCAGCCCCTCCTCCCACAGACACTATCAAAGCTCCTGCCGTTCTGTAAGTTTGTTCTCTGCTTTCCTTTGGAGGGGGGAACTTTCTCTCCTTGCTGCCTTCCTAGTTAGTTTTACTGATTACTCGATGTGGTAAAGGAGCTGTGTGTTCCCTCTGCTATCCACCTCACACACACTGCGCTCCTTTCCTGCCTGCAATACTTTTTTCATTAACTACTTACTGCCTCCTGTCTCCTGAGCTATTTTAACCCTTCCTAGACTTACTCTTAAAATTATTTTATCCTTTTTTCTATTCCCTGTCATCAGTCCTGGGAGTGTACCGTATATACTCGAGTATAAGACGTCCCGAGTATAAGCCGAGGTACCTAATTTTACCTCCAAAAACTGGGAAAGCTCATTGACTCGAGTATAAGCAGAGGATGAGAAATGCAGCAGCTTCTGGTAAGTTTCTGCTCCCATTGGAGGTGCCGGCGTCTTGTTTTTGGATGCCAGCGACCATTCTTAGACGCCGGCGAATATTCTTGGACGCCGGCGACTATTCTTGCGCTTGACCCGAGTATAAGCCTAGGTAGCGTTTTTCAGCATATTTTGGGGGCTGAAAAACTCGGCTTATACTCGAGTATATACGGTACTCCTGTGTTTCTGCCATTCGTTTTTGTGTAAACAAATATAATAAACTATCTATATAAAATATTTTTTCCAGTGTCCAAAATGAATTGTGTGTGAAACATTAGAGGGGGACTATCTTATTTCAGTCCATCTGAAGTGGTGTCAGTGAGAGCTTATCTTGATTCCTGCCTATTGTTCAATTGACAGGCTCAGCAGACAAGGCTCTATTTACATTACAGCAGCTTGTAGGAGGGAGGGGTAATGACATCACTCCAACTTGCAGTGCAGCAGTAAAGTGTGACTGAAGTTTATCAGAGCACAAGTCACATGACCTGAGGGCAGCTGGGAAATGTCAAAATGTCTAGCCCCATAGCAAATTTTAAAATTAGATATAAAACATTTTGTAAAAAACATGTTTTTCCACGACAGTATCCCTTGAAGCAAACACCAGTTTAACCAGTGCATGGCTACACTGCATTATATTTGTATTACTTTAAAACATTTTCAATTTTGATGTTACTATTGCTTTAAGTATTTACTAGGAAGTTCAACTACTAAGTGGTAGGGATTCACCGAAACCCCTATTTTGGATTCGGCCGAACCCTTTGCAAGAGATTCGGCTGAATACCAAACCTTAATTTGCATATGCAAATTAGGGGTGGGAAGGGGAAAACATTTTTTACTTCCTTGTTTTGTGACAGTCACGAAATTTCCCTCCCCACCCATAATTTGCATATGCAAATTAGGATTCAGATTAGTTTTGGCTGAATCTGAATCCTGCTGAAAAAGGCTGAATCCAGAACCAAATCCTGGATTTGGTGCATCCCTACTATGTGGCTGCAAGGCCATCTGACATTAGCAACCAGGTGTCAATGTCACTGTCAGAATGAATAAAGAGTTAATGTGCCAGTATCGGGACAAATTGCTAAATAAAACATCTGGCCTCATACCCTCTGGTTGCTGTAGTCCCTCGCTGTAGCCACTGAAAGATGCTTCACATTTTCCTGCTAATTGCCCCATGGCTAATTATATGTCCATCCTGGATGCCCTGACATCACCCCTTCCCACCATTAAAAGCCATTTACGGATTACTAATGCACCTCACCCCCAGAGTGTTCATCCTTGGCCGACACCATCATTAAAACATGTTACAGCAGGGAATTCTAGGACACGCGTTATACAATCACGAACCAAACCCAGCAGCGCTGCTCAATTAGCCAAAGAACAGCCAGAAATACTCCCTAACCCTTTCACTGCCAGCCAGATACAGCAGCAAAAGCCCAAGGAGACTGGGAAAATATGGGAAACGGGCCCCAGAAGTGTCAGTTAGTGAACAGTTATATCTTTTTCACGGTTACTAAATTGCTAGTTTATATTGAGAGTACACATCTGAACCATCTCGGTGCTACAGACTATTCACCAATTTGAGAAGCTCACTTTCACTTTATCAATGGAATAGTGACATGGCACCTTTTTGATCTGGTTATTGGGGCAGCAAGGAGCTCTAAATATGTATTGATCCCTAGCAGCTCTGAGCTTACTTGCCCTTGATGCCAGTGCAACTACCCACCCAACAGATACAGAAATGGAGCCTTCCCAGCTTGATAGATAAACTTAAAGGACAAGAAAAGGTTAATTAAAATTAAGTAAGCCTTATCAGAAAGGACAGCTAAATACACCAGTAAACCCTCAAAGCAATGTTGCTCTGAGTCCTCTGTCGAAAAAAAACATTTCTTTCCTTCTATTGTGTACTCATGGGCTTCTGTATCAGACTTCCTGTTTTCATCTTAAAACTCCTTGCCCTAGGCGTGAGCATGCTCAGTTTGTTCCTCTCCCCCCCCCCCATCCCTGCTGTAATCTGAGCACAGAACTATAAGTGAGCAGGGAGAGACTCAGACAGGAAGTGATGTCACACCAAGCTAATATGGCAGTTGCTATCCTAAACAGAGCTTCTAGAGCTTTTTACTCAGGCATGGTAAGACATTCTACAGAATAAATATAGCAATCTAGCTTGTACTATTGCAGCTGATCTATTGGCAATAAAATGCCTCCGTAGCTTTCCTTCTCCTTTATAGATACAGCTAGTAAAGTTAAATTGCTATAGGAGTCACAAGCAAGTGCATGAGATTGAGACGGAGTGTACCTGGACTATAGCAGGGTCCTGTGATAGAGCATGAGACGCTTTTGGGGGCTCACACACAGTGATGTCCTTAATGTCGCTGCCGCGGAAAATAATATACTCGTAGACTTCCTCCCGGGGTGGAGCTGGCCGGTCAGTCGGACGATCTTCTGTCCCAAACGAGCGGACTGTTTGCAATTAGAGAGTGCAGATTAGTGAACAATTCTAGAGCGGAACGTTGCTTCATGGAATACCTGAGGTGGGGGAATCCACTGCAATTCCTAATAGGGATGCACTGAAGCCACTATTTTGGATTCAGCAGAAACCCGGAATCCTTCACAAAAGATTTGGACGAATACCAAACCCTAATTTGCATATGCAAATTAGGGATGGGAAGGAGAAAACATTTTTACTTCCTCGTTTTGTGACAAAAAGTAAAGTGATTTCCCTTCCCTAAGTTGGATTTGATTCGGCCGGGCAGAAAGATTCAGCTGAATCCTGCTGAAAAAGGCCGAATCCTGGATTCGGTGCATCCGTAATGCTGTGAATATTTTGGCCACTAGGGGGAGCTGGGGAAATAGGGGGCACAATGTCCCTCAGGCAGGAAGGAGACACTCTGGCCTGAGAAATAGTTTCTATCATTGGCCCCTACCAATAGAGGGCAGTGTGGGGGGAATTGGCAGCCATACCATTGTACCCCACCCATGGAAGGGAGAATCACTACTATATAAGCAAAGGGGCAGTGCTGCCTATAGGGGGCAGTGTGGGGTCCCAGTCATTACTAGCTGACACCTGCCCCAATTACCCCGTAGGACAAGGCTCTGAAAAAACAACACTCCGCCCACTCCACCTGACTACGACTCCCAATGGCCTCGGCTGTCAGCTGATGAAGATTTACACAACCCAAAAGCGGAGACCATAAAGCCCCAATGTCACCTCCTCCCAACACAAGGAGCCCGCTCGCACCTTTGGCTAGAGCCACAGTGGAGTTCTCGGTATCGATGGTGTACAGGATGCCTTCATAGCGTATCTGAGCCTTAGAGATCAGACTGATCTTGCTGCCGATGTACGGGGTGCCTGAGCTCATGATGCTCGTCTTTGGGCTATGGGCTATGGCCCCGCTTTCCTCGCGACTTATCTCCTCAGGATCCCCTCAGACTGCCTCGGGGCCGCCCACTACTGCACCTTTTATACCCTCACCTCTGGCACCGCCCTCTCCCGCCCCGACACACCAGGAGGCTGGACAGAGCAGAACCCGCAGCTTTGTTGTTGCGCAATTCGTGTTTTTTTCTTACCCGTACGCAGGGTGGTGACGTCTAACGCAGCCATTGGCTAAGGCTAATCCCGGCAACTGGTGACGTAATGCCAATTCGATAGCGAGCGTAAAAACACGTACAGAGCGTAAGTGACGCCTGTCAAAGTGGATGGTCAGCCATTGTCTTGGTGGGACACTGGTTCAACTGTTATTTATAAAAATGTAGTCCGGGGGATGCACAGACCAAACAAAGAAACACACTGCGGTTGAGTAAACGTTTATTGTTTTAATACCACTGTTTAAAGGGGTTGTTCACCTTTGAGATAACTTTAAGTATGATGTAGAGAGTGATATGAGATAATTTGCAATTTGTTTACATTTTTTGTTTACTAACCCTCAATAATAAAGGTTATTATTTCTCTTTTTATTCAGAAGCTCCTCAATTTGCATTATAAGCAATCTGGTAACTAGGGCCCAAATTATCCTAGCAACCATGCATTGATTTGAATAAAAGACTGGACTATGAATATGTGTGAGTCTGAAGAGAAGGATCAGCAATAACAATACATTTGTAGCCTTACAGAGCATTTGTTTTTTTTTAGAAAGGGACAGCGACGCCCATATGAAAGCTGCAAAGGATCAGAAGAAAAAGACAAATAACTATAAAAAAAATTAACGAAAACCAATCGAAAAGTTGCTTAGAATTGATCGTTCTATAACATACTAGAAGTTACTTTAAAGGTGAACCACCCCTTTAAACATGCTACAATTGTTGAGATGATGCTGTGAACACAACTAAGCGTTACGTTTTGCAAAATGTCTCTTTAAAAACTAATAAAGTTCATTAAATAATAAAAAAAAATGTAGTCCTTGCATTTTAGGACTTTTATTACTCTTATTACTCTTCAATGGGAGCGATTGCGAAAATGAAAATATAATATAAGCTTCATCATACTGAATTAGAAACTTTGTAAATACAATCAATTAAAAATTCTGCAATGTTTCTGAAATATCTTCACTGTTCCTTTCTCAGCATCTGTTTCTACTCATATTGTCTTCATTCAGGAGTTGGGTGTCAGATGAATGATCCAATATATCTTATAGGAGGGCTCCTTTAGCCTAGAAGATGTATTAGAGGTCACTCTATTAAAATCACCAGACACCACGTCTCTCTACATGCAGGATTTGTGCAAAAGGCAGTTATTTTGTTTGTACTGGATTTTGTAGGTTGCTAAGAAATGATGCCCCCTATAAGATATATTGGACACCCAACTGCTGCATGAAGACAGAATGAAGAGAAACAGATGCTGAGAGAGGGATAGTGAAGATAAACTTGATTATTTCAGAAACGATACAGAATTTCTAATTGATTGTATTTACAAAATTTCTTACTTCAGTATGCGAAAGCATATATTTTCGGAATAGTTCCCCTTTAACGCTTAAAGAGTCTATTCCCCGTGATGTTCACTTTTTTTTTCTAAAAAAGACATGGTCTATAACAATTTGCAGTTGGTCTCTATTTTTAATCCTTTGCGTTTTTGCATGATTTGGAGTTTAAACTATTTTTCTTTGTTTCTCAACCATCCAAGCAGCTTGAGTGGGCAGATTGGAAGAAAGATTTGAATGGAACTGATAAATGCACACTTGATTTTTAAAAGA
Source organism: Xenopus petersii (assembly GCA_038501925.1). Taxonomy (NCBI): domain Eukaryota; kingdom Metazoa; phylum Chordata; class Amphibia; order Anura; family Pipidae; genus Xenopus; species Xenopus petersii. The sequence continues at coordinate 106,587,895 of CM076689.1, read as the reverse complement.
GACCAATTGCATGAATGAGTGTAAGATTTAGTTGTCAGAGGCTGCTCTCACTCTATACCCTATAGTTTATGGTTCTATCTGGCCTGTAATTTAACCCCTATTTGCCCCTATTTTGTAAAACTATAGTGCAAAGGCCCGAGATTGCTTCCAAAAGTGGCAATTATTGTTGAAAGGACACGGGCTGGCCGGACACTGGGAAAAAACCAGTGGGTCCCGACGACCCAGATCCGCGATCTTCAGTCGGCTGCCTGCTGCGAGCGCACGAAAAATGGTGTGCACCTGCCCACAAGCAAACACGCTCAGCAGCACACCAGGGGAGTTCGGAGGGGGGCCCTAGACAGAAGTTCCGATGGGCCCCGGACCCCCCATGCTGACCCTGCTGGCATCAGGGGGGGGACTTTAGCAAGGAATTTAGGTAAGAGTGAATGATTACATTGCATGTTGGGATATCCAACCTCCAGTTGTTTCTAAACTACAAGCCCCAGAATCAAATAGGATCCTCCTGGCACATAAAATAAATACAACAGGCACAGTAAGAATAAATACAGTAGTCTGTCCCTTTAATGCAGAAAGGAGGTCAAATTAGGACACTTGCAGAATATTCCCAATATGTTGCTGAAGGACGAGGGGGAGAGTGAAGGAAAACCTACTGCCCTAACTTTTTGCCATTCAGCGAGCGGATGATTATTTATTTATGCCAATATCCCAGCAGCAAATGTATTCTGTAGGTTGGTTGAAAGAGGAACATTTCTAGAGCCATATAAAGAGTTTTCAGATATTTCTCCCCTAACTGTACGGATAAAGGTGCACTTGTGACCATTTGTAATGCTATTTAGCAGAAAGTGCCCTACTGCTTAAAGGAGAACTAAAGCTTAACTAATGAATGATAGAAATGTTGTACATTATGATTTGGGCTTCTGTACCAGCCCAAGGCAACCGCAGCCCTTTAGCAGTAAAGATCTGTGTCTTTAAGGGCTCTTACTGAAGAGCGGTTGAAGCCGCGCTCCCCTGCGTTCCGTTTTTCTGCGTTCAGAACCAGGGGAGCGCAGGAATAGACACATTACGTTTTTTCCAATGGGGCTGTACTCACACAAGCACGTATAGTTACCGAACACGGGTTGAGACGCAACATGCTGCATTTTTCCTGCGTTTGGCGCCTACACGCGCCTGTGTGAGAACAGCCCCATTGGAATAAATGTAATGCGTCTATTCCTGAGCTCCCCTGCGGCTGAACGCGGAAAAACGGAACACAGGGGAGCGCAGCTACAACCGCTCGTCAGTAAAAGCCCTAAACAAAGACCCTGGTTCACCCTCTCCAGTAATTACTTGCAGGTCCACTTACCCCTAATTAATCATTAGTTGGGAACAGTTACCCTCTCCAAATTCTATACAAATGAATTTGTCATCCCCATAGATAAGGCTGCAAATGTATTTTTATTGCTACTTTTCATTACTCATCTATTCAGGCCTCGTCTATTCATATTCCAGTCTCTTTTTCAAATCAACGCATGGTTGTTAGGGTACCTTAGACCCTAGCAACCAGGTCAAAATTGTTTACTGCTGAATAAAATGCTAAATAACTCAAAAAACACGAATAAATACCAATTGCAAATGGTCTCAGTATATCCCTCTCTACATCATACTAAAGGTTAATTTAATGGGCTGGTTTAAAGGGATATGGGAAAAAATGTTTTGTTTTTTCCCCAAAATGCAGAATTCTGCACCGAAATCCATTCCACAAAAGAGCAAACAGATTTTCTTTTAGATTTAATTTTGAAATCTGACTTGGGGGCTAGACATATTGTCAGTTTCCCAGCTGCCCCAGTCATGTGACTTACATATTGTGCTCTGATAAACTTCAGTCACTCTTTACTGCAAGTTGAGGGATATCACCCCCCTCCCTTTCCCCCATCCGCAGAACAATACGAAGGTAAACCAGATAAGAGCTCCCTAACACTAATTCTGAGCAACTTGTCAATTGGTCTTCATTTTTTGTAGTCTTTGCGTTATTTGGCTTTTAATCTGAATCTTTCTTTCTGAATCTATGCAGGCCCTCTCCCATTCATTTTTCAGTCTTTCATTCAAATCAATGCCTGGTTTCTAGGGTAATTTGGACCCTAGCAACCAGATTACAGAAATTGCAAACTGGAGAGCTGCTGAATAAAATCCTAAATAACACAAAAACTACAAATAATAAAAACCAACTGCAAATGGTCTCACTATATCCCTCTCTACATCATACTAGAGGTTAATATAAAGGGCTGGTTCACCTTTAACATTCAAATGGGGGTCACTGACCCCATCTAAAAAAAAAAAAAAAAAAAATGTTCTGTAATCCTACATATTTATTGTTATTGCTACTTTCACGAATTATCTTCATGTCCTCTCCCATTCATATTTCAGTCATTTATTCAAATCAATGCCTGGTTTCTAGGGTAATTTGGACCCTAGCAACCAGATTCCTGAAATGGGAACTGCTGAATAAAAAGCCAAACACAACAAAATAAAAACAGAAATAAAAAGTTAATTCAAACCCCCATGTGTCCAACATTCCAAGTCACAAGCCAATAGTCAGGGAACTGTAAAACTACAAGTCCCAGCATGCCCCTCTAGCTGAGCCCCGAGCAGCTCGGTTAAGTCAGTATCCAGGAGAGTGTGAGAGGTGGAGTCGTGTGTTTTTCAGACCCCCCATGACAACAGCACCCCCTACTCCCCCTCCCTCTCGGTAACCCACAGCGGGCGGCAGACAGGAGTGGCGCCCGGACACCGCAGCAGCCATTTTGAATTGAGCAGACAAAGAGCGCGCGTTTCTTAGCCTGGAGCCTTCTCTCCGCTTCTAGCCTCAGCACCTCACCCGGATTGCCTTCCAGACGCTTCCCCGACCTTCCCCTATTTTCCCTTTCGCCATCCCGTCCCACGGACCCCGCTTGATCCTTTCCTGCCCTCCCAATACCGCTCGCAGCCATTTGCCCACTCCTTATGTAGCCATGAGCCAGCCAATGGAAGATTCGCTCCGGTGTGACGTAATTGCCCCGCCGCGCAGGCGCACAGAGCTGCTGCCCTCCTGAGTTGAGCGGCGGAGTAAAGATGGCGGCGGGTTCGGATCTGCTGGATGAGGTTTTCTTCAACACGGACGTGGACGATAAAGTGGTCAGCGAACTGGTGGGATCCCTGGAGTCTCAGCTGGCCGCTGCGGCCCACCAGCACCATCATCATCATCACCACCAGCATCAGCCCCCCGCCGAGGCCCGCAGCCAGGCCCTGGCTAACCATGTCACCAGCCCGGGGGCAGGGGCAGCCAGTGCGGGGGGCCAGCCTGAGGCCAAGATAGGGCTCTCCCCGGAGCTGCCTAAAACGGGTGAGGCGTACGGGCGTGTGGCTGAGAGGACACGGGGGGCTGAGGGAATGTTTTGGCGGCCAGCAGGGTGACTGGGAGTCTTGAGGGTGTCTGATGGGCCCTGGGAAAGGCTCTGGGGGGAGACACATGGACTTTTGCACTTGCTGGTGATGGAAAACTGGATATTTGACTGACTTGGAGGGAAGCCAAGGGTTTTGGGGGCTTATTGGCCCGCGGGAAATACTATTGGGGGTCTACATGGATTTATGGAGCAGCTGAGGGCTGCCAACTGGATACTTGGGGTGCCTGGGAGTTTTGGGGTGACTTCCTGTGGTTACAGTGCTTTCTGGGGGCATTTTGGGGCTACACCTATCATTGGGCAGCAATCTGTCCTGTCTCCTTTGGGCTCGTGGATCTGCTGATGGCTACAAGCTAGACATTTGCTGCACTTTGGAGTTTTGGGGGTAACTGGGAAGTTGAGTGTTCCATGGATGATTGTGGGGGCAGTTTGTGTCCCAGGAATAAATCGAAGTACTCGCCCCAACTTCTGGTGCTTCTAATTCTTTATTCTAGACCATGGAATACTCTGAATTTTATGGGTGCTATAATGAACCCTACTAAATGGTCTTTGGGGAGAGAGAGAGACACTGGGTGATTGTAAAGCTGAAGTCTGTGGGACATCTTAGCTAGGAAATAGGTTTTGGGGGTGTTTGGATGAAATTGCATGCCATGGTGAATGTTTTAGTGGGCCATGTGTAATTGGGGAGCTTACACTGAGAATAGGAAACACTGGCACTCAAGGTGAAAGAATTGCAAGCATGCTTGATAAAGGGGCTTGCCCCAAAAAGTCGCACCTTCGCACTAATAAACAGCAAGGGTTAACCCTGCAATTCTTTCGCCTTGAGTGCCAGTGTTTCCTACTCTCTACGATATTTTGCGGTGGCCGTACCCTCCTACACTGTTCACCGGGCTAATCAACAGAGGGAAGGTAAGGGTGTGCGCTTCTTCACCTATTTCCAGTACAGAGCTTACACTGAGGGCATCAGATATGTGGCACATGGCATGTGTACCTGGGGAACTGCCAAGGGGGGGCTGAAAGTTTTCTTGGGTTGTCTGGGGGCAAATAGAATCTCTGTGATATGTTCTCGGTTTGCTTTGTGATACACCCAGGCTTTCTAGTGTGTCCAGGTAGGATAAGGGCGCTGCTGGGTACTCTAAAGCTTTCTGGTGTGTTTACCTTGGTTAGTGGGCACTGAAAACACTTATAATGGGTCATATACACTCCTGGAATTGCTTGCGTGACATATTGGGTTCTTGGGTCATTTAATTCCACTTTCCAGGGGCCCATTGAGCTTTTGTTAGGAATACTAACTTGATGATGGAGTGCTACAGGTGAGCAGACTAGTGTGGATGCACAGCTGCATATTCTGATAGGTGTATATACCACAGCCCTTTCTCTCCTATATCACATTATCCTTTTTCCCCGCAGGAGCCGCTGTACCTGGAGTTCAAGGAGGTGTCATTAACAGCCGATCACAAACCACAACACAGCCTGACGGGACTCAGTCTGCTATACCTGAAGCACCAGGAGCTCTTAGCCAGGCTAAAGCTGGGGTTCTGGGCAACATGGCATCCGCTCTTCCCAATCACAGTTCAGGAAATGGTAAAAATGCCACCCTACAGACCATGAATGGGAGTAATGTTGTGATTAATTCGCACGGACCTGGGGTTCATGGGACCCCGTACCAGGGGAACAGCAATCCTGCTGTCAACATAGTGAACAATGGGCCGGCTCCTGTCACTAAGGGTGGAGTGAACCCAGGAGCCAACACCGTTATTCAGACTTCTTTTCTTGGGACTACTAATGTGGCATCCTCTGTCATCTCTTCCTCATCCACGTCGACTGCAGGAGCAGCTGGGCAACAAGTTGGCATGGCAGGTGTACCCACGAGCGTAGCATTGGTGAGGCCTCTGGTGCACCAGGCCACACAGAATGGGAGCAATACTGTGATAAATTCCCCTCTGTCTACCCCAGCTGGGGTATCGCTGCAAATGAACAGTCAGCCCAGTCCCGCAATCAAGTCGGAATCCCCTAAAACTATTATCCAGCCCCCTCAGCAGAGCCAGCCTAACCCTGGCAATATGGTGTTAGCACAGACTATGCAAGCTGGAGGAGCTGTGTCTGCCCCTGCTACACCTACAGTAATAGGCAAAACTACAGTCAGTGCCGTGCCTCCCAACTTGCCAAGGACTCCTACAGCACCGGCTGGTGGCATCAGGGCTACAATCACTCCCCCTATGCTTGCCCCGCGCTTGCCACAGCCTCAGCAGAACCCAGCGAGCGTTCAGAATTTCCAGCTTCCGCCCGGTAAGTGCACATTTATTTATTATGCGACCAGTTCATTGAGAGGGAAGTTTCCTGTGAGTTCTCTGGCTCTGCCTCTCTGCTTGTTGTGATTGAGCGAGCTGCATGTGGTGCTCAGTCTGGGACCAATCGCGATGTCAGGCTGATGAGAGAAGCCAAACATAACCTCTTTCAAGCTCATTTCACCCAACGCACACAGACTGAGGCAGCTGTCCCTGAGCTCTGTGGTTTGGGGAATCCGTAGAAGTAATAGGGCAGTGCCAAACAGAATTTTACATAAACTGCCCTTATGTCCCTGTTCCAGTTTTGTTATGGGCACAGAAGGACTTTGTGAGTGGAAGGCAATTTATTCCATGAAGCTGTTACTGTCAAATGTTTTAATATCAACTGTTAGATTTGCTACGGTGGACTTTTAAATTTTGTTGGACTACAATTCCCAGCATTACCCCCAACAATGTTGCCTGGTATGGGGACCTCTCTGATAATGACTGATTATTACTTTGCTGATAAACTGTAATACTCAGGATCATTTATTCTGTTTGGTGCTGCTGATTGAACTTGGCATTGTCTCCCTGTTACTCCCAGACAGTGACAATGTTTTGGTAGCCTCCTTAACTAATAACTAATTACTGCACCACCTTCTCATTAACTTTATCCTTTTCTATTTCCTCCTGGGGGTCAGATTTTTTTTCTCTGTGTCGCAGAATATTTTACTTTTACTGCCCTCTGAACTATTCTGAGGAACTTTATATATCGCCCACATATTAAAGGAGTTGTTCACCTTCCAAATACTTTTTCAGTGGCGTTGGTTTCAGATTGTTCACCATAAACTCCATTTAAATTGCTTTTCATCTTTTTTTTTTTTTTACAGTTTTCCCAAAATGTAAGTTTAATGTTCCCCTCTCTCTAGTGTCTTATCTGGCAGCTCTGTCATCCAGGGGCTGATTCTTATCTGTTATAAGTTGCCACATTTAGTTGCCACATTTAGTTGATACATTTCTCAGCAGCATCTCTGAAAAATCAGCAACTATTTATATCAATTCTAACAGCTGCCTTTAAAGGGGTTGTTCACCTTCCAAACACCTTCAGTTCAGTTGAGTTCAGATTGTTGCCCTAAATAAAGTATTTTCTCAACTTCTTTCCATTTATTATTTTTTACAGTTTCTTCAAAAATCTTCGTTTAACATTTAATGTATGTGTATCTGGTGATACAAGCACACTCTAAACCAGGGTTCCCCAACCTTTTCCCCCCGTGAGCCACATTCAATTGTAAAAAGTGTCAGGGAGCAACACAAGCACGAAAAATGTTCCTGTAAGGTGCCAAACAAGGGCTATGACGGCTATTGGTAGCCCCTATGTGGACTGCCAGCTACAGGAGGCTCTGTTTGGCAACCAAAACTTGTCTCTAAGGGTGGCCATACATGGATAGATCCGCACGGTCTGTCGGCAGCTTTTATCGGCCCGTGTATGGCCACCTTAAGTCAAGAATTTAAATTTAAGCACCTGCTTTGAGGCTACTGTGAGCAACATTGAAGCGGTTGGGGAGCAACATGTTGCGGATAAACTTAAATTTTTGCAACATTTAGTTGATACAATTAGTTGATACATTTCTCAGCAGTATCTGTGGAATATTAGAAACTATTGTATCAATTCTAACAGCTGCCTTAAATGAAACTCAGGGATTCTACTCAGCAGAGACAAAGATAAGAAATGTATCAATTTAGAATATTTTGAGTCGGCTACACCCCTCCCAGGACTACTTTAGAAGTTGAAACATTACACTTTGCACAACAGTATTAAAAAAATCACAAACCGTCACATGTAGAAAATAAAAAGTAACTGGAAAAAGTCTTTATTTCTGGTGAGCTGTCTGAAACCAACTGAAAAAAGTGTTTGAAGGTGAATAATCAGCAGGGCTAAAGATAACAAATGTACGGGCAGAGACACATGCTCAGATTCGGGGAGATTAGTCGCCCAACGACAAATCTCCTCTTCTCCAGGGCGACTAATCTCCCCAAACTGTCTTCTGCTGGCTAGAATGTAGATCGCCGGCGTGATGGCAGTAGGAGCGCTTCATTTTCAAATTTGGGCGACCATCCCGCCGGCGATTTACATTGTAGCTGGCGGGACGGCAGTTCGTGGAGATTAGTCGCCCCAAAGAAGAGGAGATTTGTCGCTGGGCGACTAATCTCCCGGAATCTGAGCGTGTCTCTGCATTAAATGTATCAATTTAGAACAGTTAACGAGTCAGCGACCTCCATGAAATGAAAGTTAATATTAGGAAAAATGTCGCAAATAAAAAATTGAAAGTAGTCTACGGCAAATATTTCTGTTTACCCATGTCTGCATTGTTTTTATCCTACACCCTGAAAAATATACAATATATGTCTGTTTAATTTGTGCCTTATAATATTGAATCTAGTGAGCGATAAGCGCCGTAAATTGTAAGCTCCACAGGTTCAGGGTCTGATGACGGATAATCAGTGTCAATCGGAACAGAATGTGTCTGCACTATATAAATAAGGGATAATAATAACCTGTCGCTGGCCCTGTACAACTTTGTCTAGTATCCCTATCCCAAGGTGTACACACATACTAGGGGCGATTCCTTTAGAAGACTGTGTGCCTACCTGTATATGTTTGGATGGCAAATATAAGGAAACTTAAATACCCCATAGATATTGCACCTTAGCTGGCAGCTGAATTTATGTTGCAAGTTGCCATTATGAATATAACTATACTTTTCAGTTTGATATTATATCAGAAGGATATAAAACAAATCAGGTATGTTATTTTAGAACTTGAACTTTCAGTCTATCAAATTTGTTTACAAATAATTTTTAAAAAGTATCCATGTTGCCAAATCATACTGTTCCCCACGCAGCCAGTCAGCTGATTCCTCACTTGTAGCAATCCTTTGCTTTAAGTTCTCTGACAGGGGATAAATATTACAGTGTGTTCCAGTCAAAATTATCCTTTTGCTGATTAGTGCTGTCATGTTAGAGGGAACATTGTCCTAGATCTGGGGCCCAGCCTGAAGGCCAGTTAGGGAGAGATTTGGGGTGAGTGCTTATTTGTGCCCTGGGTACCCCTGGAACTATAGCAGGGTGACTGTTACCCCAATGTTTCTATATATCTGTAACCTTGTTATGAGCTAAGAGGGCCCAGCCTGAAGGCCAGTTAGGTGGAGATTTAGGATGAATTCTTATTTGTACTACCTGGAACTATAGCAGTGTGACTATTACCCCAATGTTTCTATATATCTGTAACCTTGTTATGGGCTAAGGGGGCTCAGTCTGAAGGCCAGTTAGGGGAGATTTGGGGTAAGTGATTATTTGTGCCCTGGGTACCCCTGGAACTATAGCAGGGTGACTGTTACCCCAATGTTTCTATATATCTGTAACCTTGTTATGAGCTAAGGGGGCTCAGTCTGAAGGCCAGTTAGGGGGAGATTTGGGGTGAGTGCTTATTTGTACCCTGGGTACCCCTGGAACTATAACAGGGTGACTGTTACCCCAATGTTTCTATATATCTGTAACCTTGTGAGCAAAGGGGGCTCAGCCTGAAGGCCAGTTAGGTGGAGATTTAGGGTGAGCTTATTTGTGTCCTGGGTAACCCTGGTACTATAGTTTACTCCATGTTGCCCCAATATAACTCCACCTGACTGGGTTTTAGGCTTGTTGCCTAGTTAGGACATGCAGACACAATACAGAATACAAATGTTGGCTCTGTAATATAAAAGAACACTGCAGAGAAAAGAAATCAAAAACCCACTGAATTCTTCAAGATACATTTTAAATGCAACTCCCTGCATACCCATCCCTGTTGCTGCAGTTTCCCTCCAAATTTAGTATGACACCCACCTATAAAAGCAATTGTATGTGCGTGTTTATCAGTAGAAGAAATTCTTTATAAAATCCCAGAAAAAGAAGTCCCTGTGTCTGTGTGTGGTGCTTTAAGAGAGTATTGTCAGTATTTTTATTTATCCATCGGAGCATGTACTTTACTCTGATCTGATCTGATCTGATCTCCCTGTCGAGCAAGCAGGCATACCATGTAACAGATGGCTTACATCTCTGCTCTTATACGTGCAGCACTACATTTCCCAGGATCCCCTGCTAGCAGGACTGTTGGTCAATGCTAGGTGCTGTAATTGTACAGTCAGAGTGCCAAAGATGAGACATTCCTGCCCTATGAACTTCAGTGTGTAGTTGTGAAAGCTACGGAGCTATTAATGTTGGAATGCAAAATAAAAGTCGAATACCTTTAAGGGGAACTATTGCGAAAATGAAAATGTAATATTCGCTTCAGCATACTGAAATAAGAAACTTTCTAAATACAATCAATTCTGTACATTTCTGAAATAATCAAGTTTATCTTCACTATTCTTCTCTCAACATCTGTTTCTCTTCATTCTGTCTTCATGCAGCAGTTGGGTGTCAGGTGAATGATCCAATATATCTTATAGGGGGGCTCCTTTTGCCTAGAAGAGTTTCGGGGCAATAAGGAGCAGATTTGTATTTTACCCAGTGTACCTTGAACTCCACTAGTTTGTACCTGCTTGAGCCTTGCTGCCTTACCTGTAAAACACAGGACCCTATAGCCTTTGACTTTCTGGCCGGTGGGCAAGTGCATCAGCAGATGAACATTTTAACCTTAAAGGAGAACTAAACCCTAAAATTGAATGTGGCTAAAAAGGGCATATTTTATATATATATATTGAACTTATTGCATGAGTCTAAAGTTTCAGCTTCTCGATAGCCGCAATGATCCATGATTTCAAACTTGTCACAGGGGGTCACCATCTTGGAAAGTGTCTGTGACACTCATATGCTCAGTGGGTTGTCACAAATTATCAAGCAAAAGAGGTTGCTCTGTAATATAAGCTGATGCTACAAGGCTGATTATTACATTCTGATGCAAGTTACACTGGTTTCTGTGCTGCCATGTAGTAATTATCTATATTAATTACTAATCAGCTTTATATTGTGACATTTCTATTCTATGTGTACTGTATATTGTGAGTGGGTCCCTAAAGGTGCCCATACACTGAGAGATCCGCTCGTTTGGCAATGTCGCCAAACGAGCGGATCTCCCTCCGATATGCCCACCTTGAGGTGGGCAATATCGGGCTGATCCGATCATGGGCCCTAGGGCCCAACGATCTGATCCTAACGATACCTTAACAGGCGATCGGATCGCGGGACTGCATCAATGAATAGATGCGGCCGCGATCCGACGGGATTTTCTGTCCCATCCGATCGAGATCTGGCCGACTTTCGCCCAGATCTCGATCGGTGAAGCCCGTCGGGGGCCCCATACACGGGTCAATAACTTGCCGACACTGTCTGTCTGCAGCTTTTATCGGCCCATGTATGGCCACCTTAAGCTCAGTAAGTGACATCAGCACAGAGCATGTGCAGTGAATCAGCAGAAAAGAAGATGGGGAGCTACTGGGGCATCTTTGGAGACACAGATCTTTACTTCTAAAGGGCTGTGGTTGCCTTGGGCTGGTACAGAAGCACAAAACATAATGTACAACATTTCTAGCTACTTCTTTAGTTAAGCTTTAGTTCGCCTTTAACAGACTGATTATGATGACGAGTTGAATGCAGAACTGTCTGTTGAACTTATCCTACTGTACTTTCCAATATACATTTGTTCAAAAATATTTTTTTTTGTAAATGCAGCTTCTATTTAAATCAGCGTCTGATACCTTACATGTGTCCTGGAAGAAGGCCAATCACAGAATAGGAAAGGCAAAGTGTTTGCGGAAGGAGATGTGACTACTGATACATTGTTTTAATTGTAGCAAGCATTCCTAATTGTATCATTTCACATGTTCTGTAGTAGGAAACAGAAGCCAGCGGTGTTTCACTGTGTTATGTTACACCTTCTCTCTGATCCAGACAGGCACTTTACTTTCCTTTGTATTGATGACTGGATATAATAAGATAAAATTGTATCTCCATTCAATCATTCAATGGGAAAGTGCTTTTATTTGTCTGTCTCTGGCCCTTTCACAGATCCTGCTGCACAGATCCTATCTGATCCTCATTGTAAGCAGCAGTCGTGCCCTGCTTTATGGCTGAGATTCTAGCTATCTGTATAACAGAGCATTCTGTCCCAGTGGCTGCACAGATCCTATCTGATCCCCATTGGAAGCAACAGTCCTGTCCTGCTTTATGGCAGCTGAGCTTCTAGCTATCTGTATGACAGAGTATTCTGTCCCATTGGCTGCACAGATCCTATCTGAACCCCTGTTGTAAGCAGCAGTCCTGTCCTGCTTTATGGCTGAGATTCTAGCTATCTGTATAACAGAACATTCTGTCCCAGTGGCTGCACAGATCCTATCTGATCCCCATTGTAAGCAACAGTCCTGCCCTGCTTTATGGCCGAGGTTCTAGCTATCTGTATAACAGAACATTCTGTCCCAGTGGCTGCACAGATCCTATCTGATCCCCATTGTAAGCAACAGTCCTGCCCTGCTTTATGGCCGAGGTTCTAGCTATCTGTATAACAGAGCATTCTGTCCCAGTGGCTGCCCTTTCACTCATATAATAACTAATGTCTGACCCTAAGTATTTGTAGCCTTTTCTCCCTGTCACTGAATGTGGTGAGATTTAGGCAGTCCAAGACTAGAAACCATTTGAGTTACACAGCAGCTTTGTAATTGGTCTTTTAAGGCTGAAACTCACATCAGCTGGTAGAAGTCATCTGGGACCCAAGTGACAAGGGAAGAATGGAGTCATCCAGTTAGTAAATGTCCCCAGAGACCTGTCCAGATTGCATGGAATCCCTCTGTTTGAAGCAGGGAAATGTGCTGGCACCTTATAAAGATCAATATGAATGGTGGCAGCTGGCACTTACTCAGTATTAAGTAGTGCACATAAAATGGTTAGTGGGATGAATTGTCATCATTCCATGGGAGCCGGGTAGGCTTGTCTTCTTTCTATAGGATTCAGTTGATCTGGTGGTGGAATAACTGTATACACAATATAAAACTGATCCTTTAGGTGCCAGACTCAACCCTCAGTACTGGATCACATCACACCACATTATCTGTCTGTCCCTTGTTATTCTCTGCACTGGTCGTTCACGCTTTAATTTAACTTTTAGTATATTATAGAATGGCTCAATCTAAGCAACTTTTCAATTTTATAGAATGGCTCAATCTAAGCAACTTTTCAATTGGCCTTCATTATATATTTTGTATAGTTTTTGAATTATTTGCCTTATGACTCAGTCCAGCTTTCAAATGGGGATCACTGGCCCCATCTAAGAACAAATGCCGTGTAAAGCTACAAATGTATTGTTATTGCTACTTTTAATTGCTCATCTTTCTATTCAGGCCCTCTCCTATTCCAGTCTCTTATTTAAATCAGTGCATGGTTGCTAGGGTAATTTGGACACTAGCAACCAGATTGCTGAAATTTCAAACTAGAGAGTTTACTGAATAAAAAGCTAAATAACTAAAAAAACACAAATAATAAATGAGAAATAGTTGCAAATTGTCTGACTATCGCTCTCTAAGGTTAGGAGTCCCCTATACCTTTTTCACCTGTAAACAACATTCAGATGTAAAAAGATTTGGGGAGCAACACAAGCATAAAATTTTTTTCTGGGTGGTGTCAAATTAGGGCTGTGATTGGCTATTGGTAGCCCCTATGTGGACTGCCAGACTACAGGAGACTCTGGCAGTACATCTGGTTTTTGTGCAACCAAAACTTGCCTCCAAGCCTGGAATTCAAAAATAAGCACCTACTTTGAGGTCACTGAGAGCAACATCCAAGGGGTTAGTAACCACTTGTTGCTCACGAGCTACTGATTTGGGACCACTGCTCTACATCATACTAAAAGTTAATTTAAAGATGAACATCCCCTTTAAAGCAACGTAGCAGAAGCCGGTCTTGAAGAACTATTGACCTCTTGTTCTGAAACAGTAAGGGACAGACAGGCACTACTGTCAACAGCAAATCTATTTACCCACGACTGTAAACCCAGTGAGAATGAGGAATTAAAGGGGTTGTTCACCTTTTGAGATAACTTTAAGTATGATGTAGAGAGTGATAGTCTGAGATAATTTGCAATTTGTTTTAATTTTTTTATTATTGAAGGTTTTTGAGTTATTTCTCTTTTTATTCATTAGCTTTTCAATTTGCATTTTAAGCAATCCGGTAACTAGGGCCCAAATAATCCTAGCAACCCTACATTGATTTGAATAAGAGACTGGACTATGAATAGGAGTGAGTCTGAATAGAAGGATCAGCAATAAAGAGTAGCAATAACAATACATTTGTAGCCTTACAGAGCATTTTTTTTTTTTTAGAAAGGGACAACGATGCCCATTTGAAAGCTGCAAAGAATCAGAAGAAAAAGACAAATAACTGTAAAACTATAAAAAATAATGAAAAGTTGCTTCGAATTGATCTTTTTTATAACATACTAGAAGTTACTTTAAAGGTGAACCACCCCTTTAGTGGATATTGGGAAGTTCCTTCGAATTTTATTTTATTTTTATCTTCCCTTTAAAGGAACAGTTACACCAAAATATGAAAGTGTTTTAAAGTAATGAAAATATCATGGACTGGTAAAACTGTTCAGAAGCACTACTATAGTTCATATAAAGAAGCTGCTGTGTAGCAATGGCAGAAATTGAAAAAAGTCTATATGGCACAGGATAAATAGTGGATAACAGATAACACCATTATGTTCTACAGAGCTTATCTGTTGAGTAACCTGAGTCTTTTCTCCTTTGAATGGCTGCCCCCATTGCTACACAGCAGCTTATTTATATAAACAATAGTAATGTTTCTGGAGCAAACACAGCAGTTTTACCAGTGCAGGGCAAAGCTGCATTATATTTGTATTGCTTTAAAACGCTTTCCTTACTGTTCCTTTAAGAAAGAATTTCTGTCTTTGAAAAGCAAATTCAGGGTGCCCCGTGCAGAGGTGCCTCATTATACAGGTACCAGGCAGCAGCCCTGCAGTTCTAGTTTCAAGATGGCCGCCCTTCGGCTCAGTATCCTTCATTCGATGACAGAATGAGAACAGGCTCGTGGTGAGGATCGGAGGCTGGCGCAGGGAGGCAGACAGATAACTTTTTTTGTTGCCATGGTGATTCCTGTGTACATTGACCTATGTGTATGCCAGAGCTAACTGATGCACAGGAATACCTACCTGCTGATCTGTGTGTATAGAAGGGAGCGCAGATGTGAACCAATACATGTGCCTTTAGATTGCAAGCTCTGCAAGCCAGTCCTTTCCCACAATGCTATGCATGACTATTGATTATGCAGATCGCTTTTTAAAAAAAATCAGGGGGTGACGGGGTTAAAGCCATGAGCTAAGTATAAGAGGGATTGTATCTCCCAGTAGAGGCTGTATTTGCCCTACAGAAGTGTTACTCGCCGCAGGCATCAAAGCTGAGACTACAAGCAGGGCACAAAGCCTCCGGGTAAGTCCTCACGTCTGGGGACACAAGGGCACTGTCTGGAGGGGCCCCAGCATCGTACTGAAAACTCCATTATGTCTGAAAATGATGTATGACGGGAGCGGAACAGATAATTATAACAGCAGACTTTTCATGTCCTCAATTCAACCCTCTGCTTTGAGCGTTACTAGTGCTAAGTCAATAGACTTATTATGTAGGGGTCACAGGTGTCTGTGCTAGAATAGATGCACGTTACTATCCCATATCTTAAATTTCAGGCTACCCGCCTCCACTATATCCCACTCCTTGCCCAATACATGCCACAGATATGCCCACCTCCACAGTCTTTACCTAAGCACAAAACCTACACAGACAGTAGGTTTTCCTAAAACTGCTGCCTTTCCTCTTTAAATAAAACAATCTTCAGTTTTTTATAAATCACAGTTATGGCACATTACATCCCCAGGTGCATTGATTTTCTACATGCACCATTGAAGATGCCCCAGCTGCTCTCTGGGGTGTCTGCACTTCAGTGGAGTAAAGCAAAATGTGCACTAGGATAGGCTCTTTGCAGCGACTGGAACAGAATGCTCTGTTATACAGATAGCTAGAATCTCAGCCATAAAGCAGGACAGGACTGCTGCTTACAATGGGGATCAGATAGGATTTGTGCAGCCACTGGGACAGAATGTTTTGTTATACAGATAGCTAGAATCTCGGCCATAAAGCAGGGCAGGGCTGCTGCTTACAATGGGGATCAGATAGGATCTGTGCAGCCAGTGGGACAGAATGCTCTGTTATACAGATAGCTAGAATCTCAGCCATAAAGCTGGACAGGACTACTGCTTACAGTGGGGATCAGATAGGATCTGTGCAGCCACTGGGACAGAATGTTCTGTTATACAGATAGCTAGAATCTCAGCCATAAAGCAGGACAGGACTGCTGCTTACAATGGGGATCAGATAGGATCTGTGCAGCCACTGGGACAGAATGTTTTGTTATACAGATAGCTAGAATCTCAGCCATAAAGCAGGTGGAACTGCTGCTTACATAGGGGATTAGATAGGATCTCTGCAGCCACTGGGACAGAATGCTCTGTTATACAGATAGCTAGAATCTCAGCTGCCATAAAGCAGGGCAGAACTGCTCCTTACAATGGGGATCAGATCTGTTATACAATTATATGGAATCTCAGCCACAAAGCATGGCAGGGCTGCTGGTTACAATGGGGATCAGATAGGGTCTATGCAACCAATGGGACAGAATTCTATGTTATACAAATAACTAGAATCTCAGCTGCCATAAAACAGGATAGGACTGCTGCTAACAATGGGGATCAGATAGTATTTGTGCAGCCACGGAGTCAGAATGCTCTGTTATACCGATAGCCATAAAGCAGGGCAGGACTGCTGTATTTTTTTTTAGTAATCAAGACACTGGAAATGTGCAGACATAATACACACAATTTTCTCTATATAATTTAATTAGTCTGTGGGTGTTGACAAAAATCCTCGACCCGGCTAAACATGACAAATTGTTTTCTGGACCAAATATTGTGACATATTGTTTGTTGGTTGTGCACCTTTATGGGTCGAGTCCATATAAAGTGATTTATCATGGCTGACTATGAGATATAATTCAAAACTGACCAGTGTTTCTGTCCCATCCACACTGTGCAATGTCTCTCTGTGTTCATAATATTTTCTTGTTTAACAGATAAAAAGGTCGGGCCTGAAAATAAACCTTATAATAAACAGTAGTTCAACTGTTCCTTGCAGAAACAGAAATTTCTCTGTGCCAGGTTATTTATTTGTGTGACCTGCGGCTAGTCCTGCTGGGGGGTTCTCTGCCCTATATTCTGGAACACTCTATCATCCTGGGCAGGAGTATATCTGATTTTCAGAAATTTTATAAGAGCGAAATTAAATAATGGCAAAGAATGATTTGCTTGAAATGGTCACAATGTGAAATGGCCTTCCTGCCATTCAGAGTTTTCTGGATAACAGGTATCTTACTACCTAGTAAAACCTCTTTTACACCTGTAATGCACATCTGTGCATCTGATTGGTTGTTATTGTAATACTTGGCTGGTGATTGGGTCAGCGAGGCAGTGCTGCAAAGAGGAATTGTTCTGCAAAACTGATGTCTCTTTCTCTGTTTTTCCCCCCCACAGGAATGGTCCTTGTAAGGAGCGAGAATGGCCAGCTTTTAATGATCCCCCAGCAAGCCTTGGCCCAGATGCAGGCTCAAGCTCAAGCTCAAGCCCAAGCCCAAGCTCAAGCCCAAGCCCAAGCTCAAGCCCAAGCACAAGCCCAGTCGCAATCTCAGAACACCATGGTTCCCCGTCCTGCCACTCCAACCAGTGCCCCTCCTGTACAGATTTCTGCAGTGCAGGTGAGTGGAATCCAACTCAATATTTAATTGCTACACTCACACCTACACACATTTACTGGTTGTGCTTGATTGCCTGTTCCATTGTCATTCAGGAAAGCTTGTCACAACCTTCTTGTATCACCTCCTATTGTGTTATATTTTTTTAATAGAAACCAGATGGTGGGTGACATGACCTGGAGGTCCAGGGACATTGCATGTTGGTACTGGTAGCTACATAACCCCAAAAATTGACCCAACCATAGAGGGTAATCCTCCTATGTCTGTGCATAGCCTGTACAGCGACAGAGCCTATAAAAGATGTCAAAATCTGTATTCCCCCCTGTACTATTCACAATTCAGCAGAACCAGCTTCCTAAATTTGCTCTTAGCCTGTACAGATACATACCATGAATCTGTGCCAGCATAGGTATTCTCTGTAATAAGCAGAATTCAGCAGGAACAGTCCCCTAAGTTTACCCATAGCCTTTACAAAAAGATACCATACAAATATGGCAGCATAGGTATTCCCCTTTACTAAGCACAATTCAGCAGGAACAGTCCCCTAAGTTTGCTCATAGCCTGTACAGAGAGAAACCATAAAACTATGGCAGCATAGGTATTCCCCTGTACTAAGCACAATTCAGCAGGGACAGTCACCTAAGTTTGCTCATAGCCTGTACAGAGAGAAACCATAAAACTATGGCAGCATAGGTATTCCCCTATACTAAGCACAATTCAGCAGGAACAGTCCCCTAAGTTTGCTCATAGCCTGTACAGAGAGATCCCATAAAACTTTGGCAGCATAGGTATTCCCCCTATACTAAGCACAATTCATGAATCTGTGCCAGCATAGGTATTCTCTGTAATAAGCAGAATTCAGCAGGAACAGTCCCCTAAGTTTACCCATAGCCTTTACAAAAAGATACCATACAAATATGGCAGCATAGGTATTCCCCTTTACTAAGCACAATTCAGCAGGAACAGTCCCCTAAGTTTGCTCATAGCCTGTACAGAGAGAAACCATAAAACTATGGCAGCATAGGTATTCCCCTGTACTAAGCACAATTCAGCAGGGACAGTCACCTAAGTTTGCTCATAGCCTGTACAGAGAGAAACCATAAAACTATGGCAGCATAGGTATTCCCCTATACTAAGCACAATTCAGCAGGAACAGTCCCCTAAGTTTGCTCATAGCCTGTACAGAGAGATCCCATAAAACTATGGCAGCATAGGTATTCCCCCTATACTAAGCACAATTCAGCGGGAACAGTCCCCTAAGTTTGCTCATAGTCTGTACAGAGAGATAACATAAAACTATGGAAGCATAGGTATTCCCTGTACTAAGCACAATTCAGCAAGAACAGCCCCCCTTAGTTCGCTCATACATGAATACGATAATATCTTAACATAGTTACTTCCCAGTACTAAGCACAATTAAGCTGAATAAGCACAGGGTTGTGTATTTGGAATTTGCATGTTATACTCGCACAGTAATGCACAATAATGTGCAATTTGCTGAGCTGACCAGCAGAAAGGATGACGTGCTTATCACACTCTGGGTCCAATGGTCTATGAACAGCACCGGGACAAGCTTATAACAGAGTAAATGCAATATATGGTTAAATGCCGAATGGCTGAGGTTGTGTGTGAGGTGGGACAGTGATCATCACTAGCAGTAAATGGATAGATTGGGCAGGGCAATGGTTATATGACAAGCACAGACTGATATCGAATGCCAGTGTATTTGCCTTTCTGTCTAATTCCTCTTCCTGCTATTGCCTTCCAGTCTCCTGGAGCCCCGCTCTTAACCAGACAGGTCACACCAACCATCATCAAGCAAGTAACTCAAACGCCAACAACTGTGCAGCCCACCACAACACTACAGCGCCCTCCTGTTGTACAGGTAAGATACTGGGTTTATGGTTCGTCTTAGAGGTATCTCCAAGCAGTCTTACTGTCCAGCACAACTGAGGGAAGCAGTGTGGCAGCTCCAAATTCACATTGTAATCACCCTATGCCCACCCTATACCCAGGTACTGCTAGGATACAGTTCCAGGGCTAGATGAAAATTTTCTTTTTACATCATCACAGTGTGTTACGACTACAGAGAAATGGAAATTGAAGCCTTTACATATAAAAATGAAGGCTTGAAAGCAAGAAGAAATGAAATCCGGTTGAATTTGATGTTTTGGTGCAGATTTTTAAATCTTTGGACATGTCTGCCACCCTGTGGCGCATGTGTGCAAAAGCAGCATTAGAATTTACGAACAGGACCCCTATCAAAATGTTTTCATTAATCCTAGTTCCAAAGAAACTAAATAAATAAGAGGCCAGTAGCAATTTAATATCAATGTTATTTACTTATTATTTCTTATTGACTGAAAGCTTGGTGCCATTTATCAGGAAAACTTTACCCCCAAAATAAATACTGAAGCAACAGATAGTTTATATTATATTAAGTGGCTTATTAAAGGGGAACTATTACAAAAATGAACATTTTAATATACCGTAAGCGTCAGCATACTGAAATAAGACGTTTTTCTAAATATGGTCAATTAAAAATTCTGTACTGTTTCTGAAATAATCAATTTCTCTTCATTCTGTCTTCATGCAGCAGTTGGGTGTCAGATGAATGATCCAATATATCTTATAGGGGGGGGCTCCTTTAGCCTAGAAGAGGTATTAGAGCTCAAAAATAGCCAAAATCTTGTCTCTCTACATGCAGAATTTGTTCAACTTTGTACTAGAATCCGTTATTTGAGTGAGCTCTAATACATTGCTAGGAAAGGATATAAGATATAGTGGGTCTAACTGTCAATGAATATCTGACACCCAACTGCTGCATGAAGAGAGAATGAAGAGAATCAAACGCAGAGAGAGGAATAGTGAACATGAACTTGATTATTTCAGAAACAATGCAGAATATTTAATTGCAAAGTTCCTTATTTCAGTATGCTGAAGCTTATATTATATCATTCATTCATTCATTCATTCATTCATTCATTCATTCATTCATTCATTCATTCATTCATTCATTCATTCATTCATTTTTATGATAGCCCCCTTTAAAGAATATATTTCCATAAATATATATATATATATATATATATATATATATATATATTTATTTATTTCCTTTTACATCTCTTGCCTTGAACCACCATTTTGTGATGGTCTGTGTCCTGCCTCAGAGATCACCTGACCAGAAATACTGCAGCTCTAACTGTAACAGGAAGGAGTGTGGGAGCAACTGTCTGTTATTTGGTAAATTCTGCACCGTGAATCCTAGAATTCCAAGGGGGCAGGTCTTCCTTCTTAAAATGCCAATTTTCTATTTAGGAACATCCGATGGCACATATTACTAAGAAAAGATATAGTGGGTCTAACTGTCAATGAATATCTGACACCCAACTGCTGCATGAAGAGAGAATGAAGAGAAACAAACGCAGAGAGAGGACTAGTGAACATGAACTTGATTATTTCAGAAACAATGCAGAATATTTAATTGCAAAGTTCCTTATTTCAGTATGCTGAAGCTTATATTATATCATTCATTCATTCATTTTTATGATAGCCCCCCTTTAAAGAATATATTTCCATAAATAAATATATATATATATATATATATATATATATATATATATATATATATATATATTTATATATATTTATATATTGCCTTTTACATCTCTTGCCTTGAACCACCATTTTGTGATGGTCTGAGTCCTGCCTCAGAGATCACATGACCAGAAATACTACAGCTCTAACTGTAACAGGAAGAAGTGTGGGAGCAACTGTCTGTTAATTGGTAAATTCTGCACCGTGAATCCTAGAATTCCAAGGGGGCAGGTCTTCCTTCTTAAAATGCCAATTTTCGGAACATCCGATGGCACATATTACTAAGAAAAGTAAATTCTTATGAATATGGATAATTTATATCAAGCAGAGTTTTATGCAAGATATCTGATAACTTTTTATGCCTGCCAGTTAAGTGTGCTTAAAATACAGATGTGAATCCTTACAATATCTACTGATACCAACCTGTCACTTATGTTTCTCTGTTCTTCCCACAAAACCAAAAAACTGCCACTTTGGGGACCACAAATGCTGTACAGACTGGGACACCTCAGAGACCTGTGCAAGGAGCTGCTACCCCTGCTGCAGCCACCACGGTACTGCTACTGCTTCTAGCTATTAGGCACAGTTTGAATGATTGGATAATGGCCTTCCTTTAAAGGAGAACTAAAGCTTTACTAAAAAAGTAGCTATAAATGTTGTACATTATGTTTTGTGCTTCTATACCAGCCCAAGGCAACCACAGCCCTTTAGCAGGGAAGATCTGTGTCTCCAAAGATGCCCTAGTAGCTCCCCATCTTCTTTTCTGCTGATTCACTGTGCATACTCTGTGATGCTGTCAGTTACTGAGCTTAGGGACCGATGCACAAGATACTGAATAAATGTAATATAAATGTCACAATATAAGGCTGATTAGTGATTACTACACATAATTACTACATGGCAACACAGATAAGATAAGGCAAGATCCAGTGCAATTCGCATCAGAATGTAATAATCAGCCCTGTAGCATCAGCTTATATTACAGACAACCTCATTTTCTGCTGGATAATTTGTGACGACCCCTAAGCTTAGCTTCTCAGAGCCCACTGAGCAGACACTTTCCTAGATGGTGACCCTCTGTGACAAGTTTGAAGTCCTGCATCATTGCTGCTATTGACAAGCTGAAACTTTAGGCTGGCACAATAAGTTCAGTATAAAATATGGCATTTTTAGCCACATTCATTTTTAAGGTTTAGTTCTCCTTTAAAGCAAATTATTTTGCCCGATATGGTCATATAGCTGTTCTCATGTTGTCATAACAGTGCATTTTATTTATTTGGATGCATAAAAGAACATTAATTATGTAGAGCACAGTACTGTATATATATATATATATATATATATATATATATATATATATATATATATATATATATATATATATATATATATATATATATATATATATATATATATATATATATATATATATATATATATATATAAAATTCAAAAAAGAACCGCACTCTCAGGACTTGCTCAAAATGTAGAAAATAGTATAAGTTTATTTCAGCGGAAGGACTTCCTGATGACGGCTTAAGTTTTGAGCCGAAACGTTGAAATAAACTTATATTATTTTCTTCATTTTGAGCAAGTCCTGAGAGTGCGGTTCTTTTTTGAATTTCTGCATTATTTATTTAACCAGCACTGAGGCAGTGACAACAAGAGGATTGTTGAGTGCACCGGCATGTAGCTGTATATGTGTGTATATATATGTGTATATATATATATCTCTTCTGTTCATATACTACAGCATATTTGATCGTGCACCTCTGCCATCATTTTGGATTGCGTGCGGGCACTGTGGGACATTATAGGAATGTACTATTTATTTCATGCAGGAAACCATGGAAAATGTGAAGAAATGCAAGAATTTTTTATCCACGCTAATTAAGTTGGCTTCATCGGGTAAACAGTCCACTGAGACCGCAGCTAATGTGAAAGAACTAGTGCACAACCTCCTGGTAAGCCTTCCTTCTCACATCTGTCTGTCTAATAAGCATTGACCCCGCACAGATTTTACTAAACAAATACTGGCGTTGAGTAGTGTCACACTGGTATCCTGCTGGAGAAGGGCAAGCTTTCTTGACAGCCTGAAAAATATAATTTGCACTTTACAGGATGGGAAAATTGAAGCAGAGGATTTCACGAGTAGACTGTACAGAGAACTGAATTCTTCACCTCAACCTTACCTTGTGCCTTTCCTGAAGGTAAGCCCCCCCCACCTAAGTAAGGTCTTTTGGAAGCTGTCACCCATAATTCTTAATCTGTACTTTCATTTCCTTTCCAGAGGAGCCTCCCTGCCTTGCGCCAGTTAACACCAGATGCTGCAGCCTTCATCCAGCAGAGTCAGCAGCAGCAGCCCCACACGCAGCCCACGACTGCCCTCACTGCAGTGATGCTGAGTAGCCCTGTGCAGCGAACCGCTGGCAAGACTACCGCTACTGTCACTAATACATTGCAACAGCCAGTCATAAGCCTCACACAAACTGCACAGTCCAAGCCTGGGCAGCCCACCCCACTGGTATGTACGTCCAATACCGATATTTAAAATAGTAGTATCCAATCAAACTTAAAGGGATACTGTAATGGGAAAATGTTTTTCAAAACATATCAGTTAATAGTGCTTCTCCAGCAGAATTCTGCACTGAAATCCATTTCTCAAAAAAACAAACACATTTTTTTATATTTAAATTTGAAATCTGAAATGGGGTTAGACATATTTTCAGTTTCCCAGCTGCCCCCAGTCATGTGACTTGTGCTCTGATAAACTTCAGTCACTCTTTACTGCTGCAAGTTGTTGTGCTGTCACCACCTCCCTTTCCCCCCAGCAGCCTAACAACAGAACAATGGGAAGGTAACCAGATAGCAGCTCCCTAACACAAGATAACAGCTCCTTGATAGATATAAGAACAGCACTCAATAGTAAAATCCAGGTCCAGTTACAATGAGTAGGAGAAACAGCCTGCCTGAAAGCAGTTCCATCCTAAAGTGCTGGCTCTTTCTGAAAGCACATGACCAGGCAAAATGACCTGAGATGCACCTATACACCAATATTACAACTGAAAAAAAAATACACTTTACAATTTTATATTGTAAAGTGAGATATTTGCAGTGTAAACAGTTTAATTTAGAAATAAAACTACATCATAAAAATCATGACAGAATCCCTTAGTTTTCATTTAAGATCCAACATGTGGCCCACTAGTTTCATAATCGGGTTAAAGGACATTTTTGCTGTTTTAATTAAAAGACCTAGGGCAACAAATTAGTGTTCATCAGGATTATCGTTACATCGATGCAATCTTCCTAAAATCTCACACTAACCGGTCTTTAGATTGTGCCCTCTAGCTACAACTTTGTGTCCCCGAAGCAGTGCCAGCCCTAGGGTTTGGGTACCAATTATTAAACTGTGCTTTCTTGCAACAAGCTACTTTTCCAAGGTGGACCCCTGATTGGCAGACTGCTGGGTGTTAGTTACTTTACATTAGAAGAGTGGGAGCATTTTCCCTTTGTGCCACTAACTGCAGCAGGTCTAGGAGCCATGCTCTTTGTGTTACGGTAGAAATGCCAACGCAGTTTTCCCCTTGTAACATTAACAAGACACCCTCCTGCTGCAAGTTACAGTAGCTTTACAGTAGGAGGCCGGGAGCAGTTCCTCCTAGTGTAATGTAATGTGTTAGTCTTTCAGCAAGCAGATGCTATGCAGAACTTGTGTTTGTATATATGTTTGGAAGGCACATTACAAAGTTACTCTCATGTATAATGAACTATAATTTAAACTGTATGTGAAAAAACTAATTATAAATCAGCACAACACTCCTTTAAGAAGCTGCTCCGTTGTGGCCACAGTCCACAAATACATAAAATTTAGCAAGAAACAGCAGATTATCCAAGATGAGAAAGCCTTTATTGTTTCATGGCTTAAACCAAAGAGGTTTCTAAAATATAATGGTGCAAGATCTGTGCATGTATTCAGGTGGTGCTCAATCTGGAAACCTTGCTGCAAACCTTGGTTTCATTAATCCATAAAAATAGAAAATCAGATGGCACACACTTTGGCTATTGTGCAAAATACTTGTGCTTTATTGAGATCCACACATGACGTTTCAGAGGTACAACCACCTTTCCCAAGTACTCTCGAGCGAGGTTTCTAGCCTTTCCCCGGCTCTTTTTCAAGCTGACTGTATGTGAACTCAGAAATAAACACTTGTCTCTTCCTACTAGCTAGTCTATAAATACATTTCAGCAGTGTCATTCCATGTCTGGTATTATTTGGAAGGATTAATATGCCACTATTCCTGCTCATTATTCTCAAGAGCAGGGCCATCTTCTATAAAATAAACTGCATTTTTAAAGCTCATCTCATCCCTTATAAAAAATAATCCTGCAAATCTAATTTCATCGGGTGTTTGATCCCCTCTTACCTGGGGATTAGAGAATTTCGAACCTTAATTGTGAAGATTAGTTTGCAGCATATTTTTTTGTGAGGGGAGATCCATTTGTAATCGGGCTATGGCTTTACCATGAGAGGCAACCGTGGAAATCAACTGCCACATGGACCCTTGCAGATTTGGATGCTTGTGAATAAAAAATGACAGTAACATGAATACAGTGAGTGAAAATAGTCCCTAATCTTCTTAAAGTGTCATCCCAAAGAGCTTACTGTTAAATTGGCCTGCTGTGAATCACTTGGCCTTACAAAGCCAGACTCGTTCAACAATAGGAGCCTTCATCCTGCAAGAGCCCTTCCAATGTGGTGGCTCTTTTGGGAAATGATTTATTGAGGGAATATATTCTGTAGTCCTTATTTCAACCCTGGCATCTCTAGCAAACCAGTATCCCATAATGCCCTACTATAGGAGGACATACAGAATATTTATTCAAGCCAGATATTGTAAAACTGCCTGCAGAGTGTGTATGGGGTTGATGGGAGTCGTAGTTTTGGAATAATAATATGTACAAAGAATGGGATCAGAACCATAACAAAGGGCAACTCAGTCTATTTTCCCTTCTTACAGGTCATTCAGCAGGCACATAAGGCGGGAGCAGTGGTACGTCCCCCACATGTGACATTAACTCAGACGCCCATGGTAGCACTTAGGCAGCCTCCAAATCGGATTATGCTCACCACACAGCAGCTGCAGTTAAACCCACTACAAACAGGTGCGGTACAAACAGGTAAGCTTGGTTGCATGATGGGGATTGTCAGCAGAGTTTGGCTGAATTGGCTTTAAAGTGCCCTGGTCTATTTAAGTTTGCTTTATAAATAATTAGCTCCATTCTGGCTGTTATTGTGGCACTATAGACAGACAGACAAGGTGGGGTAGTATGAAAAATTATTTTATCCCATCTATTGACCTGGAAGCTGAAATATTAACCACCTTCTATAAGAGTCCAGTATCGGGTCAGGTACCCGTGGAATACCTTCAAAGTAGTCGGTTTTCGGACAAAAAGTCCATGATTCCTTGGCCGTTCAGGCAATCCGTGGGATACCTGGCTGGGTAGCCAACAAAGCTGCGGGCTTGATCCTTCCCTGTGGTTCTTCCTTGTGGGTTGCGCTTTAAAAAAAATTGACCTGCGCAG
The DNA here is from genome assembly GCA_038501925.1 of Xenopus petersii. NCBI lineage: Eukaryota > Metazoa > Chordata > Amphibia > Anura > Pipidae > Xenopus > Xenopus petersii. The sequence continues at coordinate 106,561,182 of CM076689.1, read as the reverse complement.
GATTCTACTTCTTATTACATCTAGTATTTTGAGGGAGGGCTTGTTATACATCACTTAAAGGGGACCTGTCACCTAAAAGAAATTATTCCAAATACTATTTTATGACATTAGTCAAGGAAAATAAACGTTAATTACACTATATAAATTATTTGAATCTTGTTTGTTCAGTCTGGGAATATATATAGCAAGCAGGCAGGAGACATTTTGTGGACACTGTTATTAAGGCAAGCCTTATATCATCTCAAAGTCTTGTTTATGCACCAGAATGGGGGACCTGATGTCCATCCCCATGTACTGGCTACACAATGAAATGGTAAAGACAGAGGGGGGAATGTGGGGACATCAGTGACATCTAGGAAATGCTGAATGGAAAGTTAAAGTAATTGTCTGCTCCGCCTCTATGCCTAAGGCATAGAGGAGGGGCAGGCAATATTTGGTTGACAGCTGAGATTTTTAAATGCGTTAACAGCTATGAATGATTTAAAAAAAAAAAAAGAATTTTGATTTCATGTTAAAATTGAAAAGGACTTTTATTATACAGATATTTACGTCGGGTGACAGGTCCACTTTAAGTATGAATAATGTTGTTGGCAAAGAGATAATATGTGGCACTTCATCGTTAGCCCCCTTGATGATTGGGTCATGGTGCAGATGGGTTGCCAGCGCTTCTGGTGCAGTTGTATATAACAAGTGGGAGGCGGGCAACCTCGTCTGTTACCACTAGAAAGATGCAACAGATAATCCATCCGTGTGTTTATCTTTCCACTGGAATCTTGTATAGTAGCTTGACCCATCCCCTTGTCTCCAAAGCCCATTTTTCTAAATCTGCTTCAGGTCGGCCAATTCCACTAAATCAAAGGCCTTGGCTATATCTAGTGTGACCAGTGCCCTGTCCCCAGAATCATGGTTCCTTCATTGTTTTAAAGACACTTCTGATATTTACAGTTGTTGACTCCAGGTATAAAGCCTGTTCGGTTTTGGTAGTTTATGCATGTTGTGGTAATGGAGAAAGGAGAGAGATTGGCCTATAAGCATAATCTGTAGGGTCTTTCACTTAGAGTGATTAAAGATGAGTGCATTATTCACAAAAGGGATCTGTTATCTGTCTCTGTGCAGTTCCAGTGGCGAAGCAAGCCTTGTTACACGGAGCAAAAACAATGTCTGTAATATCCGCACAGGCTGCGGCAGCACAGAAAAATAAATTAAAAGAGCCGGGGGGAGGATCGTTCAGGTGAGTACAACCAACTTGTATTCATTTTGATTAGAGTCTTTGCTTTATACAGTTGTTTAATCTTCTTTATAGCCTTAGGTCCCACATAGTAACCAGTTTGTTGCATGGCCTTTCATAGATTTGGGATGCGATTTTTAAAATGGACAGTGTAGTAGGGCTGCCAGTTGAGGGTGCTGTGGCATATAGAGGTAATTCTGGGATTTGTAGTTTAACCGTAGCAGGGGTAAAATGTATATAAAGCATGCTCTATATATTCTCTGATTAAGTTTGCTCTGGTTCAATTAGGGTAGAGGTAGAAGTTGCAGGATGATGATACTGTCTGAATTGGCAATGACACAGTTATATATCAGTCATGCATCTCCCTGGTAACAATATTACACCTCCCTCACACAGAGATGACGATGATATTAATGATGTAGCTTCCATGGCTGGGGTGAACCTCTCTGAAGAAAGTGCAAGGATATTGGCGACGAATTCGGAGTTAGTGGGAACGTTAACGCGGTCCTGCAAAGACGAGACGTTTCTGCTGCCTGCACTGCTACAGAGGAGAATATTGGAAATAGGCAAGTGTATCCAAAGCCACACATAATTGTAAAATAAGCAGACCCCTTTTGGTATGGTGAGGTGTAGGGCAAAATTTGGGGCCTTTAGGGACAACCTTCATCTCTTATTAGCATAAGCCTAATAGGAAGGACTTATTTTATTATTATGGTGTTCTTTTTACAACTCTCTATGCCCTTTATCTTTTCAACTGTTGACAGTTGTAAAAAGAAACAAGAAACCACACGAATTGGTATCCCTGTGTGTATATATAGATATATTAAATCCTTATTTAACCCAAGCTATAGGTGGGGGTCTGACCAAGTCAGAAAAAAAGTATTAATATAGTTTAAGAAGAAAAGAAACCCCACCAAATAGAAGTTTCTGGTATAGGTATAGAAACTTCTATTTGGTGGGGTTTCTTTTCTTCTTAAACTATAGTTGTAAAAAGAGAGAGAATTAGTCAGTCTCTTTCTGCCTTCCAGTGCAAGACTGATACAGTTGTTGCAGAACTACAGTATTTAGGTTTTAGGTTTACAAACCCTGCATTATTTGTTAGGCTGATCTGAACATGTGTAGAATGCAAGTCCTCCTGCCTCTATCTTAGCATTCATTAGAATGCAATTAGCTTAAAGAAAAAGTAATGCCAAACAAGTGTTTTAAAGTAATGAAAATATTATGTATTGTTGCCCTGCACTGCTAAAACTGATCTGTTTGCTTCAGAAACACTACTATAGTTCAAATAAACGAGCTGCCGTGTAGCAATGGCAGAGATTTAAAAAGGCTATATGGCACAGGATAAATAGTGGATAACAGATAACACCATTATGTTCTACAGAGCTTATCTGCTGTGTAACCTGAGCCTTTTCTCCTATTAATGGCTGCCCCCATTGCTACACAGCAGCTTATTTATATAAACAATAGTAGTGTTTCTGTAGCAAACACAGCAGTTTTACCAATGCAGGGCAATACTTCATTATATTTGTATTGCTTTAAAATAGTTAACTTTAAAAAAGTTTAAAGATCTCCTTGTCTACAGGTAAAAAGCACGGAATCACAGAAATCCATCAGGACGTTGTCAGTTATGTTTCCCACGCAACACAACAGCGGCTACAAAACATTGTAGAAAAAATCTCGGAAACAGCGCAGCAAAAGAATATTTCGCACAAGGTAGAGACAGGAAATTGTGTGTAATTATGGGGCTGCGGTCATCTTTATTACCTCATACTATACTGTCTAAGGGAAGCAATATGGCAGTTACTCTGTTACAAAAAGCTATAGCTCTGGCTCAGTGTGCAGCTAAGCTATATGTTGTAAGATAAAATATTAATTTGCTTCTGTGCTTTCACCAGGACGATGATAGGTATGAACAAACAAGCGACGTACGGACGCAGCTCAAATTCTTCGAGCAGCTTGATCAGATTGAAAAGCAGAGGAAAGATGAGCAGGAGCGAGAGATTCTCATGCGGGCAGCTAAGGTCAGTGTTTTGCTGTCCTGTGCATGGAAGCTCATGCACATGCTGCCTTTGTTATTAATGGTTTCTTTAAAGAGGAAGAAAAACATGTAGGTACTGGAAAAACATGTTGCAGGGCTTAAATTTCCAAGTTGTGTATAGTTATAATCCAAAGAAATGCTTCAAATACTGCTGCCACTAGAGGGCATTGTTTTCTTAGTGTAGATCTGTATGCATTAATCATGGCTATTCCCACTGACAGCAATAAACGCTAATATACAGACTAATAAGGCTCTCTGCGCAGAATATAATTCTATAATCAGCAATTCATTTCCAGCACTGAAAGCTATTGCAAGCGGGACTAGTCCCTATATCTTTATTATGCCAAAAGAATACGTTTTGTTTTGAAATGTTGTGTTCTTGAGTGCCGGAAAGTCATTGATAATTGAACACCGGATAGTGCCGTCTCCCGAAATAACTGCAGCACCAAAGTTAATTTTGGAGGCCAAGGTCTTATATCAATACAGAATATAGTTCTATCCAAAATGCATCTGTTAATAGTGGTGCTCTGGCAGACTTGTGCACTGAAATCAAAAGAGCAGAATTGTTTTTATTGAATTTTGAAATCTGACATGGGGCTAGATATATTGTCAGTTACCCAGGTGCCCCCAGTCACGTGACTTGTGCTCTGTTAAACTTCAGTCACTCTTTACTGCTGTACTGCAAGTTGGAGTGATATCACCCCCTCCCTTCCCTCCCCAGCATCCCATCAGCAGAACAATGGGAAGGTAATCAGATAACTGCTCATTGGTAGATATTAGAACAGCACTCAATAGTAAAAATCCAGGTCCCACTGAGACACCGTCAGACACATTGAGTAGGAGAAACAGCCTTCCAGGAAGCAGTTCCATCCTAAAGTGCTGGCTCTTTCTGAAAGCACATGACCAGGCAAAATGACCTGAGATGCACCTACACACCAATATTACAACTAAAAAAAAAACACTTGTTGGATTAGGAATGGTAGAGTGAGTTATTTTCAGTGTAAACAGTGTAATTTATAAATAAAAACCGCACCATAAAAATCATGAGAGAATTTATTTAATATCTGGTATATGGTCTCTTGGTACGGTCTGGAGGTGATCTGGTGTATCAACAAACCTCCAATAATGTCACTGCAGCCACTAATGATATTCTGAAACCTCTGGCTTGGTTAAAAAGATGCTGAACCCTTAGGCTGGTTCAATAAGTTTAACATATAAAATATGGCATTTCTAGACCACTTCATTTTTAGGTTTTCATTCTCTTTTAATCATAGACTTTTAAGAAGCTTGGGGGTTAGGACTTTCAATGTTCTATTCTGGACTCTTTAAAGGTAGAAATTAACATCTTATTCCCTTTGTGCCCCTTGCACAGTCTCGGTCAAGGCAAGAGGATCCGGAACAATTACGGCTAAAACAGAAGGCAAAAGAGGTAGGTGTGTTGTTTGGATATAGCTGTATCAAAACTGTTAGTACCAAGTGTAATGATTTATACATCTTCTTCCATAGATGCAACAGCAGGAACTGGCACAAATGAGGCAGAGGGACGCCAACTTAACAGCGCTAGCAGCTATCGGCCCTCGAAAGAAGAGGAAAGTTGAGTCACCGGGCCCTGGTTCTGGTTCAGAGGTCAGTGTTTATAAATGGAATAATGTACTCTCTGCTGTAAATTATAAGGCCAATAGAAGTCACTGGGTGGTTCTGTGACTATATAAAGGCACAAGGCTGCAGGCTGAGTTATACAGGGAACTCTTGAGTATCACTCATGTATTTTAAGAGATAATGTACACCCTACTCGAAATGACAAGGATATTAGAAGTCACCGAGGGGTTCTGTGACCATATAAAGGCACAAGGCTGCAGGCTGAATTATACAGAGATCTCAGAGTATCACTCATGTATTATAAAGGATAATGTACCCCCTACTGTAAATGATAAGGATATTAGAAGTCACTGAGGGGTTCTGTGACCATATAAAGGCACAAGGCTGCAGGCTGAATAATACAGGGAACTCAGAGTATCACTCATGTATTTATTTATTATAATAGCCAAGTCTCAATGTGACAGAAATTGCATCACTAAGCACTGATTATAACTGATCACATCACCAAGCACCATTTATAAGCATACAATACAGGATATTTATGATATTACAGACACAGGCTGAATTATACAGGTCAGAAAACTTCTTGGTAATCTGTTATATCCGAATATTTCAAGCACAAGCTTTAGTCATTAAAGAAATTGCATCACTCGGCACATATTCTCTTGCCACTTAGTAAATTAGTGACTGTGCATATTTCATTCGAATCCTAAATGTAGAGCAAGGGATTTGTATAAAGTATTGGGGGAATCTTGGTACCTGCAGGCTTTGTGGTTACAGTGATCGTACTGGACTTCCAGCGTGGGTTAAAATGCCTGAGGTGGGGTATAGTATATAAGAGAAGTCTGTTACAGTTGGATGAAAGAGTGTTTAGCCCATTGGGACTGTAATTCAGTGAGTAATGCTTGTGCTGGGAGCATGTTGTGTTTACCAGCTGCGCTTCTTGCTGAGTAATCTAAGTCAGGGCCCCAGAGATGAAACAATGAACAGATCCTTTCCTACCTAAGTGCAGAATGGACGCACCTGTTCCTACTTCATGTTAGCTGAACAATGCCAGCCCAGCAAAGTGTTTGACACCTTCTCATTATACATTATATTACAGCAAGTAGACATCCCTGGCAGATGTTGGAGCCCCTTAAAGGAGAACTAAAGCCTAACTAACGAAGTAGCTAAAAATGTTGTACATTATGTTTTGTGCTTCTGTACCAGCCCAAGGCAACCACAGTCCTTCAGCAGTAAAGATCTGTGTCTCCAAAGATGCCCCAGTAGCTCCCCATCTTCTTTTCTGCTGATTCACTGCACATGCTCTGTGCTGCTGTCACTTACTGAGCTTAGGGACCCACTCACAATATACAGTACACATAGAATAGAAATGTCACAATATAAGGCTGATTAGTAATTAATACAGATAATTACTACATGGCAGCATAGAAACCAGTGCAATTAGCATTAGAATTTAATAATCAGCCCTGTAGCATCAGCTTATATTACAGACCAACCTCGTTTTCTGCTGGATAATTAGTGACGAGCCCTAAGCTTAGCTTCTCAACAGCTGCTCCGAGCCCACTGAGCATGTGAGTGTCACAGACACTTTCCAAGATGGTGACCCCCTGTGACAAGTTTGAAGTCCTGGATCATTGCTGCTATTGACAAGCTGAAACTTTAGGCTGGTGCAATAAGTTCAGTATATCAAATATGCCATTTTTAGCCATATTCATTTTTAGGGTTTAGATCTCCTTTAAAGGGGATGTAAAAGCAAAAAAAATTAAATCCCATTTTTACTTTCTTTAATGAAAAGAAACCTATCTCCAATATACTTTAATTAAAAAAATGTGTACTGTATTTATAAGAAACCAGATTGTATGCAGTGGAATTCTCCCTTCGTTTACTTGCTGTGACAGCTGCAGATAGGAAACTTCAGACGGTCCCTAGCTGCTCTGCAGGGAAACTATTTGACTTTCAAACGGCAAGGAGGAGGACTTTCCGGAACTCGAGCAGCTTTGTTTGTTTCCCTGTAGAACAGCTGGCGGCCATGTAGAGAGTCAGTAGTCCGAGCAAGTAAATGAAGGGAGAATTTCACTGTTTTCAGGTTTCTTATAAAAAAGATTTTTTAATTGAAGTATACTGGAGTTGTTTTCCGTTAAAGTAAAAATGGTATTTTATTTTTTCCTTTACATCCTCTTTAATGTTTCCAACTCCAGCTGCAGGGACAAAGATCATGGAGCCAGATGTAAACAAATAAACTGGGATTCTATTTGAAGGATTATTTTGCTGCAACCACTGGTACTGCAGAGTTGGAGAAAGTTTGTATTAAACAATACAAAAACTATAAAATCTACATTAGATCACATGACAACACAGGACCCAGTGCTGTTTTGATAATTGATGATGATCCCTAAGCAGCCCAGACCACACTGAGCATGTGCACAGTCTTGGTCTTGCAAAATGCTTAACAAAGTTACAAGATGGTGACCCCCTGTGGCCAACTTTGAAAGCATAAATCATTTGTTTACTGCTTCTGGTGCAGTAAGTTTATGTTTAGTATACAAAATACAGCATTTCTGGCATTATTCTATTTAAGACTTTAGTTCCCCTTTAAAGAAGAAGGAAAACTACTGAGGAAGTTTATTGCCAGTAGATTAGCCACAACAGTCCAAACTAGAACACTGCATTTATTCTGTTGATTGCTTTACCATACCAGAGTAAACGGCTCTAGAAGCTCTCTCTGTTTGTTTAGGATAGCAGCTGCCATATTAGCTTGGTGTGACATCACTTCCTGCCCGGCCTCTCCCTGCTTGCTCATAGCTCTGGGCTCAGATTACAGGAGAGAGGGGAGGAGAAAGGAGGGGGAGAGGAGCAAACTGAGCATGCTCAAGCCCTAGCCCTGGAGGTTTATGCTGAAAACAGGAAGTCTGATACAGAAGCCCATGAGTACACAAAAGAAGGAAAGAAAAGCTGTGTTTCTTTTGACAGAGGACTGAGAGCAGCATTACTTTGAGGGTTTACTGGTGTATTTATATAGACCTTTCAGATAAAGCTTATTTAGTTTTAACCTTTCCTTCTACTTTAAGCACATAGTATAGTTTGTACATTGATATACAATGTAGTATTTACTGCAATTTAATGTCCCCATTTTTTTTTTCACCCTCCCCACCAGTCATCCAGCACAAGTACAGCCACGGCCAGCAGTTCTGCGGGAGGGAGCAGCCGACAGTTTACAAGACAAAGGATAACGCGAGTCAATCTCAGGGACCTCATATTATGTTTGGAGAGTGAGCGAGAGACAAGCCATTCACTATTGCTATACAAAGCATTCCTTAAGTGAAACTCACAAAACAAACACAAAACATGGGAAAGATCAAGGTATTTTCTGTTCATTTTCAAAGAGGCGACACCCATCTCACCCCAGGACACGTTCATTCTACGTCTGCAGATCTTTGTTCATCGTTTTGTCGGAGATAATAATGGTTTAAAGATGGCGACGCCGATGCCAATCAACCCCTCCAAGCCTCCAGAACCCTTCAGCAGTGTACCAGGCCGATGAGGAGACCTGCACAAGACTTTGTTTGTTTAGCATCGTCTTGGGTTTTCTTTTGTTTTCAAATACAAATCATGGGAAAAAAACTGCCTTCTGCAAAAATCCAAGCCATAGAGAGAGAGATTGCTCGTTGCGACTACCAACGTCTCAGCCCACCGTGCTGCACTTGTTTTTAAATGATCTGTACTGAGTTATCAGGGTTTCTTTTCTTATAAACTGTTTTTATCATCCTTGTTAAAGGACAAGGAAACCTAAAATTCACTGGGGTGGTTCCAACTTGTTAGTGTTTCTAGTTGCTCACCTCCTACCCCAGGCTGATGTTGTTCTTCTTCAAAATAATGCTCCAGCCCAGGTTACTTTATACTGGACACGAGTTTGAAAAGGGAATTAAGGAGCCAAACAGAACCCAAGCCACAGTGCACATATGAAGTTTTCGGTCTGCAAGTTTTAGACCAGACTTCTGTACTGCACATGCTAGGAGTCCTGCAGCAGGTCGGTTACCTGCAAAAAAGCAGGCACCCTGCAGAATGAGGGGAGGAGTTTCAGGTGCGGTTATAGCCGCGGGTCTCATCTAAATTTCTTATCTTATGTAATATTGTCTATATTTTACTCCTTTTAAAGTTTTACAAAACTTGTCTGTCCCGCCCACTTTTGATGACGTCACTTCCGGTTTGCAGCACTATCACTTCCTGTTTGATGGTGGTCGGAGGGTTGCGGATAAGGCAGTTCCGGGTCGGGTAGTGGATCAAAGTGGGTAAAAATACGGGTTGTGGTTCGGGCTGCGGGTTCGGGTCCGGGTATTCGAAATTGGTTCCACGCATGAACCCTTCTAGATGGACTTTAGGTGGAGTGCAACTCTCTGCATTAAGAAATACCTCAGGCTGGTGTGTTTTTTGAAGAAGACTAGCCCCACCCCAGGGAAGGAGGTAAGCAGTTACAATCACTGGGGTTCCTAACAACAAGACACCCCAAATCCCCCAGTGATTTTTAGTTTCCTTCTGCTTCAATCCCTTCTCTGCTTACGCAAGGGGAGGGGTTAACGATTCCACGCATCAGATTCTTCTTTTTGCAGATGGCAATATATATATAATATATTAGGGATGCACCGAATCCAGGATTCTGTTCGGGATTCGGCCTTTTTCAGCAGGATTCGGATTTAGACGAATCCTTCTGCCTGGCCAAACCGAATATGCAAATTAAGGGCGAGGAGGGAAATTTCATGAATTTTTGTCACAAAACAAGGAAGTTAAAAATGTTTTCCCCTTCCCACCCCTAATTTGCATATGCGGGTTCGGTATTCGGCCGAATCTTTTGCAACGCATTCAGGAGTTCGGCCGAATCCAAAATAGTGGATTCGCTGCATCCCTATAATATATTGTGCACCCCGACATCAATCCCTTTGCCCTTATTTTAGCAGCATTTCTCACAAAGGTGATTTTTTTAATGTTTGTTTATACATATATATGTATACCTCCGTTTAACAAAAATCTTTATTTTCCACCATTAAGAAGAAAAAGTGTTTTTAACCTGTGCAAGCTCCTGGGACAGGCACCACATGTGGAGGTTTTTATTAAAGTGTATATGGCATAAATATATATTTTATTTGCACTGTTTTAGGTTTTAAATATTATTTTTTTTTCTACCCAAGATGAGTGCATACCCCTCCCCCAATCCCCTCTTTATTTCATGGCAGAAACAATACAAACCCTGGTTAAAACGTGTTTCCATAGTCACTGTAGATAATTTGTAGCACATTATACACACAATCTTACCATAAATTATTATGTAAATCCATAATTTTTTGTTACCAACAGTATGCAAGCTCTGGGGACAAACCCTTCCCCCCCCTTTCCATCACCACAGAAGAAATTGCCCTTCTTTGTATCTATTTTTTTATTACGAAAAAAAAATAAAAAATAAAAATAAAATATATATACTAATTGGTTCTTTCTATTTTCAGAGGTTACTGTATCCAAACTGTCCATTGGTATAAGACTTTTATGAGTGTAAATAGTTTAGCCTCCCCTTTAACATCTGCCTCTCTCTGCCTTGTACACTGAGTTCTGATCAGTATTTTTACCCGACAGCTGTTACATCTCTCCCGGCGTCCGTACAACGATCTTGTCTTTCCATTTGGGGTTTTTTTTTTTCGTTTTCATGTAAATTTTGCACAGTGACTTGTTCATATGTAAATATTTTACTTTCAAAAATGAAGTTTTTAATTGCTATTGTTTTATATAGGATTGAAAGAAAATTAACGCCTTTATTAAAAACGAATTTATCTGTACGGTCTCCTGTGTCTGCTTTACCCGGAACTTTGGTATAGGAATTGTTATATATTGGCAGCAAGGTATAAAGGTGTAAAAGTAGAAACACGGGGAGTTGATCACGAGAGCTTGCAATCTATGAACAATTGACATATTATAGGGAAACAACTGGTGATTCTTCATGGTATGGTTTCTTCTGACCAAGCCAAGATGGTCAATGAATAGACTTCACCATCAGATGGGTCTTTAGGCAACATTTGGAGGGAAGGGAGTGATGCAGGGAGTTGGAGAAACGAGCTTGAGTAGTTATGAATAATAAGAGAGGTAAGGACAGAAGATCAGCATATGGGAGGGGGAAGACATTTGAAACCAGAGCTACGTGGAACAGGCCTTGAACGGTAGTGTTAAATTGACTATACACCGCTTCTTGCATCCAAGTGGGGAGACTGGAGAGGCTTGGCCAAAGAGCGGGTAGTTCAGCCCTAGGGTTGTTGAGGAAGATGGGAGTAATTCATCAATGAAACAGGTAAGTACCAGCTTAAAGGGAAAGGTTGGTGGATCCTCGGCTAAGGGTATTGGAGAGAGAGAGAGAGAGAAAAGAAGGCGATTAGGCACAATGCCATGGGTGCAGGGTGTAGGGTTGGAGTAGAGTCTGATGACTTTATCTTCACCTGTAGGGGGCATTACAGGGCTTTGCTTTTGTTAGGGTGTTGGCACACTGGGAAATTAGTCACCAATCGACAAATCTCTGCTACTACGGGCGACTAATCTCCCCAAATGCCTTCCCACTGGCAAGAATGTGAATTGCTGGCAGGTGGCATACTTAGGTTTGAAGCAATATGTATGTCATCCCGTCGGCGATTCGCATTCTTGCCGACGGAAATCTCTGTAGTAGCAGAGATTGTGACTAATCTACTGGTGTGCGACCACCCTTAAGGGACTGAATTTACTTTTAGGATGATTTAGAGGGAGACAACCTGCAATTGATTTTCATTTTCTTTTTTAGTTCATTTTTATTCAGCAGCTCTCCAGTTTGCAATATCAGCAATCTCGCGCCTAGGGTCCAAATAACCTTAGCAACCATGCACCGATTTGAATAAGAGACTGGAATTTAGGACTAGGAGTGGACCTGAATAGAAAGATGAGTAAAGAAAAGTAGCAATAAACATAAATGTGTCGCGTTTGGTTTTTTAGATGGGGCCAGTAACCCCCCACTTGAAAGCTGCAGAGAGACTGAACAAGTGCGCAAATAACTCAAAAACTATTAAAAAAAAAAAATCTGTTGAAAACTGTTCGTTCTATAATACTTGGAGATAAAGCATCCATTTAAGCGAGGAGCTGACACAGAGGGTGGAGGGAGCTCATGAATGTGACAAACAGAGCTAAATTCCTGTATCACTACTCATTATATGAGCTTAAAGGGGGCCTGACCAGTCAAGGGGTGAAAGTTTAACATCCCTAATAGAAGGTGCTAATGAGGAGGGGGGCAGTTGCAAGTAACTCCTTGCAGGTGCATGTAACAATATAGACAGCAGCCCTTTCCCTGCTTGGATCTACCACAACTAATAAAGATTTTTGCTACTGCTGTGCCCACTCTCGAAACTAAAGGAAAATGTCTCATAGAAAACCCTGCCTTATTTCTCCCAGGCTTAGAGTTTACTATTAAAAACTTTGCAACAGATTATGAAAATAATTTAGATTAACAAGACAATAACATTACACTAGGGATACGAGTCACTTTTATTACTCTACTAACATAACATTGAATCTGCTTGTATTCTCTGTTTGTACCATTAGATGGCAGGCTAAGACTAAGATGGCAAGACTTTAAAGAAAAGTTATAGTCTCCGCTGGTTTGCCAGCTCCGTATATAAACCATGATCATTCTTATTATTTATATAGCGCCAGCAAATCATGCAGCCTTTTCCTTCACTGTGTATTAGTACTTATGGGCAGGTGAGCTGCAAAGATTACAATTACACAGGGAATAAAGCATGCGGTTTTCACAGGGGTACCCAGGGCACAAAATAATAAGGTTACATATATATATATATATATATATATATATATATATATATACATACATATATACATACATACATACATATATACATTAGCTTAACCGTCACCCTGTTATAGTTCCAGGGGTACCCAGGGCACAAATAAGCGCTCACCCCAAATCTCCCCCTAACTGGCCTTCAGACTGGGCCCCCTTAGCTCATAAGGTTACAGAAATATAGAAACATTGGGGTAACAGTCACCCTGCTATAGTTCAAGGGGAACCCAGGGCACAAATAAGCCCTAACTGAAAAGATAGAATAAAATGTTCTACTTCCTTCATAAATTATTTCATTAGGGTTATTAACCCCTGGAGCTAAGACCCATCCAGGCTATCAGGGTTTACATGCGTTACTGACCTTAATTAAAAAGTACAAGAGACAAAATGAAAACTGTAGGTTTATTCATTTTAAAGCTATGGAGAAGGATTTTATTTATCAATATCAGCACTCGCTTGGATAGCCCCGCCTCTGCCCCATTAAAAGGACCCTCCCCAATCCTTTAAAAGCCACGCCAACACCACTTCTATGGTGTCTATTTATTCCTCCTGGTTTCAGTGATCTGCTGGAAGCAATATTTCTTTTGCTTTTAAACCTTTGGAAAACGTTTCATGACTGGAAATGGCACCTGGTCTTCTGAGATTCTTCCCCCTGCAAATTACCTAATATCCTGGGCTCTTCAGTTTTCTTCTGCTGGAAAAGGTAGGAAAATGCAGTTATGGTATACTTGATCCCAAGTGCATTCCAGGCTGACCTCCATGACTTCGACTAGTGCTTTCCCCTATCCGTGTGCCCTCCTGGTCTGCCTAAAAGCATCTGGTGTGTGGCCTTGCACCATTTGTATTTTTGCTGCTGGGTGATGGAGGTGGATGGTTAAACAATCCTTCATTGGGAATTTAGTTTATGACCTACAGGCCCAAATTTGTAGAAAAGCCAACAAGGCCAGGGCCTAGGGAGGCACAAATTTAGAGGTGGCATGCACTAAGGACTAAGAGCACAGGCAATTTTGGCTGTTATTTACATCTATGAGGGCCCTGTGCTCCAAACATAGGAACAAAAAAATGAGCATACATACAATCCTTGAGGGGTGGAATGGGGATCGACTGAAGACACCGGTCTCCAGGCACCCCTCCATTTCCTTTTGGTTTGTTCCCCTGTGTGGGGAGATATTTAAATGGAGTCAAAATTCTGCCCCCACCACCTCCCTCACAATTTTCTTTTCTAAGGTTATGTATCAAGAGGCATTTAAAGGGGGTTAAAAAATGGGCCTGGCACCCCACAATCATTAAACTTTGTGCTGGCACTCAGGTTACCACTTGTCCATTTTTTACTAGGACAGCCCTGTGTTCAAAATATGAATCAGCCAATGGGAGATTGCCATGTCAAAACCCAGCCCCCAATGTCAGACACGCCCAGGTCATCACCCACCCCTCTCCCTGCCGGCCGGGTTACCGTCTCCGCAGGCGGTAGCAACCTTAATTAGCACTACAGAGAGGTAAGATGATGGTTTGTTACATACCTGTAGTTTGTTGCACACCCTGCCTCTCCGTATTGTGAAAGCCTGGTGCTTGGTGAAGAAGACTTCGGTATCCTCCAATAAAGGTAAGTATAGTGGACACAACCGGCACACGGGTCAAAATTCAAGCAGGGACAAGCCTTTGCTGCGTTTCGGGGTAAACCCCTTTATGCATGCTTGACAAAGGGGTTTACCCCGAAATGTTGCACTTTGCAAATAAACGCAGCAAGGGCTTGTTCCTGCTTGAATTTTGACCCGTGTGCGGGTTGTATCTATTATTGTTACATACCTGGGCAGCATCAGCTGAACAAACGTGGTATTCAACTATTGGTCTGGCGTTTCCCAGTCTCTACATGAATTTCCAGGGTAAGGCACCAGTCCTGTGTTATGGTTATTTGCAGACACACTGGGTAATGCATCAAAACTTTCAGTTTCTCTGCATTGGGTTATAGCAGTTAGTGCAGAGTGTAATAACCACTAAGATCTTGCTAATTGGATGCTAATTGGATGCACATCAGAGTAGCCTTGGCTGAATGTAATCAGCTAGAGGTGCGGTGAAACCTTGGCTTTCTAGAGTGTAGCACAGATTTCTGAGCCAACCACTACCCTTACAAACTCTTCTCTAAGTTTGTGTATTAAGAGACATTTAAAGGGGGATAAAAATGGCCCAGGCATCCCACAATCTTTAAACTTTAGGCTGGCACCTATGGTTGCCACCTCACCCCCTTTAAAACCAAACACTTATGGAATCCACAGCCTGCATGGCTAATTAGCAATTCATTTAGATGCATGGTTGCACATTAAATCAATTCAGTGTGAAGCCATGCATCTAAATGAATTGCTAAATAGCCATGCAGGCTGTGGATTCCATAAGTGTTTGGTTTTAAAGGGGGTGAGGTGGCAACCATAGTTGCCACTTGTCCGTTTTTTTTACTAGGACAGCCCTGTTTTTGAAATATGAATCAACAAATTGTTGATTGCCATGTCATACATGCCCAGACTATCACCCACCCTCTACCTGTTGGTATCCACCCACCTCTAACATAACCCAGCCCGGTCGCCGTCTCCGCAGACGGTAGTAACCCAAGTTAGCATGGTGAACTACAGGAAGGTAAGTTGATTGTTTATTACATACCTGGGCAGCAACAGCTGAATGTACGTGGTATTCAACTATGGGTCTGGTGTTTCCCCTGTCTCTATATGAACTTCCAGGGTAAGGCACTAGTCCTGTGTTATGGTTATTTGCAGACACTCTGGGTAATGCATCAAACCTTTCAGTTGCTCTGCATTGGGTTAGTGCAGAGTGTAATACCCATTAAGAACTTGCTAATTGGATGCACATCCGAGTAACCTTGGCTGAATGTGATCATGTAATCAGCTAGAGGTGTGGTAAAACCATGGCTTTGTAGAGTGTAGCACCAGCCTTGGAGGTAGAAGTAAGTTCTGGTTTTATCAGAAGTCCTACTCTGTTAGGGGTCTTTGAGTTTTCTGGTGCCTTAAGCTGTTGGTTTTAGGAAGCCACCAGCATTATAGGTGTTTTGTGTCATTTATTCTGATACTGAAAAGGTGAATAATATATTAAACTTCCAACATTCTGTAAGCCATGCTCTGGGGGTTTAGGAGTTTTTTTGCTACCAGCAAGTGAACACAAACGGTTGTGATCAGACAGACTTCATAATAAGTAATTATCAATTGTCAATCTGAATGAATTTCAATTAGTTACCATGTATTTGGGCTGTGTATATACTATATTTCAATGTGACCAAATCGGGCTGTATGCTTCTCAGGAATTACTCATCAGTGGGTATGATTTCTTGTATATATTATGCAGTGATTTTGGAACCCCCTTAACATGTAAAGTTAGGCTGCAAATGACTGATATTGGTTTATAGTGTCCAGCAACCATTTGGGTGGTAAGCATACCTAAAGCATCAGCTGACTGAATGTTGCTGTACTGGGCAATTGCTTGCTGCTATATTCATCTATATATCTGTGCCCTATGCCTAGGGCTGCAGCAGAATTAGTGGTTCACTGTGTCCTGTGGTTGGTATGCTCTAAGCGGTTAACTGAGTTTTGTAGGCCCTTTGCAGTATTCTAATGCCAGGCAGTATGTGCCCAGCTCTAGGGTTCATTGTGCAGTGGGATAATAGTCTCTGGGAAGCGGCTGTGGGATAGCAGGTATAGTAGGGAGAGATGGTGCCTATAGTAACAGTGGGATAATAGTCTCTGGGAAGGGAGTGTGACTGTGGGATAGCAGGTATAGTAGGGAGAGATGGTGTCTATAGTAACAGTGGATAATAGTCTCTGGGAAGGGAGTGTGACTGTGGGATAGCAGGTATAGTAGGGAGAGATGGTGCCTATAGTAACAGTGGGATAATAGTCTCTGGGAAGGGAGTGTGACTGTGGGATAGCAGGTATAGTAGGGAGAGATGGTGCCTATAGTAACAGTGGATAATAGTCTCTGGGAAGGGAGTGTGACTGTGGGATAGCAGGTATAGTAGGGAGAGATGGTGCCTATAGTAGCCTTTATAAGCAAAAGCAGACTGGGGTGGGGGGTATTTGTGCAAGTTGCATCAGCTTACCGTTCATGAGACCAACCCATTTCAGGACTTTGATCCCAGATTGGCAAACCCACTGCTAAGTCTCCTGCAAGAATTTAATCCGAAAGGGCCAGCTATGGGGCAACAGCTAGGGGGTGCAGGAGAGCAGGCAGCCAAAATCGTCAGAAGAGCTCAATGCTGAAGGGGAACAGATTTGTCATTGTACGCATATGAAAGGAGTGACAGTCGGCTGGGTTGCCTAGTGCCCGGCACTGCTGGTCCCACATATCTCAGGATTTGTCAAGGCAACTCAGGTGATCCACCCTGATCATCTGTTGCTGGATTTGTCTGTGTTCCAAGGGGCTGAAGTCAAGTGGGTTGGTTGTGCTTTCCGGCACTCTGGAATGAGACAGTCCAAAGAGAGTAAGTTGAGCTTGAGTTGCAGGTAGATAAAGATCCACTAGCATCAATAAGAGAAGTTGGTAATAGAATTTTCAAAATTCGAAAAACAATGAATAAGAAGCACATAGAAAAGAGACAGAAAGAAATGGTGCATTAAAGAGTGAGCGCTCTTGTAAAAGAGAGAGGTGGAGGGTGAGCCAAGTGGTCAGGGGAGAGATTTAGATGACTATTGTCTAGAAATAAAAAGGCCAATTGTCACTAGAACACAAAATCCACACAAAGAGCAGGTGCTGTTAACAGGTTACAGAAAATACAGAATCGGCAGAAAAACAGGACACAGAAAACAAGTTCACCTGCTGCAGATCAGGCAGTGATCTAATGAAACAGAAGAATTGGCAGATCATAGTGCATTTGTAACAGTACAAGTTATTGTAGGGACCTATAGGATCTATTAGGCTCCTATAGAGTTAATTCCCTACCTTTGCTTAAGTTCTCTTTTCCTCTGTTATTGGGCCAAGCCCTTCTAGCTGGTAAAGTGTAACATCTACACCTATTGGACAAAGAGTGTAATGACACTCCCCTGCCACACTGCTATATAGTGCTGTGTAGGGAGTGGCCTCTTCCTCTTTGGCTCCTGGTGTCTGTGCTGCTAGGTGTTTCCCATTGAGCCTGGGATCACCAAGGCCCCAGTAAGCCATTTACCCCAAAGGGACCTGTACCTTTGGTGCTTAAGTCGGGAATAGGGATGTAGCGAACGTCGGAAAAAAAGTTCGCGAACATATTCGCGAACTTGCGCAAAATTGCGAGCGGTTCGCGAACGGTTCGCGAACCCCATAGACTTCAATGGGAAGGCGAACTTTAACATCTACAAAAGACATTTCTGGCCAGAAAAATGATTTTAAAGTTGTTTAAAGGGTGCAACGACCTGGACAGTGGCATGCCAGAGGGGGATCAAGGGCAAAAATGTATCTGAAAAATCTGCCTGTGTGTGCTTGGAAGAGATAGTGTAGGGCGAGAGCTGTTAGTGATTTCAGGGACAGATGATAGTAAGTTTGCTGGCTAGTAATCTGCGTGATACTGCTCTGTATTGGAGGGACAGAAGTCTGCAGGGATTTGAGGGACATTTTAGCTTAGGTAGCTTTGCTGGCTAGTAATCTACTGTTCTCTTTAAACAACTGCCATACGTTGACCTTGTAGGCATTGTTTGCCCAGTTTTTTTGGACGCAGCCACTGAAGCACAGTTGCCAGAAAAAATATGCCATATAAATGCTGAAAATAGTCATTTTTCGCCATACGTTGACCTTGTAGACATTGTTTGCCCAGTTTTTTTGGACGCAGCCACTGAAGCACAGTTGCCAGAAAAAATATGCCATATAAATGCTGAAAATATAAATTTTTTTGGTTGCAGCCACTGAAGCACAGAGGCCAGAAAAATTATGCCATATAAATGCTGAAAATAGTCATTTTTCGCCATACGTTGACCTTGTAGACATTGTTTGCCCAGTTTTTTTGGACGCAGCCACTGAAGCACAGTTGCCAGAAAAAATATGCCATATAAATGCTGAAAATATAAATTTTTTTGGTTGCAGCCACTGAAGCACAGAGGCCAGAAAAATTATGCCATATAAATGCTGAAAATATAAATTTTTTTGGTTGCAGCCACTGAAGCACAGAGGCCAGAAAAAATATGCCATATAAATGCTGAAAATAGTCATTTTTTGCCATACGTTGACCTTGTAGGCATTGTTTGCCCAGTTTTCTTGGTCGCAGCCACTGAAGCACAGTTGCCAGAAAAAATATGCCATATAAATGCTGAAAATAGTCATTTTTTGCCATATACGTTGAGTCAAGGTATGGCAAAAAATGACTATTTTCAGCATTTCTATGGCATATTTTTTCTGGCCTCTGTGCTTGAGTGGCTGCGGCCAAAAAAACTGGGCAAACAATGCCTACAAGGTCAACGACGTTGACCTTGTAGGCATTGTTTGCCCAGTTTTTTTGGCCGCAGCCACTCAAGCACAGAGGCCAGAAAAAATATGCCATAGAAATGCTGAAAATAGTCATTTTTTTGGTCGCAGCCACTGAAGCACAGTTGCCAGAAAAATTATGCCATATAAATGCTGAAAATATAAATTTTTTTGGTTGCAGCCACTGAAGCACAGAGGCCAGAAAAATTATGCCATATAAATGCAGAAAATATGCATTTTTTTGGTTGCAGCCACTGAAGCACAGAGGCCAGAAAAATTATGCCATATAAATGCAGAAAATATGCATTTTTTTGGTTGCAGCCACTGAAGCACAGAGGCCAGAAAAATTATGCCATATAAATGCAGAAAATATGCATTTTTTTGGACGCAGCCACTGAAGCACAGTTGCCAGAAAAAATATGCCATATAAATGCTGAAAATAGTCATTTTTCGCCATACGTTGACCTTGTAGACATTGTTTGCCCAGTTTTTTTGGTTGCAGCCACTGAAGCACAGAGGCCAGAAAAAATTAAACCAGTAGGGTTTGCACCCTAGTTTGTAACGGTGGCGGAGGGAGGAGGACGCTAAAGGACAGCTGTGTGTGGAGTCATGAGGCTTGAAGAGAAGGACAGCTGCATAGAAGTCAGAACAAGTCTTCCGGCGTGCAGTAACCCTCCGAGATCCACCCCTCATTCATTTTAATAAAGGTCAGGTAATCGACACTTTTGTGACCTAGGCGAGTTCTCTTCTCAGTTACAATCCCTCCTGCTGCACTGAAGGTCCTTTCTGAGAGCACACTTGAGGCTGGGCAAGACAAGAGGTTCATGGCAAATTGTGACAGCTCTGGCCACAGATCAAGCCTGCGCACCCAGTAGTCCAGGGGTTCATCGCTCCTCAGAGTGTCGATATCTGCAGTTAATGCCAGGTAGTCCGCTACCTGCCGGTCGAGGCGTTCTTTGAGGGTGGATCCCGAAGGGTTGTGGCGCTGCCTTGGACAGAAAAACATTTGCATGTCTGACGTTACAGACCGGCCAAAGGGCTTTGTCCTTGCAGGTGTGCTCGTGGCAGGATTACTGGCACCTCTGCCCCTGGAATGTTGATGAGTTCCTGAAGTGACATCACCCTTAAAAGCATTGTACAACATGTTTTGCAGGCTGGTTTGTAAATGCCGCATCTTTTCGGACTTGTGGTATGTTGGTAACATTTCTGACACTTTATGCTTGTACCGAGGGTCTAGTAGCGTTGCGACCCAGTACAGGTCCTTCTCCTTAAGCCTCTTGATACGGGGGTCCTTCAACAGGCATGCCAGCATGAAAGACCCCATTCTCACAAGGTTGGATGCAGAGCTATCCATCTCCGCTTCCTCATTATCAAGGACTGCATCATCCACGGTCTCCTCCCCCCAGCCACGTACAAGACCAGGGGTCCCCAAAAGGTCACCACTAGCCCCCTGGGAAGCCTGCTCCTGTTGGTCCTCCTCCTCCTCCTCCACAAAGCCACCTTCCTCCTCTGACTCCACTTCTGGCACCTCTCCCTGCGTTGCAGCAGGTGCCTGGGTTCGTTCTGGTGATTGCGACCATAAATCGTGCGCTTCCAGCTCCTCGTCACGCTGGTCTACAGCCTCATCTGTCACTCGTCGCACGGCACGCTCCAGGAAGAAAGCGAAGGGTATTAGGTCGCTGATGGTGCCTTCGGTGCGACTGACCATATTTGTCACCTCTTCAAAAGGTCGCATGAGCCTGCAGGCATCGCGCATAAGCACCCAGTAACGGGGGAAAAAAATCCCCAGCTCTGCAGATCCAGTCCTACCACCCAGTTCAAAAAGGTACTCGTTGACGGCCCTTTGTTGTTGCAGCAGACGTTCCAACATAAGGAGCGTTGAATTCCAGCGAGTCTGGCTGTCAGAAATCAAACGCCTGACTGGCATGTTGTAGCGCTGCTGAATGTCAGCAAGGCGTGCCATGGCTGTGTAGGAACGTCTGAAATGGGCCGACACCTTTCTGGACTGGGTGAGAACGTCCTGGAATCCTGGGTACTTGGAGACAAAACGTTGGACTATTAAATTTAACACATGTGCCATGCAGGGCACATGTGTTAAATTTCCCAGTCTCAACGCTGCCAACAGATTGCTTCCATTGTCACACACCACTTTTCCGATCTGCAGTTGGTGTGGGGTCAGCCACCGATCGGCCTGTGACTGCAGAGATGACAGGAGTACAGATCCGGTATGGTTTTTGCTTTCCAGGCACGTCATCCCCAAGACAGCGTGACAACGGCGTACCTGGCACGTCGAATAGCCTAGGGGGAGCTGGGGGTGCACAGGTGTGGAGGAGGAGAAGGAGGACCCAGCAGCAGAGTAAGAAGAAGAAGAGGAAGAAGACGAGGTAGAGAGCGATGGAGGAGTAGAGGTGGTGGCAGAACCGCGTGCAATCCGTGGCGGTGACACCAACTCCACTGTTGTTGTTGTTGTTGAGCTACCCATTCCCTGCTTCCCATTCCCAGCCATTACCAAGTTCACCCAGTGGGCAGTGTAGGTGACATACCTGCCCTGACCATGCTTGGAGGACCATGCGTCAGTAGTCATATGGACCTTTGGCCCAACACTAAGTGACAGAGATGCGGTAACTTGGCTCTGCACATGTTGGTACAGGTGTGGTATTCCCTTTTTAGAAAAAAAATTGCGGCTGGGTACCTTCCACTGCGGTGTCCCAATTGCTACAAATTTGCGGAAGGCCTCAGAGTCCACCAGCTGGTATGGTAAAAGCTGGCGGGCTAAGAGTGCAGACAAGCCAGCTGTCAGACGCCGGGCAAGGGGGTGACAGTCAGACATTGGCTTCTTACGCTCAAACATGGCCTTCACAGAAACTTGGCTGGTGGCAGATGACTGGGAATGGGAACAGGTGGTCAAGGTGGAAGGCGGAGTGGAGGGTGGTTCAGATGGGTCAAGGAGAGCAGAGGTAGAGCAGTAAGATGCTGGACCAGAAGGAGTGTGACTTTTAGTTTGCCTGTTGCCTTTGAGGTGTTGCTCCCAAAGTGCTTTGTGCTTGCCGCTCATGTGCCTTCGCATAGAAGTTGTACCTATGTGGCTGTTGGGCTTACCAAGGCTCAGTTTCTGACTGCACTCATTGCAAATTACAATGCTTTTGTCAGAGGCACACACATTAAAAAAATCCCACACTGCTGACTTTTTGGAAGTGTGCGATCTGGCGGTAACAGTAGAAGTTGGCGGCATTGGCGGCAATGGCGGGTGCGTTGGCCGGCTGAACACAGGTGCCGATACATGTTGTTGCCCTACTGATCCCTGCGGGCTGGCCTCCCTGCTTCTTCTAAGTCTTATTCTCCTACTGCCTCTCTGACTCTCCGTCTCTCCATCTGAACTACCCTCCTCTTGCTCTCTTCTACTAGGCACCCACAAAACATCAATCTCCTCATCATCATTCTCCTCAGATGCATCAATTTCTTCTGACACATCACAGAAGGAAGCAGCAGCGGGGACCTCCTCCTCCTCCTCATCACTCATCATTATGTCCATCTCTGTCGTGTTCTCTGCCAGAATTAAATCTGGTGTAACGTCCTCATCTCCTTCATCTTCTTCTGCCAATAATGGTTGCGCATTACTCAGTTCAAGAAACTCATGGGAAAATAACTCCTCTGACTCCAGTGAAGATGGGGCACCGGTGGTGGAGGAAGTGTTACGTGGGGTGGCCATAGCAGTGGAGGATGAGGAGGATGTTGTGGTAAAGTTAGAAACGGTAGAGGATGGGGTGTGCTGTGTAAGCCAGTCAACTACCTCTTCAGCATTTTGGGAGTTCAGGGTCATTGGCTTTTTAAAACTGGGCAATTTGCTAGGGCCACAGGATTGCATAGCAGCACGGCCCCTAGCACGGCCTCTGCGTGGCGGCCTGCCTTTGCCTGGCATTATTTTTAAAAAAACAACAACAACAAAAACTCAGTTGGTTTTTCTGGAAACGATAATACACACAGCTAGATGGCAGTTTGAAGAAAACAGTGTGCAAATAATGCCTACAAGATCAACGTATACACTACTACAGCGGTGGATACGGATTACGTAAAATATATGAATGCTGCTTGAAAAAAAGTAACTCAAGTGGTTTTTCTAGAGACGATAATATTATCAATATTTAGACAAAATGTGAACAAGCTCACACAGCTAGATGGCGGTTTGAAGAAAACACTGTGCAAATAATGCCTACAAGGTCAACGTATACACAGCGGTGGATACGGATTACGTAAAATATAAGAATGCTGCTTGAAAAAAAGTCACTCCGGTGTTTTTTCTGGAGACGGTAATATTATGGATATTTAGACAGAATGTGAACACGGTCACACAGCTAGATAGCAGTTGGTTGAATAACACACTGGGCAAAAAATGCCTACAGGGCAAATAATGCCTACAAGGTCAACGTATACACAGCGGTGGATACGGATTACGTAAAATATAAGAATGCTGCTTGAAAAAAAGTCACTCCGGTGTTTTTTCTGGAGACGGTAATATTATGGATATTTAGACAGAATGTGAACACGGGCACACAGCTAGATAGCAGTTGGTTGAATAACACACTGGGCAAAAAATGCCTACAGGGCAAATAATGCCTACAAGGTCAACGTATACACAGCGGTGGATACGGATTACGTAAAATATAAGAATGCTGCTTGAAAAAAAGTCACTCCGGTGTTTTTTCTGGAGACGGTAATATTATGGATATTTAGACAGAATGTGAACACGGGCACACAGCTAGATAGCAGTTGGTTGAATAACACACTGGGCAAAAAATGCCTACAGGGCAAATAATGCCTACAAGGTCAACTTATACACTACTACAGCGAGGGATACGGATTACGTAAAATTTATTATGGCTGCTTGAAAAAAGTCACTCCGGTGTTTTTTCTGGAGACGGTAATATTATGGATATTTAGACAGAATGTGAACACGGGCACACAGCTAGATAGCAGTTGGTTGAATAACACACTGGGCAAAAAATGCCTACAGGGCAAATAATGCCTAAAAGGTCAACTTATACACTACTACAGCGATGGATACGGATTACGTAAAATTTATTATGGCTGCTTGAAAAAAGTCACTCCGGTGTTTTTTCTGGAGACGGTAATATTATGGATATTTAGACAGAATGTGAACACGGGCACACAGCTAGATAGCAGTTGGTTGAATAACACACTGGGCAAAAAATGCCTACAGGGCAAATAATGCCTAAAAGGTCAACTTATACACTACTACAGCGATGGATACGGATTACGTAAAATTTATTATGGCTGCTTGAAAAAAGTCACTCCGGTGTTTTTTCTGGAGACGGTAATATTATGGATATTTAGACAGAATGTGAACACGGGCACACAGCTAGATAGCAGTTGGTTGAATAACACACTGGGCAAAAAATGCCTACAGGGCAAATAATGCCTAAAAGGTCAACTTATACACTACTACAGCGATGGATACGGATTACGTAAAATTTATTATGGCTGCTTGAAAAAAGTCACTCCGGTGTTTTTTCTGGAGACGGTAATATTATGGATATTTAGACAGAATGTGAACACGGGCACACAGCTAGATAGCAGTTGGTTGAATAACACACTGGGCAAAAAATGCCTACAGGGCAAATAATGCCTAAAAGGTCAACTTATACACTACTACAGCGGTAGTAAAATAAAAAAAAAGTTAAATAAAAAAAGAATGAATATTAAAAAAAAAAAATTAAAGTTGGTGCTGCTGAACTACTAGGAGCAGCAGATTAGCACACCAGTCCCACTCCCCAACACTGCTAGACTAATAGCACTGGGCTCTTATAGTAGTAGTAGTAGTAGTAGTAGTAGTAGTAGTAGTAGTAGTAGTAGTAAAACAACAAAAAAATAAATAAAAGCAGTCCTTACAAGGACTATTGCTATTGCAGCAGTCAGCAGATGAGATCAGAAGCAGGACAGCTGCCCACTGCAGCTACATACAGAGCACTGCAGTAGAAGGTAGATTACTAGCCAGCAAAGCTACCTAAGCTTAAATGTCCCTCAAACCCCTGCAGACTTCTGTCCCTCCAATAACAGAGCAGTATCAAAACGATTACTAGCCAGCAAACTTTCAACTGTCCCTGAAATCACTAACAGGCAGCAGCTCTCTCCCTACACTATCTCTTCAGCACACACAGGCAGAGTGAAAAAAAGCTGCAGGGCTTCGGTTTTTATAGGGAAGGGGAGTGGTCCAAGGGAGAGCTTCCTGATTGGCTGCCATGTACCTGCTGGTCTGGGGTGAGAGGGCAAAAAAAAGCGCCAACAATGGCGAACCCAAAATGGCGAACGTCGCGCGACGTTCGCGAACTTCCGGCGAGCGCGAACACCCGATGTTCGCGCGAACAAGTTCGCCGGCGAACAGTTCGCGACATCTCTAGTCGGGAACCAGGCAATCCCGTGAATGAGGATTAGCTATCATTAGGGCAGATCCTGTTATAGTCTCTCTAGGAGAGAGAGATAGCTAGATTTTAGTAGCATGAGCAGTTCTGCGCTCCAACAAGGAGAATAGCAGGGAGTAGCCTCCCAAAGGCTTTTAAGGTGCCTTTAGTGTAGGGAACTCAGTGATAGGGAACTCAGTTCGCAGAGCACTGCCTGACCCCTACTTGATCGATCCTGTTTCACTTTGGTCGCTGGTCTTTGGGAGTGAGATATTCTTCCTGTGTGTTTGACTTGAGGAGTGACATCTGTACATGCTGCATCATCATCAATGCTATCCTGTCTCCTCTGTGATATGCTAACTCCTACTACAGCTCCTGCGTGAGTAAACCTGTGGTCAATTGCTTTGCATATTTTGTGCTAATAAACCATCACACTGTTTCACTTTTTAAAGAACCTCCTGGCGTCCATTATTCTATCTTTTACACTTATATGCCTGTGGGTTGTAGTTATACACCATCTTAAAGGGGAAGCTTCCATTTAGCGAAGGCTCCGCCCTGAGTGTAGTTTCACAGTGTAACCCATGCTCATGCACTAGCTGGACACCCTTAACCCCTAATTGGCGGGATAGGCCAGAAAAGCGTTACATTATATAGAATGTTGAATGTTTTTAGTAAACCACAAGGTTTGTGAGAACAGCTGTATGCAGAGAGTTGTAGAAGATGTCAAAAACAGGATTACACTACTCTCTTCCCCCTCCTTTCCGTTTAAACAGAAAAACAAAATTGTAGTTAGTGATGAGCAAATTAATTCGCCAGGCACGAATTTGCCCCTTTTCCTGCCGGCAAATAAATTTGCGGTTTGCTGTGAAAATTCACTGGCGCCAATTTAGATGATAAAGGCCCTGTGCAACTGTGGGGTCTGCTTCCTCTATAGTTACACCACTGGACAGTTAGATCCAATATATCTTAGAATATGTATTGGAGCTCACTCTATTAAAATCACGAGACATCATGTCTCTCTACATGCAGGATTTGTGCAAGAGGCAGTTATTTTATTTGTACTGGAATTGGCTATTGGAGTGAGCTCTAATAAATCTGTTCGTAAAGGAAGCCCCCCTATAAAACATATTTGATCTAACTGTCCATTAATATATGTTGCCCAACGCCTGCAAGAAGACAGAATGAAGAGAAACCGGTGCTGAGAGAGGAATAGTGTTATTTCAGAAACAATGCAGAATTTAATTGATTGTATTTAGAAAGTTTCTTGTTTCAGTCTGGGAAAGCTTATTTCCATTTTCACGATAGTTCACCTTTTTAAAGTAGACCAAACTGATCTTAAATACCAAGAACTGATGTTACTTTGATCTTTTTTGTTTTATAGATGTTTAAACATGGATGTAACAGCTGCATTAACTGGAGAGCAAACAGATTTGAACCTTGATAATCATCAGACCGGACGTCCGTTCAAAGAATAAAGGTCTGGAATTCATTCAGTGGTGGGCTGAAAATGTAAATGGACATTCCTTTGTATAAAAGAGTTAAAATTGATATGGATTTTATAAATGAATATTTATTTAGGTTTTCTTTAACTGGTTTTACAGATACACTATTATAATATTGGTCATGTGACTGCTAGGGATTGTCACATGAGGTGTAAACTGCCAGTGAGTTTTAGAGCACAGGCAGCACAACAGACCATTGGATGGAAATCCTAATAGAAATATTTTATGACTTGGGATATAGAGGAGATTTGTTGAATTATGGTGGAAGGACACATTTTACAAAAGATTTCAGGTACTAACTTCAGTAAATTGATGATCTGTTTGGGGGTAGTAGGAATGTATATACTCGGTGCAGGTATTCACGGAGGAGATCTTATTGGACAAGTTACAGATTTGTAAATCAGTATATCCTTTAAATCAAGGGGTGGAATGTAACAGTGGTTTTCATATAATTGATTTCATAATGCTTTATAATAAGAGACATCTACTTTGATTAATCAAATCCTAGGTAAGGGTTGGGGCAGATTCGGGGAGATTTAGTCACCTGGCGTCTAATCGCCTCCTGCGTGACGACAATCTCACCGAACTGCCTTCCGCCTGCTTGAATGAAGAATCGCCTGCGCTAATGCACTCGTGGCGCTTCGATTTCTGAAGTCGCCCGAAGTTGGAAAGTTCAAACCACATTGTCTTTGTTCTCTGTATTTTGCTGGGTAAATAGTAAAGGCTTAATCCTTTATCCTTCATATTTTATTAATATTTGTTACTAAGGTTAATTTAAATTTTTAATTGAATAAAGGGTTCACTCACGTTATTACATTTGCCATAGTTGGCAGGATTAACCCTACTGATGCTGTGAAGTACAGTAACAACTTTTTGAAAGATGTTGTACAACTTAATAAATATTAATAAAGGGTCCATCTCTTTATCACAGCTTGCTATTAAATCTTGGGATATTATTATACATGGAATTGCCGCTGTCCTCTTGCTATAACATCAGAGGTTGTTTATACATGATTGTCATCCTGCTGTGTGTTCTGGAGGTATTATAAATGGTTTTGCAACTGTCATTCTGCTATATGCTCTGGGAATATTTATACATGGTGGTGCCATCCTGCTATGTATTGTAGGAGTATTATTAATGGTATTGCCACTAATCATCCTGCTGTATGTTCTGGGGATAAACATGTAACTGTCACGGTTATCCTGCTATATGCTGCCATTCTTCAGCACAGAATTACAACTGTATTATCCTGCTATAAAACATGGGTGTATTAATCAATGGAATTGGTATTGTGTCATCCTGCTATGTATTCATACATGAAATTATCATTGCATCAACTTTCTAAAACATCCTAGAGTACTTATACATTGTTATCCTGCTATGCGTTCTGGGGGTAATATACATGGAATTACTGTAATCCTGCTATAATATCTGAATATATTTATACAGGAAATTGTCACTACATCATCCTGCTTTATATTCTGGGGATATTTATACATTGAAATGTCATTGTATCATCTTGCTATAACAAGGGTACTTGTACATGGCATATTCATCCTCTTATTGTTCTGGGGTAAATTATACATTGAATTGTCACTGTCATTTTGCTATTTGTTTTGGGGTTTTATATCTATATCTATCTATCACTGTGTAATGGGGAATTATCACTGGCACCTTACTATAACATCTGGAAGTATTCATACATGGAATTGCCCCTGTGTTATCCTGCTATGTATTATGGGGTATTCTATATGGAAGTGCCATTGATACAACCTGCTATAACAACTGAGAGTGTTTATGGAGTTTCCACTGTCATCCTGCTATGAGTTCTTTGATTATTTATACATTAATTTGCCACTATACGATCCTTCTATGTGTTCTTTGGATATTTAAATATGTAATGGTCCCAGTCATTTGTTCTGGGGGTATTTATGCATGGAATTATCATGGTTTCATCCTGCTATAACATGAGTTTAGTTATATATGGAATTACCACTGTTATCCTACTATAACATACTTTAATTTATCACTATACCATCCTTCTATGTGTTCTTTGGATATTTAAACATGCAATGGTCCCAGTCATTTATTCTGGGGGTATTTATGCATGGAATTATCATGGTTTCATCCTGCTAGAACACATGAGTTTAGTTATATATGGAATTACCACTGTTATCCTACTATAACATCTGAAGATGTTTAAACATGGAATTGCCACTGTCCTCTTGCTAGTAGTTCTGGGGTATTGTTACATGGAATGGTCACTGTGTGATCTTGCTATGTGTTCTGTGGGGTATTATCCATGAAATCTACATGGTATGATCCTGTTTTGAGTTCTGGGGGGTATTTATACATGGATTTAACACTGTGTCATCCTTCTAAGAGTTCTCAGGAAATTTAAATATGGAATATCAATTGTGTCATCCTGCTATTTGTTCTGGGAGTATTTATACATGCAGTTGGCCGTGTCAACCTGCTATAACATTCTAGTGTATTAATACATGAAATTACCACTCATTCTGATACGAGTTCTGGCGGTATTTATAAATGGGATTGCTACTGTGTCATTATGTTGTGTTCTGGGGGTATTTATACATGGAATTGTCAGCGTCATTTGGGGGCATTTGTGTATAAATTGTCACTGTGTCAATTCTCATTAAGTGTATGTAAGTTAATGCTCAATAACCATAGGATTAATTATTGATCCTACATCTTTGAATAACTTGCTATAAATGTTAATACAAATTATTCACATTAATAAAAGGTACACCACCTTTATTACATTTGGCAGGATTAACCCTTTTGTTGTACAGTAATAACTTTGCAGAAATCGTTACATTTATAGTACAACTTTATACAGTAACATAACTAGAGGGGGTGGGCCCTGGCGCGGGAGGTGCAGCCGGGCCCCCGCCCCCTCTGTACACCCGGAAACACTGAAGAAGTCAGCAGCAAGCTGCCGGGGGGGGCCCTGGCCCAATCACTCCCCCGGTAGTTACGCCACTGACTTTGTATGAAAGTGTAATGGCATGTGAAGGCAAACAGAATGTTGAAAGGAAATGTTCTGCTGATTGATAAAGTTAGAGGGGTAGATAATCAAATTAGCACCCTTCCTATGTGGGCTAGTTACGGATGTTGGACCCACATCTCAGGATTTGTTACGGCCCCTGCAACTCTCATTGGATGACTCGCCCTGATCATCTGTTGACCTTGGATTTGTCGTGTTCCAAGGAACTGAGGTACTCGGCACAAGTGGATAAGCTGTGCTTTCAGGCACTCGGGCTGGTCTTCCGAAGAGAGGCAGTTTAGCTTGAGCCGCAGGCAGATATTCACTAGCCTCAATGCAAGAATAATTGTACTTCTTAGAAACACCACGAGAAGTTGGTAATGGCATTTTCAAAATTTGTGGTGAATACAAATAAGCACCATAAAGTCAGAAAAATTTTGACTTTAAGAGTGAGAGCTCTTGTTAAAGTAGTCGGGGGGGGGGAGATTTAGATGATCATTTAGAAATAATAAGGCCAACTGTGATTAAAACACAGAGCAGGAACTGTTAACAGGCATCAGTAATTAGTTTAGTTATTGGAGCGAGCTAATTCATCCGTTAAAGCCCCCCCCCCTATAAGATATTGGATCTAACTGTCAATGAATATTGGACGCCCAACTGCTGCATGAAGACAGAATGAATAGAAACAGATGCTGAGAGAAGAATAATTAAGATAAAACTTAATTATTTCAAAAACCATACAGCATATTTTGGTCGGCGAATCACAGGCTTTTTTTTTTTTTTTTTTTTTGGATGCCAAAGCATTCTCGCCAGCGAATTTGTACGAAGACAGACTTCAAATGAGGCGCTGTTTCACAAATTTTTCACCATTTTGAGGGAAATTTGCTAATTTTTCAGCGAAACGCCCCAAATTCCCCCATCAATAATCTTAAATGCTAAAATCTGATGCTGCCTTGATCTTTTATGTTTTATAGCTGCATTAACGGAGACAAGTTGATTGTGAAACAATGGACAGCAAACAAAGATTTGGATCTTGATCAGACTGGACATCAGTTTAAAGAATAAAGGTCATTGAATTAATTTAATGGGGGGGCTGAAAATGTAAATGGACATCGGTTTATTCTAAAAGAAAGTTAAAAATAATGTGGATGGTTTTTGACTGGTTTTACAGACTGAAATGTGTATGCATGCACTTATAATATTGGTGATATGACTCTTATGGATTGTCACATGAGGTATAAAGTGCTAGTGAGTTTTAGAGCACAGGCAGCACAATGAAGCACCACTGGATGGAAATCATAATAGAAAAACAGAGGGGGAGTAGTTAAACTGAGGGAGTGATTCCAGACTCTAGATAGAAATAAAAGGAATGTTCAAATGTAGCTTATGTTGATGTACTTTGTATTTTCCATTTAAAGACTAAAGAATCTAATTGTTTAATTTTTTTTTTTAATTACAGGCATCAAGAGTTTATTCTTTTGATAAATTATTTTTAAAATACTTTTGTATAAAGTTTTAATACATGTTTTATTTTAAAGAGCTGTGGTAGACGGTGGCGCTGCTGCCACAATGTGAGTTGAGAAACCCTCTTCAGGTTGCAGTTGCCCACAATTTAGCAGGGGCAAAAAAGCCACTCATGTTAACTTTAGGAGCTGAAAACGTTTTTTAAATTGGAATTTTTGCTCTGCTAGTTCAATTGCACTTCAGAAATGCGGCCCCACTACACTTGCTCCGGCACTGGAAATTGTATGCACTGGTGGAACAGAACAATATCCTAAACACCACCTCAGAAAATGCCCCTGGTGGTAGAACAACTAACAATGAAAGTTGTAAGTTTTCGGAAACATTTTTTGTTTATGTTGAATGTGTGTGCGTGGGCCCACATGAATGTGTTTGTCTTGTCTTTAAATGTGACATTGACTTAAAAGTAAGAGACCGGTGAACATTAGAAAATTAGGGGCAGACTTATCAAGGGTCGAATTTCGAAGTGTAAAATACTTCGAAATTCGAACATTGAATTGAACCCTACGAAATTCATAGGATTTTTATCATCATGCTATCTTATTCCAATCTTAGTACTTCAAATCGAACGATTTTATCGACGATCCTACGATTTTACTTTGAATGCCAAAAAAGTAGAAAATTGCTCTGGAAGGTCCCCATAGGCTAACCTAGCACTTCAGCAGGTTTAAGTTGGCCAAGTATTGAAGTCGAAGACAGTACTTCGATAATCGAATAGTCAAACTATTTTTACTTCGAGACGAAGTCTAAGGAAATTCGAAGTCGTAGTATCCTATTCGATGGTCGAAGTATTCAAAAAAATTACCTCGAAATTCCAACTTGTTGTATTTAGATAAATTCACTCAACCTTCGTAAATCTGCTCCCTAAAGTTGCGTAAACGGATCTTAAATGCTAAGAACTGATGCCTGCCTTGATCTTTTGCTTTATAGATGTTTAACATGGCTGTAACAGCTGCATTAACTGAGACAAGTTGATTGTGAAACTGGACGGCAAACAAATATTTGGACTTTGATAATCATCAGACCAGGCTTCCATTCAAAGAATAAAGGTTTGGAATTCATTTAATGGTGGGCTGAAAATGTACATTAACTGAAATGTGGACTTTTAACTAAATATTTTGGTTTTCTTAAACCGGTTTTACAGACTGAAATTTGCATGCACTTATATTCTAGGTATTGACTGTTCGGGATTGTCACATGAGGTGTAAAGTGCCAGTGAGTTTTAGAGCACAGGCAGCACAACAGAGACCATTGGATGGAAATCCTTATAGAAGTATTTGGGATATAGGTGAGATTTATTAAATATTTTGTGTAATGTGTCCTTCCACCAGAATTACAGGTACTTATTTCAGTTCATTGATTATCTATTTGGGTAGGAGGAATGTATATACTCAGTGCATGTATCCGCATATGAGATCTTATCAGACAATTTACAGATTTTGTAAATCCGTATATCTTTTAAATCAAGGGGTGGAATGTAGCAGTGGTTTTCTCAATTAATTTCAAAATGCTTTGCAATATATACATCTGCTTTGATTAATCAAATCCTAGGTAAACAGTAGATTTTGTGACAGTTTTTGTCAAAAGTTCAAGCCACAATGTGGCTGGGTAAATAGTAAAGGCTAAAGCCTTTAGCCTTCATATTAGTTATTAATATTTGTTATCTTAAAAAAATCTTGGGATATTATGCATGGAATTTCCACTGTCATCTTGTTATACGTTGTGTTGTATACACTGTAATTGTCACTGTCATCCTGCTATATTCTGCTAGAAGTTCTGGGGATATTTAAATATGGAATTACCACTATTAACCTGCTATAAAGTGTGTGTGTTCTATGGGTGTAATACATGGAAATGCCATTGTTATCCTGCTATAAAATCTGGGGTTATTTATACACTGAATTGTCACGGTCATCCTGCTGTGTGTTCTAGGGGTATTCTAAAGATATTGCTATGATGTCATCCTGCTATGTGTTCTGGGGGTATTTATACATGGAACTGTCATCCTTCTATAACCGCACATGGTGTTTGTTCATAAAATTGTCACGGTCATACTGTTGTGTGTTCCTGGGTATTATACATGAAATTGCCACTTTGCCATCCTGCTACAAGTTCTGGGGATATTTTTACATGGAATTGCAACTCTGCCATCCTGTTATACGTTGTGGGGTTTACATTTAATTGTCACTGTGCTCCTGCTATGAGTACTGGGGATATTTAAACATGGAATTACCACTATTAACCTGCTATAAAACCTGGGTGTATTAATACATGGGATTGGTACTGTCATCCTGCTATGTATTCTGGGAATTGTCATTGTATCATCATTCTAGAGTACGTATACATGGCATTTCCACTGTCATCCTGCTATAATAACTAAATGTATTAATACAGGAAATTACCACTAGATCATCCTGCTATGTATTCTGGGGGTCGTTATACATGGAATTGTTATTCTATCATCTTGATATAACATCTTGGGGTTCTTGTACATGGCATTGGCTCTTTGTCATCCTCTTATGTGTTCTAGGGTAATTTATAAATAGTCAGTCATTCTGCCATGCTCTGGGATTTAATATATGCAATTGCCACTGTGTCATCCTGCTATGAGTTCTGGGGGTATTGCACATGGAATTATCACTGTCCTCTTACTATAACATCTGGAGGTATTTATACATGGAATTGCCACTGTGTTATCCTGCTATTTGTTATGGGGGTATAATGTATGGAAGTGCCATTGTTCCATCCTGCTATAACATTTGAGAGTTTATATGTTAACATGTTTATATATGGAATGTCCACTGTCATCCTGCAATGAGTTCTGGGATTATTTATACTTGGCTTTACCACTGTGCCATCCTTCTATGAGTGCTCTGGATATTTAAACATGGAATGGCCACTGTTATCTGATTTGTTCTGGGAGTATTTTTACATGCAATTATCACTGTTTTTATATATGGAATTACCACTCATCCTACTATAACATCTGAAGGTGTTTATACATGGAATTGCCACTGTCATCCTGCTATTGAGTTCTGGGGGTATTTATACATGGTTTTCCACTGCGCCATCCTTTTGCGATGTTCTGGGGGCATTTGTGTATTGTCACTGTCAATTCTCATTGTGTGTATAGATTATTGCTCAATAACAGTTCATCAGAAGGCTTACTTATTGATCCTGCATATTAACTTGCTATTAGTTACAACATTTATAGTGCAACTTTGTATAAGTGTAATGGCTTGCAAAGGGCAAACAGAAAATTAAAAGAATTATTCTGCTGGTTGATAAAGTTAGCGGGTAGATGATAAAATGACCACCCTTCCCATGTGGGTTTGTTATGGATGCTGGACCCACATATCTCAGGATTTATTAAGGCATCAGCAACTCTCTCGGGTGACCTGCTCTGATCATCTGTTGTTGACTTTGTATTTTTCAGTGTTCCAAAGAGCTGAGGTCCTTGGCACAAGTGGGTTGGTTGTACTTTCAGGCACTCGGGAAGACCATCCAAAGAGTCCGTTGAGTTGCAGGCAGATCCACTAGCCTCAATGAGAGAATAATTGCAACCCTTAAACAGTGAGACGTTGGTAACAGAAATTTCAAAAACTGTTGTTAAAACAATAAGAAGCGCCATAGAAAAGAGACAAAAATAAATGGCGCATTTAAGAGTGAGAGCTCTTGAAAAAAAGTTTAGCCCAGTGGTTAGAGAGAGACTCGCATGAAGATTGTTTAGAAATAATCAGGTCAATTGTGACCAAAACACAAGTCACACAAAGAGCTGGTGCTGTTAACAGGCATCAGGAATTTAGTTTTACAGAAAATACAGAAGCCATAGGACACTGAGAAAACAAGTTAATCTGCTGCAGATCAGGCAGTGATCGAACAAATGAAACAGAAGAATTGGTAGATCATAATGCAACTGTAATAGTACGCTCTCTGCCCCCTCCCTTCTCTGTTTAAATGGAAGAACTAAATTGTAGTGTATATTAATGTAATGGTTTTTTGTTTTTTTTCTGTTTCAGGATTAAAGAATCCAGTCATCTTTGTTTTAAAATTGTTAAAGATTTTTTTTTATTTTTGATTCACTATTTTTACAAATTTTTTTTAACGGTCACTGAATATCATAAACCCTACTCAATGAATATATGATGCCCAACTCCTGCAAGATAACAGAATGAAGAGAAAAGAATGGTAAGAGAGGAATAGTGAGGATAAACTTGATTTCCGAAACAATGCAGAATTTAATGGATTGTTAAAGAAAGTTTCTTTCTTCAGTATGATAAAGCTTATTTCCATTTTTGCAATAGTTCCCCTTTAAAGTAGACAAAACAGATCTGAAATGCAAGAACTGATGCTGCTTTGATTTTCTTTGCTTTATAGATGACTAACAGCTGCATTAACAAATGAGGTGATTTTGAAACAATGGACAGCAACAAGATTTGGACCTTGATATATCATCAGACTGGACATCCATTCAAAGAATAAAGGTCCTTGAATTAATTTAATGGTGGGCTGAAAATGTAAAATGTTTATTTTAAAAGAAAGTTAAAATTAATGTGGACTTTATAACTATAGGTTTGCTTTTACCAGTTTTACAGACTGAAATTTGCATGCATACACTTATAATATTGGTCACATGATGAATGTTCGGGATTGTCACAAGAGGTATAAAGTGCTAGTGAGTTTTAGAGCACAGGCAGCACAATGGAGCACCACTGGATGGAAATCATAATAGAAAAACATTAGGGGAGTATTTAAACTGAGGGAGTGATTCCAGACTAGACAGAGAAATAAAAGGAATGTTAAATTGTAGTGAATCTTAATGTATTTTCTGTTTTCAGGATTAAAGAAATCTGATTTTGTTAATATAGTACAGGCAGAAATTTTTTTTGTTCCATTACTTAGACAAATTTAGTTAGTTTTTGTATAAAGCCTTTAAGACATTTTGGTTTTTGTTAAAAAGTTAGAGCTGTAGTAGACGGGAGCGCTGCTATCACAAGGCAAGTTGAGAAACCCTCCTTAGGCGGCAGCAGGGCCGCCATCAGGGGGTCACAGGATTTTTAGCTTTGAGGGGGGCCCGGCCACGCCACAATTAACAAATTTCGCCAGCGATATTTACATTGCGTACGCATGATGTCAGTATGCATGGACGCAACTCTATTTAAACCGCCGGCAGCCTGCACACACAAGATTGAAGACGCATCTGGAGAAGGAGCTTCTTCCTGAAGATGCGGAAGACACCGCTGGAGGAAGAAGACTGCACAGAAGTTGCCACTGGAGACCCCCAGTTGCAGGTAAGTGCCACTGACCACCAATGTGAGCCCCTGATCCCACCATGCAGTGCCATCAACCACCAATGTGGGCCCCTGAAGCCCCAATGTCAGCCCCTGAATCCCCCCAAGGAAGGGCCCCTGATCCCCCCCCCCATGCAGGGCCCCTGAACCATCAATATCCATATGACCTGGAAGGGGAGGGCGTGGTTAGGGGAGGTGTGGTTAAGGGAGGCGTGGCAAGGGTCCCAGAATTTTGTTGTGTGGGGCCCTGTGATTTCTGATGGCGGCCTTGGGCGGCAGTAGCCCATTAGGTGCAAAAAGCTGCTCCTGGTAACTTCAAATTTTTAAATTGGACTTTTGTCTCTCAACATTAGCAATGCAGCCCCCTACACTGGAAATTGTATGCACTGGTGGAAGGGGGCAGCACCTCAGAAAGTGTCCCTGGTGGTAGAACAACTAACAATGAAAGTTTCTAAAACATTTTTTGTTTAGTATGTATGTTTGATTGTGTGTGTTTGTGGGCCCACATGTATTGTTTGTCTTGTCTTAAATGTGATGGTGACTTAAAGAGACTGGTAAATATTCTTAGCAACATTAGAAAAGTTTTTATTGGTAATATGACTGTTCGGAATTGTCAAATGGAGTATAAAGTGCCAGTGAGTTTGAGCACAACAGAGACCATTGGATAGAAATCCTAATAGAAGTATTTTATGACTTGGGATATAGATGAGATTTGTTAAATCTTTTGTGAAATGTGTACTTCCACCAGAATTACAGGTAATAAAATCAGTACATTATCTGTTTGGGGTAGTAGGAATGTATATACTCAGTGCATGTATCCATGTATGAGATCCTATTAGACAAGTTACAGATTTGTAATTCAGCTTTTTTTTTTTTTTTTTTTTTTAAATCAAGGGGTGGAATGTAACTGTGGTTTTCATATAATTGATTTCATAATGATTTACAATATATACATCTGCTTTGATTAATCAACTCCTAGGTAAAAAGTAACAGATTTTGTGACGGCTTTTGTTCAAACCACAATGTCTTTGTTCTATGTATTTTGCTGGGTAAATAGTAAAGGCTTAATCATTTTATCCTTCATATTATTAAGGTTAATATATAATCTTAATTTAATAAAGGTTTCACACCCTTTATTACATTTGATGTGAAGTACAGTAATAACTTTGGAAGATGTAGAATTTATAGTACAACAATACATATTAATACAGGGTCAATCTCTTATTACATCCTGCTATAAAATCTTAGGATATTATTATACATGGAATTTCCAGTGTGTCATATTATTAGTGTTCTGGGGGTATTAGACGTGGAAATGCCATTGTTGTTCTGCTATAAAATCTGGGGATAATATTAGGGATGCACCGAATCCAGGATTCGGTTCGGGATTCAGCCTTTTTCAGCAGGATTCGGCCGAATCCTTGTGCCTGGCTGAACCGAATCCTAATTGGCATATGCAAATTAGGGGTGGAGAGGGAAATCACGTGACTTTTTGTCACAAAACAAGGAAGTAAAAAATTCCCCCTTCCCACTCCTAATTTGCATATGCAATTAGGGTTCGGTATTCGGCCGAATCCTTCGCAAAGGATTCGGGGGTTCGGCCGAATCCAAAATAGTGGATTCGGTGCATCCCTAGATAATATACTGTACATGGAATTGCCACTGTCATCCTGATGTGTGTTCTGGGGTATTTATACATGGAATTACCACTGTCATCTTGCTGTAACATCAGAGGGTGTTTATACAAGGAATTATTACTATCGTCCTGCTATAGCTCTGGGGATATTTATACATTGTAGTGCCATTCTGTGTTCTATGAGTATTATTGCCATTGTCATCCTGCTATGTTCTGGGCTTATATATGTAA
Source organism: Xenopus petersii (assembly GCA_038501925.1). NCBI lineage: Eukaryota > Metazoa > Chordata > Amphibia > Anura > Pipidae > Xenopus > Xenopus petersii. Next base: position 106,522,425 of record CM076689.1, on the reverse strand, counting down.
TTGTCACACTCATCCTGCTATATGCTGCCATTCTGCTATGAGTTCTGGGGATATTTAAATGGAATTACCACTGTATTATCCTGCTATAAACCATGGATGTATTAATAAATGGTATTGCTACTGTCATTCTGCTGTATGCACTGGGGATATTTATTCACGGTAGTGCCATCCTACTTTGTATTCTGGCAGTATTATTAATGATATTGCCACTGTTGTCCTGCTATATGTTCTGGGGGTTTATATGTAATTATCACTGTCATCCTGCTATTCTGCTAGGCATTCTGGAGATATTTAAACATGGAATTACCACTATTATCCTGCTATAAATCATGGGGATATTAATAAATGGAAGTGGCACTGTCATCCTGCTATGTATTCTGGGGTATTTATACATGGAATTGTCATTGTATCATCTTTCTATAACACCCTAGAGTATTTATACATGGAATTGCCAACTGCTAGAATATCTGAATATATTACTACAGGGAATTGCCTCTGCATCATTCTGCTTTTAAATATGGGGGTATTAATATATTTAACAAATTCCGCAGACAGACGACACTTCTGAATGGATTTATTAGGAAAGGGCTGCTGTATACCTTCTAACGCGTTTCGGGATTGTATCCCTTAATCATATTTATATATTTAATTGTCATTGTATCTTGCTATAAAATCTTAGGGTACTTGTACATGAAATTGTCACCTATCATCCTCTTATGTTTTCTGGGGTAATTTATACATTGAATGGTCTGTCATTTTGCTATGTTTTTGGGGTTTTATATATAATTGCCACTGTGTCATCCTGCTATGAGCTCTGGGGGGTATTATACATGGAAGTGCCACTATGCCTCTTAAGAGTTCGGGGGATATACGTTGAATTTTCAAAATACCAACCTGCTATGAGCTCTATGTATATTTAAACATGAAGTTGCCACTGTGTCATCCTGCTATGATTTCCAGGGGGTATTATACATGGAATTATCACTGGCATTGTACCAGAACATCTGAAAGTATTTATACATGGAATTTTCACGGTGTCATCCTGTTATGGGGTATTCTATATGGAAGTGCCATTGTTTCATCCTGCTAGAACATCTGAGAGTGTATATATGTATATGTGTGTGTGTGTATATATATATATATATATATAGTTGCCACTGTTATCCTGCTATGAGTTCTTGGGTTATTTATACTTGGATTTACCACTATTCCATCCTTCTATGAGTTCTGTGGATATTTAAACATGGTATGGCCACTGTCAAACTATTTGTTCTGGAGGTATTTTTGCATGTAACTATCATTCTTATCCTGCTAGAACACATGAGTGTATTTATATATGGAATTGCCACTATGATCCTACTATAACAAATGAGGGTGTTTAAACATGGAATTGCCACTGTCATCCTGCTATGAGTTCTTGGGGTATTGTTCCTGGAATGGTCACTGTCATCTTGCTATTTGTTCTGGGGGGTATTTATATATGGCTTTGCCACTGTGCCATCCTTCTCATGCCATTTAAATATGAAATATCCATTGTGTCATCCTGCTATTTGTTCTGGGAGTATTTATACATGCAATCCTGCTATACCATTTTAGCGTATTAATACATGAAATTATCACTCATTCTGAGTTCTGCCAGTATTTATCCATGGAATTGCTACTGTCTCAACATGCTGTGTGTTCTGGGGTATTCATACACGGAACTGTCTGTCATTTGGAGGCATTTGTGTATAAATTGTCACTGTATAAATTCTCATAATGTGTATGTAAGTTACTGCTCAATAACTGTAGGCCTAACCATTGATCCTGCATATTTTATAAACTTGCTATTAATGTTAATACAAGTTATTCATATTAATAAAAAGTACACCACCTTTATTACTTTTGGTGTAGTCGGCAGGATTAACCCTTCTGATTTCTGTTTAGTACAGTAATAACTTTGCAGAAATTGTAGCGTTTATAGTGCAACTTTGTATGAAAGTGTAATGGCTTGTAAAGGGCAAACAGAATGTTGAAAAAAAATGTCCTGCTGGTTTATAAAGTTAGTGGGGTAGATGATCAAATTACCCCCCTTCCTATGTGGGCTAGTTATGGATGCTGGACCCACATCTCAGAATTTAAGGCATAAGCGACTCTACCTGATAGTCTCTTGTTGACCTTGGATTTGTCGTGTTCCAAGGAACTGAGGTCCTCTGCACAAATGGGTTGGTTGTGCTTTCAGGCACTCAGGAAGACCATCCAAAGACACAGTTTACCTTGAGCTGCAGGTAGATAAACATTCACTAGTCTCATTGAGAGAATAACTGCTCTCCTCAAACACAGTGAGAAGTTGGTAATAGACTTTTTAAAATTTTGTGGTGAAAACAACTTATAAGAAGCACCATAAAAAAAAAACAGAAGGAAATTATGAAATGAAGAGTGAGAGCTCTGGTTAAAGAGGGGGGGGGGGTCAGTAGTCAGGGGGAGAATCAGGTTGTTTAGAAATCTGTTAAGAAAGGAAGCCCCCCTATAAGATATATATTGAATCTAAATGTGAATGAATGACACCCAACTCCTGAATGAAGAGAAAACAGATGCAGAGAGAAATAAAGATAAACTTGATTATTTCAGAAATACAGAATATTTAATGGATTGTATTTAGAAAGTTTCTTGTTTCAGTATGATGCTTATATCATCTTTTTGTGATCACCTTTAAAGTAGACAAAACCAATCTTAAATGCTAAAAACTGATGCTGCCTTGATCTTTTTTATGTTATAGATGTTTAACATGGCTGTAAAACCTGCATTAACTGAGACGAGTTGATTGTTAAACAATGGTCGGCAACAAAGATTTGGACTTTGATAATCAGACCGGACAGCCGTTCAAAGAATAAAGGTCAAATTCATTTAATGGGGGGCTGAAAGTGTAAATGGGACATTGGTTTATTATATAGTTTAAATTAATGTGGACTAACTGAATATTTAGGTTAACTGGTTTTACAGACTGAAATTTGCATGCATTTATATTATTGGTAATAAGAATGTAAGGGATTGTCACATGATGCTAATGATGCTAGTGAGTTTTAGAGCACAGGCAGCACAATGGAGCACCACTGGATGGAAATCATAATGGAAAAACAGAGGGGTGAGTAGTTCCAGACTCTACACAAAGAAAACAAAAGGAATGTTCAAATGTAGTCTATGTTAATATAATTTGTTCATTTGCGGTTTCAGGATGAAAGAATCTGATAATTTTTAATTACAGGCATCAAGAGTTTATTTTATAAGTTTATTTTTTAAGAGTTTATTTTTTTTGGTCCATTATTTAAATTTTAATTTTGATGCCTTTTTAAAACCTCTATTTTGTTAAAGCTTTAAAGGAGAAGGAAAGTAATTTACCACTTGGGGTTGCCAAATGTTAGGCACCCCAAGTGATTGCATTTACTTACCTGAAAACCCAGGCCATTGCTCCTATCGGCAGAAAACGGCACCGGCCCGGGGTTTTACCTGTGAGTACCATAGAGCGCTCGCTCCTCTTCCAGTTTCTTCCTTCTTCAAATTTTCCGGGGCAGATGCATGTGCAGTAGAATAAAATAGCAGACTTTAGTTAGTTAAAGTTTGACTTTTACTGTAATGTGCAGCCTCAAGAAGAAAGAAGCCGGAAGAGGAGCGATACATGGTGCTCGTTGTAATAACCTCGGGTCACTACTGTGTTCTGCTGACAGGAGCACCAGGGTTTCAGGTAAGTAAATACATTCACTTGGGGGTGCCTATCAATTTTCCTTCTCCTTTAAAGAGCTGTGGTAAATAGTGGAGCTGCTGCCACAATGCGAGTTGAGAAACCCTACTCAGGTGGCAGTAGGCCACAATTTAGCAGGGGCAAAAGCCACTCCTGGTAGGAGATTAAAATCCCTGTTTTTAAATCAAAATTTTGGCTCTGCTAGTGCAGAGTGTGCAATTGCACCCTTCACACTAGCAATGCCCCACTACCCCTGCTCTGGTGCTGGAAATTGTATGCACTGGTGAAAGGGGGCAGCATAAATGAAACTAACAATGAAAGTTGCAAGTTTCTAAAACATTTTTTGTTTAGTATGTTAAGTATGTGTGTGTGTGTGCGTGGGCCCACATGAATGTTATTTATGTTTTGTTTTGGTATGACTTTATAACTGAATGTTTAGGGTTTGGTTTACAGACTGAAATTTACATGAATACACTATTATAATATTGGTAATAGGATTGTTCAGGATTATCACATGAGGTGTAAAGTGCCAGTGAGTTTTAGAGCACAGGCAGCACAACAGAGACCATTGGATGTAAATTCTAATAGAAGTATTTTATGACTTGGGATATAGATGATATTTGTTAATGTGTCCTTCCACCAGAAATACATGTACTAAATTCAGTACATTGATTATCTGTTTGGGGTAGTAGGAATGTATATACTCTGTGCATGTATCCATGTATGAGATCTTACCGTATATGACAAGTTACAGATTTGTAAATCAGTATATCCTTTAAATCAAGGGGTGGAATGCAACCGTGGTTTTCATACAATTTATTTCACAATGCATTACAATATATACCTCTGCCTTGATTTCTCAAATCCTAGGTAAAAAGTAGCAGATTTTGTGATCGCTTTTTGTCCAAAGATCAAGCCACAATGTCTTTGTCGTAGTTGGCAGGATTAACCCATCTGATGCTGTGAAGTACAGTAATAACTTTGTAGAAGATAATAAATATTACAGGGTCCATCTCTTTATTACATCCTGCTATAAAATCTTTAATATAATATTATACATGGAATTTCCACAGTGTCATCCTGTTATGTGTTCTAGGGGTATTATAGGTGGAATTGTCAAGGTTATCCTGCTATAAAATCTGGGTTATATATACATGGAATTGTCACTGTTATCATGCTGTGTGTGTTCTAGGGGTATTATAAATTTATATTGCAACTGTCATCCTGCTATATGTTCTGGTGGTATTTATACATGGAACTACCACGGTGTCACCCTATGACATCAGATGGTGTTTGTACATGGAATTGTCACTGTCATACTCTTGTGTTCTGGGGTATTATACATGGAATTGCTACTTTGCCATCCTGCTACAAGTTCTGGGGACATTTTCTGCATGGATTTGAGACTGTGCCATCCTGTTAAAACATTCTGGGGGTATATTTGTAATTGTCACTGTCATCCTGCTATATGCTGCCATTCTGCTAGGAGTTCTGGGGATAGTTAAAAATGGAATTACCTCGGTATTATCCTGCTATAAAACCTGGGTGAATTAATACATGGCATTTGTACAGTCATCCTGCTATGTATTCTGGGGGTATTAATAAATGGAATTGTCATTGTATCAATCTAACCTCAGAGTACGTTACATGTCACTGTCATCCTTGTGTTCTGGGGTAATTTATACATTGAATTGTCACTGGGTCATTCTGCTATTCTGGCATTTTATATATGCAATTGACTGTCATCCTGCAATTAGGTCTGGGGGTATTATACATGGAATAGTCACTGTAATCCTGCTATAATGTATGTATTAATACAGAAAATTACCACTACATCATCCTGCTATGTATTCTGGGGGTATTTATACATTGAATTGTCATTGTATCATCTTGCTTGAACATCGTAGGGTACTTGTACATGGCATTGTCTGTCATTCCCGTGTTCTGGGGTAATTTTACAAATTGAATGGTCGCTGTTATTCTGCTATTCTGGGGTTTTATATGCAATTGTTACGGTCATCCTGCTATGAGCTCTGCGGGTATTATACATGGAAGTGCCCTCTACAAATTTTGGGGATATATTTTTACATGGAGTATTTATACATGTAGTTGTCCGTCTCATCCTGCTATAACATTCTACTATATTACTACATTAATTTACCACTGTGTCATTCTGATATGAGTTCTGGCAGTAATTATACATGGAATGGTCTTTTATCTTGCTATAAAATCTGATGGTATCTATATATGGAATCGTCATTGTCCTCTTGCTATTTGTTCTGGGGGCATTTGTGTATAAATTGTTGCTGTTGATTCTCATTGTGTGTGTCCGCTATTGCTCAATAACAGTTCATCAGAAGGCTTAATCATTGATCCTGCATATTTTATTAACTTGCTATTAATGTTACAAGTATTTATATTGATAAAGGTACACTACCTTTTTCATTACATTTGGCATAGTCGGCAGGATTAAACCTTCTGATGCGAAGTACAGTAAAAACTTGGAAATTGAAGAATTTATAGGGCAACTTTGTATAAAAATGTAATGGCTTGCGAAGGGCAAACAGAATGTTGAAAGAAAATGTTCTGCGGGTTGATGGAGGGGTAGATGATGAAATTAGGGTCCTTCCCATGTGGGCTTGTTATGGATGCTGGGCCCACATATATCTCAGGATTTGTTAAGGCATCCGCAACTCTCTCAGGTAACACACTCCGATCATCTGTTATTGACTGTATTTGTCGGGGTTCCAAGGTGCGGAGGTCCTCGGCGGTTGGTTGTGCTTTCAGGCACTCGGGAAGACCATCCAAAGAGAGGCATTTGGCCTGCAGGCAGATCCACTAGCCTCAATGAGAGAATTGCAACCCTCAGAAGTTGGTAATAGAAATAGAAACTATTAATAGAAAGCACCATAGCAAAAAGAAAAATTATTAGCCCAGTACTCCGGGGAGATTCTCATGAAGACGGTTTAGAAATAATAAGGTTAACTTTGACTAGAACACAAGTCACAAAGAGCAGATGCTGTTAACAGGCATCAGGAATTTAGTTTTACAGAAAATAACAGAAGCAGCAGAACAACAACAAGGACACTGAGAAAACAAATTCTCTCTTCTGCAGATCAGGCAGCGATCAAACTAATGAAGCGGAAGAATTAGTAGATCATAGTGCAACTGTAATAGTACAAACTATATAGAATGTACAGAACAGCTGTATGCAGAGAGTTGTAGAAGACATCTGTCGAAAACAGGATTACACTGCTCTCTGCCCCTCCCTTCTTTGTTGAAACAGCAAAATAAAATTGTAGTGTATCAATGTAATTTTTTTTTTTTCTGTTTCAGGATTGAAGAATCTAATTATATTAAGTAAAGGCATCAAAGTTCCCCCCACACTTTTTTTTTTTTCCATGCAAGGTCTTTCAGACATGTCGATTTCTGAAAGTTCAAGTTCTAAAACCGTTTAGTTGTGTGTGTGTGTGTGTGTGTGTGTGTGTGTGGGCCCACATGAATGTGTTGTGTTTTGTCTTGTCTTAAATGTGATGTTGACTTAAAAGCATGAGACTGACTGACTATTATTGACAAAGTTAGAAAACTAAAGGGGAACAATCATGAAAATTAATCCGCATACTAAAGTAAACTTTCTAAATCAATAAAAGATTAGTTTCTGAAAAAATAAAGTGTATCTTCACTATTCATCTCTCGGCATTGGTTGCTCTCCATTCTGTCTTCATGCAGCAGTTGGGTGTCAGATAATCGTGGACAGTTACAGTGGTGTAACTAGAGTGCAACGGGTTCCCCCGCAAAAAAACCTTCAGAGGGGCCCGGTATACTTCGATCCCCATTCCCCCATCTATGTCCCAGGTCAGCTTATGTCCCCCTTCCTCGCAGGCAAGAGTTAGATCCAATAATATCTTATACGGAGGGGTCTCCTTTGGCCTAGAATATGTATTAGAGCTCACTATTAAAATCACCAGCCATCATGTCTCTCTACATGCAGAATTTGTGCAAAAGGCAGTTATTTTGTTTGTACTGGAATCAGTTATTTGAGTGAGCTCTAATACATCTGCTAGGAAAGGAAGCCTCCCTAGAAGATGTATTGGATCTAACTGTCAATGAATATATGATAAAAAATTTGACCGATCCGACTTACCTCAGTTTTGTTGATTAGAAGCCGACAGTAATTATCCTGTGACTGGGTGCAAGGAACTCTCGGCGTCCCAGGCTGCATGTATAGGACGGAAGGAGGAGACGTAAAGCTCCGCACACGGGACCGTGTGTTAAAAGCCAAAATCTTTATTGAATATATGATGCCAGACTCCTGCAAGAAAACAGAATGAAGACAAACAGATGCTGAGAGAGGAATAGTGAAGATACTTGAGTTCAGAAACAGTGCAGAATTTTCAATTGATTGTACTTGGAAAGTTTCTTCAGTATGATGAAGCTTATATTAATTTTCGCAAGAGTTCCCCTTTAAAGTAGACAAAGAAGATCTTAAATGCTAAGAACTGATGCTGCCTTGATCTTTTTTTGTTTTATAGATGTATGACATGGCTGTAACAGCTGCATTAACAGAGACAAAACAATGGACGGCAACAAAGATTTGGACCTTGTTGATCAGACCAGACATCCATCTAAAGAATTCAGGTCCTTGAATTAATTTAATGGGGGGGGGGCACTTTAACTGATTATTTAAGTTTATTTTTACTGGTTTTACAGACTGATATATGCATGCATACTTATGTTATTGGTAATATGACGGTTAGGGATTGTCACATGAGGTGTAAAGTGCTAGTGAGTTTTTCAGCTCAACTGGATGGAAATCATAATAGAAAAACAGAGGGGGGAGTAGATTCCCGACTCTAGACTGAGAGATTAAAGGAATTGTAGTGTATTTTTAATGTAATTTAAGTGTTTTCTGTTTCAGAATTAAAGAAATAATTTTAACTTTTTTTAATTACAGGCATCAAGAATTCTTTTTTTGATCTATTTTGACAATTTATTTGTATAAAGACTTTAAGACATGTTGATTTTATTAAAAAGTTAGAACTGTGGTAGACCGGAGTGCAGCAACCACAAAGTGAGTTGAGAAACCCTTGTCAGGCGGCAGTAGCCCACAAGTTTGCAGGGGCAAAAAAGTCGCTCCTGGCAACTTTAGGAGGTGAAAATCCAATTTTTGAATTGAAATTTTCTCTCCAGCAATGCAATGCAGTACCCTGCACCTGTTCTGGCTCTGGAAATTGTTTGCACTGTTGGAAGGGGGCAGCACCTCAGAAAGTGTCCCTGGTGGTAGAACAACTAACAATGAAAGTTGCAAGGTTCTAAAACATTTTTAGTATGTATGTATGTATGTATGTTTGAGAATGTGTGTGTGTGTGTGGGCCCACATGAATGTATTGTTTATATGTTTTATCTTGTCTTAAATGTGACGGTGACTTAGAAGCAAGAGACCGGTGACTATTCTTGACATTAGAAAATTAAAGTTGCCAAAACAGATCTTAAATGATGCTGCCTTGATCTTTTGCTTTATCGATGTTTAACATGGCTGGAACAGCTGCATTGACAGACTGAGTTGATTGTGAAACAATGGACAGCAAACCAACATTTAGGCCTTGACCATCATAAGACCGGACATCTGAATAAAGGTCTGGAATCCATTAAATGGTGGGTTGAAAATGTAAATGGCCATTCGTTTTTTATAAAAGAAGGTAAAATCCATGTGGAATTTATAACTGAATATTTAGGTTTTCTTTAACCGGTTTTACAGACTGAAATACACTTATATTATTGGTAATAGGATTGTCACATGAGGTGTAAAGAGCCAGTGAGTTTTAGAGCTCAGGCAGCACAACCGAGACCATTGGATGTAAATTCTAATAGAAGTATTTTATGACTTGGGATATAGATGAGATTTGTTAAATCTTTTGTGAAATGTGTCCTTCCACCAGAAATACAGGTATAGGATCCCTTAGCCGGAAACTTGTTATCCAGAAAGCTCCGAATTACAGAATGGCTGTCTCCCATTTTATCCAAATAATCCAAACTTTTAAAAATGATTTCCTTTTTCTCTGTAATAATAAAACAGTTGCTTGTACGTGATCCCAACTAAGATATACTTAATCCTTATTGGAGGCAAAACCAGCCTATTGGGTTTATTTAATGTTTAAATGAATTTCTAGTAGATTTAAGGCATGATGACCCAAATTACGGAAAGATCCGTTATCCGGAAAACCCCAGGTCCCGAGCATTCTGGATAACCGGTCCCATACCTGTACTACATGCAGTACATTGATTTTATTTCTGAGTAGTAGGAATGTATATACTCGGTGCATGTATCCATGTATGAGATCTTATTAGACAAATTACAGATTTGTAAATCGGTATACATTTTAAATCGAGGGGGTGGAATGTAACAGTGGTTTTCATATAATTGACTTCATAATGCATTACAATATGTAAATCTACTTTGATTTATCAAATCCTAAGTAAAAAGTAACAGATTTTGTGACGGCTTTTGTCCAAAGTTCAAGCCACAATGTCTTTGTATTTTGCTGGGTAAATAGTAAAAGCTTAATCCTTCATATTTTTATTAATATATTTATTAAGGTTAAATACATTTTCAATTTAATAAAGGGTTCATCCTCTTACATTTAGTATAGTTGGCAGGATTAACCCTTCAGATGCTGTGAATTGCAGTAATAACTGTAGAAGATACAGAATTTATAGTAACTCAATATAAAATTAAATATTTAATACAGGGTCCATCTTTTTATTACATCCTGCTATAAAATCTTGGGATATTATACATGGAATTTCCACTGTGTCATCCTGTTGTGTTCTAGGGGTATTAGAACACATCCTGGCATGTATTCTAGCGGGTTATAAATTGTATTGCAACTATATCATCCTGCTATATGTTCTTGGGGTATTTATTTATGGAGCTACCATGGTTTCATCCTTCTATAACATCAGATGGTGTTTGTACATAATTGTCACTGTCATACTCTTGTGTTCTGGGGTATTATACATGGAATTACTACTTTGCCATCCTGCTACAAGTTCTGGGGACATTTTCTGCATGGAATTGAGACTGTGCCATCCTGTTAACACATTCTGGGGGTATATTTGTAATTGTCCTCCTGCTATATGCTGCCATTCTCCTATGATTTCTTTGGAGATTTAAACATGGAATTACCTCTGTATTATCTTGCTATAAAACCTAGGGGTATTAATACATGGGATTTGTACTGTCATCCTGCTATGTATTCTGGGGTATCCACTTTCTATAATATTCTAGAGTATTTATACCTGGATTTTACAGTGTGTCATCCTGCCATGAGTTCTGGGGGTATTCTACATGGAATTATCACTATAATATCTGAATGTATTAATACAGGAAACTACCACTACATCATCCTGCTATGTATTCTGGGCGTATTGATACATTGAATTGTCATTTTATCATCTTGTTATAACATCGTAGGCTACTTGTTATATATATATAGTATGTATATATGGAATTGCCATGATGTTATCCTGCTATGAGTTCTGGGGTTATTTATACTTGGATTTGCCACTGTGCCATCCTTCTATGAGTTCTGGTTATTTAAACATGGAATGGCAACTGAGTTGCAAAGTTTAAATTGGGTTGAAATGTATTTCACAGTGCATTACAATATATACCTCTGCCTTGATTTCTCAAATCCTAGGTAAAAAGTAGCAGATTTTGTGACCGCTTTTAGTCCAAAGATCAAGCCACAATGTCTTTGTCGTACTTGGCAGGATTAACCCATCTGATGCTGTGAAGTACAGTAATAACTTTGTAGAAGATAATAAATATTACAGGGTCCATCTCTTTATTACATCCTGCTATAAAATCTTGGGATATTATACATGGAATTTCCACTGTGTCATCCTGTTATGTCTTCTAGGGGTATTATACGTGGAATTGTCAAGGTTATCCTGCTATAAAATCTGGTGTTCTAGGGGTATTATAAATTATATTGCAACTGTCATCCTGCTATATGTTCTGGGGGTATTTATACATGGAACTACCACGGTGTCATCCTATGACATCAGATTGTGTTTGTACATGGAATTGTCATACTCTTGTGTTCTGGGATATTATACATGGAATTGCTACTTTGCCATCCTGCTACAAGTTATGGGATATTTGCTACATGGATTTGAGACTGTGCCATCCTGTTAACACAATCTGGGGGTATACATTCAATTGTCACTGTCATCCTGCTATATGCTGCCATTCTGCTAGGAGTTCTGGGGATAGTTAAACATGGAATTAGCACTGTATTATCCTGCTATAACTTATGCATTAATACAGAAATGTACCACTACATCATCCTGCTATGTATTCTGGGGGTATTTATACATTGAATTGTCATTGTATCATCTTGCTATAACATCGTAGGGTACTTGTACATGGCATTGTCTGTCATTCCCTTGTTCTGGGGTAATTTTACAAATTGAATGGTCGCTGTTATTCTGCTATTCTGGGGTTTTATATGCAATTGTTACGGTCATCCTGCTATGAGCTCTGCGGGTATTATACATGGAAGTGCCCTCTACAAATTTTGGGTATATATTTTTACATGGAGTATTTATACATGTAGTTGTCCGTCTCATCCTGCTATAACATTCTACTATATTAATACATTAATTTACCACTGTGTCATTCTGATATGAGTTCTGGCAGTAATTATACATGGAATGGTCTTTTATCTTGCTATAAAATCTGATGGTATCTATATATGGAATCGTCATTGTCCTCTTGCTATTTGTTCTGGGGGCATTTGTGTATAAATTGTTGCTGTTGATTCTCATTGTGTGTGTCCGCTATTGCTCAATAACAGTTCATCAGAAGGCTTAATCATTGATCCTGCATATTTTATTAACTTGCTATTAATGTTACAAAGTATTTATATTAAAAAAGGTACACCACCTTTTTCATTACATTTGGCATAGTCGGCAGGATTAAACCTTCTGATGCGAAGTACAGTAAAAACTTGGAAATTGAAGAATTTATAGGGCAACTTTGTATAAAAATGGAATGGCTTGCGAAGGGCAAACAGAATGTTGAAAGAAAATGTTCTGCGGGTTGATGGAGGGGTAGATGATGAAATTAGGGTCCTTCCCATGTGGGCTTGTTATGGATGCTGGGCCCACATATATCTCAGGATTTGTTAAGGCATCCGCAACTCTCTCAGGTAACACACTCCGATCATCTGTTATTGACTATGTATTTGTCGGGGTTCCAAGGTGCGGAGGTCCTCGGTGGTTGGTTGTGCTTTCAGGCACTCGGGAAGACCATCCAAAGAGAGGCATTTGGCCTGCAGGCAGATCCACTAGCCTCAATGAGAGAATTGCAACCCTCAGAAGTTGGTAATAGAAATAGAAACTATTAATAGAAAGCACCATAGCAAAAAGAAAAATTATTAGCCCAGTACTCCGGGGAGATTCTCATGAAGACGGTTTAGAAATAATAAGGTTAACTTTGACTAGAACACAAGTCACAAAGAGCAGATGCTGTTAACAGGCATCAGGAATTTAGTTTTACAGAAAATAACAGAAGCAGCAGAACAACAACAAGGACACTGAGAAAACAAATTCTCTCTTCTGCAGATCAGGCAGCGATCAAACTAATGAAGCGGAAGAATTAGTAGATCATAGTGCAACTGTAATAGTACAAACTATATAGAATGTACAGAACAGCTGTATGCAGAGAGTTGTAGAAGACATCTGTCGAAAACAGGATTACACTGCTCTCTGCCCCTCCCTTCTTTGTTGAAACAGAAACAAAATTGTAGTGTATCAATGTAATTTTTTTTTTCTGTTTCAGGATTGAAGAATCTAATTGGCATCAAAATTCCCCCCCCCCACTTTTTATTATTATTTTTTTTTCCATGCAAGGTCTTTCAGACATGTCGATTTCTGAAAGTTTAAGTTTTAAAACCGTTTAGTTTTGTGTGTGTGTGGGCCCACATGAATGTGTTGTGTTTTGTCTTGTCTTAAATGTGATGTTGACTTAAAAGCATGAGACTGACTGACTATTATTGACAAAGTTAGAAAACTAAAGGGGAACAATCATGAAAATTAATCCGCATACTAAAGTAAACTTTCTAAATCAATAAAAGATTAGTTTCTGAAAAAATAAAGTTTATCTTCACTATTCATCTCTCGGCATTGGTTGCTCTCCATTCTGTCTTCATGCAGCAGTTGGGTGTCAGATAATCGTGGACAGTTACAGTGGTGTAACTAGAGTGCACCGGGTTCCCCCGCAAAAAAACCTTCAGAGGGGCCCGGTATACTTCGATCCCCATTCCCCCATCTATGTCCCAGGTCAGCTTATGTCCCCCTTCCTCGCAGGCAAGAGTTAGATCCAATAATATCTTATACGGAGGGGTCTCCTTTGGCCTAGAATATGTATTAGAGCTCACTATTAAAATCACCAGCCATCATGTCTCTCTACATGCAGAATTTGTGCAAAAGGCAGTTATTTTGTTTGTACTGGAATCAGTTATTTGAGTGAGCTCTAATACATCTGCTAGGAAAGGAAGCCTCCCTAGAAGATGTATTGGATCTAACTGTCAATGAATATATGATAAAAAATTTGACCGATCCGACTTACCTCAGTTTTGTTGATTAGAAGCCGACAGTAATTATCCTGTGACTGGGTGCAAGGAACTCTCGGCGTCCCAGGCTGCATGTATAGGACGGAAGGAGGAGACGTAAAGCTCCGCACACGGGACCGTGTGTTAAAAGCCAAAATCTTTATTGAATATATGATGCCAGACTCCTGCAAGAAAACAGAATGAAGACAAACAGATGCTGAGAGAGGAATAGTGAAGATACTTGAGTTCAGAAACAGTGCAGAATTTTCAATTGATTGTACTTGGAAAGTTTCTTCAGTATGATGAAGCTTATATTAATTTTCGCAAGAGTTACCCTTTAAAGTAGACAAAGAAGATCTTAAATGCTAAGAACTGATGCTGCCTTGATCTTTTTTTGTTTTATAGATGTATGACATGGCTGTAACAGCTGCATTAACAGAGACAAAACAATGGACGGCAACAAAGATTTGGACCTTGTTGATCAGACCAGACATCCATCTAAAGAATTCAGGTCCTTGAATTAATTTAATGGGGGGGGGGGCACTTTAACTGATTATTTAAGTTTATTTTTACTGGTTTTACAGACTGATATATGCATGCATACTTATGTTATTGGTAATATGACGGTTAGGGATTGTCACATGAGGTGTAAAGTGCTAGTGAGTTTTTCAGCTCAACTGGATGGAAATCATAATAGAAAAACAGAGGGGGGAGTAGATTCCCGACTCTAGACTGAGAGATTAAAGGAATTGTAGTGTATTTTTAATGTAATTTAAGTGTTTTCTGTTTCAGAATTAAAGAAATAATTTTAACTTTTTTTAATTACAGGCATCAAGAATTCTTTTTTTGATCTATTTTGACAATTTATTTGTATAAAGACTTTAAGACATGTTGATTTTATTAAAAAGTTGCAGCAACCACAAAGTGAGTTGAGAAACCCTTGTCAGGCGGCAGTAGCCCACAAGTTTGCAGGGGCAAAAAAGTCGCTCCTGGCAACTTTAGGAGGTGAAAATCCAATTTTTGAATTGAAATTTTCTCTCCAGCAATGCAATGCAGTACCCTGCACCTGTTCTGGCTCTGGAAATTGTTTGCACTGTTGGAAGGGGGCAGCACCTCAGAAAGTGTCCCTGGTGGTAGAACAACTAACAATGAAAGTTGCAAGGTTCTAAAACATTTTTAGTATGTATGTATGTATGTATGTTTGAGAATGTGTGTGTGTGTGTGTGGGCCCACATGAATGTATTGTTTATATGTTTTATCTTGTCTTAAATGTGACGGTGACTTAGAAGCAAGAGACCGGTGACTATTCTTGACATTAGAAAATTAAAGTTGCCAAAACAGATCTTAAATGATGCTGCCTTGATCTTTTGCTTTATCGATGTTTAACATGGCTGGAACAGCTGCATTGACAGACTGAGTTGATTGTGAAACAATGGACAGCAAACCAACATTTAGGCCTTGACCATCATAAGACCGGACATCTGAATAAAGGTCTGGAATCCATTAAATGGTGGGTTGAAAATGTAAATGGCCATTCGTTTTTTATAAAAGAAGGTAAAATCCATGTGGAATTTATAACTGAATATTTAGGTTTTCTTTAACCGGTTTTACAGACTGAAATACACTTATATTATTGGTAATAGGATTGTCACATGAGGTGTAAAGAGCCAGTGAGTTTTAGAGCTCAGGCAGCACAACCGAGACCATTGGATGTAAATTCTAATAGAAGTATTTTATGACTTGGGATATAGATGAGATTTGTTAAATCTTTTGTGAAATGTGTCCTTCCACCAGAAATACAGGTATAGGATCCCTTAGCCGGAAACTTGTTATCCAGAAAGCTCCGAATTACAGAATGGCTGTCTCCCATTTTATCCAAATAATCCAAACTTTTAAAAATGATTTCCTTTTTCTCTGTAATAATAAAACAGTTGCTTGTACGTGATCCCAACTAAGATATACTTAATCCTTATTGGAGGCAAAACCAGCCTATTGGGTTTATTTAATGTTTAAATGAATTTCTAGTAGATTTAAGGCATGATGACCCAAATTACGGAAAGATCCGTTATCCGGAAAACCCCAGGTCCCGAGCATTCTGGATAACCGGTCCCATACCTGTACTACATGCAGTACATTGATTTTATTTCTGAGTAGTAGGAATGTATATACTCGGTGCATGTATCCATGTATGAGATCTTATTAGACAAATTACAGATTTGTAAATCGGTATACATTTTAAATCGAGGGGGTGGAATGTAACAGTGGTTTTCATATAATTGACTTCATAATGCATTACAATATGTAAATCTACTTTGATTTATCAAATCCTAAGTAAAAAGTAACAGATTTTGTGACGGCTTTTGTCCAAAGTTCAAGCCACAATGTCTTTGTATTTTGCTGGGTAAATAGTAAAAGCTTAATCCTTCATATTTTTATTAATATATTTATTAAGGTTAAATACATTTTCAATTTAATAAAGGGTTCATCCTCTTACATTTAGTATAGTTGGCAGGATTAACCCTTCAGATGCTGTGAATTGCAGTAATAACTGTAGAAGATACAGAATTTATAGTAACTCAATATAAAATTAAATATTTAATACAGGGTCCATCTTTTTATTACATCCTGCTATAAAATCTTGGGATATTATACATGGAATTTCCACTGTGTCATCCTGTTGTGTTCTAGGGGTATTAGAACACATCCTGGCATGTATTCTAGCGGGTTATAAATTGTATTGCAACTATATCATCCTGCTATATGTTCTTGGGGTATTTATTTATGGAGCTACCATGGTTTCATCCTTCTATAACATCAGATGGTGT
Source organism: Xenopus petersii (assembly GCA_038501925.1). Classification (NCBI taxonomy): domain Eukaryota; kingdom Metazoa; phylum Chordata; class Amphibia; order Anura; family Pipidae; genus Xenopus; species Xenopus petersii. Next base: position 106,505,263 of record CM076689.1, on the reverse strand, counting down.
TTGTACATAATTGTCACTGTCATACTCTTGTGTTCTGGGGTATTATACATGGAATTACTACTTTGCCATCCTGCTACAAGTTCTGGGGACATTTTCTGCATGGAATTGAGACTGTGCCATCCTGTTAACACATTCTGGGGGTATATTTGTAATTGTCCTCCTGCTATATGCTGCCATTCTCCTATGATTTCTTTGGAGATTTAAACATGGAATTACCTCTGTATTATCTTGCTATAAAACCTAGGGGTATTAATACATGGGATTTGTACTGTCATCCTGCTATGTATTCTGGGGTATCCACTTTCTATAATATTCTAGAGTATTTATACCTGGATTTTACAGTGTGTCATCCTGCCATGAGTTCTGGGGGTATTCTACATGGAATTATCACTATAATATCTGAATGTATTAATACAGGAAACTACCACTACATCATCCTGCTATGTATTCTGGGCGTATTGATACATTGAATTGTCATTTTATCATCTTGTTATAACATCGTAGGCTACTTGTTATATATATATAGTATGTATATATGGAATTGCCATGATGTTATCCTGCTATGAGTTCTGGGGTTATTTATACTTGGATTTGCCACTGTGCCATCCTTCTATGAGTTCTGGTTATTTAAACATGGAATGGCAACTGAGTTGCAAAGTTTAAATTGGGTTGAAATGTATTTCACAGTGCATTACAATATATACCTCTGCCTTGATTTCTCAAATCCTAGGTAAAAAGTAGCAGATTTTGTGACCGCTTTTAGTCCAAAGATCAAGCCACAATGTCTTTGTCGTACTTGGCAGGATTAACCCATCTGATGCTGTGAAGTACAGTAATAACTTTGTAGAAGATAATAAATATTACAGGGTCCATCTCTTTATTACATCCTGCTATAAAATCTTGGGATATTATACATGGAATTTCCACTGTGTCATCCTGTTATGTCTTCTAGGGGTATTATACGTGGAATTGTCAAGGTTATCCTGCTATAAAATCTGGTGTTCTAGGGGTATTATAAATTATATTGCAACTGTCATCCTGCTATATGTTCTGGGGGTATTTATACATGGAACTACCACGGTGTCATCCTATGACATCAGATTGTGTTTGTACATGGAATTGTCATACTCTTGTGTTCTGGGATATTATACATGGAATTGCTACTTTGCCATCCTGCTACAAGTTATGGGATATTTGCTACATGGATTTGAGACTGTGCCATCCTGTTAACACAATCTGGGGGTATACATTCAATTGTCACTGTCATCCTGCTATATGCTGCCATTCTGCTAGGAGTTCTGGGGATAGTTAAACATGGAATTAGCACTGTATTATCCTGCTATAACTTATGCATTAATACAGAAATGTACCACTACATCATCCTGCTATGTATTCTGGGGGTATTTATACATTGAATTGTCATTGTATCATCTTGCTATAACATCGTAGGGTACTTGTACATGGCATTGTCTGTCATTCCCTTGTTCTGGGGTAATTTTACAAATTGAATGGTCGCTGTTATTCTGCTATTCTGGGGTTTTATATGCAATTGTTACGGTCATCCTGCTATGAGCTCTGCGGGTATTATACATGGAAGTGCCCTCTACAAATTTTGGGTATATATTTTTACATGGAGTATTTATACATGTAGTTGTCCGTCTCATCCTGCTATAACATTCTACTATATTAATACATTAATTTACCACTGTGTCATTCTGATATGAGTTCTGGCAGTAATTATACATGGAATGGTCTTTTATCTTGCTATAAAATCTGATGGTATCTATATATGGAATCGTCATTGTCCTCTTGCTATTTGTTCTGGGGGCATTTGTGTATAAATTGTTGCTGTTGATTCTCATTGTGTGTGTCCGCTATTGCTCAATAACAGTTCATCAGAAGGCTTAATCATTGATCCTGCATATTTTATTAACTTGCTATTAATGTTACAAAGTATTTATATTAAAAAAGGTACACCACCTTTTTCATTACATTTGGCATAGTCGGCAGGATTAAACCTTCTGATGCGAAGTACAGTAAAAACTTGGAAATTGAAGAATTTATAGGGCAACTTTGTATAAAAATGGAATGGCTTGCGAAGGGCAAACAGAATGTTGAAAGAAAATGTTCTGCGGGTTGATGGAGGGGTAGATGATGAAATTAGGGTCCTTCCCATGTGGGCTTGTTATGGATGCTGGGCCCACATATATCTCAGGATTTGTTAAGGCATCCGCAACTCTCTCAGGTAACACACTCCGATCATCTGTTATTGACTATGTATTTGTCGGGGTTCCAAGGTGCGGAGGTCCTCGGTGGTTGGTTGTGCTTTCAGGCACTCGGGAAGACCATCCAAAGAGAGGCATTTGGCCTGCAGGCAGATCCACTAGCCTCAATGAGAGAATTGCAACCCTCAGAAGTTGGTAATAGAAATAGAAACTATTAATAGAAAGCACCATAGCAAAAAGAAAAATTATTAGCCCAGTACTCCGGGGAGATTCTCATGAAGACGGTTTAGAAATAATAAGGTTAACTTTGACTAGAACACAAGTCACAAAGAGCAGATGCTGTTAACAGGCATCAGGAATTTAGTTTTACAGAAAATAACAGAAGCAGCAGAACAACAACAAGGACACTGAGAAAACAAATTCTCTCTTCTGCAGATCAGGCAGCGATCAAACTAATGAAGCGGAAGAATTAGTAGATCATAGTGCAACTGTAATAGTACAAACTATATAGAATGTACAGAACAGCTGTATGCAGAGAGTTGTAGAAGACATCTGTCGAAAACAGGATTACACTGCTCTCTGCCCCTCCCTTCTTTGTTGAAACAGAAACAAAATTGTAGTGTATCAATGTAATTTTTTTTTTCTGTTTCAGGATTGAAGAATCTAATTGGCATCAAAATTCCCCCCCCCCACTTTTTATTATTATTTTTTTTTCCATGCAAGGTCTTTCAGACATGTCGATTTCTGAAAGTTTAAGTTTTAAAACCGTTTAGTTTTGTGTGTGTGTGGGCCCACATGAATGTGTTGTGTTTTGTCTTGTCTTAAATGTGATGTTGACTTAAAAGCATGAGACTGACTGACTATTATTGACAAAGTTAGAAAACTAAAGGGGAACAATCATGAAAATTAATCCGCATACTAAAGTAAACTTTCTAAATCAATAAAAGATTAGTTTCTGAAAAAATAAAGTTTATCTTCACTATTCATCTCTCGGCATTGGTTGCTCTCCATTCTGTCTTCATGCAGCAGTTGGGTGTCAGATAATCGTGGACAGTTACAGTGGTGTAACTAGAGTGCACCGGGTTCCCCCGCAAAAAAACCTTCAGAGGGGCCCGGTATACTTCGATCCCCATTCCCCCATCTATGTCCCAGGTCAGCTTATGTCCCCCTTCCTCGCAGGCAAGAGTTAGATCCAATAATATCTTATACGGAGGGGTCTCCTTTGGCCTAGAATATGTATTAGAGCTCACTATTAAAATCACCAGCCATCATGTCTCTCTACATGCAGAATTTGTGCAAAAGGCAGTTATTTTGTTTGTACTGGAATCAGTTATTTGAGTGAGCTCTAATACATCTGCTAGGAAAGGAAGCCTCCCTAGAAGATGTATTGGATCTAACTGTCAATGAATATATGATAAAAAATTTGACCGATCCGACTTACCTCAGTTTTGTTGATTAGAAGCCGACAGTAATTATCCTGTGACTGGGTGCAAGGAACTCTCGGCGTCCCAGGCTGCATGTATAGGACGGAAGGAGGAGACGTAAAGCTCCGCACACGGGACCGTGTGTTAAAAGCCAAAATCTTTATTGAATATATGATGCCAGACTCCTGCAAGAAAACAGAATGAAGACAAACAGATGCTGAGAGAGGAATAGTGAAGATACTTGAGTTCAGAAACAGTGCAGAATTTTCAATTGATTGTACTTGGAAAGTTTCTTCAGTATGATGAAGCTTATATTAATTTTCGCAAGAGTTACCCTTTAAAGTAGACAAAGAAGATCTTAAATGCTAAGAACTGATGCTGCCTTGATCTTTTTTTGTTTTATAGATGTATGACATGGCTGTAACAGCTGCATTAACAGAGACAAAACAATGGACGGCAACAAAGATTTGGACCTTGTTGATCAGACCAGACATCCATCTAAAGAATTCAGGTCCTTGAATTAATTTAATGGGGGGGGGGGCACTTTAACTGATTATTTAAGTTTATTTTTACTGGTTTTACAGACTGATATATGCATGCATACTTATGTTATTGGTAATATGACGGTTAGGGATTGTCACATGAGGTGTAAAGTGCTAGTGAGTTTTTCAGCTCAACTGGATGGAAATCATAATAGAAAAACAGAGGGGGGAGTAGATTCCCGACTCTAGACTGAGAGATTAAAGGAATTGTAGTGTATTTTTAATGTAATTTAAGTGTTTTCTGTTTCAGAATTAAAGAAATAATTTTAACTTTTTTTAATTACAGGCATCAAGAATTCTTTTTTTGATCTATTTTGACAATTTATTTGTATAAAGACTTTAAGACATGTTGATTTTATTAAAAAGTTGCAGCAACCACAAAGTGAGTTGAGAAACCCTTGTCAGGCGGCAGTAGCCCACAAGTTTGCAGGGGCAAAAAAGTCGCTCCTGGCAACTTTAGGAGGTGAAAATCCAATTTTTGAATTGAAATTTTCTCTCCAGCAATGCAATGCAGTACCCTGCACCTGTTCTGGCTCTGGAAATTGTTTGCACTGTTGGAAGGGGGCAGCACCTCAGAAAGTGTCCCTGGTGGTAGAACAACTAACAATGAAAGTTGCAAGGTTCTAAAACATTTTTAGTATGTATGTATGTATGTATGTTTGAGAATGTGTGTGTGTGTGTGTGGGCCCACATGAATGTATTGTTTATATGTTTTATCTTGTCTTAAATGTGACGGTGACTTAGAAGCAAGAGACCGGTGACTATTCTTGACATTAGAAAATTAAAGTTGCCAAAACAGATCTTAAATGATGCTGCCTTGATCTTTTGCTTTATCGATGTTTAACATGGCTGGAACAGCTGCATTGACAGACTGAGTTGATTGTGAAACAATGGACAGCAAACCAACATTTAGGCCTTGACCATCATAAGACCGGACATCTGAATAAAGGTCTGGAATCCATTAAATGGTGGGTTGAAAATGTAAATGGCCATTCGTTTTTTATAAAAGAAGGTAAAATCCATGTGGAATTTATAACTGAATATTTAGGTTTTCTTTAACCGGTTTTACAGACTGAAATACACTTATATTATTGGTAATAGGATTTTCACATGAGGTGTAAAGAGCCAGTGAGTTTTAGAGCTCAGGCAGCACAACCGAGACCATTGGATGTAAATTCTAATAGAAGTATTTTATGACTTGGGATATAGATGAGATTTGTTAAATCTTTTGTGAAATGTGTCCTTCCACCAGAAATACAGGTATAGGATCCCTTAGCCGGAAACTTGTTATCCAGAAAGCTCCGAATTACAGAATGGCTGTCTCCCATTTTATCCAAATAATCCAAACTTTTAAAAATGATTTCCTTTTTCTCTGTAATAATAAAACAGTTGCTTGTACGTGATCCCAACTAAGATATACTTAATCCTTATTGGAGGCAAAACCAGCCTATTGGGTTTATTTAATGTTTAAATGAATTTCTAGTAGATTTAAGGCATGATGACCCAAATTACGGAAAGATCCGTTATCCGGAAAACCCCAGGTCCCGAGCATTCTGGATAACCGGTCCCATACCTGTACTACATGCAGTACATTGATTTTATTTCTGAGTAGTAGGAATGTATATACTCGGTGCATGTATCCATGTATGAGATCTTATTAGACAAATTACAGATTTGTAAATCGGTATACATTTTAAATCGAGGGGGTGGAATGTAACAGTGGTTTTCATATAATTGACTTCATAATGCATTACAATATGTAAATCTACTTTGATTTATCAAATCCTAAGTAAAAAGTAACAGATTTTGTGACGGCTTTTGTCCAAAGTTCAAGCCACAATGTCTTTGTATTTTGCTGGGTAAATAGTAAAAGCTTAATCCTTCATATTTTTATTAATATATTTATTAAGGTTAAATACATTTTCAATTTAATAAAGGGTTCATCCTCTTACATTTAGTATAGTTGGCAGGATTAACCCTTCAGATGCTGTGAATTGCAGTAATAACTGTAGAAGATACAGAATTTATAGTAACTCAATATAAAATTAAATATTTAATACAGGGTCCATCTTTTTATTACATCCTGCTATAAAATCTTGGGATATTATACATGGAATTTCCACTGTGTCATCCTGTTGTGTTCTAGGGGTATTAGAACACATCCTGGCATGTATTCTAGCGGGTTATAAATTGTATTGCAACTATATCATCCTGCTATATGTTCTTGGGGTATTTATTTATGGAGCTACCATGGTTTCATCCTTCTATAACATCAGATGGTGTTTGTACATAATTGTCACTGTCATACTCTTGTGTTCTGGGGTATTATACATGGAATTACTACTTTGCCATCCTGCTACAAGTTCTGGGGACATTTTCTGCATGGAATTGAGACTGTGCCATCCTGTTAACACATTCTGGGGGTATATTTGTAATTGTCCTCCTGCTATATGCTGCCATTCTCCTATGATTTCTTTGGAGATTTAAACATGGAATTACCTCTGTATTATCTTGCTATAAAACCTAGGGGTATTAATACATGGGATTTGTACTGTCATCCTGCTATGTATTCTGGGGTATCCACTTTCTATAATATTCTAGAGTATTTATACCTGGATTTTACAGTGTGTCATCCTGCCATGAGTTCTGGGGGTATTCTACATGGAATTATCACTATAATATCTGAATGTATTAATACAGGAAACTACCACTACATCATCCTGCTATGTATTCTGGGCGTATTGATACATTGAATTGTCATTTTATCATCTTGTTATAACATCGTAGGCTACTTGTTATATATATATAGTATGTATATATGGAATTGCCATGATGTTATCCTGCTATGAGTTCTGGGGTTATTTATACTTGGATTTGCCACTGTGCCATCCTTCTATGAGTTCTGGTTATTTAAACATGGAATGGCAACTGAGTTGCAAAGTTTAAATTGGGTTGAAATGTATTTCACAGTGCATTACAATATATACCTCTGCCTTGATTTCTCAAATCCTAGGTAAAAAGTAGCAGATTTTGTGACCGCTTTTAGTCCAAAGATCAAGCCACAATGTCTTTGTCGTACTTGGCAGGATTAACCCATCTGATGCTGTGAAGTACAGTAATAACTTTGTAGAAGATAATAAATATTACAGGGTCCATCTCTTTATTACATCCTGCTATAAAATCTTGGGATATTATACATGGAATTTCCACTGTGTCATCCTGTTATGTCTTCTAGGGGTATTATACGTGGAATTGTCAAGGTTATCCTGCTATAAAATCTGGTGTTCTAGGGGTATTATAAATTATATTGCAACTGTCATCCTGCTATATGTTCTGGGGGTATTTATACATGGAACTACCACGGTGTCATCCTATGACATCAGATTGTGTTTGTACATGGAATTGTCATACTCTTGTGTTCTGGGATATTATACATGGAATTGCTACTTTGCCATCCTGCTACAAGTTATGGGATATTTGCTACATGGATTTGAGACTGTGCCATCCTGTTAACACAATCTGGGGGTATACATTCAATTGTCACTGTCATCCTGCTATATGCTGCCATTCTGCTAGGAGTTCTGGGGATAGTTAAACATGGAATTAGCACTGTATTATCCTGCTATAACTTATGCATTAATACAGAAATGTACCACTACATCATCCTGCTATGTATTCTGGGGGTATTTATACATTGAATTGTCATTGTATCATCTTGCTATAACATCGTAGGGTACTTGTACATGGCATTGTCTGTCATTCCCTTGTTCTGGGGTAATTTTACAAATTGAATGGTCGCTGTTATTCTGCTATTCTGGGGTTTTATATGCAATTGTTACGGTCATCCTGCTATGAGCTCTGCGGGTATTATACATGGAAGTGCCCTCTACAAATTTTGTGGATATTATTTTTACATGGAGTATTTATACATGTAGTTGTCCGTCTCATCCTGCTATAACATTCTACTTTAGTAATACATTAATTTACCGCTGTGTCATTCTGCTATGAGTTCTGGCAGTAATTATACATGGAATTGTCTGTCATCATGCTATAAAACCTAGGGATGCACCGAATCCAGGATTCGGTTCAGGATTCTGCCTTTTTCAGCATGATTCGGACAAATCTTTCTGGCCGAAACGAATCCGAATTCTAATTTGCGTATGCAAATTAGGGACGGGGAGGGAAAAACCAAGTAAAAAATGTTTTCCCCTTCCAACCCCTAATTTGCATATGCAAATTAGGATTAGAGTTCGGTATTTGGCGAAATCTTTTGTGAAGGATTCGGGGGTTCGGCCGAATCCAAAATTGTGGATTCGGTGCATCGCTAATAAAATCTGATGGTATCTATATATGGAATTGTCACTGTCCTCTTGCTATTTGTTCTGGGGGCATTTGTGTATAAATTGTTGCTGTTGATTCTCATTGTATGTGTCTGGTATTGCTCAATAACAGTTCATCAGAAGGCTTAATCGTTGATCCTGCATATTTTATTAACTTGCTATTAATGTTACAAAGTATACATACTGATAAAAGTACACCACCTTTTTCATTACATTTGGCATAGTCGGCAGGATTAAACCTTCTGATGCGAAGTACAGTAAAAACTTGGAAATTGAAGAATTTATAGGGTAACTTTGTATAAAAATGTAATGGCTTGCGAAGGGCAAACAGAATGTTAAAAGAAAATATTCTGCGGGTTGATAGAGGGGTAGATGATGAAATTAGGGCCCTTCCCATGTGGGCTTGTTATGGATGCTGGGGCCACATACCGTATATCTCAGGATTTGTTAAGGCATCAGCAACTCTCTCAGGTAACACACTCCGATCATCTGTTATTGACTGTATTTGTCGGGGTTCCAAGGTGCGGAGGTCCTCGGCGGTTGGTTGTGCTTTCAGGCACTCGGGAAGACCATCCAAAGAGAGGCATTTGGCCTGCAGGCAGATCCACTAGCCTCAATGAGAGAATTGCAACCCTCAGAAGTTGGTAATAGAAACTATTAATAGAAAGCACCATAGCAAAGTAATCCGGGAGATTATCATGAAGACGGTTTAGAAATAATAAGGTTAACTTTGACTAGAACACAAGTCACACAAAGAGCAGATGCTGTTAACAGGCATCAGGAATTTAGTTTTACAGAAAATAACAGAAGCAGCAGAACAACAACAAGGACACTGAGAAAACAAATTCTCTCTTCTGCAGATCAGGCAGCGATCAAACTAATGAAGCGGAAGAATTAGTAGATCATAGTGCAACTGTAATAGTACAAACTATATAGAATGTACAGAACAGCTGTATGCAGAGAGTTGTAGAAGACATCTGTCAAACAGGATTACACTGCTCTCTGCCCCTCCCTTCTTTGTTGAAACAGAAAAACAATTTTAGTGTATTAATGTAATTTTTTTTTTCTGTTTCAGGATTGAAGAATCTAATTGGCAACAAAGTTCCCCCCACACTTTTTTTTTTTCCATGCAAGGTCTTTCAGACATGTCGATTTCTGAAAGTTCAAGTTCTAAAACCGTTTAGTTGTGTGTGTGTGTGTGTGTGTGTGTGTGTGTGAGCCCACATGAATGTGTTATGTTTTGTCTTGTCTTAAATGTGATGTTGACTTAAAAGCATGAGACTGACTGACTATTATTGACAGTTAGAAAACTAAAGGGGAACAATCATGAAAATTAATCCGCATACTAAAGTAAACTTTCTAAATCAATAAAAGATTAGTTTCTGAAAAAATAAAGTTTATCTTCACTATTCATCTCTTGGCATTGGTTGCTCTCCATTCTGTCTTCATGCAGCAGTTGGGTGTCAGATAATCGTGGACAGTTACAGTGGTGTAACTAGAGTGCAACGGGTTCCCCCGCAAAAAAACCTTCAGAGGGGCCCGGTATACTTCGATCCCCATTCCCCCACCTATGTCCCAGGTCAGCTTGTGTCCCCCTTCCTCGCAGGCAAGAATTAGATCCAATAATATCTTATAGGGGGGGGTCTCCTTTGGCCTAGAATATGTATTGGAGCTCACTATTAAAATCACCAGCCATCATGTCTCTCTACATGCAGAATTTGTGCAAAAGGCAGTTATTTTGTTTGTACTGGAATCAGTTATTTGAGTGAGCTCTAATACATCTGCTAGGAAAGGAAGCCTCCCTAGAAGACATATTGGATCTAACTGTCAATGAATATATGATAAAAATTTGACGGCTCCGACTTACCTCATTTTTGTTGATTAGAAGCTGGCAGTAATTATCCTGTGACTGGGTGCAAGGAACTCTCGGCGTCCCAGGCTGCATGTATAGGACGGAAGGAGGAGACGTAAAGCTCCGCGCACGGGACCGTGTGTTAAAAGCCAAAATCTTTATTGAATATATGATGCCAGACTCCTGCAAGAAAACAGAATGAAGAGAAACAGATGCTGAGAGAGGAATTGTGAAGATACTTGAGTTCAGAAACAACGCAGAATTTTCAATTGTACTTGGAAAGTTTCTTCAGTATGATGCTTATATTAATTTTTGCAAGAGTTCCCTTTAAAGTAGACAAAGAAGATCTTAAATGCTAAGAACTGATGCTGCCTTGATTTTTTTTGTTTTATAGATGTATGACATGGCTGTAACAGCTGCATTAACGGAGACAAGTTGATTGCAAAACAATGGACAGCAACAAAGATTTGGACCTTGTTGATCAGACCAGACATCCATTCAAAGAATTCAGGTCCTTGAATTAATTTAATGGGGGGGGGGGGCTAAAAATGTAACTGTTTATTATAGACTTTATAACTGATTATTTAAGTTTATTTTTACTGGTTTTACAGACTGATATATGCATGCATACTTATGTTATTGGTAATATGACTGTTAGGGATTGTCACATGAGGTGTAAAGTGCTAGTTAGTTTTACAGCTCAACTGGATGGAAATCATAATAGAAAAACAGAGGGGGGAGTAGATTCCCGACTCTAGACTGAGAGATTAAAGGAATTGTAGTGTATTTTTAATGTAATTTAAGTGTTTCTGTTTCAGGATTAAAGAAATAATTTTAAAAAAATTTTAATTACAGGCATCAAGAATTCTTTTTTTGATCTATTTTGACAATTTATTTGTATAAAGACTTTAAGACATGTTGATTTTATTAAAAAGTTAGAGCTGTGGTAGACCGGAGTGCAGCAACCACAAAGTGAGTTGAGAAACCCTTGTCAGGCAGCAGTAGCCCACAAATTTGCAGGGGCAAAAAAGTCACTCCTGGCAACTTTAGGAGGTGAAAATCCGATTTTTGAATTGGAATGTTTTTGGAATTTTCTCTCCAGCAATGCAGTACCCTACACCTGTTCCAGCTCTGGAAATTGTTTGCACTGGTGGAAGGGGGCAGCACCTCAGAAAGTGTCCCTGGTGGTAGAAGAAGTAACAATGAAAGTTGCAAGGTTCTAAAACATTTTGTTTAGTACGTATGTTTGAGAATGTGTGTGTGTGTGTGTGTGTGGGCCCACATGAATGTATTGTTTATATGTTTTTTGTCTTGTCTTAAATGTGACGGTGACTTAGAAGCAAGAGACTGGTGACTATTCTTGACATTAGAAAATTAAAGTTGCCAAAACAGATCTTAAATGATGCTGCCTTGATCTTTTGCTTTATCGATGTTTAACATGGCTGGAACAGCTGCATTGACGTAGACTGAGTTGTTTGTGAATAAAGGTCTGGAATTCATTAAATGGTGGGCTGAAAATGTAAATTGCCATTCGTTTTTTTATAAAAGTTAAAATCCATGTGGAATTTATAACTGAATATTTAGGTTTTCTATAACTGGTTTTACAGACAAGAAATACACTTATATTATTGGTAATAGGATTGTCACATGAGGTGTAAAGAGCCAGTGAGTTTTAGAGCTCAGGCAGCACAACCGAGACCATTGGATGTAAATTCTAATAGAAGTATTTTATGACTTGGGATATAGATGAGATTTGTTAAATCTTTTGTGAAATGTGTCCTTCCACCAGAAATACAGTTATAGGATCCCTTATCCAGAAACCCGTTATCCAGAAAGCTCCGAATTACGGAATGTCTCCCATTTTATCCAAATAATAAAAATCTTTAAAAATTATTTCCTTTTTCTCTGTAATAATAAAACAGTTGATCCCAAATAAGATATACTTAATCCTTATTGGAGGCAAAACCAGCCTATTGGGTTTATTTAATGTTTAAATGAATTTCTAGTAGATTTAAGGCATGATGACCCAAATTACGGAAAGATCAGTTATCCGGAAAACCCCAGGTCCCGAGCATTCTGGATAACAGGTCCCATACCTGTACTACATTCAGTACATTGAGATCTTATTAGACAAATTACAGATTTGTAAATCGGTATACATTTTAAATCGAGGGGGTGGAATGTAACAGTGGTTTTCATATAATTGACTTCATAATGCATTACAATATGTAAATCTACTTTGATTTATCAAATCCTAAGTAAAAAGTAACAGATTTTGTGACGGCTTTTGTCCAAAGTTCAAGCCACAATGTCTTTGTATTTTGCTGGGTAAATAGTAAAAGCTTAATCCTTCATATTTTTATTAATATATTTATTAAGGTTAAATACATTTTCAATTTAATAAAGGGTTCATCCTCTTACATTTAGTATAGTTGGCAGGATTAACCCTTCAGATGCTGTGAATTGCAGTAATAACTGTAGAAGATACAGAATTTATAGTAACTCAATATAAAATTAAATATTTAATACAGGGTCCATCTTTTTATTACATCCTGCTATAAAATCTTGGGATATTATACATGGAATTTCCACTGTGTCATCTTGTTGTGTTCTAGGGGTATTAGAACACATCCTGGCATGTATTCTAGCGGGTTATAAATTGTATTGCAACTATATCATCCTGCTATATGTTCTTGGGGTATTTATATATGGAGCTACCATGGTTTCATCCTTCTATAACATCAGATTGTGTTTGTACATAATTGTCACTGTCATACTCTTGTGTTCTGGGGTATTATACATGGAATTACTACTTTGCCATCCTGCTACAAGTTCTGGGGATATTTTCTACATGGAATTGAGACTGTGCCATCCTGTTAACACATTCTGGGGGTATATTTGTAATGCTCATCCTGTTATATACTGCCATTCTCCTATGAGTTCTGGGGATATTTAAACATGGAATTACCTCTGTATTATCCTGCTATAAAACCTAGGGGTATTAATACATGGGATTTGTACTGTCATCCTGCTATGTATTCTGGGGTATCCTCTTTCTATAAGATTCTAGAGTATGTATATATGGATTTTACAGTGTGTCATCCTGCTATGAGTTCTGGGGGTATTCTACATGGAATTGTCACTATAATCCTGCTATAATAACTAAATGTATTAATATAGGAAACTACCACTACATCATCCTGCTATGTATTCTGGGGGTATTGATACATTGAATTGTCATTTTATCATCTTGCTATAACATCTTAGGGTACTTGTTCTGGGGTTTTATATATACAATTGCCAGTGTGTCATACTGCTATGAGTTCTGGGGGTATTATACACGGAATTATCACTCATTTTACTAGGACATCTGGCGTTATTTATATATGGAATTGCCACTGTTCTCCTGCTATGAGTTCTGGGGTTATTTATACTTGGATTTGCCACTGTGCCATCCTTCTTTGAGTTCTGTTTATTTAAACATGGAATGGCAACTGAGTTGCATAGTGTAAATTGGGTTGAAAAAAACCAATTTAACCCCTCCAAATTAAAACCCAGCATCCATACACACACCCCTCAAATCTTTTTTGTTCTGGGAGTATTTTTACATGCTGTTATCACTGTCTCATCCTGTTATAATAGGAGTATTTATATATGGAATTGCAACTGTGTCATCCTACTATAACATCTGAGGGTTTTTATACATGGAATTGCAACTGTCCTCCTGCTATGTGTTCTGGGGGTGTTTATACATGGATTTGTCACTGAACCCATCCTTCTGTGATTTCTCAGGATATTTAAATATGAAATTAACAGTCGTTCTGGGAGTATTTATACATGCAGTTGTCTTGTCATCCTGCGATAACATTCTAGTGTATTAATACATTAAATTACCACTGTCATTCTGCTATGAGTTCTGGCGGTATTTATACATGGAATTGTCAGTGTGTCATCTTGCTGTTTGTTCTGGGGGCATTTGTGTATAAATTGTGAGTCAATTCTCAGAACGTGTAAGTTATAGTTTATAATAATAGTTTAGATGGCAATCATTGATACTGTATATTATTAACTTGCTATTAATATTACAAAGTATTCATATTGATAAAAGGTACACCACCTTTTTTATTACATTTGGCATAGTCGGCAGCATTAATCCTTCTGATGCTGTTAAATACAGTAATAGATTTAGAAATTGAAGAATTATAGCGCAACTTTGTACGAAAGTGTAATGGCTTACAAAGGGCAAACAATGTTGAAAGAAAATGTTCTGGTGATTGATAAATTTAGAGCGGTAGATGATAAAATGACCACCCTTCCCACGTGGGCTTGGTATGGATGCTGGACCCACATATCTCAGGATTTGTTAAGGTATCAGGAACCTCAGGTGACTCATTTTGATTGTATTTATCGGTGTTCCAAGGAGCGGAGGTCCTCCGTACAAGTGGGTTGGTTGTGCTTTCAGGAAGACCATCCAAGAGAGGCACTTAAGGTGCAGGCAGATCCACTAGCCTCAATGAGAGAATAATTGCACCCCTCAAACATTGAGAAGTTGGTAAAACAAATTTTGAAATTTATGGTGAAAACAATTAAGAAGCAGTATAGAAAAGAGAAAAAAATGGTGCATTTAAGATCGAGAGCTCTTGTAAAAGAGGGAGTGGGATAACCCTGTGGTCTGGGGGGGAGATTACATGAAGATTATTTAGAAATAACCAGGCCAATTGTGACTAGAACACCAGTCACACAAAGCAGGTGCTGTTAACAGGCATGAGGAATTTAGTTTTACAGAAAATACAGAAGCCACAGAACAAGAGGACACGGGGAAAACAAGTTAATCTGCTGCAGATCAGGCAGTGATCGAACTAATCAAGCAGAGGAACTGATAGATCATAGTGCAACTGTAATGGTACAAGCTATATAGAATGTTTAATATTTTTAGTAAAGAACAAGATATGAGAACAGCTGTATGCAGAGAGTTAGAGCAGTGGAATCCTGTTTTTGACACTTTCTACGCTTTTAAGTAAAGGCATCAAGTTGGTTGACAAATTTTTATTTATTTTTTCCTCATGCAAGGCCTTTCAGATGTTTATTTTGTTAAAAAGAACTCTGGTAGAACAACTATGAAACTTGCAAGTTCTAAAACCGCGTGTGTGTGTGTCCATATGAATGTGTTGTATGTTTTGGTTAGGGATGCACTGAATCCAGGATTCAGCCAGGATTTGGCCTTTTTCTTCAGGATTCGGCCGAATCCTTCTTCCTGGCCAAACCGAATCCAAATCCTAATTTGCATATGCAAATTAGGGCGGGAGGGAAATCATGTGTCTGTCACAAAACAAGGACATCTAAGATGTTTTTCCCTTCCCACCCCTAATTTGCATATGCAAATTAGGATCCGTTTCGGTATTCGGCCGAATCTTTCACGAAGGATTCGGGGGTTCGGCCGTATCCAAAATAGTGGATTCGGTGCATCCCTAGTTTTGTCTTGTCTTAAATGTGATGGTGACTTAAAAGCAAGAGTCTTGACTATTCTTGACAAAATTAGAAAACAAAGTGGAACCATCACGAAAATAAAAAAAATTATAGGGTCCGCATACTGAAATACGTTTTCTAAATCTAATCACTTAAAAATGGCAGTTTCAGAAATGAAGTTTATAGTCACTATTCCTGTCTCAGTATCTGTTTCTCTTCATACAGGAGTTGGGTGTTAGATATTCATTGACAGTGGCGTAACTAGAGTGCACCAGCCCCCTGCAAAATGTCAGAGGGGGCCGGGACACTCGGATCCTATTCCTCCCCACCCAAGTCCCAGGTCGACTTGTGTCCCCTTCCTCACAGGTAAGAGAGGCTGGCTCTATATTAGCTCTAGAGGAAAGACCCCACAGTCTGGGGCCCCGAGTTCCCTGGGCCCCCCTGCAACTGTGCGGTCTGCGTCCTCTATAGTTACACCACTGGACAGTTAGATCCAATATATCTTATAGGGGGTCTCCTTTTGCCTAGAATATGTATTCAATCTCACTATTAAAATCACCAGACATCATGTCTCTCTACGTGAAGGATTTGCACAAAAGGCAATTATTTAGTAGATTTTTTTTTTTGTATTGGAATCGGCTATAGGCTTGAGATCTAAAAGAAGGCCCCCATAAGTTTTTATTTTTTTTAGATCTGTCAAAGAATATCTGACCCTTAACTGCTGCAACAAGACAGAATAAAGAGAAACAGATGCTGAGAGGGATAGTGAAACAATGCAGGATTTTTGATTGATTGTCTTTAGAAAGTTTCTTTTAGTATGAGGAAGTTTATATTATATTGAAAGATTTGTACCTTGATAATCATCAGACTGGACATCTGTTCAATGAATAAAGGTCCTTGAATTCATTTAATGATGGGCTGAAAATATAAATTGGTTTATTATAAAAAAGTTAAAATTAATGTGTACTTTATAACTGAGGTTTTCTTATCTGTTTTGGACATAAATTTCAGGACTAAAGAATCTGATTTTTGTTAATGTTTTTTAATTACAGGCATCAAGAAAGTCTCTCCTGGTTACTTTAGGAGATAAAAATCAATTTTTTTTTTTTTTTTTTTTTTAAATCTGAATTTTGGCTCTGCTAGTGCAGAATGTGCAATTTGCTCTCCACATTAGCAATGTGACCCCGCTTTACCTGCTCTGGCACTGTGAATTGTATGCACTGGTGGAAGATGGGCAGCATCCTAAAGGCCGCTTCAGAAAATGCCCCTGGTCATAGAACAACTAACAATGAAAGTTGGAAGTTTCTAAAACATTTTTAGTGTGTGTGTGAGCTCACATGAATGTTATTTGTTTTGTCTTGTTAAAAGGCTTGTAAAGACAAAAAAATGTAATTCCATTTTTACTTTCTGTAATTAAAAACTATCTCCAATATACCTCAATTCAAAAGTGTACCATTTTATAATAAACCTAACTATAAGAAGTGAAATTCTCCCTTCATTTACTGCTGTGGATAGGAATTGTCAGACGGCCCCTAACTGCTCTGCAGGGAAACAATCATACTTATGAACAGCAGGGGGAGCCTTACTTCCCAGCCATGCAGAACTCAAGCAGCTTTGTTTCCCTTTAGAGCAGTCAGGGACTGTGCTGAGATTTGTATTGGATTTTATTTTTGTCTTTACATCCCCTTTACTGTTTCCAACTCCAGCTGCAGGGACAAAGATCATGGACCCAGATTTAAACAAACTGGGATTCTATTTACAGGATTATTTTGCTACTGCCACTGGTTCTGCAGAGTTAAAAAAAAGTTTAGATTAAACAATACAAAAACTATAAAATCCACATTAGATTACATGACAACACAGGACCCAGTGCAGTCTGTATATTCAGATTATTAATCAGTCTTGCTGTATTGGCTTCTGGCAGATATTTGACTTTTGCTGTTTTTATAACTAATGATGATCCTTAAGCAGCCCAGACCACACTGAGCATGTGCGTAGTCTTGGTCTTGCAAAGTTACAAGATGGGGACCCCCTTTGGCCAACTTTGAAAGCATAAATCATTTGTTTGATTAGGCTTGTGGTGCAGTAAGTATGTTTAGTAAACAAAATGCAGCATTTCTAGCATTATTCTATTTTAGACTTTACTTCCCTTTTCAATCTGACTGACAAATGCAAGAGACTGGTGACTATTCTTCATAACATTAGAAAATGAAAGTTGACAAAACAGATCTTAAATGCTAAGAACTGATGCTGCCTTTATCTTTTGCTTTATAGGAGTTTAACATGGCTGTAACGTCTGCACTAACTGAGACAAGATGATTGCGAAACTGGACAGCAAAAAAAAAATTGGACCTTAATCATCAGACTGGACATCAGTTCAAAGAATAAAGGTCTGGAATTCATTTAATGGTGGGCTAAAAAATGTAAATGAAATTTGCATGCATACACTATTATATTATAGGTATTGACTGGGAGTGTCACATGAGGTGTAAAGTGTAGTGATGGGCGAATTTGCGAAAAATTCGGGAAACGACCCGTTTTTTTTTTCTACGCGGCAAATTTTTTGACGCAGAAATTTTTTCGAGCAAATTTTCGCGGGCGTTTTGCGAATTTATTCGCTGGCGGCGAATTGCGCAAATTCGCCATGAATTTGCGCCTGCCAAATAAATTCGCCCATCACTAGTAAAGTGCTAGTGAGTTTTAGAGCACAGGCAGCACAATACAAGTATTATGACGTGGGACAGGGTCAGACTGGCCTGCCGGGGCCCCAGGTGAGAAACCCAGTGGGCTCCAGCTTTGGTGCACCCAGGGGCGCTCCGCCAATGAGGCGAGCTGAGCCGCTCGCCTCAGGCGGCAGCGCCAGACAGGATTCCAGGGGTGGCAAAAAGCCGCTCCTGCACCCTTAAGAGCCGAATTTCCGGTTTTTAAACCGGAAATTCGGCTGCGCTATTGCGAGAGAGCGCAATTGCGCTCTCCGCAATCGTGTTCCTGCCTCCCCTCGCCGACAGGTAAGTCGGTGCGGGGGGCGGCATTGCAGGAGCCGCCTCAGGCGGCTCCTTCCCCAGAAACGGCGCTGGGTGCACCCGTAGGCCCTTGGTATGCAATGACATAATAAAATTACATTTGGACCGTGGGGTCCATCCGGGTTAGTGGTGGTGGATTGGTGGGCTGAATGGGGGTCCTGGAGGGGGGTTGCAGCTGGGGGGGCCACGGGATGGTGTGGGGCCCCCCCAGTCTGACGCTGATATAGATACGATTATCAATATAGATAAGATTTGTTAAATATTTTGTGAAATGTGTCCTTCCATCAGAATAACTAACTAACTTCAGTACATTGATTATCGGGTAGTAGTAATGTATATAGACTCAGTGCATGTATCCGCGTATGAGATCTTATTAGACAAGTTACAGATTTGTAACTCAGTATATTTTTGTAAATCAAGGGGTGAAATGTTGCATAGTGGTTCTCATATACAATTCATTTCATAATGATTTACAATATATATCTGCTTTGATAGATGAATCGAATCCTAGGTTAAAAGTAGCAGATTTTGGGACAGCTATTGTCCAAAGTTCAAGCCACAATGTATTTGTTCTATGTATTTTGCTGGGTAAATAGTAAAGGTGTTATCATTTATCCTGCATATTGTTAAGGTTAATATAAATGTAATAACTGGTTCACCCCTTTATTGTATTTGGTGTAATTGGCAGGATTAACCAGTCTGATGCTGTGTCTGATCAATATAAATGTAATATTAATACAGGGTCCATTTCTTTATTACATCCTGCTATAAAATCTGGGGGAATTATACATAGAATTGCCACTGTACCATCCTGTTACATGTTCTAGGGTATACATGTAATTGTCACTGTCATCATGCTATGTGTTCTGGGGGTAGTTATACAGTACATGGAAGTGCTACTGTGCCATCATGCTAGGAGCTCTGATATTTATACCTGGAATTGCCTTATTGGCTATATGTTCTGTGGGTATTTATATTAAATTTCCACTGTGCAATCCTGCAATGTGTTCTGGGGGTATAATTGCCATTGCTATCCTGCTGTGTGTTCTGGGGTATTATACATGGAATTACCACTGTGCCATCCTGCTATATGTTTTGGGGATATTATAATTATAATAATTGCTACTCATCCTGCTATATGCTCTGGGGATATCTTTACATGGAAGGGACACTGTGCCATCCTGCTATGAGTTCTGGGGGTATTATGCATGGAATTGCCATGGTTATCCTCCTATACAGTAGGGGGGTTATTTATAGATGGAATTGTCACGGTCATCTTGCTATATGTTCTGGGGTTATTTATAAATGGTAATACCACTGTGCAATCCTGTTACATGTTCTGTGGCTATTATACATGGAAGTGCCACTGTGGCTTCCTGCTTGGTGTAATATACATGGAGATGCAACTGTACCATCCTGCTAGAAGCTCTGGGTGTATTATACAAGGTATTGTCATCCTTCTATATGTTCTGGGGATATGTATTCATGGGTGTCATCTATCTATCTATCAAATTACCACTGTGCCATCTTGCTATGTGTTCTGAGGGATATTTATACATTTTATAGTCACTGTGCCATACTGCTATACACTCTGTGGATATTTATACATGGAAGTGACACTGTGTGTTCTGGGGTGGGTTTATACATGGGATTGCCACTATCACCTTGCTAGAACATCAGAGGGTGTTTATAAATGGAATTGTCACTGTCATCCTGCTGTGTGTTCAGGGGGGGAATTTATAAATGGTATTGCTACTGTCATCCTGCTATATGATCTGGGGATATTTATACACAAATGGGACCCTGTGCCATCCTGCTATATACCCTGGAGATGTTTATACATGGGACTGCCACTGTGTAATCCTGCTATGTGTTCTGGGTTGGTATTATAAATATAATTGCCATTATGCTATTATTCTGTGTGTTTTGGGGGTATTCTAAATGGTATTGCCACTGTCATTCTGCTATATGCTCTGGGGATATTTAAACAAGGAAGCAACACTGCCATCCTACTATTAGTTCTGGGTGTATTATACATGAAATTACCACTGTGCCATTATGCCATGTGTTCTGTGGTATTTAAACATGGTTTTGCCACTGTCAACTTGTTTATATGCTCTGGGGATATTTACACATGGAATTGCTGCTGTGCCATCCTGCTAGGTTTTCTGGTGATATTTAGCCATGAAATTGCCACTGTGTCATCCTGCTATGTTTTCTGGGCGTATAATACATGAATTATCACGGTCATCTGTGTGTTCTGCTGGTATTTATATATGGAACTACCACAGTCATCCTGCTATAACCCCAGACTGTGGAATTGTCACTGTCAACCTGCTATGTGTTCTGGGGTATTAAACATGGTATTGCCACTGTCAAACTACTATACACTCTAAGGCTTATACATGGAATCAACACTGAGCCATCCTGCTATGAGTTCTAGGACATGGAATTTGCACTACTATTGGTTGTGGGATATTATACATGAAATTGCTTTGTGATCTGGGGATATTAACACAATTGTTACGGTCATCCTGCTGTGTGTTCTGGGGGTATTTTATATTGTATGCCACTGTCATCCCCAGAGTGTATAGCAGGATAATTAAACATGAAAGCAACCCTGTGCTGTTCTGCTATGAGTTCTGGGGGTATTTATACATGGAAGTGCCACAATGCTATCCTGTTACACATTCTGGGAGTATACATGTAATTGTCACGGTGTCATCCTGTGTTCTTGGGTTAGTTATACATGGAAGTGCAACTGCGTCACCCTGCTATAAGTTATGGGGATATTATACATGGTATTGCCACTGTCATCCTTCTATATGCTTTGGGAATATTTATACATAGAATTGCCACTGTTATCTTGCTACTGTATGTGCTCTGGGGGTATTTATACATGGAATTGCTACTGTTTAATCCTGTATTGTATAGTGGTATTCATATAAAATTAGGGATGCATCGAATCCACTATTTTCGATTCGGCCGAACCCCCGAATCCTTTGAAAGATTCGGCTGAATACCGAACCGAATCCGAACCCTAATTTGCATATGCAAATTCGGGGTAGGAAGTGGAAAACATTTCTACTTCCTTGTTTTCTGACAAGTCACGTAATTTCCCTTCCCGCCCCTAATTTGCATATGCAAATTAGGGTTCAGATTTGTTTCGGCCTGGCAGAAGGATTCAGCCGAATCCTGCTGAAAAAGGCCGAATCCTGGCCAAATCCCGAACCGAATCCTGGATTCGGTGCATCCCTATATAAAATATATACATCTGATATGAATCCTATCTTAAGGTAAAAGTAGCAGGTTTTCGGACAGCTACACTGTTTTGTGTATATTGCTGGGTAAATTGTAAACACTGGTATCATTCTAGGAAATATCCTTGGAATAAAGACAGCCGATAGACTATATACTTTTAGACAACTTATACGAGTAATAAAACACGATACAACGTCAGTTTGACAAGTTAGAGTTGTGTTTTATGACAAAGTTTTGCACTAGTGATCAGTGATTTTTTTTCCATAGGCTGCAGAAGGTGAAAATTTTGTTGCCCATAGAATGCATTTGGGGAATTTTTGGTGAAGCGAAACTGATCAGTTTAGCCCATAACTAGTTTGCACACATTATTGCACGTCATCACTTGGGTTGGGGGTTTTCTTAAAACTCTGGTATAAAAGGGATCCATGAAGGGTTTCACATAGGAGTTTTAAGAGTGCCTGGACATTTGTATCAAGGTTTATTGGGAACCTGAAGGTCCTGCATGTGGGGCTCCCTGACTTGTGCTGAATTCATGCAGAACTGGCTATTCTTGTAAATAAAATCATAGTAAGATAAGTCAATCTTTTTAATTCTATTGTGTGAAAGGTGTTGCTCAACAGCAGTTCATCAGAAGGCTTAATTGATCTTGCAAGTTTTTAGATTTAACATTATTAATATTCATAAGGGTACACCCCGTTATTAAATTTGGCGCAGTTGGCAGGATTAATCCTTCTGGTGCAGTAGAATTTAAAGTGCAACTCTGTGTATGGAAGTGTAATGGCAGTATTGTAGTGGTTTGTGAAGGGGCGAAAATACTGTTGAGAAAGAAAGCAGAAAAAATTCTGATTGAAAAACAAAACTAGCTGCTGGCAGATCCTCTACCCTCAAGAGAGTAATTGCACGTCTCAGAAACCGTGAGGATTGATAACAGAATTTTAAAAATTTGCAGTGAATACAATGGATAAGAAGCACCATAAAAAAGACAAATTGTCAATTTAAGAGTGAGCGCTCTTGTAAAAGCAAGAGAGAAGGTAGGGTTTAGCCTAGTGGTCAGGGGGAGGCTCACTCAGTTTTGAGTAGAACATAAGTTAAAGAGCAGGTACTTTTGACAAGTACCAGGACAACTGTAATAGTACAAGTTTTATAGAATAAGGTTTTTGTTTTTTTAATGAAGCAACATTTTGGTGAGAGAACAGCTGTATGCAGAGAGTTGTAGAAGGCATCTTTGTCAAACACCCTGCTCTCTGCCTCCTCCTCCTCCATTTAAAAGAAAAACAGAGGGGGGAGTAGTTCAACTGAGGGATGATTCCAGACTGTAGGCCGAGAAACAAAAGATGTTAAAATTGTATGTGTTAATGTGATTTAAACTTTTTTTTTTTTCTAATTCAAGATGAAAGAATTTGATCAGTTTAATGTTTTTTAATCACAGGCAGTTTTTTTTTTTTTTTTTTTTTTTTGATCCATTTGTGGCACTTTTTGCTTTAGTATGAGTCAGTTTGTGTCTATTTTTGTTAAAATGTTGAGAGCTGTAGTAGAACTCCTAACAATGAAATATTTGCAAGTGTTTAAAACTAGTGATGGGCGAATTTATTCGCCAGGCGCAAATTCCAGCGATTCGCCGCCAGCGAATAAATTTGCAAAACCGGCACGAAAATTGGACGCCTGCGTCAAAAGAACGGACGCCTGTGTCAAAAGAACGGACACGGCGCAGTTTCGCAAACTTTTCGCTGTTTTGTGAATTTCGTGGGAAATACGCAATTTTTTCAGCAAAGCCCCCCAAATTAGCCCCATCACTATTTAAAACATTTTGTGTGTGTGTGCCCACATGAATCTGTTCTGTTTATATGTTTTGTCTGTCTAAATGTGTCCGTGAATTAAAAGCAAGAGACTAGTGACTTTAGAAAATTAAACTGACCAAACAGATCTTAAATGCTAAGAACTAATGCTGCCTTGATCTTTTGTATAATAGATGTTTAACATGGCTGCATGAGATGAGTTGATTGCTAAACAATGGACAGCAAACAAAAGATTTTGGACCTTGATCATCATCAGACTGGAGATCTGTTCAAAGAATTGGGGTTAGTTCACACTAAGGCCCTGGAATTAATTTAAATTATACATTTTTTTTTTTATAAAAAAATAAAATTAATGTGAACTTTAGAACTGAATGTTTAGGGTTTCTTTAACCAGTTTTACAGGCTGAAATTAGCATGCATACACTATTATTGGTAATATGACACTTCCCACCCGTCCCGTTCTTTCTATGTGATAGTGCCAATTTGGACAGTTCAGCCCACAGTCGGGTTTATTACTAAAATATGCCGAGTTTCTCTTTGGTCTACTGCACTGACGCCAAAAAAGATGCAAAGTTTCTGAAACGTAATTAAAATAAAAGGCTTTTTGGCAGAAAGACCAGAACACTGAGCATCTGCACATCCATACAGTTGTAAGAATTTAAGATACAATTGTAACTATTTAAGATAAGCAGGTCTCTTGGGCAAACTGACTCAGGGTAATTTCAGCTTCATTATCAAAACTGTTATAACACATAAAACATGTGTTCAGACTTTTATAACCTACCAAATTTTGTAAAACAACATGGTAATTAGGGGGTGTGGTAAAACAATTGATGGGTTTTTGTCCCTCTTTACATTTTCCAAATGTTGGGAGGTATGAAAGGACTTTGTAGAGCACAGGCAGCACAATAGAGCACCGTTGTGGGTATTTTATATTGTGCAGTATAAACCTGCAGTAGTATATCTCATAAGAGAACCAATGACAGTCTATGAAACTCTCTGATGGGACAGGAAAAATGACCAGGGTCATTTAGAAATATTAATGATCTTGAGGGGGAAATAATAATAATCTTAATTGCGGTGTCTGTAAACTAGCATTATGGCATTGGTAACTAGTGCATGTATGTGAATAGGGTAATGAGTTTTTATAATGTGATAATACACAAGCCATAAATATCTTGTAAATTATATCCTTATAAACAGTGAGTAGTGATGTCATTTTTCACATGACTCACTAAAACGTTGGGATGTTAGAAGTTACCTCTGAGTTCCATGACCTGTATAAAAGCACTCGGCCTTCAGCCTCATGCCTTTTATACGGTCATGGAACTCCTCTGTGATTTATAATATCCTTATATTTTACAATAGGGGGTACGTTGATTTATTATTATTTGACTTTATTCACTATATTAACTGGGTTGCCTGGAAGAGAGTTTGGACATCTATCTATCTATCTATCTAAAGTAAAAGACCATAAAGAACTGCAAATAAATCAATCCTGATGAAGGACACAGTATTTATAAGAAGCCACAGAGTTGATAGTATGATCCCAAGTGATTTTGCTCTGGGTGATTTTGTGCCCTTATGTGTTGGAATTTGTAGCTGACAGAATGTGTATTGGAACTAAACTCTGCTAAAATGAACCCAGTTTCCATTGGTTTATAATAAGCTAGAAAATTAATGGCAGTTAATATAGTAAAACTATCGCTTTTCAAAGCAGCACTATAGTTATGTAAGCTGCCCATGGCCTAACTGTGTTGAGATGGGAAATCTGTTTTTGTCCAAGATATACATCTGCAAGCAGACATGGATTTTTCTCACTAGACAGGAATTATAGAAGTATTTTGTGACTTGGGGTGTAGGTGAGATTTGTTTAATCTGTGAAATGCCATCCAGTGTTAGTGGAGTAACTATTGTAACTGTACTAGGTCCCTTGCTTTTCAACTTGTTTATTAATGACCTGGAGGTGGGCATTGAAAGTACTGTTTCTATTTTTGCAGATGATACTAAATTGTGCAGAACTATAGGTTCCATGCAGGATGCTGCCACTTTGCAGAGTGATTTGTCTAAACTGGAAAACTGGGCAGCAAACTGGAAAATGAGGTTCAATGTTGATAAATGCAGGTTATGCACTTTGGCAAAAATAATATAAATGCAAGTTATACACTAAATGGCAGTGTGTTGGGAGTTTCCTTAAATGAGAAGGATCTAGGGGTTTTTTGCAGATAACACGTTGTCTAATTCTGGGCAGTGTCATTCTGTGGCTACTAAAGCAAATAAAGTTCTGTCTTGCATAAAAAAGGGCATTAACTCAAGGGATGAAAACTTAATTCTCTCTCTTTATAGGTCCCTGGTGAGGCCTCATCTGGAGTATGGGGGCAGTTTTGGACTCCAGTCCTTAAGAGGGATATAAATGAGCTGGAGAGAGTGCAGAGACTAAGTGCAACTAAATTGGTTAGAGGGACGGAAGACTTAAATTATGAGGGTAGACTGACAAGGTTGGGGTTGTTTTTTCTGGAAAAAAGGCGCTTGTGAGGGGACATGATTACACTTTACAAGTACATTAGAGGACATTATAGACAAATGGCAGGGGACCTTTTTACCCATAAAGTGGATCACCGTACCAGAGGCCTCCACTTTAGACTAGAAGAAAAGAACTTTCATTTGAAGCAACGTAGGGGGTTCTTCACAGTCAGGACAGTGAGGTTGTGGAATGCACTGCCGGGTGATGTTGTGATGCTGATTCAGTTAATGACTATAAGAGGGACTTGGATGATTTTTTGGACAGACATAATATCAAAGGTTATTGTGAAACTAAACTTTTAAAGTTAGTATAGATATGGGTATATAGAATTTATTTTAGGGTATGGAAGGGTGAGTATTGATGCTGGATTTTTATTTGGAGGGGTTAAACTTTATGGACTTTGTCTTTTCTCAACCTGATTTAACGAAGTAACTATCTTGCTTTGACTTTTGGGGAATATTATACATGGAATAGCCAAGGTGTCATCCTGATATATAATCTAGTGGGCTATTTATGTATCCTGCTATTTGTTCTATTTGTATTTATACATGTAATTTCCCCCTGTCATCTTGCTATGTATTTAGGGGTTATTTATACATGGAATTGCCACTGTGTCAATCTGCTATTAGTGATGGGCGAATTTATTCGCCAGGCGCGAATTTGCGGCGAATTTGTGCGATTCGCGCCCAGCGAATAAATTCGTGAAACACCCGTGAAAATTCGCTGTAAAAATTCGCCGGCGTCAAGAACGAGACGCCAGCGCAGTTTCGTGAATTTTTCGCCGTTTCGCGAAATTCGCTCATTTTTCAGCGAAGCGAAACGGCGCAAATTCGCCCATCACTATCTGCTATGAGTTCTGGGGACATTATTCATGGAATAGGCAAAGTGTATATATAATCTGGGGGGGGAGGTATTTATATCTTCTGCTATATTTTCTTTGTGTAAATATACATGAAATTGCCACAGTGTCATCCTGCTGTATGTTCAGGGGTATTAGAAATAGAAATGCCACTGTCATCCTGCTATAAAATATGGGTGTATTTATACATGGAAATGCCACTTTATACATGAATTGAGTGTCACACTGCTTGGAGTTCTGGCTTATTCTACATGGACTTGCCACTGTACATCCTGCTTTGTGTTCTGGGGTATAAATGGAAATACTACTGTCTTCCTGTTATCAAACCTGGGGTTATGTATACATGGAATTACCACAGTGTCGTGCTGCTATAAAATATGGGGGTATTTATTTATACATGTAATGGTCATTTTCACCCTTTGGGGCAAATTTATTAAACGGCGAATTGGCTAATGCTGGCGTTAGCCAATTTACTAACAGTGGCCTTGGCAAAAATTCTCCAGTGAATTAGATTAGAGTAGCGCAACTTCGCACCCCAACACCTGGTGAAGGGGGCAAAAGTATACAAATTTACGGTGTTTTTTTTTTCCCTGAACGTTACCTCCTTCGCCAGAGTTTACTTCGCCAGGTCAGACCAGACGAAGTTCAATAGAGTATTTTTCAAGTCCCAAAAAAACGCTGGTTGAAAAAGATCGAAAATATTTTTTTTTAGGGTGCCCACCTTCCCCTCTACATTTGATAACATATGGCTCTTTAAACTATAATGTTGGCACATGTGTAGGGCATTAGAACAGCTCTATATACTTTTATTCACTTTCCCTGGGCCTGCGTAGTGTTATGTATGCGCTGCAGCATAGACGTCCATTCAATTTTAAATTTGCCGCCGTATGCAAATTAGCCTTCGCTAGCGTTACTTTGCCTAACTAATTTATGCTAGCGCAACTTCGCTACCTTTCGGCTCCCTGGACGCAACTTCGGATCTTCGTGAATTTCAGCAGCCCTGACTAATCTACGCCTGGCAAAGAGTGGCGAACTGCGGCGAAGGCAACGCTGGCGGATTTGCGGAGGTAAGTAAATTTCGCCCCATGTGTTCTAGGGGTGTTTAAAGATGGAAATGCCACTGCTCTATACTACTCTAGGTTTTGTGGGGGTATTATACATGGAATTGAAGTCTTCCTGCTTTATGTGTATTCTACATGGAAGTGCTACTTTGTCATCCTTCCATGTGTTCTGGAGGTATTTCATATGGAATTGCCACTGTATGATCCAGCTAGAACATCTGGGGGTATTTATGCATTGTGTCAGCCTGCAAGTTTTTCTAGGGGTATTCTACATTAAATTACCACTGTGTTGCCCTGCAGGTTGAAAAAAGACAAAGTACATCAAGTTCAACCGCTCCAAATGAAACCCAGCATCCATACACACACATACTCACACTGACCCCTCCATACACTCACCAACATTATATACCCATACACTATCCAAGGCTATTGTAATACTAAAATCTTTAGTTAATCTGTCCAAGAAATCATCCAAACCCATCTTAAAGTCATTAACAGAATCAGCATCACATCCCCCGGCAGTGCATTCCCCAACCTCACTGTGAAGAACCCCCTATTCTGTTCCTTTAAAGTTATTTTTCTTCTAGTCTAAAGGGGAGGCCTCTGGTATGTTGATCCACTTTATGGGTAAAAAGGTCCCCTGCTATTTGTCTATTATGTCCTCTAATGTACTTGTAAAGTGTAATCATGTCCCCTCGCAAGCGCCTTTTTTCCAAAGAAAACAACCCCAACCTTGACAGTCTCCCCTCATAATTTAACTCTTCCCTCCCTCTAACCAGTTTAGTTGCACTTAGTCTCTGCACTCTCTCCAGCTCATTTATATCCCTCTTAAGGACTGGAGTCCAAAACTGCCCCCCATACTCCAGATGAGGCCTCACCAGGGACCTATAAAGAGACATAATTATGTTTTCATCCCTTGAGTTAATGCCCTTTTTTATACAAGACGGACCTTTATTTGCTTTAGTAGCCACAGAATGACACTGCCCAGAATTAGACAACTTGTTATCTACAAATGTATTATAAATGGAATTGCCATTGTATCATACTGCTGAGTTATTGGGTGTTTTCACATGTTGCTGCTGTGGTGTCATCCTGCTTGGTTATTTGGAAATGCCACTGTGAAATCCTGCTATAAAATCTGGGGCTATTTTTACATGGAATTGCCACTGTCATTCTGCCATAAAATATTAGGGTATTTATACATGGAACTGCCATTATATCATCCTAGAATGTGTACTGGGGGTATTAAATATGGAATATATATAATTTTTTTTTATTTATTATTCTAGAGGATTTAAGAGTACAGCTACAGGTAAAGAATGAGTGTAAATCCTACATAAATTGTAAAACTAGATATGTGATATCTGGCCACATGTAACTGCGGTTGTCAAAATGTAGGTAAAACTATGTGGAGAATGAAGGATAGAATTTTAGAACATGTAGCTTGTGTAGGGAGAAAGCCTCATCCTCTATAGCTGAACATATGTTACATTTATAAAATGGCAATGACAGATGCATTTCCTTTCCATAGAGCAGGTCAGATTGGATAAGAGAAGGGGATCTGGAACTTATGAATAAAAGAGAAGCATGGTGGATGTTTACTTTAGAGAAAAACTTTTTTGTTTTTTTAAAAACAAATTTTTATAATGAATGAGACATTGAATAAGTTAAAGTGGGGGAATTTGTAGACCGACTATGTTTTGATATTTTTAGATCTCCCATGAACTGATAAATGAGCATATGTGGGTATTGTCGGATTTATCCTCCTATAGTTCTCCAGGGATATAAGATTCTCAGCCACGATGAGTAAGTCCCTCTTGGATTTGAATAAATACTTACTCAAATTGAGCCTGGCCCTGAAGTTCTTGAACCAAACAGATTCTCTCAGGAAATTAACCAGACAGCTTTATTTGAGGTATACATTAATACAGAGTATTACAATACAGAGTATTAAATAGCTCACATGTCCTGAAAGCTCGTAAGGACATTGGGGGACATTTTAGCAATATTACATGCAACCTTTTAACCATTTCTTCCCTCATGGGGCTGATCCCTTGACATCCAATCATCGTCCTTGGTTTAACATAACTATGCCTCTCTGTCCATTTTAGTATAATCCTTCCTGACCCAAGTATAGTCTAAATAAGTACATTTGCTGTGCAAGCACTGTGTCCAGAATAGTTCCTGTGCAGTGGGTGTGTTTTTGAGGCTATAGGTGTCTTTCTCAACCTTGCACTAGGAATACTTGTGACATAAGACAACAGATGTATTCCTAGTTCTTTGCAAACATTCTACAACCCTAATTAGTAGAAAGGCCTCTAACCTTGAAGTGTAGAGTCTAACACAGCTGTTCTGTGGCAGTGTCCTGTTCTATAATCATTGCAGTTTATACAATACATAACCCTTATATTTATAATTTTAAATCCTGATATCCACAGGTATATCTTGTTATAGCTATTGCTGTTTTTAAGATTTTATAGAATAAATGTATGGAAATATATTTAGGTAATCCTTTAAGGATAATTGTGTGAATTGTCTGTAGTTAAGGATAGCTATAAAGGTGTGTATTGTGGGAAGACATGTTCTACTCTGAGGAATTGCCATGGGGCACAAAACATGTCAGTAGTGAGCATGATGCACTCATAGCTGATAAGCCTTTTTACTGTATATAAACAAAATCGTTTTTCTTTATCAAGAAAAACCTGTCGAAGTCCCTAATTGTGATGTTGGAGAAGGCTCCACTGCCAGGAAGATGGATGAGGACAAGTGATCGTCTAGACAGAGCCCCACACTGGTGAGAGTTTTGTTTAAAATCCAAGATGTATCTGTAAAATGGGGAGTGGCTTGTTGGGCTATGTCCTCTAAAGTGGATGGGGTGGCAATTTTCCTCTCCACTCAAATTTTACTCAGAGAATCTGATTACTAATGTAGGTTCATGGCAAAAAACAGTCAACCCTGCAGGGGGTAGAGGTGTCCTAAACCAAGAGTGCCTAGTCTCTGGGAAGGGACTTTGCCTTTGGGATAGCAGGTATGGTGCCTATAGTAACAGTGGATAATAATCTCTGGGAAGGGACTGTGACTGTGGGATAGCAGGTATAGTAGGGAGAGATGGTGTCTATAGTTACATGGATAATAGTCTCTGGGAAGGGAATGTGGCTGTGGGATAGTAGGGAGAGATGGTGCCTATAGTAACAGTGGATAATAGTCTCTGGGAAGGGAGTGTGACTGTGGGATAGTAGGGAGAGATGGTGCCTATAGTAACAGTGGATAATAGTCTCTGGGAAGGGAGTGTGACTGTGGGATAACAGGTATAGTAGGGAGAGATGGTGCCTATAGTAACAGTGGGATAATAGTCTCTGGGAAGGGAGTGTGACTGTCGGGTAGCAGGTATAGTAGGTAGAGATGGTGCCTATAGTAACAGTGGATAATAGTCTCTGGGAAGGAAGTGTGACTGTGGGATAGCAGGTATAGTAGGGGGAGATGGTTCCTATAGTAACAGTGGGATAATAGTCTCTGGGAAGGGAGTGTGGCTGTGGGATAGCAGGTATAGTAGGGAGAGATGGTGGCTATAGTAACAGTGGGATAATAGTCTCTGGGAAGGGAGTGTGACTGTGGGATAGTAGGGAGAGATGGTGCCTATAGTAACAGTGGATAATAGTCTCTGGGAAGGGAGTGTGACTGTGGGATAACAGGTATAGTAGGGAGAGATGGTGCCTATAGTAACAGTGGGATAATAGTCTCTGGGAAGGGAGTGTGACTGTCGGATAGCAGGTATAGTAGGGAGAGATGGTGCCTATAGTAACAGTGGATAATAGTCTCTGGGAAGGGAGTGTGGCTGTGGGATAGCAGGTATAGTAGGGAGAGATGGTGGCTATAGTAACAGTGGGATAATAGTCTCTGGGAAGGGAGTGTGACTGTCGGATAGCAGGTATAGTAGGGAGAGATGGTGCCTATAGTAACAGTGGATAATAGTCTCTGGGAAGGAAGTGTGACTGTGGGATAGCAGGTATAGTAGGGAGAGATGGTGCCTATAGTAACAGTGGATAATAGTCTCTGGGAAGGGAGTGTGACTGTGGGATAGCAGGTATAGTAGGGGGAGATGGTTCCTATAGTAACAGTGGGATAATTAGTCTCTGGGAAGGGAGTGTGACTGTGGGATAGCAGGTATAGTAGGGAGAGATGGTGCCTATAGTAACAGTGGATAATAGTCTCTGGGAAGGAAGTGTGACTGTGGGATAGCAGGTATAGTAGGGGGAGATGGTTCCTATAGTAACAGTGGGATAATTAGTCTCTGGGAAGGGAGTGTGACTGTGGGATAGCAGGTATAGTAGGGAGAGATGGTGCCTATAGTAACAGTGGATAATAGTCTCTGGGAAGGGAGTGTGACTGTGGGATAGCAGGTATAGTAGGGAGAGATGGTGCCTATAGTAACAGTGGATAATAGTCTCTGGGAAGGAAGTGTGACTGTGGGATAGCAGGTATAGTAGGGGGAGATGGTTCCTATAGTAACAGTGGGATAATTAGTCTCTGGGAAGGGAGTGTGGCTGTGGGATAGCAGGTATAGTAGGGAGAGATGGTGCCTATAGTAACAGTGGATAATAGTCTCTGGGAAGGGAGTGTGGCTGTGGGACAGCAGGTATAGTAGGGGGAGATGGTGCCTATAGTAGCAAAGGAATAGCCTGTAGGATAAAGGGTTGAGTAGGTAACATGACTGTGGGGTGCAGGTAAAATGCAGTATTAGTTGTGTTCTTTCAGTATATAAAGGAGATGACAGAGGAGCCTCTCCAGATATGGGAAAGTGACAGCATTAAAGTGATGGATTAGTGAGATATATCCCTCTTTCCTGGGCTTTGCTCTTGAAATCAAAAATGAATTATTAAACCCCTGCACTTAGTGCAAGTGCATATCATTTATTTAAATTCCTTCTGCTGTCACTCAGTACAATTCACACAAAAGAAAAACATTGCCCTTGAGAAATAACGGAGAAAGAACCAGAGAATTTGGGAAATTTTGGAACACAAATCTTTATAGGTGAATTAGAAACTAGTGAAAAGTTTATAGAAATTCAGGAATTCCACCAAAGGCAAAATTTTAAAATGTTTAGGTTAATTATTCTGCTTTAATTTTCTTTTGTGGACATTACTTTATACAAGTGCATCTATAGCATTTAGACTGTAGCAGTTATGCTATATTTAGGTATTCATTTTTTTATATTTTTTGTATCCAGTCTCTGCTTAGCAAAGGATTCTGGGAGATTAACCCAATTGAATCCTGAGGATAGTGTTAAGGATTGCCCGTGCTTCCATAGCTACTGTTTTTACAAATAACTTTAAAAGCACTGCATTTTTTAATGGAAAGTTGCTTAGAATTAATTTAGGTTTTTATTTAGCTGCCGAAATTCAAAATTGATGATCTGGTTGCTAGGGTTCATTTCATTTTACCCTAGTAACTAGTGTGTGGGGGTCACGGTTTAGGCAGTAGCAACAGTTTCACACAGATGAGAGGCAGATACACAGGGTTTCCAACTTAACTTGGCAGGTGAATTTATTGAACGCAGCAGCTTAAACAGGAGATGAAAGTTCCTAACATCTGAGGTCTCCATCAAGCCAACAACTTTGCTGAAGAAAACCTTCACAAAAGACCCACAACCCCACTTGGGCAAGTTCATCAAACAAATTAATTTCACTCACAGTCCTTTGGGAATTTCCATTGTTTCGCTCTCTCTGTGAAGCAGCTCACTCCCAAGTCTTGAGGGCAGCAGATAGCAGCCAGTCTGTGCCTCCTTGTTGAATAAATTTCCTCAACTGTCCAGCAACAATCCTTGTGCCAAATAACAAACACCCAGTTGCATGAAGTGTGAGTTCTCCCACATACAGCTTCAGTTGGCTCCTTTCTTCCAGCACAGGGCGGAGAGCACTCACTCTTGAGCTCCACCTTTAACCTCCAGGTGAGGCTAATAAGACCTCCCAGCTGAGCAGACCCTCTTTGCTGCCTCCTAGAGGATTGTGGGAGGGATATACTTTCCATCTGATTTTCCCAACCACTAGGTGGTGATGTGAATGATGGAGACCAGAAGATAAATAGGAGATGGCTGGTTAATTGCTGGAAATCTGGGTTTTGCTTTGCATAAAAACCAAGGCAATTTGTGTGTGTTTGAATACAAAGCCAAAGGTCTGAACTGAATTATGACATTCTATTGTAGAGGAGTCCGCATATTGCCCAACCAAACATTCGAGTTCATACATGTGTTAGTAACGACAGAGACAGATGGAGAGTCAATACCAGAAATACAGACGGAAGGAAATATGTTGGACAGTAAAGCCAAGTTGAGGGAAGTATGGAAACGGAGTGGGGATGAGATACAGTGGGTTAGAGTAAAAGGGAAAGGAAGTAAAGAGACAGAGGTGAAATATAGAAGAAGGCGGGTAGGGGAGAGTAAGGCCAAACAGTTAGGGAGAATAGGAGTGGGGAGAAGAGATGGAAAGAGAAGGGGAATGGGGTTAGAGTGTAGAGTAACACAGAGAAAAGATGAAAAATGTAGGGAGAATAGGAGAGAGTAAGACCAAACAGTTGGGGTGACGAGGAAAGGGTTAGAGGGCAGAAAGACAAAATGGTAGCAGATGAGTAATATATAAAGGGGGAGAGCACAAGGAGAATGGGGAAAAGTAAAACCAAACTGTTAGGGGGTAATAGGAAAGGGGACAGTTGTACAGGAGAGAGGGGAGAATAGGAAAGGGGACAATATACATAAGGAGAGAAGACGAGGGTGGGGGGGATAGAGTGAACAAAGACAAATGGAGAAAAGGGGGTGGGGTGGAGAGCAAGGCCAAACAGTTGTGGGGAGAACAGAAAAAGAAAGGAAAGGGGATGAGAGACAGAAGAAGAAAGGAAATGGAGAAATCTAGAAAGAAGTATGGGTGAGAGTAAGACCAAGACCAAACAGTTGGGGGAGAAAAGGGGATAAGTGACAGAAGAAGAGCGGGGTTAGCAGCGCTGGATTTCAATACCATGATCCCAGGGGCCAGCCTCCCCTCCCCCTGTTTTGTGCAGAAGCGCATAATTTTATTAGAAAAAATAGGAGAATATTGTATCCCACCCAGGCACACAGTGACACCCACCCTTACACGTATAACAGGCAGAAAATAAGAGACAGACACAAGAACTGGGAGACTCTAGCAAGTCTGGGACTTTTTCCTTTATTTCAGAGATTTTATTCTTTTCAGACAAATTTTTTTTTTCATTAAACACAAAGCAAAGTGGCAGCTTCCAGATCAGCAAAAAGACACAAACAACCAGAATTCATTTCAGAAAGCGCAGCGCTGCGCAAACACACGGACACAGGTACAGGCTCAGACCCTCGCTGCCTATTATAAACCCCCAGTCCCCCCCCCAACCATGAGTTCTTAGTACAAAAAAAAATCTACAAATGACAAATATATATAAAAAAAACCCTTTGTGCTGTTTCATTTCTAGTTTTTTTTTTTCTTACAAAAAAGGAATTCGGGACGTGATGGCGCCATTGCGCATGGCGACTGTGAGCCCGGATTGGCTGTGAATGCAGCTGGGAGAGCCTCTCGGAAACCTATAGACGTTTCATGCGGGAGTCGCGGGGAGGACAAAAAAAAAAGTTTAAAGCAAAAATGATTAAATTAATGCAGGGGCGGGACAGTGGTGCATGCGGGGGCGGGTCTCAGGGGAAAAAAAAGTTGCACAGCAAATAGGGGAAAAGGCCGCAAACTCCCAGTAATATAACTTGGGCGCAGTCATGCAAATTTCGTTTGTTGTACAAATGGCAACACCTACAAATGCCCCCAGCAGGGTCACAGATTCAAGTACCCAAATATCAGTCCAATTGCTGAGGAACGAGGCTGACAAAAATGTCCTTTTGGTATGTTGGAGACCGTAGAAATCTAAGCAACATTGCAGTTGGTCTTTTGTGCTTCCAGAGTTATTTACCTTTCTATTCCACGAGGCCTCTGGTCGGGT
Source organism: Xenopus petersii (assembly GCA_038501925.1). Taxonomy (NCBI): domain Eukaryota; kingdom Metazoa; phylum Chordata; class Amphibia; order Anura; family Pipidae; genus Xenopus; species Xenopus petersii. The sequence goes on along the minus strand of CM076689.1, from coordinate 106,468,904 downwards.
AGCTAAGATGGTTGCTAAGGACCTAAGCAACAGCTGCATCATCCACAGACGTCTAACGTCCAGATGGAACAGAACCCTCGTTTGATGGCTACATTCTGACACATTTAAAGGTCATCTCGGTATTGGGTATAAAGGTTGTGTAGTGAAGGGCTGAAAGAAACATCTGCAACATCCATTGTGGCATCGTTGTGTGGCGGTGAAGGGGGCTTAAGCCTTATCCAATGAGTGTTTCCCCAATGATATTAACTGTCTTTCATGATCATTTCTAGAGAAAAGGGTGGGCACCAGGGATGAGCGGGTCAAAAATGGTTTCAACCTGACCAACCCATTATTTCCCAACCCTCACACAAACCAGTCTGATGCTTTATGACCCAAACTCAGTAATGGCTCATTTGGGTAGGATCAGCCAACAAAGGGGTGTGGTCAGCACTATTACATCACCAAAGAGGAGGGGCCATGTTTGAAGACGGATCCTCCTGCACCTGGAGTTTCTCTTGGCCTAAACCTACCCCCCTGGTCAACACTAGGGTACAATGTAACCTGCCCTATCTGAGAGGACATTGTAACAGAAGCTTGGGTACAAATAGGGGGAAACCATAACATAAATGCCCTTGTGTGTTATCTGCAGCGTTCTTATACAGACACAGAGGTCCTTTATTTGCCCCCCACCCAGCATTCCCCAGAATCCCAAAGTCTTTCATTTCAGCAACAGGTTTCTGACAGGAGAAATTTATATTCCGAATGATTTCACTTAAAGGACAATAATCTCTTAAAACTAGTTGTTTATGTAAATAAACTGTACATGTGCCCCACCCGCCAGTATCTTGACCCAGAAATAGGAAAATGCACATTAGAACCTACAGTCATGTACCTATAACACATTAACGGGTATTTAAAGGTTATTTTATTTTATATTCCAGATTCCATAATACAGAGAACTCTCTCAAGCCCCCAATAAAAGACACGTCTGTCAATCCCACCCCTCTGGAATTTGCATAGTACACCGAGGAACTATAAAATGCTCCCAATCTACAGGGGGGGATTTGCTTAAACTCCCTGCTTTAAGAGATTGTGGTTCCTCTTAATTTCCTTTGTTCTACTGTATATCCTTCCAGGAACCGCAGGGCCAATGTTGCACCTATAGATAGCACCACTTATTTAGCAATTCTAACTACAACTGCTTGTTGTTTAAGGAGAATCCACTAGTCGTGTTGATCTGCAGTACGAATCAAATGTCCTTGTGAACACTGGTGACACAAAGTGATTAAAAAATGCATGAAAGCCCCCCCCCCCCCATACTTCATGGTATAAACCAGGGATCCCAACCTTTTGAACCCGTGAGCAACATTCAGAAGTTTGGGAGCAACACAAGCATGAAAAACTCTAATGGGGGTGCCAAATAAAGGCTGTGATTGGCCATTTGGTAGCCCCTTTGTGGATTGTCAACCTACATTGAGGCTCTGTTTGGCAGTAGACCTGTTTTTTACGCAAACATAACTTGCCTCCAAGCCTGGAATTCAAAAATAAGCACCTGCTTTGAGGTCACTGGGAGCAACATCCAAGGGGTTAGAGAGCAACATTTTACTCATGAGCTACTGGTTGGGGATCACTGAGTGTCACTTGCAGACTGCCTACTAAAAAAAATAACTGCCCTTCCTATATATTTATTTTTTCCCTATTAATAACATTGGGATCAACCATCATTTTTACTGGCCAGGCTTGTAAAATATCGGCCAGGTGGCAACTCTAATGGGGAGCCTAGCACATTCCCTTTATATACATGGGTTTTAAGGAAATCTGGGGACATTATCACTGCGCTAAAAAGCAATTAAATAATCATGCATATTTCCCCAATATTTATACCTCTCCCTCAAAAGATACATTATCAGCTGACCATTGCTTGGAAACCAACCTAGAACCAAACATGGTCTGCAATCTCCAGGTTTTATCCATATTACTAGCTTGGATCTCAGCTTGAAATGGGTCAGGGTCCTAGTTCAGCTCATTAATGAGCTGGGAATCATATTTCCATAGAAATCAGGGTTGCCTGGTGGCAGAAGTATGCCAGACCTAACTGTGGGAGGTGCATAGAACTGTGAGGGGGTGAGGCACAGATTTATTATCCACTAAGGAGGCACAGGTGGCATGCTCTGGGCTATATGATTGCCATGGGGAAATAGTATGTACGCAAAAAATTGTTAGGTTCACTTCCATATTCTAGGACATGGAGAACTGGGAGGAGATTAAATGTATAAGAAAAATGGGGAGGGGTTATGTGCAAAGTGGGACGTCTTACAGTGCAATGGGCAGGGCTTGGAACATAAAGCAGACTTATGGGGAGTTCTGTACTGGAAGGGACTGGGCAATGGGTGCAAGCTATACAGTGAAACTGGAAGGGATACTGTATAGGAATATCCTAGAGCAGAGGGAGGAGTTAAAAGCCTGATTAGTGTTTATGAAAGGAGAATTACAGGTGCTGTTTTACTCTACATTACATATTTGCCTGAAGACTATGAAGATTTTCATTCATCCAGGTCATGGTATATCCAGTATAAACAACTGGACTTGCTGAGTAATCATTGAGTAATCATTTGCCTGAAGGTTTCGCAAACGGTGTTGCCATGTCTGACTCTCCTAATTTTCCTGCCCAATTTCCCCAAATTTCTAGCAATACCCCAAGTTTTATGATTTACGGAGAAGCTGAGCATTTTATATAGGAGAATGAGGGATCACTGCACTTCTTTTTTGAACAGGTCCAGCTTAATTACCAACATTTCTTTCTATGGATCATATAGAGTCTATGGCTGAGGCTCCCGCCCTCATGTGTGTGATGTTCAGTTTCTCTTTCACACTCTTCTTCCCTTCCCTTAAGTCAATAATACCCTAATGTTTCCAATTTCTTGGCCTTTGTGACTATGGCTTCCTATCTCTCTCGAACTAGAAACCCCTTTACCGCCAGGGATCAAATGAAATTCCTGCAGCAGGAAAAGCTAAATGCTTTTTTATGGGGGCGTCTTACTTTTTATATGTCTTCACTCCTCTGACCTCTCCTGAGATGAACTCAACCTCACAAAATGTACCGAAAAGGCACTTTTAAAAAAAAACTTTTTTTTTTTTTTTACATTTTTATTTATTTTTTTTACTTTTTTTGTCATTATTTTGTTTCCATTTGTAAAAACAGTGCTTTAAAAAATGTGTTTTTGTTCAAGTTGAGATGATGGAGTGGAATATTACTCGCATCATCCCCAGGTCTCCCTGCTCATCTATGTACAAGTGTGTGTGTGTGTGTGTGTGTCTGTGTGTGTGTGTATATGTACACACATATTCATATAAGAAAATGAGGTGAAAGCAAGGAAGGGGGAAGGACATGCTGGGTTGGTTAAAAGCCCAAAACAAAAATGTACAAAAAAAATAGGCAAAAAGGACAAAAAAAAGGCAGATTAAGTCATTCACTTATGGGTAGCCAAATGTATTGCATGATTACCCTTGTGCAAGGCTTGTACAGAAAGCAATTAGAATTAATATAATTAATTAGCAGTTCTATCCAGGATGGTTTTCCTTTGTGCTACATGCACTTTCTGCCAGGAGACCACAATGGTACGATGGGCTTTTAGGTTCACACATTTAAACTGAATGAGGGGTGAGTCTATATATTGGGCCAGACATTGGGGTGATTGATTTCAACAGGTTGGTTATGAATGTCTCCTAGAGAAGAGTTCAACTGAACACAAAGGAAAGCAGGAAAGGGAGAGTTGCTGCAATTGGCAACAGAAATCAAACTGGAGCAGGAAACCAGCGTCCCCTTTGCGCTAAAAAGAATGCAGCCAGGAAGAGGCGGGAGCCGAGAGTTTAATAATATAAAAGAGCTCGCTGTACAACCGAGGAGGTCCAGATCTGTAGGTTGGTCAGATGCTTGTCGCTAAATCAATCCTCATCGGCCCCTCCATACATGTCTGCCAGTTTTTTGAAGCGGGGCCCCCAGTCATTCAGATAATCAAAGTCCTGGTCTTCAGAGCTGGACGAGTTGAGAGAACTGACGGAACCTGCCGTGGATCCGCTCCCCTCGTAGTCAAACACTAAGAGAGAGTCGTACGGTGGTGCTGTGGGGTCGTTGTCCGCCGCACGCAGACCCTAAAAGACACAAGGTGAATATAGAGGCAGTCAAGTCTTGTATACTCGAGAATTTGCCTTGGGTTGGAGAAGAGGGTTGGATAGTTGAAAAGGGGTAGAAATTCTTGTTCCAAGTGAATGTTATTCTATCTATAGAGTGAAGCTGCCACGGTGTGGTGGTGTTTTCAGTTGGATTTTTGTAACTTAAAACACTCATAGTTCAAGGAATTTCAGTATTGGAACACCCCCCTAAGGTGTAACCCAACTATAATTTCATGGGTAAACTCCAAATCTCCTGGCAACTGGCCTTCACGCTGGGCCCCCTTAGCTCATAACAAGGTTACAGATATATAGAAACATTGGGTAACAATCATCCTGCTATAGTTCCAGGGGTACCCAGGGCACAAATAAGCACTCACCCCAAATCTTACCCTTACTGGTCTTTAAGCTAAACCCCCTTATCTCATACAATGCAACCCCTCCCCAGCATGGATGGGAATATGGCACAAAGATCCTGCTCTCATTTGAGAAATGTGTCCGACAGAATAAAACTGGCAGTTAAACGATACCCTGGAGGAGAGCGAGTTTTCTAATTAGAGCGCATCTGCCTGGGTTATTGCTGCAAAGTGTCTCCGTGGAAATAAAATATTAGTTTCATTATCAAACCGGAACACGGGTATGATTTTTAGCAAATGTACAGAATATAAACAATCTAAAAGTTACAATGACAAAAGGGACTAAAAGAAAACCAGACAAATCTATTCCTATGAATTAAAGGTTACAGAACCCCTGACATACAGCCCACACACTCTGATTTAATGTATTTATTCAGTTTAAAAGTTTTTTTTTAGTATGATGTAGTGATATTCCGAGACAATTTGCTGGTCTTTATTTTTTATTTGTGGTTTTTGAGTTATTTAGCTTTTTATTCAGCAGCTCTCCAGTTTGCAATTTCAGCCATCTGGTAACTTACCCTAGCAACCATGCATTGATTTGAATAAGAGACTGGAATATGAATAGGAGAGGGACTAAATAGAATGACGAGTAATAAAAAGTAGCAATAGTGTTTTAAATGGAGTCAGTGACCCCCATTGGAAAGCTGGAAAAAGAAGGGAAACTATAAAAAAAAAAAAAAAAAAAAGTTGCTTATAATGAACCATTTTACACCCTAACAAGTTAACTTAATAGTGAACTTCCCCTTTAATGATTTAGCTTCCTTGCCTTAACTTTCTTACAACTTTCACCATCCAAGCCAAATTGGTTATAGTCCTCTCCAGCCAGAGGTGCTGAAAGTCTTCTGAGACTCGTAGCTCATTGACAGCGGCGTATGAAAGTTTTTGGACTCTGTAAAATCTATATTTTTTATACGGACGTGATCTAAAACGTAGTCATGTATTTATTGGAAAAAAAAAAAAAGATCCAGTAACATATCTGCATGTTGCAAAAGTGAGTGAATGGTGCTCTTGGTATTTGGTGTGAACCCCATGTGCAAACTAAACTGTTGGTCAGCCCTGCACATTGACTCTGAGGAACAGCTTCAGCTCTTGGACATTGGCCGTTTCTTCACTTGAACTGCTCACACAACATTTGGATTAAGGCCAGGACTTTGGCCATTCCAAAAATTCACTTTATTCTTCTTTAACCATTCTTTGGTAGAGCGGCACGTGTTTAAGATTGTTGTAAAAGACGTGCTTTTAAAACTTTCAAGTTAGCTGGTACAGCCGAATCATTTATAAGGTACAAGGAGGCCAATAATTCATGCAAAGAAGCTATAAGGCAAGCTAAAATTGCTATAGAAAAGGATATTGCAGCAAGCAGTAAAAAAAAATTTTATTTTTTAAATATGTTAATAGTAAAAAAATTAAGCAGGAAGGGGTGGGTCCCTTACTATCAGAGGGGGGTCAGCTGGTTGATGAAAACAAATTAAAAGCGCAGATTCTGAATTCATATTTTTCATCTGTCTACACAAATGAGGAATCAGTAAGTGAAGGTTTCCTTCTTAACAGTCCCAATTCTAGTAATACAACTAATGATGCATGGCTCACACATGATGAAATTCAAAAGAGACTAGAACATGTTAAGATTAACAAAGGTCCAGGGCCAGATGGTATTCATCCCAGGGTAATTAGCGAGTTTAGCTCTGTGATTGCCAAACCTCTTTACTTAATATTTCAGGATTCATTGAGATCTGGCATAGTGCCGAGAGACTGGCGAATTGCTAATGTGGTGCCTCTATTCAAAAAAGGATCCCGTTCTCAGCCTCAAAACTATAGGCCAGTTAGTCTGACGTCAGTGGTAGGAAAGCTTTTCGAAGGGTTAATAAAGGATAAGATACTGGACTTCATAGCAAATCATAATACTATGAGTTTGTGCCAGCATGGTTTTATGTGTAATAGATCTTGCCAGACTAACTTAATTTCTTTTTATGAGAATGTAAGTAGACACCTCGATTCTGGGATGGCAGTGGATGTGATTTACTTAGACTTTGCTAAAGCATTTGATACAGTGCCACACAAAAGGTTACTGGTTAAATTAAGGAATGTTGGCCTGGAACATAGTATTTGTACCTGGATAGAGAACTGGCTAAAAGAGAGACTACAAAGAGTGGTGGTAAATGGAACATTTTCTAATTGGACCAGTGTTGTTAGTGGAGTACCGCAGGGCTCTGTACTAGGTCCCTTGCTTTTCAACTTGTTTATTAATGACCTGGAGGTGGGCATTGAAAGTACTGTTTCTATTTTTGCAGATGATACTAAATTGTGCAGAACTATAGGTTCCATGCAGGATGCTGCCACTTTGCAGAGTGATTTGTCTAAACTGGAAAACTGGGCAGAAAACTGGAAAATGAGGTTCAATGTTGATAAATGCAGGTTATGCACTTTGTCAAAAATAATATAAATGCAAGTTATACACTAAATGGCAGTGTGTTGGGAGTTTCCTTAAATGAGAAGGATCTAGGGGTCTTTGTAGATAACACGTTGTCTAATTCTGGGCAGTGTCATTCTGTGGCTACTAAAGCAAATAAAGTTCTGTCTTGTATAAAAAAGGGCATTAACTCAAGGGATGAAAACATAATTATGCCTCTTTATAGGTCCCTGGTGAGGCCTCATCTGGAGTATGCAGTACAGTTTTGGACTCCAGTCCTTAAGAGGGATATAAATGAGCTGGAGAGAGTGCAGAGACGTGCAACTAAATTGGTTAGAGGGACGGAAGACTTAAATTATGAGGGTAGACTGTCAAGGTTGCGGTTGTTTTCTCTGGAAAAAAGGCGCTTGCGAGGGGACATGATTACACTTTACAAGTACATTAGAGGACATTATAGACAAATAGCAGGGGACCTTTTTACCCATAAAGTGGATCACTGTACCAGAGGCCACCCCTTTAGACTAGAAGAAAAGAACTTTCATTTGAAGCAACGTAGGGGGTTCTTCACAGTCAGGACAGTGAGGTTGTGGAATGCACTGCCGGGTGATGTTGTGATGCTGATTCAGTTAATGCCTTTAAGAATGGCTTGGATGATTTTTTGGACAGACATAATATCAAAGGCTATTGTGTTACTAAGCTCTATAGTTAGTATAGATATGGGTATATAGAATTTAATTAAAAGTAGGGAGGGGTGTATGTATGGATGCTGGGTTTTCATTTGGAGGGGTTGAACTTGATGGACTTTGTCTTTTTTCAACCCAATTTAACTATGTAACTATGTAACTGTCTTGCTGCCACGACCCACTGTCTCTTGAGATGCAATTTGCGGACAGATGTCTTGACATTTTCCTTTAAAATTCTCTGGTATGGTTCAGAATTCATTGTTCCATCAATAATGACAACCCATCCAGGCCCTGGCCAGAACACTCCCAGCACCATGTGTCACAGATAGGAATGCAGTGTTTTTCTTTCTCCAACTGTAACTCTCCTCATTTAAGCCAAAAAGTTCTATTTTGGCTTCATCATCCACAAAACATTCTTCCAGTATCTTTCTGGTTTGTCCACATGATCTTTTGCAAACGGTGGACGCCCAGCAATATTTTTGGAGGAAGAGCAGTGGCTTTGTCCCTGCCACTGTGCAATACAACCATTGCTGTTTGGTTTTCTCCTAATGGTGGATTCATGAACATCAACATTTTCCAGTGTGAGGCCTTTACACTGGGTTCCTGCCTTGCAGTTGGGAGTTCTCTTTGGTTGACCACTTCTGGGTAAGGGCAATAATGGTCTTTAATTCCTTCCATTTGTACACAATCTGTCTGCCTCTTTATTGGTGAATCCTATGATTAAGTGGGCACTGGCACGAAACGTGTAATGCTATGTAATTATTTTTGCAACCTAAATAATGTTCTCCGTTGTTTTTTCGTGGGATTTGCGAGTGCCTGCCGTTTTTCTTCTTTGGTTTAATACTTCCACCTCGAACTATAGGTCTGGGGCATGAGTACCCAAGCCCCATATATTACTGGTGAGAAAATAAAAAAAACTTTTTAGGTTTTTACATTGGAACTGTCTGTTTATTGCTGGAGTCCAAACTGTCTAGTCTTTAGGTCGTGTAATCTTCCAGCCTTAGGGGCATCAACAACTCTTTCTCCGAGGTCCTCCGCCACCTCCTTTGTTCGAGCCATGATGCACATCCACAAATATGTGTTGTATGTGTGATCAGCTGGATCCCCATTCTTTAAATAAAACTGGGTCTCTCACTCACACCTGATTGTCATCCTATTGACTGAAAACACCCAACTCTGATTTCACCTTCTAATTATATGATAATCCTAAGGATTCACTTACTTTAGCCACATGCAATTATGTTGTCAGACCTTTTATTCAATAAATACATGACCAAATTGAATTTTTTTCATTTGTTTTAACTAGGTTTGCTTCATTTACTCTTAGGAAATCTGTTGATGTTTTAGGTCACATATTTTTTATATATATATATATGTATATAATATAAATACATTTTTATATATATATATATACTTTAAGAGGGACTACCAATTTATAACGTACCTCAGTGATGAAGTCTCCAATATCCCCCGGGTGAGGTATAACTGGTCTGATTGGATACTGATGTTCTGCCCCCACAGGCCTTTCATCCACCCTTCTGACACCTGCAACCTTGTTCAGAACATGGTCCAAAGTCTCCGGTTGCTGCAGCTGGCTTAGGTCGTAATCCTGTTGGCATCAAGAGAGAATGTTGTTAACAGTAGGGATGCACCGAATCCACTATTTTGGATAGTGAGCACTTACCGGTCACAGTTCAGCTGCTCAAACACTGCGATCCCACACAGGCAAGTACCATATAGAGCACGAGAAAAATGGAGCACCAAAGGAGCCGATTATTCCGAAATTTCTTGAAGAATCATTAAAAATGGAGATCTGAGAAAGTGGCCGGTAGCCACGAAACGTGTATGGCGGGCAGCCTACAATATGTTCTGGGCATGCCTTAACCATTTTTAATGATTCTTCAATAAATTTCTATTTTTTAACGGAGGAATAATCGGCTCCTTTGGTGCTCCATTTTTCTCATGCATTATTTTGTACGGGAATGAGAACTGTTATCCGAAAAATTCCAAATTATAATAAGGCCGTCTCCCATAGACTCCATTTTACTCCAAATTTTAAAAAATTATTTCCTTTTTCTCTAATAATAAAACCGTACTTTGTACTTGATCCAAACTACAATATAATTAATCCTTATTGGAAGCAATATTGGGTTTATTTCAAGTTTACATAATTTTCTAGTAGACTTAAAAGGTGTGAAGATGCAAATTATCAGGAAAGCCCCAGGTCTGGAGCATTCTGGATAACAGTTCCCATACCTGTAAAAAAAAAAAAAAATTTTTTTAATTATTTGCTGGTTTCTTTGGACCCTTTACAATTTTCAAATGAGACTTACGGCCCATAGGGTTCCTACAAGGGCCCTGCCGCCTGGAGCCCCTCCGAGACCTTTCCTCATAAAACTGCTGAACTACCGCGACAGGGACACGGCACTTAAAGCTGCAAGAGCCAAAGGGGATATTTACTACCAGGGTGCTAGAGTGTCCTTCTATCCAGATTATTCTGCTGCCCTGCAACGTCAGCGTAACACCTTTTTTGGAGTAAAGAGGCGCCTGCGGGACCTGGGGATTCCCTACAGCATGATTTTCCCGGCCAAGCTGCGGATTACAGATGGGGGCAGAGTGCAGCTTTTTGAGCAACCAAGCAATGTCCAGCATTGGTTGGACAACCATCCAAGAGCCCAGCAGAGGAGCCCGCCCGGGCCACAAAGAAGTCCTCCGCGTCAGCCATGATGAAGCGTAGGTCCATCTGGACCGAAGGGTGCCGTAAGTACATTGTTTCGGGGTACCCCGAAATAATATGGAGTGTCTGGACTTATTTCACCCCTCTACTTGGGAGGCAATCCCCCTGCTAGTTTTCCTGTTCGGGGCAGGTGGGACCCCTCGGGGTAATGTCCGGGTCCCTTACATCCCTTTGTGTTCTGCCACAGTCGACTACTTTCCATGAGTTATCGTAATTTGAGGGTCGGTAACTTGTCCATCAAGGAGCGTCTCTCTGACTGTTTTTGATTGCTCTATACATTTAACGAAGCCCTTTGGGTTCCAAGAAGGGACTTGACAGTACAGTTTCACGGAACTTGGTGAATACTGATGGACTAGTTACTGGTTACAGTTGTGAGCTCTCACTCTATAAAGTTTTTCTGGGAATGATGTATCTCCTATGTTGTTTGGGGAGGATACCGGGAGGGGGGAATGGTTGGGGGGCTGGGGTTGTGTATGTTGTCTTTGTTTGTATTAACCTTTTTTTTTCGCTTATGTGGAACCAGCTGCAGTGTCATGCTAAACTGAAGGGTGACGTGGGAGAAACTCCCAATCTCAAATGTATTTCTTTTCATGTTGGTTGCAATGGCGGTACAATTTAGATTTACGCTTCTGTCCTGGAACGTTAGGGGTCTCAACGACAAGGTGAAGAGGTCAGTGGTATTGGGCCAACTGAGGAAATTGGGGGTGGACCTTGTCATGTTGCAGGAGACACACTTGGTGGGTCAGAGGGTGAGGGCCCTGAAGCGACACTGGGTCTCCCACGTGTACCATGCAGAATACTCTACATACTCTAGAGGAGTGGCCATACTAGTGAGGAAGTCCCTCAGCTTCAAATTTGAACAGCTAATGACAGACAGGATGGGGAAATATTTGATACTTAAAGCTCAAGTGAAAGGCAGTACTTATCTCTTTATCAATGTGTACCTTCCTCCCCCAGCTGATGTACAAACTCTTAATGAGATCCTTCTAAAAGTAGCGGCATTGGGCAGCTTTCCCACGATCTGGGCGGGTGATTTTAACATGGTCCCGGACCCCACCTTGGATAGACTCCGTCCCATAGTGGGTGACTCCAAAGCTCTAGCGCATTGGTTGGATGCAACTGGCCTTACTGATGTATGGAGATTGAAAAACCCCCGAAGGCAGCAGTTTACTTGCTACACCACTTCTTCTTCAGCCTTATCCAGAATTGATCTTATACTGGTTACTAGTGATTTGCTTAGGAAGGTGGATACAATTCATTTTTCCACTCGGATGTGCTCCGATCATGCCCCTGTAGTGTTATCTTTAGAGGGACGTAACATAGTAACTGCATCACTATGGAGGCTTTCCCCTAAGTGGATTTGTAACCCTACCGTGGCGGAAAGGTACGCCCCATCCCTAGAACACTATTGGCAGGTAAACCCAGAGACAGCTCAGGAGTCTATAGTATGGGACGCAGGGAAAGCTCACTAGAGGGGAATATGTATCACTAATCTCTGCCAAACGGAAGGAGACTGAGGCCGACATTGAGGGAGCCAGAGTGGAATTGACCACTCGGGAGCGAGAACTAGTCTCTTCTCCCACGGATGAGGCTAAACAAAAAATGGCAGCAGCACAAAGGCGTCTCGACCTGTTGCTGATTGATAAATTCTCCCAGAGTGAACTATATAAGAAAGCTGCGTGGTATGATAGGGGGGATAAAAACGGAAAGCTGTTGGCCCTTCTAGCTAAAGGGGAAGTCCCACAGACAGTGATACACAGTATTACGGGTGTAGGAGGAGACCTACTAGTGGATAAACAGCAGTTAGTTGATAGGTTTCGGCAATACTTTCAAGATACCTATGCTGCTCTTCCCCCGGTTCCCACAGAACGGTTAGTGGCTTATCTGGCCCGAATTGATCTTCCTTGTCTCTCGGGTCCCATGAGGGATGATCTAGACAGGGACATAACGACGGAAGAGATAGAGAGTGCCATCGTAGATATGCCTGCAGGACGCTCCCCGGGTCCAGATGGCCTTCCTGCTGAGTGGTACAAGGCCCATGCTAAAATTCTTACTCCCAGGCTGGCCAGTGGCCACATTGTTTAATGGTATTTTACACAGTAAGTCCCTTCCAGAGTCCTGCTATATGGCCCACATTGTTCTGATACAAAAAGAGGGGAAGCCACCAGAATTCTGTGACTCATACCGTCCTATCTCGCTGCTGAACTGTGATGCCAAGATTTTTGCTAAGGACCTAGCTAATAGGGTTAAGCAAGTGATTGCGGACTTAGTGCATCCGGACCAAACGGGCTTCATGCCAAGCAAAGCTACAGATATTAATATTCGGAGACTGTATAACAACCTGGCTCTTGGTCACGGCAATAAGGGCAGCAGAATAGTGGTGTCTATTGACACAGCCAAGGCATTCGACACAATCTCGTGGGCTTATTTATGGGAGGTCTTGACTAAATTTGGTTTTGGGCAGCGCTTTCTGGATTGGGTTTGGGCCCTGTACCTTAAACCCAAAGCTAAGGTTCTGGTGAATGGTCTGCTATCTGACGAGGTACAGTTGGGGAGGGGGACTCGACAAGGATGCCCTCTCTCCCCATTACTGTTTGCCCTTGCTATAGAGCCCTTAGCGACATTGATTAGGGACACACCAGTCATAGAGGGACTGCACATTGGCGGAATTGTGGAGAAACTGTCATTATATGCTGATGACATGCTTCTCTATTTGGCTAACCCCCACAGGGCCTTAACTAAGGCGTTGGAATGTATTGAGGAATTTGGGGAATTTTCTGGGTTGCGCATTAACCACTCAAAGTCAGTTGTGTTTCCACTTGATCCTCTACCCCCTGGGACACCAGAGCGCTTGGGTCAATTGAGGGTGGTACAATCCTTTAAATATCTGGGGATTGTGATACAGGCTGACTTTAAAAAATTTGAAGAGTATAACTTAACCCCAATTGTCAAAGCTCTTAGTACAAAAACAGAGGTCTGGCGGACGCTGCCTCTCTCTCTCCCAGGGAGGGTTAACTTGTTCAAAATGGTTTTCCTCCCCAAGTTTTTATATTTCTTTCACAATTCGCCCATAATCCCCCGGAACCAGTGGTTTAAGTATGTGGACTCCATTTTGCGTACCTTCCTCTGGGCGGGTGAGCACCCTCGGATGAGTTTTAGAACTCTACAGGCACCCACATCTGGGGGCGGCCTTGCTTTGCCCAATCTTAGGTCGTACTTTTTAGCGAGCCAACTTATCTATGCGCATTGGTGGGTTGTTCCACAGTCAGACAACCCTTCTACCATGCTTGAAGCTGTGCACATGGGCTCCTTAGAGGCTCTGGCTAAATTACTATATAGAGGAACCTCACTGCATTGTTCAATTACTGTGCCGATGGCCATCGTAGTGGGTGTGTTCCAGAGAGCACTAAAGCTGGTTCATAAGGCTAGACCTGTGTGGTCCTGCTGGACGCCTCTATGGGGGAACAGTAACCTCCCACACCTCAGGGATATTCCGGAGGTGAGCTGTTGGGCTAGTCGGGGAGTCAAAACCTTGGTAGATATCATTGAGCATGGGGATTTGAAACAATTCCAGAGCCTTCAACATACTTTCCAATTGCCACATTCCATGTTTTTCCGCTACCTCCAGCTCAGACATGCCTTTCACACCCAATTTCCTAGTAGACCCATTGAAATTGTAGAGACTACCCTAGAATAGGGATGTAGCGAACGTCGGAAAAAAAGTTCGCGAACATATTCGCGAACTTGCGCAAAAATGCGAGCGGTTCGCGAACGGTTCGCGAACCCCATAGACTTCAATGGGAAGGCGAACTTTAACATCTAAAAAAGACATTTCTGGCCAGAAAAATGATTTTAAAGTTGTTTAAAGGGTGCAACGACCTGGACAGTGGCATGCCAGAGGGGGATCAAGGGCAAAAATGTATCTGAAAAATCTGCCTGTGTGTGCTTGGAAGAGATAGTGTAGGGGGAGAGCTGTTAGTGATTTCAGGGACAGATGATAGTAAGTTTGCTGGCTAGTAATCTGCTTGATACTGCTCTGTATTGGAACAAAAAAATAAATAAAAGCAGTCCTTACAAGGACTACTGTTATTGCAGCAGTCAGCAGATGAGATCAGAAGCAGGACAGCTGCCCACTGCAGCTACATACAGAGCACTGCAGTAGAAGGTAGATTACTAGCCAGCAAAGCTACCTAAGCTTAAATGTCCCTCAAACCCCTGCAGACTTCTGTCCCTCCAATAACAGAGCAGTATCAAAACGATTACTAGCCAGCAAACTTTCAACTGTCCCTGAAATCACTAACAGGCAGCAGCTCTCTCCCTACACTATCTCTTCAGCACACACAGGCAGAGTGAAAAAACGCTGCAGGGCTTCGGTTTTTATAGGGAAGGGGAGTGGTCCAGGGGAGAGCTTCCTGATTGGCTGCCATGTACCTGCTGGTCTGGGGTGAGAGGGCAAAAAAAAGCGCCAACAATGGCGAACCCAAAATGGCGAACGTCGCGCGACGTTCGCGAACTTCCGGCGAGCGCGAACACCCGATGTTCGCGCGAACAAGTTCGCCGGCGAACAGTTCGCGCCATCTCTACCCTAGAAGTCTATTTGAGGAAAGAGGGCATTAGGAAACCCACCACCTGGTTCTACGCCATACTGGAAAGGGCTGGTCCCGACCCTCTGGAAAGGGTAAGATATAAATGGGCTAGGGATATTCCAGGTCTGGAGGAGGAGATGTGGACAGATGCGCTGAAACAGGTCCCTGTCATTACCATGTCGGTTAGGGACAGGTATATCCAAAATAAGTTTCTGAACAGAGTATACCTTACACCCTCCAGACTTGCAAAAATATATCCTACAGTTTCAGATCAATGCACCAAATGTAATCAGGAGGTGGGCACGGTTATGCATGTATTCTGGGATTGCCCGAGAATTCAGGGGTTCTGGGGTGGGGTCCTGCACCATACTTCTCTGGTCCTAGATGTCCCTAGTTTTAGAACCCCGTTGGTTTGTCTTTTGGGAATAATGGATAATTTGGGGCTGAAGCCTGCAGTCAAGCTTTGTTACCTCCAACTTTTATACTATGCAAAAAAATCTATCCTTTTGCATTGGAAATCGACTGAACCCCCGACCATCACCTTCTGGAAAAGTCAGGTTAACAACGTCCTTCCTTACCAAAAATTGGTTTATATCACAAGAGGGTGCCCCAAGAAATTCGAGGGCGTCTGGGGAGCTTGGTTGGAATATGAAGCCACTCACTAAGATTGGGTTCTAGGTGCGATGGTATTTTGTCTGCTGGTTCCACGTCCATTATGTATGATGTGTCTTTTGGTTTTTGTTTTGTATGTCTATGTGTTTGTGCTGTGTTGTTAAAAACTGCAAAAATAAAAACTTTTAAAAAAAAAAAAAAATGAGACTTACGGTTGGCAACCTAAAGTTCTGCTCCATGATGCTACAATTTTATTGCTCTTAGGTAATGAAAAATATTTTTAGATTTAAGGTTACCCTTTAATTTTTAAAAATAGCAGTACAGGTATAGGATCCCTTATCCGGAAACCTGATATCCAGAAAGCTCCGAATTACGGAATGGCTGTCTCCCATAGACTCCATTTTATCCAAATAATCCACATTTTTAAAAATGATTTCCTTTTTCTCTGTAATAATAAAACAGTCGCTTGTACTTGATCCCAACTAAGATATAATTAATCCTTATAGGAAGCAAAACCAGCCTATTGATTTATTTCATGTTTAAATGAATTTCTAGTAGACTTAAGACAAGACCCAAATTACGGAAAGATCCGTTATCCAGAAAACCCAAGGTCCTGAGCATTCTGGATAACCGGTCTCATACCTGTACAATAAATAAAAGTGTACCCTGTGCCCCATTTCTTCTACACCAAACGTATTACCTGGTCTTCCTCTCCGCCGCCCTCCTCATCATATTTCAGGATATTGTCCCGTACATCATCTTCAGGGTCGATCAGAAGCTGCTTGGTGTGTCGCTCCTTCTCTCTGCGCTTCATCCACATAACAAAAAGCAAAACCATAGCTGTAAGGAAACAGGAACAGGTTGAATTATCCCTCAACAAACACTGGGGCCACCTTCTGCTATCCTCCCTGCCATATGTATAAATTATACAGAGAAGGAATGTTCTCGGCACACAATAAGCTATACCCTTATACTGTACTGTACTGTCTAAGGCAGTGATCCCCAACCAGTAGCTCGTGAGCAACATGTTGCTCTCCAACCCCTGGGGTGTTGCTCCCAGTGGCCTCAAAGCAGGTGATTATTCTTGAATTCCAGGCTTGGAGACAAGTTTTAATCACATAAAACTAAGTATAGTGCAAGTAGAGTCTCCTGTCGGCTGCCAGTCCACATATAGGCTACTAAATAACCAATTACAGCCCTTGTTTGGCAAACCCAGGGACTTTTTATGCTTGTGTTGCTCCACAACTCTTTACATTTGAATGTGGCTCACATGTAAAAAAAAATTTTGGGACCCCTGTCCTAAGGGAAACTGTTACCTCCTTCCCATATGTATAGATACAAATATAAAGAGAAGGAATGTTCTGGGCACACAATAAGCCATACCCTCATACTGTACTGTCTAAGGGAAACAATATGGCACCTCCTTCCCATATGTATAAATACAAATATACAGAGAAGGAATGTTCTGGGCATACAATAAGCTATACCCTCATACTGTACTGTCTAAGGGAAACAATATGGCACCTCCTTCCCATATGTATAAATACAAATATACAGAGAAGGAATGCACTTAATAAACACTACACTACTGTCTAAAGGAAAGGGAGATATTATCAGTGTCGATATATGAAATATATATATTGGTTATAGCTGAAGCAGTCATTTAGTAGATACAGAGAAAAATGAAGGGAGGTTGCCCAGGTGGTGCTATTGGGCTCAAGTTTGCAGGTTTTCTCGCATTCAGCAAAGCAGAATTCAAAGCCCCAAAGCCAAAAGATAATTACAGCCGAGGCCTCTGAAAGAAACAATGTAGCAGCTAATGATAAAAAGGGCTCTCAATTATCCTTCAAACAGAATTAACTTCGTGTGATGCCTCCTGTCTGCGCTTTAAACAAACATGAAAGTCAAATATATGCAGAAGGTAATACAAAAACCTGATCCTGTGATTGTTTTTAGTTACATTTGCCTAATGATTTCCCTTGATTATGGGTCACCTTGCTTTCAATTCCAACGCGCAGCCTGCCTCATACTGAGATCTCTGTCTCTCCAACAAGGACAAAGTCATATTAAAGTGATGATATTTCTCATTTCCCTTTCAAATATTTCTATTTCATTTTTATGCACTTTTATATTACCAATGGTTAGTTTATTTCTCTTAGAGCTAGAATTTTGGGCCATAAAGCAGGGCAGGACTGCTGCTTACAATGGGGATCAGATAGGATCTGTGCAGCCACGCCACTGGGACAGAATGCTCTGTTATACAGATAGCTAGAGTCTCAGCCATAAAGCAGGGCAGGACTGCTGCTTCCAATGGGGACAGGACTGCTGCTAACAAGTCTATTCTACTTTTGATAATAGTTTTCTTCATAATCTCTTTGGGAAAATACACTGTAAAATTGCTAGTGAATTCCAAAAGCTAAAATATTACAGCAAAAGAGAAGTAAGTAAAGGGAAAACTGAATGGGCAGCAGCAATGACTCACATAGCAAAATGATGATACAGATGAGGATAGAGATAATTGCTCCTGTACCCAGTCCAGCTGCTGCCACGGCTCCTATGGTTGTGCAGTCACCATTGTTGTCACAGGGGCAAACTTTCACCTTGATGATGGACGTGTTGTAGAGGGGAGGGTTGCCTGAATCGGTGACAATGACTGGGACGTCATACATGCCTGACTCTAAATACCCAATCTGTAGGCTGAGCCGGGCGTAGATACCTGCAAGGACCAGAATGCAGAGTTAAAGTGGTTAAATATGGACCCATAAAATGGATACTGGTGCATTGCTTTTTAAACTCTTTAACAGGGAAAATGCTTTTTAAACTCTAACAGGGAAAATAAATGGTTTATCTGCCTATATAATCCTAATGCATGTCCAAAGCCTTACTGTTTACTCGGTGGATTGTCCAATTACGGCGGATGGTATAGGGCACACTCGGCAGTTCAAAGACAAAAGGGTCAGCACTCGGCTTGCGGTCCACATCGATGGCGGTTATGTTTATCCCGTTGCCATTCGGCCGTTCGCAGATCTGTGCATCCTTGGGAAGCAGCTCGGGGGCATTATCATTGATATCAATAAGCTGGATGAGCAAAGTGCCAGTGCCGCTAGCCGGAGGGTTGCCTGTGGGGTGAAAGATGCACAAGATTGATTGATTGTCGGAGTATGTGAGTTATCAGTGGCCAAGAATAAATGCATAGGTATGACCCGTTCCAGTATCCAATCACTGACTGACTATTGGGGATAAACATTATGAGCCATTGGCTTTACTTTTTAAAAGATTGTTACGAATATCCATGATTTGGTTCCAACTTCAGCCAATTCCCAATATTTTTTAAGGCTTTAATTCAAGTCCAAACTTAGTCATGTGACTTTACAGTTTTTTAGCCAACAGAACATGGCCAAGTTCAATCTGAAGTTCAGCCTAATGCAAAATGATGGATTTGGTGCATCTCTGGCAGTAATTATTCTGCTGGCTGCTGATGAGTGGGACATAGTGACACCACCACGCCAGAACACAATACCGTTATCCGTAGCCAGAAACTTGGCCTGGTATAGGTCATCCTTCACAAATGGAGACTCTCGATCTAGTACGGCCGTGGTAGAAACTTGACCATTGGTGGTGTTAATGGCGAGCCAGTTGGCCGGGTCAGAAATCTTTGAGTATCTAAAGATGAAAAGAAAATGCACATTAAGTGATAAAAAATATTCAGCAATCTGCATTATAATCACTAAACTGAACCATAGTTGAAAGATACAATGTCCATGTCTCCTTTATTTAAAACACTGCAGTTCTGCCCTGCTTTATGGCTGAGATTCTAGCTATCTGTATAACAGAGCATTCTGTCTCAGTGGCTGCACAGATCCTATCTGATCCCCATTGTAAGCAGCAGTCCTGCCCTGCTTTATAACAGAGCATTCTTTTACAGATAGCTAGAATAAGAAAGGAGTATGAGGAGTTCCTGAGTTATTACCCCAGGCCCAGTTTGCTTTATTTTTAAAACTTTTTTTCTTTGCTTTATTAAAAACATGGAGATGGAGAGTGAAAGGAGAACATTAGGGGGCCCATTTACTAAGTGTCGAAGTGAATTCAAAGTCAATTTTCGAATTCAAAAACTTTGAATTTTAGAAGTAATTTTTGAGTACTTCGACCATCGAAAAGGCCAAAATTCGATTCAAATTGAAAAAACTTTGAATATTCGACCATTCGAAAAACTATAAAAGTTTTGTGCAAAAACAAGAGAAATCCATGTGAAATGGTGTGCATTGGAGAGATAATGGAAGTTACACTTCAAACACAGTCAGCAGAATTGCTGTATGGAGGTTTTGCCTGGTGTAAGCTCTTTGCGTGAAATGCCCTTGATGAAATCAGCGGAATCTAGCAGTTCCCTAAATGTGTCTAAAGACCGTTGGTGTGGCGCAAGTATCCTCTGGAGTCTGAGGTAGTGGTGGGCAATAGTGAAGGAAAAGGCAGAAAGAGGGAGCTCTGGTGCGAGTGCTGAGGTGAAAATGGCATCTGCAATAGAGACTACAGCGGGCGCAGTTCTGCTGATAGAACTTCTGCTGAAGCTGATAGAACACGTAGTGAAGGAGAGTCCAATTGGGTATGTGGCGGCAAAGGATTATGTGGCTGAGAATGCTGTGGTCATTGACGCAAACGCTAAGGATGGCCCAGTTCTGGATGGCAAAGAGGATGCAGGACTGGCACGAAGGTGAATGGAGCACTGGGAATGGGTAAAGACTTTACACATTCCATTTTAAAAAGTGATGATTTACAGATGGTTGAACCTCTACGTGCTATGAAACTTTTAAGCAATGGGGAAAAAGGTTTTGGAAAATAATAGTTAGCAAAAACTGTCAAATATTAAATTTGATGTCAATTACTGACACTTTTGGTGCATGCGCAGATATGGAGGTCCCTTACAGAAGACTATGATCCGGAAGATGGCCATGGGTGTCATCAGAAAAATCTCCAGGGGAGGGCAAATAAGTTAAGATCCCGTAGGTCAGCATCCCACTGAAGTTGAACCTATTCATGACAATGCAGAAGATAATGTAGTAAAGGCTGGCCTTGGGGTGGGAAGTATAAAAAACATTTTGCGTTGTGGGGAATTACACTTACAAACTGTGATGGGTGAATAGATTTACACCAAACTGCGGCAAAAATTTGCTGCATCAAAAATGTTTTTGATGCCCGTGACAATTTGATGCGCGGCAAAATTATCCGGCCACCCACTGAATTAACACTTCTGAAAGCAATGTAAAGGAGTTGGATGGGGATTTGGAAACAATTTTTTGCGAATGCAGTGTCTGATGGTTTGTTGGGTAAAGAAGTTGAGGGAACTGTTAGGATGGTGTTGATCCTGGGCAAGGAAAGCAGATTTATTTTTTGCAAGGCAGAAGGAACCTTTTCATGATGGGCCTAAATTCAAAAAGGAGAAATGTGTTTAAAATCAGCTGGGAGGATGAAAAGGAAAAATAACCAATCAGTCTATGGGGTTCACTTCTGCTGATGTTTTTGCTTTCATTAATGTATCTGAAATTTGAAATACATTTCAAGCTATCTCAGTGACTAGACAGGTTCTAGAACCTATAAAGGAGAAAGATACATCCGTGGCTTGGGAAGACTTCAGGGAAATTCCTGTGCTAAAACCAGAGGTTAAAACACTCGCAAACATATTTAAGAATGAGTCCTTCCCTCCTGAGGATGTGTTGGTTTGGTTATGAAGATCCGGAAGATGACGCTCATGAGCTCAGATACTCTTACTATACACCAATATGTGAGCAAACTCTTTGTTAGGGGCACTTTCAGGAGTAACAAACTATGCAGAGGGAAGCAGGGGTGGGGGAGTAAGTAGGTAGGGGCTTTTCTTATTGGCAGGGAAGGCAGCAAATGTTGTGCCTGCTGGTTATAGTGCATTTTTCTCAGAAAATCTGAGTAACATGGGTCATTCCAGACATTGTTCAGAAGAACAGAGTACTTTGATTAAAAAATTGATTGGAGAGAGGAAAACATATAAATAAGTGCAGAAAATGATAGGCCGCTCAGCTAAAATGATCTCAAATGCTTTAAAATGGCACCAAAATCTGAAAGACGTGGAAGAAAATGGAAAACGACCATTCGAATGGCTAGAAGAATAGCCAAAATGGCAAAGACTCGGCCAGTGATCAGCTCCAGGAAGATGAAAGGAGTAAAGTTACCTGTGAAACTGTTACAATATGTGAAGCCAAGCTATTGGCAAGAAGCCCCCAGACCCATTGTCCCAAGAACAGACTGACTGGCCTAAAGAGAAATGGCGCAACATTTTGTGGACTGATGAAAGCAAGATTGTTCTTTTTGGGTCTAGGGGCCACAGAAAGTTTGTCAGACGACCCCCAAACACTGAATTCAAGTCACAGTACAGAGTGAAGCCGATGGCACAAGCATAATGATATGGGGATGTTTCTCAGACTGTAGTGTTGGGCCTATTTATCTCATACCAGGGATCATAAATCAGTTTCAATACATCAAAATACTTGAAGAGGTCATGTTGCCTTATGCCGAAGAGAAAATGCCCTTGAAATGGGGGTTTCAACAAGACAACAACCCCAAACACACCAGTAAATGAGCAACGTCTTGGTTCCAGACCAACAAGATTGATGTTATGGAGTGACCAGCCCAATCCCCTGACCTTAATCCAATAGAAAACTTGTGGGTGACACCAAAAATGGTGTTTGTGAGGCAAAGCAAGAAATGCAGAAGAATTGTGGAATGTAACAGGTTGTTGGAAGTTGGGGGGACTCCATGTAACACAGATGTGCAGCAGTTCTCAGAAACACTGATTATACAACTCAATATTAGTTCAGTCATTCAAAGGAAAGCAAAATCTTGAAACATGCAGTGTTCCCAATGTATTTGCGTGTATAGAAATAAAAGCGATTATAAGAATTGAGTTTTATTCACTTTTTTAAACACACTGCTATTATTCTGAACACAACCGTTTGATATATAATATATATGTATTAAAGGGGAAGTTACAGGCTCATTAATAATTGCAGCAATAGAAAGTAAAAACAATACTTGTGTGTCTCTAGTCGTTATTTGGGCTAGTGATTTTAATCAGACCATAAATCCAGGTGACGGAACTGGGAGATACAATGAGTATGACGGAATGAAAGTGGGGTTTTATCTATGTGGCTACATGGGGAGGGAGGAAAGGAGAAGGAGAGCACACATACTTTTGTTCCAATTGAAGTCGTCGTATTGATCTGAAGTTTCAGACGCAAGTGCATTTAACGAATTTATTTTTCTTTTCCTTATCTGGTGGTGATGTTTTCGGTTTCTGTATTTTTATAGCTATTTGCCTATTTTTTGCCTCTTGACGTTTAAGAAAAGCTGCCGGAGGGTGAGCATCTAAACTGCACAAAGACGGCAGCACCGTGCGTCAATATAGCAAGAACAAATAATCCAAAAATGACCTCATTAGCTGAAAATGCCTTTCTAAAGGCTTCACTTCATGTCCAGGAGCAACAGGCAGTGGCTGCCATGAGTCAGTCTAATCACTTTCCCTGTCAGACAGTCGGGCCCCTCTGTGCAGTGTCTGAACCACATAATGATTAGAGAAATGTCACAAGTGAAGTGCATGTAATTGGCCCGGCCTGGCTGGACTCTGCTCCCAGTCTCAGCTGTGATAAAGGTGGGAGACTTAACAAGGCCAGGCCTCAGAAAGAAAAGATGCTTTATCCAGCTCTTGTCTCCTCCTTATGTCTTATATGACCACGGGGGGCCCAAACAATTGCCTAGCAGAATTGTCTTTAGGAAAGGTAAGGTAAATGGGGAATATTTCTCTATGCATTGCATGTAGTGACATGACACAGGGACAGTAGAGAACAATAGGGCAAGAACAGGACATGTCCTGCCCATGGTCCTATGTAGGGTTGCCACCTGGCCGGTATTTTACCAGCCTGGCCGGTAAAAATCATGGTTGATCCCAATGTTATTAATAGGGAAAAAAGATAAATAAATATATAGGAAGGCTGGTATTTTTTTCCAGAAAATGTGGCAACCCCTAGTCCTATGTTAGTAGTGTTGGGAGCGAACGTTTATTTGCCCTCTTGTCACGCCTCACCCTTCAACAGATCTCCCCACTGTTTTAAAGGAGATTGATGCTTCCCTGTCCTCAACCAAAGCATCTAGTTGCCTTCCCTGAATGGTCCTTGGGCACGCCGTTGGCTCTGAGTTGTGCAGCAAGGTTGGTAGCCTCTTTGGGCCATGTTTGGCTGGTACACTGATCCCAAGTCAGAAGCATGTTCAGTGGAATTGTCATGGCTTCTCTTGTGCATATTCCAGCAAAGCTCAAATGGTGCCCGCCAACCTCGGTGCTGAACAGTGCACTAGTATAATGGGTCCAGGGACCTTTAAGAAAAGGCAACTATACAGTTTGGTGTAGGGAGTAAGTCAATGTTTCAAACAGGATGGTGACTTTGTTTTCCTTTAAAAGCTGCAGTACCTAATGCTAGTGGCACCCACCTGAGTACTTGTTGCATAGAATGATCAGGGTCCACAGCTGAGAATGTGATCAGCAGCCTTCCAGCCGACTCTCCCTCTAGCTTCCTGATTGGCTCATTACGATTGGGAAAATAAGGCGCCTCATTCACATCATTGACAGAAACGGTCACTGCTGCCGTAGACTGGAGGGACATTTGGATGCCACTGGCCAGAGGTGCTTGGTTGGTCACCATGACAATGAGGGGAAAGACTTTGCTCATTTCATAGTCAACAGGCTGGAAAGAAGAATGCATCAATTTCTCGGTTACTGTGATGTGTATTTTCAGGTCATTGGGTACAAATAGATCTGAGTGTCGGGAAGTGGAATGGGCAATGAAGGCATTAAAAGAACTGTGGCATGAGGCACTAGCATTAGTTTGATTATAAATGTCAATCAATGTTCTAGCTCCCAAGATCATTAGCAAGACTGGACCAGACTCTGATGATATTGATCTTATTTTAGTCTTGGGTTCAGTTGCAGTTGGTCTTGTCTCAAACACCATAGGCCCCTTGTATTCTGCAGGGCCTATACAAAATTACAACCTATATGCCCTCACAATTTATAACCATATATCTACTGGGCTACTTATTAGGTCCAACGCTTATTATATATAAACATATAACATATAAAGGGGGTAAGGACAGAATATATTTGGGAAGAGTAGAAATACTGGTCTGCCATGACCAATTGGAAGACAATATGATTTTGAACAAAAAAGTTTGGAAATTCTAGTATGCAAGGCGATCTTCTTGCATTATCTCGAGCAATGCCCTGAAAATTCTGGACCTCGAGAGGGCAATAGACATTACAGGAATCTCAGCTGCTCATCAGGGAATTCATTGCTACGACACATGGAAACAAATTCAACTACAGTTTAAGGAATGAGACTATTTTCTTTAGCTGTAGATGTGAGCACCTATTGGAATGGAGTGTTTGGATTTTGTTTTAAAGTGAAGCAGTTTTTGTCAGTCAAAGCAGGATTGATGAGAATGCCCCGACATGTACATACAACCAATCGGGAGTGGAGAGGTGGCCAAAGCAACAGAACAATGAAGGTGCCTGTTGGGTTGAAGAGTCAGACTGTCAGGACCTGTCCAGGCCTGCATGAAATATATGGTGGAAAATGACCCTATTTGTGCTCTTGGAAGGCCTCTGAGCTTGTCATTTTGAATTGTTTCTATAGCCCTTTTAATACTTACGGTTATCTTACGGCTACCTTACTGTTATCGTCTGTCCTTATTTACTTGTAGGGCTGGAATATGCTTCCAAAAGATCAACTGGGTAATATGCCGCCAGATCATTACACAGGCCAAAGTTAGAACCTAGACAGGTCCTGACGCTTTACTAATTTTGATTCCAAGCATGATCCAGTTGGAAGTCATATGAGGATATCTGGAGACCATTGTGCGGATACTGCTTCAGACTGGTTAACATAATCATGTAAACAAAGGCAGAAATACAGTCAAAGAACAAATAATTTTGGATTGGTGGATGGAGAGATGATCAAAGGAGAAGATATGAGGACTCTGGAGCAGTGGACATTAAATGCCATTTCTGACATTTCTGATGGATGAGTCTGGGTTTGGCAGATGCCTGGAGAGTGCTAACTGCTAACTGTATAGTTTGATAGAGAAAGAATAATGGGCTGGGGCTGGTCCTATGGTTTTGGCCAGGGTGTCTGGTTCCATTGAAACCAAATCTTAACCTTACATGGATAGAGATGCCTACGTGCCGTACCTTTGAGACCGTTACAATGCCTTCATTGGTCACTGGATCTGTCTTGATGGTAAAGTGACCGTCCGGATCCCCGCTAATGATCTTAAAAACGGCATTCCAGTTGGACGTGTAGGGCTGGTCCCGGTCTACAACGGTCAGATTGGCCACCACCACATCAACGTGGTTCTCTGGAACCTCTCCGATGAACTGTATGGGGACAGAATGATCTCTGCTCATTAACTGGCGGCGGTGGCGACATTCAGAGAACAACTTTGCATTATTCAGCCTGATTGCCGAATTTAATAATAGTCACAGTTTTCCCGTAATGAGTGTTAATGACACACTATCATGCAAATGCAGCCAGGGCTTATTTAGGGTGACACTAAATACGCTTACAGAGCCATGACATTGCAACTTGGTCGGGACGCCATCTCCATAATGAATATTCATTTGCTGCCATTCAAATTCATTCTGAATCAGGTGATGGCAAGTTTAATAAAAGAAATTGAGGGTTTTTTTGTGAATTTTATGCTGATTTCAATGCAGAGAAGGAAAAAAAACATAAAACTTGGAAGTAATTTTAGATGGTGTCAGTGACCCCACCCCCCCCAATTTGAAATCTGGAATAAAAAAAACAAATAAATAATGAAGAGCAATTGAAAAGTTGCTTAGAACTGATCATTCTTTAGTATAATAAAAGTTTAACTTAAAGGTGAACCAACCTTTTAATGAATGACTTGGGCCATGAAGTGGACGAGGCTTGTATGGGGTGTTTGGGTAGTTTGTGGGAGGGTATTTGACATAATGGGAAGTTTGTGGGAGGGTATTTGACATAATGGGAAAGTGGTTAAGGTGTTAGTGGGTCCACTCAGGTCAACTATAGGCAATAAGAGGGGTCCCCTGGGGAGATGGGCCCTTCAAACACAACAGTATGGGGCCCCATCATATCTGAAGGCAGCCCTGTTTTCACCTCCCCTTCTCTTCTTAATGAGTTTTTCCCTTTCTCATCTGGTCCTGTCTTCTCTCTTGTAGTGATGAGCGAATCTGTACTTTTCACTGAAAAATTCGCGAAACTCCGAATTTTTTTTTTTTTTTTTACACTTGCGACTATTTTGTCCAAATGCTTTAGTCAGTGGGCATCCGAATAATTGACGTGCAACAATTTTATGGGCACGACAATTTTTCTTGCGACTTTTTTGTCCAAATGCTTTA
Organism: Xenopus petersii; assembly: GCA_038501925.1. Classification (NCBI taxonomy): domain Eukaryota; kingdom Metazoa; phylum Chordata; class Amphibia; order Anura; family Pipidae; genus Xenopus; species Xenopus petersii. The sequence continues at coordinate 106,441,859 of CM076689.1, read as the reverse complement.
GTCAGTGGGCATCCGAATAATTGACGTGCAACAATTTTATGGGCACGACAATTTTTCTGAATCTAATTTTTCTGCAGCAAATTTTCACTGCAGTTTCGTGAAAACATTCGCAGTCGGCAAAGTGTGGAAATTGGCAGCGAATCCATGCCTGCCAAATAAATTGACCCATCACTACTCTAGTTCTGTCTGTCCTTTGCCTTCCTTGTTTAAACTCCAATGTGTATTTCTCTCCCCAGCAGCTTGGTTGTGCCCATTATACTCCCTCTCTTTTCTTCCCTTATTTCTCATCTCACTACTCCCTAATGTAATTTTAGAAAACCCTATTGATGTAGGAAAAATGAGAACAGAGCAGGCAGTAACCCTTCCAACACCCCCTCCCCTTGTACCTATCTATTGCTTCCAGTCCCATAATGGAAGAAATGTAAATTCTTGTGCAAAGTCCTTGACTTTGGGAGGTTGGAAGAGTGCTCAGTAAGGCATATCCCAAGTGGAAGGCAACCAAAATCTCTCTATTCTGCTCCGTGCTCCCCCTGCGCTGTGATACCATCACCTTGTTAGGCAGACAAATTGGGATTTTATCCAGAATTGGATCTCCTGCTCTTGTTGCTGACAGATGTAGCTGCGTCCCAGTGAACTTTAACATCATCTCTTCGGTACAGTAGCCGATGGTATCTCCAATGAGCCGCAAGAGATAAACAGCAGAACTCATTATGGACTTGGTCAGGGGGTGCTGGATTATTCCTTACAACCGGTTTGGTACTATTTTAATACTTGACGTGAAAGGAAGCAAATGAATGGAGAGTGGATTAGAAATCTAAGGTGAGGTCAGGCTGCAGGGAAACTCAATCACTCAGCCACCTAACGGATTAACTAATTGGAATATAAACTCTTAGGCCTAGAGATATGCTGGCACTTTAATCAGCTCTGTAACTGCTATAAGGCAAAATGTAAAAGTTTGGGGGGGGAGTAAGGAGGATTAAAGGCACCACGGTTATTAACACAGGGGTTTTATTAGATACAAACCCTGCAGAAGCCCGTCTCTCAAGGTTACTCTTTGTGATCATTTTTAAAGAGAGACTAAGCACATAGAGAATGCAGATAGATGGCACTGTATTTAGTCCCATCACCTCTACTGGAAAGCTGTACCCTGTATCCATTGTCCTTTCTGTAAAGCAGCATCTAACTTTTCAGCCTTCCCCTTTCAAATCTTTAATGTATTACTGCCACCCCTGCTAGAAAGCACATTTCTGATTGGTTGCTGTGGGTTTTTATAAAAGGGCAAAAACTGTACTTTATTTGGGACATTTGGTGCTCTTTTTGGCACACTGTATAATACTAAACAGCCCCCACACCTGCATTCCTTGTCTTCCATCCATCGTAACTCCCTGCAGATTAAAGGTGCCCTCAATAAACACCAAAGCTCTGTTAGGGCATTCATGCACTGACAATGACTTACCATCTTCCTTGTGAATTCGGGAGGGTTGTCGTTGACATCTGCGACTGTTATGATGGCCGTAGCTGTGTTGGACAGTCCATGGTTCAAATTCCCTTCCATGTCAGTGGCCTGAATGATGACTGTGTACTGCTGGACTTTCTGTTGGTGGGACAATAAAAAAAATAGGATCAAAGCAGGTCACACATGTATGCACTAGTGAGTTTGGAAAACCTGATGCTGCAGAATCTTGTCCATCTTACCTTACTTGTCTGCATCCATCTATCTCTTCTCTCACCATCTTAACCTACAGTCACCATCTTGCCCAACTGTCTCCAACTCACCCTACATTTGCCTTATTGCTGTCTTATTTTGTCCTACTGCCTCTCTTACCTGCTTAAGGCACCCCTACCCTCTCCATCTTGCCCTACCATCTCCACATCCTTTAACATTCTCCATCCTGCCCTACCTTCTGCATTCCACCATTGCTGTTGTCATTTTGCCACACTGTCTTTACCTACTGTCTGTCTTGCCCTACTGTATCCAACTTTTCCTGCTGTCTCCATCTTGTCCTTCCGAACTGTAGTAGTAGAAGCCTTCAAGCTGCTATAAATCAACCCCTAAAACGTAACAGGAGAGCACTGCCAACACTGGTCTTCAGATTCCTTTTTGGGGGCTGAAACTTTCAGCTGCAGGACTGGCAAGGATGCTACACATGGCAGAGAACATTAACCTGGTACAGATGAGGGTCAGGCAGAGAGGTCTAGACAAGGTCAGAGAGAGGGTCTTGAGCAGGAAGCAAAGTTTCAATGCTTGGGAATGGGCACAAAGTCAAAAATCAGCAGACATGAGTTAACAAGGTTTGAGTACGGAACCAGCTTGGGCAATGAAAAATTAGCTGTTTTCATCTTGCTCTACTGTCTTTATTGCCTTACTGTGCCCCAGACTTTCTACGCACAACTGCTGTTAGGGCTTCACTATATGTTTAAACAGACCCTTTTCTGCACTGGATCACATGTCAAACTCAACTGGCCCACGAAGGGATTATCTTTGGCCCACATGATAATTTCTAATTATTATTAGATCTGGCCCGCCAGTATATTATAGCCTCCACACTATTAGAACTGCAAGTCCCACAATGCACTGCTAGTGTGACGCAATGTCAATCAAAGGCACACAAGTCCCTGTTCCGCTTGTGTATCAGCAGCGTACTTGTGGAGCTAGCGTTACCCCTCTACCTGAAAAATGGTGGCTAAACGAAAGGTGGACTCGGCTCAGAGCCTGACCCCAGACATAGATGAACTTGTATCCAAGATGAGACACCAAGGGGGTTATTTACTAAATAAAAAATAATCTGAATCGAAAAATCACAAATTTTACTGAATTTATTAAACCTCGAGGATGGAAAAGTCAGAATCCGGAAATCCACTATCTCAGACCTGTCGAGGTTGCATATAAGTCAATGGGAGAAGTCTCTAAGTTTTCCGGCGAACATTCCAAAAAAAAAAAGGTGAAAATCTGTTTTTTTTTTTCTGTGAAGCAAAATTTCGGGAATAATAATAAATAAGAGTAAAAAAAACGAGAGGATTTTGATCGGAGTGTGTAGCAGAAAATATTGAGATAAATTAGGACTTTAATAAATAACCCAAGTGTCTGGAGATTTAATTAAGCCCTTGGGAAAGTTCCTGCGGGAAATGTTTCCACTTTAAAGGGATACTGTCATAGGGAAAAAACATTTTTTTTCAAAATGAATCGGTTAATAGTGCTGCTCCGGTAGAATTTTTGCGCTGAAATCCATTTCTCAAAAGAGCAAACAGATTTTTTTATATTCAATTTTGAAATCTGACATGTTTTCAGTAAACACTAAGCCTGTCCGGCCCTCGACTTGGAGCATTTTTTAAAATTTTGGCCCACTGTGTATTTGAGTTTGACAAACCTGCACTGGATGTACAGTTGTGTTCAGAATAATAGCAGTGTGTTTAAAAATCCTTATCGCTTTTATTTTTATACACACAAAGGCATTGGGAACACTGCACATTCTATAACAAATCAAACCAAGAAGAAAAATATATCAAATTTGTGTTATTCCTTTACAGAAAGTGAAGAAAAGAATTTGACTGAGGGGAGAAAATGCCCCAACAGACAAACTTTGCCTTTAGTGCTGCATTTCAGATCTGTATCATTTATAATTGTCCATAAAAGATAAAAGACTCCTTCCCCTGCTATTGGCTGTTGATGTTGTAATTAAGCATTCGATTGGTTAAGCAGCTCCGACTGATATTGATACAAGGATTGCTACAGAGTCCCATGGAGCGTATGCACTTTCTCATCAGGCGCAAGACAATAAATAATTAACCTGAGCAACTGATAAGTGCAGAGAAGGAATCTCTGGGGTCAGGAATTTAGTCACTAATCTTGCACATTGCTGCATGGTATAGAAACATTTGATATGAATTAATCCTAATACGTTTACAGAGGAGGAAGAGTGCGCAAAATCTGAGTAGCAACCATAATTAGAATGTGTTTCTCTTGTGTATTGCTTTAAAATAGATGTTTTAGATTCGGGGAGATTTAGTTGCCCGGCGACAAATTGCCTCTTCTTCGGGCGACTAATCTCCCCGAACTGCCTCCCCGCCAGCTAGAATCTAAATAGCCAGCAGGATGGCACTTGGAAGGCTTCATTTTCTGAAGTTGTCTCACGCGGAAACTTTGTGCGACTTTGGAAAATGAAGCACTCAATAGTGCTACCCTGCCGCGATTTAGATTGTAGCCGGCGGGGAGGCAGTTCGGGGAGATAAGTCGCCCAGTGACAAATCGCCTTTTCTTTGGACGACTAATCTCCCCGAATCTTCTAGTCTGTCTCTGCCCTTAAGGGAAGCAATATGGCACAGGTACTGATTGGGGCAATATTTTGGGTGCTGCTGGTGATTGGGGCAATATTTTGGGTGCTGCTGGCTGGCACAGATTGGGGCAATATTTTGTGGATGTGCTGGCTGGCACAGATTGGGGCAATATTTTGGGGGGTGCTGGTGATATTTTGGGGGGTGCTGGAGATTGGGGCAATATTTTGGGTGCTGCTGGCTGGCACAGGTACAGATTGGCGCAATATTTTGGGTGCTGCTGGCTGGCACAGACTGGGGCAATATTTTGGGTGCTGCTGGCACAGGTACAGATTGGCGCAATATTTTGGGTGCTGCTGGCTAGCACAGGTACAGTTTGATTCATTAATGTGTTGTAAGGTTTTTTTATTACAAAAAGCATGATTCTGTGGGAAATGGTCATACAGAACGGGGGCGCGGATTGAAGCTCTTGCCTAGGGTGCCAAACTACCTTGGCCTGCCCCTGCCATACAGTATGTATAAAATACAAATATACAGAGAAGGAATGTTCTGGGCATACAAAAAGCTAGAACAGTGCAATATGAGGGTATAGCTTATTGTGCAGTCACCACATTCCTTCTCTGTACCAAACATTATGAAGGGCACTGTATAAATAGAAATATACAAACACATTTTCTTTGATTTACTCCTCTGCTAAAATTCTAAATTACAATCTAGAATACAGACTTGATTAAAGTTATCTGCACATACATTTCAGTTCCACCATTTTTATACAGTCTCCCTCATTTCAGGGCACCTGTTTGGGAAAAAGTAATGGTAGGTATAATATTTTAATGCAATCATGTTTAGTACTTTTGTTGCATATCCCTTGCATGTAATGTTTGTTTTAAGTCTGGGAGTCATGGACATCACCAGGTGCTGAGTATCTTCTCTGGTGATGCTCTGCCAAGCCTCTACTGCAGCCACCTTCAACTCCAGCTTGTTCTGGGGGCTTGTTTTCTCCTCAGCATATGGAAGGCATGTTCATTTGGATTTAAATTAGGTGATTGACTTGTCCATTCCATTTTTTAGCTTTGAGAAACTCCTGTGCTACCTTCATGGTGAGACTCTGGAAAAAACCTGGTGAGCCACGCCAGTGCTTCCCCAAACCGCTGATCTTCCTTCTGCAACATGCTGAAGGTAGGTTTAGTTTAAGCACGGTCAGGGTAGGGCGGGTGGTGGCGGCCCCTATGGGGGGAGTGGGGATCCCAGGGGTGGAAGCCCCAGTAGGCTCTGCATCCACCAGTCCGACCCTGGTTGCTTTCATGTGTTTGGGATCATTATCTTGTTGCAGGATGAAGCATTATTCAATTTTCTGGAACTTGAGTAGATAAAATGCTTCTATACACATCATTAATGGAGATAAGTGTGCCAATAACTGTGGCAGTTATACATGCCCAAGCCATAACACACCGACCACCATGTTTAACAGATGAGCTGGTATGCCTTGGATCTTGGGCAGTTCCTTTTCGTTTCCGCACTTTCACTCGGATACAGGATAATCTTGGTCTCGTCTGTCCAGAATACCTTTTCCAGAATCCTGCAGGCTCTTTAAAACAAATTTTCTCAAACTTTAATCTGGCTATCCTATTTTTGTGGCTAACTATTGGCTTGCATCTTGCAGTGTAGCCTCTCTATTTCTGTTCATGAAGTCCTCTTCAGTTAGTAGTATCTTGAAGTCCTCTTCAGTTAGTAGTATCTGAGAGACACACCTGCCTCCTGGAGAGTGTTTCTGATCTGCTGGACAGGCATTTGAGTATTTTCTTTACCATAGCGAGGAATCTTTTGTCATCCGCAGTGGAGGTCTTCCTTGGCCTACCAGTCTCTTTTCCATTACAGAGCTCACCATTGCATTTCTTTCTTATTGATATTCCAGACAGTTGATCCTGGTAATCTTAAGGTTTGACCAATGTCTCTAATAATTTTATTCTTGTTTTTCTTCTCATACAGTAGCTTCCTTGACTTTTGTTGGCGCAGCTTTTCTCCTCATATTGAACAATGGCAACTACAGTGCAGACTCCAAATGGTAGAAACAAGCTTAGGTATCCAGTGGCGGAACTACCGGGGGAGCAGGGGGTGCGAGAGGGCCAGGGCAAATTTGCAAATTGCCCCTGAAATGTTTGTTGCTTTTTTATATTTTATATGTTGTTTTTTGTTGCTTTTTTATATTTTATATGTTGTTTTTTTATTTTATGTGTTTATATGTATATATATAATATATATATATACATATAAACAATTTATATAAACAATGTATATAATAGTGTTGTCATTTCTACATGGTGAAATGTATGCTAAAAACTATAATTAAAATTTGGAATGTGCACTTTACGCAGGTCTGAATTGTTTGATTTAAAACTTCACAACGAGGAAGAGGGGAAGATCGACGAAAATGCGTCCTGGTCCCAAACATTATGGAAAGCAATGTACACATGGAAAGAATGCCATATTGTTTCCCTTAGACCAGTGATCCCCAACCAGTAGCTCGTGAGCAACATATGTTGCTCTCCGACCCCTTGGATGCTGTCCTCAAATCAGGTGCTAATTTTTGAATTCCAGGCTTGGGAGCAAGTTTTGGCTGCATAAAAACTAAGTAAGTAGAGCCTCTTGTAGACTGCCAGTTCACATAGGGACTACCAAGTAGCCAATCACAGCCCTTATTTGGCATCCCAAGGGACTTTCTTGTGTTGCTTTGAATGTGGCTCACAGGTAAAGGTTGGGGACCCCTGCCTTAGAAAGTACAGTATATACAGGGTATAGCTTATTGTGTGCCCAGAACATTCCTTCTCTGTATATTTGTATTTATACATATGGGAAGGAGGTGCCATATTGTTTCCCTTAGACAGTACAGTATGAGGTATAGCTTATTGTGTGCCCAGAACATTCCTTCTCTGTATATTTGTATTTATACATATGAGAAGGAGGTGCCATATTGTTTCCCTTAGACAGTACAGTATGAGGGTATAGCTTATTGTGTGCCCAGAACATTCCTTCTCTGTATACTTGTATTTATACATATGGGTAGTGGCTGCCATTCTGAAGAAAACTATAGGGCAGCTGCCAGCTATATGCTTAAATATGAATATGCAAAGAAAGAAAAGGGCATATTACTTTCTATCACAATAAAAGTTAAACGTTCAAGTCATTACCCTTTAATAAGCGTCCTGCCATGGTTATATCGGGTCTATGAAAGGAGGGAATCAGATGCGGTTCCAATCAGACGAAACAAACAGGCGACGTGGGGCTGAGACAATGAAGATGTTGCACAGTGTGATTGCTGACACCCAAATCAGACAGAGCTGAATACATTAATTACAGTGCATAATGGCAGATAATGATGTTCATTAGAGAGTGAGTGAGGTTCGCTGATCTGTACCTGTGCAATGATTGTGTGATGACACGTCGCTACCCACTGCTGAATACAAGTGTCACATCCCCAACCCTCTTACTGCTAACACTCTCTCATATTAGTGACTGCAGCTTGACAAGGACATCTCTATCTGCTGCCGTGTTCTCAATCAGCCTGTGCAGGGGCCCCTAATAATACTGAGCTGCAGTTACATTAAAGGCAATGGGATACCAGGTCATTGCCTTTAAAGCTTCCTGAGACTGTTGAGGTTTAAAAAGACACTGCCCTGCTTTATGCCATCTATATAACAGAATCTGTGCAGCCACTGGGACAGAATGCTCTATCTGATCCCCATTGTAAGCAGCAGTCCTGTCCTGCTTTATGGCTGAGATTCTAGCTATCTGTATAACAGAGCATTCTGTCACAGATCATATCTGATACCTTTTTGGAGGTAACAGTTGAAATGAGAACCACAGTCAAACTATGTCAAACTGCAGAAAATTTAATTTGTGTGCACAAAAGTCTACAAACTCATTTGTGGTAATTCACAAACGTTCACTTTGCAATCCTTTTTCTGCACTGCTGACTGCTCATTTTTCACCTTTCTCTAAAGCTCAATACATTTCCTTACACCAATTTTATTTCCTGCAGTGTTTTTGTGCATAAGGAAAAAAAGTCCTGCTGCTGTAACATCAACCCTCCTGCCAGAAATTGCAACATATACATTTCCTAACTATATGAATACCAAGTTACTAGTATTGGCTTACTAGTCATGCGTTTGCTTTATGGACATCATAATATTAAGACCTACTGGGGTTCATATGGTGGCTGGAGCAGCAGGTGGATAATAGGCTCTGCAAACGGGCTGTGGGAAAAGTATAGTAGGGAGAGATGGTGCCTATAGTAACAGTGGGATAATAGTCTCTGGGAAGGGAGTGTGACTGTGGGATAGCAGGTATAGTAGGGAGAGATGGTGCCTATAGTAACAGTGGATAATAGTCTCTGGGAAGGGAGTGTGACTGTGGGATAGCAGGTATAGTAGGGAGAGATGGTGCCTATAGTAACAGTGGATAATAGTCTCTGGGAAGGGAGTGTGACTGTGGGATAGCAGGTATAGTAAGGAGAGATGGTGCCTATAGTAACAGTGGGATAATAGTCTCTGGGAAGGGAGTGTGACTGTGGGATAGCAGGTATAGTAGGGAGAGATGGTGTCTATAGTAACAGTGGGATAATAGTCTCTGGGAAGGGAGTGTGACTGTGGGATAGCAGGTATAGTAGGGAGAGATGGTGCCTATAGTAACAGTGGATAATAGTCTCTGGGAAGGGAGTGTGACTGTGGGATAGCAGGTATAGTAAGGAGAGATGGTGCCTATAGTAACAGTGGGATAATAGTCTCTGGGAAGGGAGTGTGACTGTGGGATAGCAGGTATAGTAGGGAGAGATGGTGTCTATAGTAACAGTGGATAATAGTCTCTGGGAAGGGAGTGTGACTGTGGGATAGCAGGTATAGTAGGGAGAGATGGTGCCTATAGTAACAGTGGATAATAGTCTCTGGGAAGGGAGTGTGACTGTGGGATAGCAGGTATAGTAGGGAGAGATGGTGCCTATAGTAACAGTGGATAATAGTCTCTGGGAAGGGAGTGTGACTGTGGGATAGCAGGTATAGTAGGGAGAGATGGTGCCTATAGTAACAGTGGATAATAGTCTCTGGGAAGGGAGTGTGACTGTGGGATAGCAGGTATAGTAGGGAGAGATGGTGCCTATAGTAACAGTGGATAATAGTCTCTGGGAAGGGAGTGTGACTGTGGGATAGCAGGTATAGTAGGGAGAGATGGTGCCTATAGTAACAGTGGATAATAGTCTCTGGGAAGGGAGTGTGACTGTGGGATAGCAGGTATAGTAGGGAGAGATGGTGCCTATAGTAACAGTGGATAATAGTCTCTGGGAAGGGAGTGTGACTGTGGGATAGCAGGTATAATAGTAGTAGCTACATGAGATGGCTCATTCAATGCCGCCCCCTCTGCCACTTACATTACCTGTGTGCAGGTCCAGGGGTGGCTGCAATGCTAGTGCAGAGAGAGCAAATTTGCGATCTTTTGCACTAGTAAAGCCGAATTTCTGTTTTAAAACCCGGAAATTCTACTCTTAAAGGTACCGAGTTGGATTTTTCCTGCCACAGTAATTCATTCTGCACTGCTGCCTGAGATGAGCTTTTCAACTGGCCTCATTGACGCAGAGCCCCTGTACATGAGTGAGGAGAGTATGTATAGAGCAGTTAGATGACTATCAATGAGTGACATTTTGAGGATGGTAATTCTGAGGAAATTTAATTGCAGCAACACATCAGGCCCAGATAATGATGCCATCCTTTTCTCCTATAAGTGTTGTAAGTAGACTATTAAACAAATGAGAAATTTCATATTCATGAAGAAAAGGAGACCCAATAAGGGCAGTATACAAGGATCAGGCAACTCTTCAATATCAGAAGAGGTTTATTCACCTCCTGCCAGTTAGCCCATAAATAACCTAATTAGGGAAGAAAGTAGGATGAATAAAGCTAAGAGCGAGGAAGTGCAACTCTACGTATAAATGTAAAGAGATCCTGCAGGCCCCCACTATTCATTCAAGTGTCTCCTGACATTTATAATTATGTACAAATGCTGCATTTACATAGTTCTCCACAATTAGACATTTCTGCAATTAGATTGCTGGGCGGCTCTGCAATTTTTTTTCTTCTCTTTCTCTGACCAGAGATGACATCTGTTGTCAAAATAGGGAAAGGAGGCTGAAGAAGGGCGACGACTTGAAATAAATGATGGAGAAGTTCTTCGGTCTAATTCAGTAAATTGATGGTGTTTAGATTAGAAGTGAATAGCGGCGTTCTGGGCTGAGGCTAATTTTGTTCTTTGAGCAATCACGGAACTGCACAGAAGAGCTGGGAAATTAAAAGCGAATGGCTTTGAGAGACAGGACAGCTGCCTATTTCAGCACCACGGTCGGCTCCACGGAAACCCTTTGATCAAAAAGGGTAAAAACATTATCCCCAACCAAATGTGTGTGCACTACCGTTAGTGCTGACGGGAGGCAATTTAATATTAAAAAAAACTAAGGACACTCACATTGGAAGGGAGCACCCAGTGCATGCAGCCATGTCAGAGCAAATAAACTTTTTACGTCATGTGTGTGCGCATAATGAGCAAGTCGCAGCACCCACTCATTATGTGCAGGCTTGTGCCCCAACATGGCAGCTCGTACCGGGAGCTACCTTCCATTGCAGGTGGCCTAGGAGGCAATTTAAAAAAAAACAAAAAAAAAAAAACCTGCTCTATTAGCCCATACCTTTGGTTGGGGATAATAGTTCCATCCTAAAGTGCAGGCACAAGTCACATGAACAGGGGCAGCTGGGAAATTGACGATTGACAAAATTGAATATAAAAAAAAAATCTGTTTGCTCTTTTGATAAATGGATTTCAGTGCAGAAGTTTTCTGATGGCAGGATCCCTGGATCCCTTTAATATGTAACTGAATGTGTCTCAGTGGGACTTGGCTTTTACTATTGAGTATTGTTCTTAGATCTACCAGGGAGCTGTTATCTTGTATTAGAGAGCTGCTATCTGGTTACCTTCCCATTGTTCTGTTGTTAGGCTGCTGGGGAGGGGGGGGAAAGGGATGGGGTGATATCACTGCTGGGGAGGGGGGGGAAAGGGATGGGGTGATATCACTCCAACTTGCAGTACAGCAGTAAAGATTGACTGAAGTTTATCAGAGCACAAGTCACATGACTGGGGGCAGATGGGAAACTGACAATATGTCTAGCCCCATGTCAGATTTCAAAATTGAATATTAAAAAAAATCTGTTTGCTCTTTTGAGAAACATATTTCAGTGCAGAATTCTGCTGGAGCTGCACTATTAACTGATGCATTTTGAAGAAAAGAAAAAACATGTTTTCCCATGACAGTATCCCTTTAAGCATATTTTCCCCCATAAGGAAATAGGGAATAACCATGAAATAGGCCAAATGCTTGGAAGCAAGAGGGACGACTGACACCAGGGCAGTGTCTGGCCCATCTGGATACCAGGAAAACTCCCGGTGAGCTACCCTTTAATGATCTCGTCTTAAGACCAAAGTCTCCTCAAACTATTCTGGTTTAAGTATCAACTTTTATTAAAGAGTCCCCTTTTGCTCATAACAAGGTTACAAATATTGGCCATTCACAGGCCTGGATTTGTGCAAAGGCCCGGGCCTAGGGCGGCAGAAATTTAGGGGGACTGCATGCTGTCCAACCACACCCACATTGGTTTGGAAGCACTGGAGATACAATAGTTTTTAAAATTTCTAATGCACCAATCCCTAGTACTCGGGACCCTATGCTGATAATTTGTGCATGTGCACAAAGGAAGGGAATGGGGGGTGAAGAACGGCAGCGGGCCTAGGGGCACCTGCTATGTAAATCCGAATATCTAGGGGAACAAATATGATCTCAAACTCTCTCACCCAATTGATCATCAAAGCTGGGCAGGGAGTATCTACAGTTAGGTCCATTAATATTTGGACAGACAACTTTTTTTTTCTAATTTTGGTTTTGTACGTTACCACAATGAATTTTAAATGAAACAATTAAACTGCAGATTCTCAGCTATAATTCAGTGGGTTGAAAAAAAAAAATTGCATACAAATTTGCTTTTCAACCACGTATTAGAAATGAACATTTTACTTTCAGTTTTTTAATTTGTCCAATTACTTTTGAGCCCCTGAAATGAAGTGATTGTGTTTAAAAAAAAAAAAGGCTTTAGTTCCTCACTTTTTTTTTTTTTTGCAATCGTTTTGTTCAACCCACTGAATTAAAGCTGAAAGTCTGCAGTTCAACTGCATCTGAGTTGTTTCATTTAAAATTCATTGTGGTCATATACAGAACCAAAATTAGAAAAAAAAGAAGCGTGTCCAAATATTTATGGACCTAACTATAGATACTCAGATAAGCAGTATTTCACCCTAAATGACTGTCAGGCTGAACACTCGCGGCTCTAGCATGCAGTGTGTATGTGCATTAGGCACCTAGAGAGGAAAAGTATAAGAGCGCAAATTCGGTACCCTGTCCCAGTGCAGGGCTATGAAGCTTGTGCCCACTACTACCTTTGTAGCATGCCTTCCAGCCCTAGTATAAGGGAAACCTCCTGCATAGTTATGGCAGAGAGAGTAAATGTTCTGACTGACCTTGAGGAAAATCAAATGACCAAAATTAGAGATTGCTGAGTGACAGGTTGCAAGGGAACAAAGGAAGGCCATCATACTGATCAATAAAGGTGATATCAGCCTTAGTGAGATTCTATCAGCTGGGGGTACTGGAAATAATAGCGATTCCTTCTTCCACGTGTTGTGCTCCCAGCTGAATGAGCTCCGCTCTTTGTTCAAAGTGACAGATTCCAATCCTCCCTGCTCTAACAGGCTCTTTTCTTCACCGTCTCCTGAGCTTGATGCAATTTGCTGCCCAGAACGCGCTAACCGCTCTCCCATTGGTCTCCGGTTCCCTTGTCATCTTTCAGAAGTCCTTGAAAAGAAATCCCTTCTTATCCTTTATGACAGTTTCAGATATAATGAGGTGATCAACAAACAATGGAACAAAAAAACATCCTCCTAAACCGTAATACAGAAATACACAGTTGTATCAAGTACTAAAGCCATATATTCGGTTCAGGAAACCTACGCACACAGTGGTATAATATTATTATCATATATATTTATAGTTACATATATAGTTAAATCAGGTTGAAACAAGAAAAAGTCCAAGTTCAACCCCTCCAAATAAAAACCCAGAATCCATACACATACCCCTCCATAACTTCAAATAGTATAGATATGGGTAGATATAATTAAACCATAGAGTTTAGTATCACAATAGCCTTTGATATTATGTCTGTCCAAGAAATCATCCAAGCCATTCTTATAGCCATTAACTGAATCAGCATAACAACATCACCCGGCAGTGCATTCCACAACCTCACTGTCCTGACTGTGAAGAACCCATTACGTTGCTTCAAATGAAGGTGAGGCCTCTGATACGGTGATCCACTTTATGGGTAAAAAGGTCCCCTGTTATTTGTCTATAATGTCCTCTAATGTACTTGTAAAGTGTAATCATGTCCCCTCACAAGCACCTTTTTTCAAGAGAAAACAACCCCAACCTTAATTTAAGTCTTCCCTACCTCTAACCAATTTAGTTGCACTTACTCTCTGCACTCGCTCCAGCTCATTTATATCCCTCTTAAGGACTGGAAAAGGCTAAAAGATAGACTACAATATTACAGCCCAAATTCCTTAATTTAACCAGTAACCTTCTGTATGGCACAGAATCACATCCACTGCCATCCCAGAATCGAGGCCCCTGCTCACCTTCTCATAAAAATAAATTAAAGGGATACTGTCATGGGGAAATACATTTTTTTTTTTTCAAAATGAATCACTTAATAGTGTTGCTCCAGCAGAATTCTGCACTGAAATCCATTTCTCAAAAGAGCAAACAGATTATTTTATATTCAATTTTGAAATCTGACATGGAGCTAGACATATTGACAATTTCCCAGCTGCCCCAAGTCATGTGACTTGTGCTCTGATAAACTTCGATCACTCTTTACTGCTCTAATGCAAGTTAGAGTGATATCACCCCCTCCCTTTCCCCCCCAGCAGCCAAACAAAAGAACAATGGGAAGGTAACCAGATAACAGCTCCCTAACACAAGATAACAGCTGTCTGGTAGATCTAAGAACAGCACTCAATAGTAAAAACCCATGTCCCACTGAGACACATTCAGTTACATTGAGAAGGAAAAACAGCAGCCTGCCAGAAAGCATTTCTCTCCTAAAGTGCAGGCACAAGTCACATGACCAGGGGCATCTGGGAAATTGACAATATATCTAGCCCCATGTCAGATTTCAAAATCGAATATAAAAAAATCTGTTTGCTCTTTTGAGAAATGGATTTCAGTGCAGAATTCTGCTGGAGCAGCACTATTAACTGATTCATTTTGAAAAAAATTTTCCCCCCATGACAGTATCCCTTTAATTTAGTCTGGCGAGATCTATTGAACATAAAACCATGCTGACACAGACTCATGGTATTATGATTTGCTATGAAGTCCAGTATCTTATCCTTTATTATCCCTTCAAAAAGCTTTCCTATCACAGAAGTCAGACTAACTGGCCTATAGTTTCTCACGTCATTTGTTTGGAGTGCAAACTGTTTAATTCCTCCTCTTGCAGGAGTGCTTGGGGCATTATAAATATTATATTACACCAAGGATAGGAGTTGTTGTTCATGAAACAATTTAAAAAATGTATAAATGTGAACTGAGTGACAATGGTATGACCTGTAACAACCTACAAGCTATTTTACATCAAACACAGTCTAATACGTAGAGATACTATCACCCTGCCATTTCATAACCCGTATAAACTCCACCTGCAGCCTTGTATATTCATATGGTCACAAAACCCCTCAGAGACTTCTAATATCCTTATTATTTACAGTAGGGGGTACATTATCTTTGTCATACTTCTGTACTTCCGTACTATTTTCTAATAACCTCACAATACAACCCAGCTAGATGGGATTCCATCAAATGATTAACTATTCAACTTTAACATAAAGAGCTTTTCTGAAACTCCTCTCCAGTCTGGGTTGCTCTGTGCAGGCCAAGATGCATTATAAAATACTAAACCTCAATAAAATGAAAAATCCCAGCACTTTTCCCCAATGAGCTTTTGCCACCACAGCAGTGAGACAAACTGGAAAAGGGTTTTAGTTGGGATTTTGTCTGTGCCAATGGAGAGTGCCGCTTGGCTCGGATTTATCAATCCCGGCCCACTGCACACGCTCCCTCCAGATTTATCGCTCTGCCTCAGCGCTAATGGGCTTTGCATACATTATCCAGGTAATTTGTAAGCACTGATTACCCCAAAGCATGACAGAATAACTGGACACATTTTGATGAATGCTGGAACACATTCATGGAGAAAAAATAGTAGACTCTGACATTATTCTCATGCCACCGGTGGGCAGGAACCAATTCTTGGGGAGGAATCATTAGTAGGGTGCCAGATATTAAAGAGTTTAACCAAAACCCACAAGAAAAGGAGAGTAGGAGAGGTTGAGTAGGAAAATGAGAGTTGGAAAAGGAGAAAGGGTGAGTAGGAAAGCAAAGAAAAGAGGGAGAGAGAAAAAGAAGAAGAAAATGAGGGGAAAAAAGAGAATTAGAAAAAAAGAAAAGAGAGAAACAAGAGAGAAAAAAAGAGAGATAATAGGCAAATCTAGATAGCTGGATATTAGGACAGACAAACTAATGACATTCAGACAAAGGTACAGACAGAGAAAGATAAATAGATGTATAAATAAGAGCGAGACGGGCTCTCACCTCTCTGTCCAGTCCAGCTGCCACCGTGTTTATAACTCCCGTCTTGCTGTGAATCACAAACATATCGTGGGATGGACTCTGTGGGCTCTGGTCCATGATGCGATACATGACAATGCCGTTAGAAGTGTTGATGTCATCAGCATCATGTGCCGTCACTGTCATTACGTAGGTCCCTACGCAGGGGAGCAAGCATTAAAAAGTCATTGGGGGGGGATTTAGCAACAGTACAGATTGTATTTACACCAGTATTAATACCACCACTTTAACCCCAAAGTTTTTCCTTGTACCTGCACCTTTCTAGCTTTCAAATAGGGGTCACTGACCCTGATAGCCAAAGCTATTGCTCTGTGAGCCTACGATTATATTATTATTTTTTTTACTTATCTTTCTGGGCTCAATAAGCCTCTCAGCCTTCTCTTGATTAGGACTTAACCCCCAAGACTCCTTTCTAACTAGACTAGGTGGCCTTAGCCCTCCTGCCTTCCACTGGTATCCAATGGAATGTCCATTATGTAGAAGTAGAAAGCTTGATGGACACCTCTGCATAATCTTTTCTATTGTGAAACTGCTAACAAAGAACTGGTCTCAGAGACAAGGCTGGCCTTTGTTCTGGTCTTGTGTTAGTGGCACTTGTCCTTGTCTTGGTCTACTGTCCTGTTGTCCTAGCTAGGTCAATAATGACTTTCGAAATTAGTTGAAAGGTCTCATGTCCTGAATTGGCAACCCTATTTGGGGATGGGAATTATATTTTAAAGGGGTAATTATCATAGCAATAGAAATGCATGGTGTGGAGGCTTAAGAAATTGATTCCAAATCAATGATGTGCGTTGGAATCTGGAAATTCATAGCCCATATGATTCAGATGTCTTACAGCATGAGTGGGTTGCTGGCAGCTGGAAAACATGGGATGCTGAAGAACCGATAACACTTGTGGACCCTGGGGAGGGGCTGGATAACAGAACCAATGAGAGGAACACCGGACCGTATACATTTATCTCCCTGGGCCAGTGATACAGAGCGGAGACTCTTAGTTTAACTGGGGCTCCAGTTTAGAAGACCCTGAAAGCAAAGTCTTGTAATCACAGATGAAGCTAAAATCCCCTAGTGCTTGGAGAGAGGGCTCAACACCTCTTGATTAATTGTATTATCGGCAAATGAAAGGACTTGGAAGGCCAGCGCTTCCTATGAATCTGTGCAGCTTCTGCACGTCTTAAAGGATTAATTTCCCAAGCCTCAAATTACAGCTTCATTTCAACACAAACCCAGGCTCATAATTGGCTTTCTGCTCAGATCAGCGAGGCTAAAGATTTAAATTCTTCATATGCAGATTACTTTCAAGTATCGGGCCCCATCTGTGCCTTTTATTGTAGCATCTATCACCCCGGGGAGATGGTAAGGGAACTGGCAAACCACAAGCAGTCTTTAAGGGGCTACCTTTGACCCTACTCAGAGCTGTTGTAAAGAGAGTTGAGCTGCCTGTTTTAATATATTTATTCAGGGAAGGTCCCTGCAATGAAGGCAGCCGCATGAAAGATTCATTAATTAATCATTTTGTTAGCTCCTGCACGGACATGAGATGGCTGCCGATGGATCGCAAGCACCGACCCCACAAAAATGCAACCCCAGGCACGTGCCCTTGGATGCCTATCGTATAAAAATAACGGTGACAAATTGTTGCTGTTTTGGTTACTTTCACCATCTACATCTTCTATCCTGTGCTCATCCCACATAGAACTGCTGCTCTAAAGGGCCACAGATTGGGTTATATTGACCATACTGTTACCATCTTGCCCTACTGTCTCCATCTTCCATATTGTAGCTTGCTCGAATGTCTCTATCGTGTCTTAGTATCTATCTTGTCTCTCTACAGTTTCCATCTTGCCCTACTGTCATCCTCTTACTCTATTATCTACATCTTGCGCTACTGATTCCATATTATCTCCATCTTGCTCTACTGACATATTGGCCAACTATCTCCATCTTTCCCTCTGCCTTTACAGAGATGACATAAAAAGTTTCCAGTATAGATATTCCTGTACAGGAAACATTTAGGATTCTGCTTTTCTTTATCTTTACACCTAGAGGGGAGGAAGAGGAACTGAGATTACCTGGCTTGGAAGCTTCATCCACCGACCCATTGAAGATGGGGCTTGAGAATTCTGGTCTGTTGTCATTCATGTCGATGACGTAAATGGAAAGGTCGATAGGATTCTCCACCTTGTTCCCATTTATATCAACCGCATGTGCCCTGAGCTGGAAAGAGGTTCACACAATGGATTAAGGAATATTTGCAATGGATTTTGAGACCATGTAAAAATGAACCTATAAAGATGGACCTTTGAGCCTGGGTGAGTTTGTAACACAAACTTTACATGGAGAAAAGCACATGGAGGGTTAAAGAGACTATGTCCAGGCAGGCAGTATGTGTCATGAGCTGCTTCCCATAAATAGAGACTGTGCTCCATGGAGAGCAGAGAGAGGGCAGAGAGTACGATGCGCAGGTGCTCTGGAGAGAATTGTTTGAACAATAAGAAACATAGAGACAGTGTCTTGACCTGAAATATCTGCAGGAAGCTAAGAATAGACTCCGATGGTTCAGCGATCCTTCCCCGGAGACCTTCTAGTCAATCCAGGGATTTATAGATCCGGTTCAACGCCAAAGCTCCGAGGTGCAATAAGGCAGATTGACTCCAGCATTTCTAGCGCTCATAACTGAATAACAATTCATTCTTGGTTCAGATTTTAAAGTTTCTGTGTTGTTGCTTTAGTCCAACTGGTCCATCAGTCTAAAAATACTAGCCCAAATTCCCTACCAGTACTATATGGTTTCCTCATTTATTATAGGCCACTGCAGGAGATTGAGACAGGCCTCTTGTCCAATGACGTGTGGTGCATACTAATGTCCAGTTGATGCCATTTTCTGCAGGATGGTATGGAATCATTCACCCCAAAAAGACAAGGGGCTTACCAGAAAGTGGGTGGAGGTTCTCTGATTTGACAGGCAAGGATCAAGGGTGGCCTAAATATATCTTTTAAAATATCAAATATTTGGAGGAAAGGTGGTCTACACCTGAGCATGGCACCACACCACAGTTAGCAGCAGTACTCAAATCAGATATCCAAGCCCTCTTGACTAAATTGTGCATTTAAAGGTCAATGGAATGCTGGGAAAATTATACAGCAGCACCTCCTGCATATCATAGCCCCATGACCTAAAATCTTAATCAACTGAACTTCGACCAGTGACTTTAAAGGGATCCTGTCATCGGAAAACGTGTTTTGAAAAAAACATCAGTTAATAGTGCTACTCCAGCAGAATTCTGCACTGAAATCCATTTCTCAAAAGAGCAAACAGATTTTTTTTATATTCAATTTTGAAATCTGATATGGGGCTAGACATTTTGTCAATTTCCCAGCTGCCCCTGGTCATGTGACTTGTGCCTGCACTTTAGGAGAGAAATGCTTTCTGGCAGGCTGCTGTTTTTCCTTCTCAATGTAACTGAAGGAGTCTCAGTGGGACAACGGTTTTTACTATTGAGTGTTGTTCTTAGATCTACCAGGCAGTTGTTATCTTATGTTAGGGAGCCGTTATCTTGTTACCTTCCCATTGTTCTTTTGTTTTGGCTGCTGGGGGGGAAAGGGAGGGGGTGATATCACTCCAACTTGCAGTACAGCAGTAAAGAGTGATTGAAGTTTATCAGAGCACAAGTCACATGACTTGGGGCAGCTGGGAAATTGACAATATGTCTAGCCCCTTGTCAGATTTCAAAATTGAATATAAAAAAATCTGTTTGCTCTTTTGAGAAATGGATTTCAGTGCAGAATTGTGCCGGAGCAGCACTATTAACTGATTCATTTTGAAATTTTTTTTTTCCACATGACAGTATCCCTTTAATAACAGTTTTAGGGCCACAGATTTGACACCTCTGATTTATGAGCAACATTGAATTTTTATTAATAATCACATTATTTTATGGCTTAATTGGGGGTTTATTCTCCACAGAGGTACGTTGGGAAACACTAAAGAAACATATGTTCTACTGATGGAAAGTGATTGACACCCTGGTGGAGACAGTGCGATTGTCCCCTCTGACTGAGAAACAGAGATGTTCCCATATGTCTTGCACCGGGGGGAGACGGAGCAGGAAAAATAAGGCAGCAGGAAAAGTCATTACCGCAATGCAGTAACAGGAGGATCTAAAGCAGGATAATAGGGGGTTTTGAGGTGCAGTCACATCCCATCTGATGGTTACCCTCCTTAATGTACCTATAAAATACCTCTGCTCTGCCAAGTACAGGTCTCACATGTACATATGTATGGCAATAGGAACCCATAAATGCAAATACACAGAGAAGGAATGTTCTGGGCACACAATAAGCTATACCCTCATACTGTACTGTCTAAGGGAAACAATATGGCACCTCCTTCCCATATATATATATAAATACAAATATACAGACAAGGAATGTTCTGGGCACACACAAATACCCAACAGCACAATTTGGTGGCATGAAAGCAAATACACTTCAGTCCAATATTCTCAATCTTCCTGGCAGGGAAAGGGTTAATAACTAGTTAAGTCACTCTAGGTAACCCTGATTAACCCAATTGTTCCCACAGTTCTTTCATGATGACTGCCCCAGACTCTCCAAAGACTCCTTTTTCATTTCCATTGAACTTATCAGCTCCCTGCAGCAAAGAGTGATAAGGTTACAGACAGGACCTGCTCTGCTCAGGCTGAATATTGGGTTGATTTGCTGCTGTTGTCTTTGTTACTTTCTCCTCAGATTACTAAAATATTCATATATTGGGTGGATAACATACTAATGGAACCAGGGCCCAAACCTACACACCATTAGGCCACATATTGCTTGGGATTCTGCTGAAACACAAATACTGTAGAGTTCTCATTCCCCGGGGATTCTTTTGTGCAGATCTGCACTGCCAGCAATTTCCTTGTAGGGAAACTGTACTGAACAAACTATGGAGCAGGAGAGAAAGGATCAATTATCAGAGAGCAGTAACAGAGAGGTTTCTGGTGGAACAGCCCTCCCAGGTGGAAAGCAACTCAAGGGAAACTTATATGCTATTTCCTATCCTACCAGCAGATGGTGCTGTAATATTGTGCTACATGTGCATATATGATATGGGGGTTACACTGTGACAGTGGTTGGAGGAAAGATGGGGGGTATATCTGTGCCTATATATTATACAGTTACATTATGTGCATATATGATATGGGGGTTACACTGTGACAGTGGTTGGAGGAAAGATGGGGTATATCTGTGCCTATATATTATACAGTTACATTATGTGCATATATGATATGGGGGTTACACTGTGACAGTGGTTGGAGGAAAGATGGGGGTATATCTGTGCCTATATATTATACAGTTACATTATGTGCATATATGATATGGGGGTTACACTGTGACAGTGGTTGGGGGAAAGATGGGGGTATATCTGTGCCTATATATTATACAGTTACATTATGTGCATATATGATATGGGGGTTACACTGTGACAGTGGTTGGAGGAAAGATGGGGGTATATCTGTGCCTATATATTATACAGTTACATTATGTGCATATATGATATGGGGGTTACACTGTGACAGTGGTTGGGGGAAAGATGGGGGTATATCTGTGCCTATATATTATACAGTTACATTATGTGCACATATGATATGAGGGTTACACTGTGACAGTGGTTGGAGGAAAGATGGGGGTATATCTGTGCCTATATATTATACAGTTACATTATGTGCATACTGTATATGATGTGTAAATGAATGAGACACCCCACAAATATGTTCATGATTGGGGCAGCGGCACGTCTATGAAAGGGAACATTTCCTTGTGCAGAAGCAGCGAGAGTCCGTTGCAAATGAAAGAATATCTCATGGGAGGGAGGTAATTCTGCGAGTTGCTCGGTACTAAGAGGAACTGTATTTATCTGTCCCTCAGGGGACGCTTAGCACAGAATTCCCAGCCTTCCTAATGGCTTTCCATTGCTTCAACGATGCTATGAATATTCCTCACAATCATCTCCGGAGCGAGTCGGCGCCTGTCCATATGCGTGAGCTGCTGGAAGTGAAATAAGAACATCGGATCTGCTCTCTCGCTCTCTTCTCCATCTCCTTTTCCCTGTTTGGCATCATTTATATTCATGGTTTTTAAGCAATAATGGTGCTTTTTAATCAAATTTTAGGTAAAATCCAGAGAAAAGACAATTCATTAATTTTAAGACCCCAGAAGCTGATTTAATTTCAGGGCTTTCGATGAGGGTAAAAGAGGGGTTTGGTTACAAGAAATGACTTAGAAGGACTCCAGATATGGAATCTGTAATGCTGAAACACGCTATCCAGAAAGCTCTGAATTACTGAAAGGTCATCTCCCATAGACTTCATTTTATCCAAATAATCTAGATTTTTTTTTGTACTTGATCCAAACTAAGATATACAGTAATTTTAATTTTTTTTTCTAGTAATGTATGAAGATCCAAGTATCTGAAAAATCTCAGGTCCCAAGTATTCTGGATAACCGGTCCCATACCTGTACCTCATTTCAATTCTGGCTGCAAGGGATAATAGTTGTAGCTGCACAGAGCTCACTCACATGGTATGATGATCTCTCCTCCCGGTCTAGGGGTCTGGTCACATTCATACGCCCAAAAATGGGGTCTATTTTGAAAATCGCCATGGGGGGCTGGTCTGCCCCCACTCCTGTGATGCTGTAACGGATCGTATCGTCCCGGTCTTTGTCAGAGCGAATCTAGAAGAAGGTGAGACAACAGGGTATTTAGTTAATGATACATAACCAGACATAGGCTGGAATACTACAGGTAGAAAATTCCTTTTATCCAAAGATAGCTGTCCCAAGGCTTTCTTTCCATAAAAATTTTTCTTTATTTAAATTAGCATTAAAAATTCAAGTACAAACAGATCCCACCAGGCCCACCTTACGCGTTTCGCACCCTCCGGCGCTTAGTCATAGGTGTATGACAGATACACCTATGACTAAGCGCCGGAGGGTGTGAAACGCGGAAGGTGGGCCTGGTGGGGTCTGTTTGTACTTGAATTTTTAATGCTAATTTAAATAAAGAAAATTTTTTATGGAAAGAAAGCCTTGGGACAGCTATCTTTGGATAAAAGGAATTTTCTATATGTTCATCGCCTGTGAACTGGGGCGAGTCCCTTGGGCTTAACTAAACTTAAATCAGATGTGGACTCCCAATTTTTGTATACTGTGGAATCCTACAGGATCATCTTGGCTACCCCTAAACTCTATGAAAACTTTAACTGTCTCAACTTGCAGCTTCATGCTTGCTTGAGTCTCCTCTGTTCTTATCAGAGAGTAGTGATGGGCGAATCTGTTGCGTAACGGCGAAAAATTCGCGAAACGAGACGTGCGGCACGATTTCGGCGTGCGTCAAAATATTTTGTCGCGGACGCAAGTAAGTGTTTTAACACGCAACGTTATTTTTGTCGCGCAGTGCAATTTGATGAAACCCATCTTCTATGGGTGTTTTGTTTGTATAACCTTTTTTCACCTTTGGGGCTACAGATAAAAATTTTCCCCTTAGTTTCAAGCTTTGTAGTCTGTGATGATAAATGAATATGGTATCTTTTGCTTTGTGTCTGAATGTGCTGAATTGGATTGGACTCAATGGGAAGACCAATACACATGCGTGTTTCACTTAGTATACTGCTACACACATGCCCTGCAATGTTAGAGGACTCCTATCTTGAAAAAAATGGCTCCCATTTTGCAAGTTTCTTAAACTTTTAACGTTTGTGGATTTTTTACATTACCACTGGTCAACTGGTAATGGTATCTACTACTACTCTATATCACTGTTTAACCAAAAAGTACCATCTGTACTTTATATATCTAATAGTAGATTACTAACACAAGTACAACTAATAAATCTGAACAGATAGTATCTGGATGCTTTGTATCTCAGATAAAAATGAATAAACCATATGTTTATGTGAATGAACCTTATATTTACATCATGTAATTGTAATGATTCTGAAATACTATGTAATGTAATTTTAATGACTCCGATTAAGAATAGTCATCGTTGTGTTATTAGAATCCAAACAATTTCAAGTACCATGTGAGTATTAGTTTAGTCAAATGAAAAATGAACTCAAAATATAGAGCTATAAAAAAAACTTTTAACTTAATTTACAAAATAGCACAACGGTGCTGCTAGGTCAAAAAAATAAATGACAGTGGAGGAGGAGGCTACCATTGAAACATTCCCCTTACTTTTAAGCTTTGTACACAGTGATAAATGTATATATGCCATGTTTTGCTTTGAAATCAATGGGAAGAGCAATTCGCACCTATGTTTCTCTCAGTTACTGCTACACACACATGCCCTCCCTCCCTGTATACATTTTTAGAGCACTCCTATCATTTCAAAAGAAAGAATAATGACTGAGGCAAAGGACTTTTGACCGCAGTCATTTCAGGGGTAATAATAGTGTGAATACATTTGACAACCAAGCAGCAAGCATTGTTGTAATCAATTGTATTAGAGCCAGAAGAATTAAATGAGGCAGGCCTCAACCCGAAGAAATTAGCCAACAATGGGGCAGTATTCGAAGAAACATTTTTAGAAGCCATGATAGGCCTCAACCACCAGAAGAAATTAGCCAACAATGTGGCAGTATTCGAAGAAACATTTTTGAAGCCATGTTAGGCCTCAACCACCAGAAGAAATTAGCCAACTTAGCGGCAAAATTACAAGCAACCTATTTAGAAACCATGTTAGGCCTCAACCCAAAGAAATTAGCCAAACAATGGGGCAGTATTCGAAGAAACATTTTTAGAAGCCATGATAGGCCTCAACCACCAGAAGGAATTAGCCAACTTAGCGGCAAAATTACAAGCAACCTATTTAGAAACCATGTTGGCCTCAACCACCAGAAGAAATTAGCCAGCAATGTGGCAGTATTCGAAGAAACATTTTTAGAAGCCATGTTAGGCCTCAACTACAAAAAAAAATTGCCGACAACGCAGCAGTAGTGTCAGCAACAGCAGTAGGAGCCTTGATAGACACCCACCAGACTTTTGCCAAATAATGAGGCATTAGTAGCATCAGCAGCGGCAGTCATGTTGTAACTTTTAATCAACTCTATATTAGAGCCAGAAGAATTAAATGAGGCAGGCCCCAAACAGAAGACGTTTGCCAAATAATGAGGCAGTAGTAGCAACAGCAGCGGCAGCAACAGTCATGTTGTAACTTTTAATCAACTCTATATTAGAGCCAGAAGAATTAAATGAGGCAGGCCTCAAACAGAGAAGACTTTTGCCAAATAACGAGGCATTAGTAGCAACAGCAGCGTCAGCAACAGTCATGTTGTAACTTTTAATCAACTCTATATTAGAGCCAGAAGAATTAAATGAGGCAGGCCTCAAACAGAAGACATTAGCCGCAAAATTGTAAGAAAAATATTTAGAAGCCATGTTAGGTCTCAACCAGAAGAAATCAGCCAACTTAGCGGCAAAATTATAAGCAACATATTTAGAAGCCATGTTAGGCCTCAACCACCAGAAGAAATTAGCCAACAATGTGGCAGTATTCGAAGAAACATATTTAGAGGCCATGTTAGGCCTCAACTACTAAAAAAATTTGCCGACAATGCAGCACAGCAGCAGTACTACTAGGGCTAGTAGCAGGCTACAGCAGCAGCAGCAGCAGCAAGGGCAGCAGGTGCAGACAGATGGGGAATGGGCAATACTACTGAGGAGGAGAGTATGGGCAGCAATGGAGAGAGGAGGCTAAATCTGTAGAGGAGAAGGAGGAGAGGAGGCTAGTCTCTGCTGTCTGCAATGGGCACTTGGATATCCCCGCTTATCCATGCCTCATTCATTTTAATGAACGTCAGCTTATCCACGCTGCCAGTGGATAGCCGTGTCCGCTTCTCAGTGACCACCCCACCTGCGGCACTGAAGACACACTCTGACAGGACACTGGCAGGGGGGCAAGCCAGCACCTCCAGAGCGTACTGTGCCAGTTCTGGCCACTGGTCGAGCCTCGAGACCCAATAATGCATGGGGTCATCGTCAGGGCGAATGGCATCCTGCACGCTGACTGACCCCATGTAGTCAGCCACCATATGCTCCACCCGCTGCTGGTGGTGGCTTTGGGTGCTGACTGGGCCTGCTGCTGGCCGTTGAGGCTCGAAAAAGCTCTTCCACACACCCATGAGATCTCCGCCCTTGCTGCTGCTGCTGCTGCTAGGCCCCTGTCTCTGCTGGGTGTGTGGAGTAGTGGAGGCCTGAGAAGTGTCAGACTGGGGGAAGGCCTCCACTAATTTTGAGCACAGAGCCTTCCTCAATTGACCCATCCTCCTCTCTCTCTGGCTGGGTACAAGGAACTGCCCCACCTTTCCCTTGTACCGTGGGTCAAGCAAAGTAGCCACCCAATAATCCTCCCGGTCTTTGATAGAACAGACCCGGGGATCGCTTCAGAGGCAAGTCTGCATATGGGCAGCCATGTAAAAGAGGTGCCCCCGACTAACCTCTTCTTGACTGCCCTCCAGATGCAGCAGGTCATCTGGCTCGACCTGCCCCTGCTCTGTACCCTCCCAGCCGCGGACAATAGCTGGGGTGGTTGGGTGGCATGTGCCCTGCTCCCCATGCTGCGGAGGCACCCAGTCCTCCTCTCCCTCATCCTCCTCATCGGGCACCATTTCCTCCTCAGCCCCCTCTGCCTGCCTATGGGGCCTACTCTCCTCCTCCTCCTCAGGCACATCACCCTCCTCTAGCAGCCCATCCAACGTGCGCTTGAGGAGGAACACCAGGGGTATCACATCGCTAAGACACGCATTGTCCCTGCGAACAAAGCGTGTCGCCTGCTCAAAGGGGGCAAGTACTTGGCAGAGCTGCCTCATTTGCTGCCACTGCTCTGCACTAAAGTACCCCAAATCCGCCCCCTGAGTACCCCTGGCACTGTGCTCCAGCAGGTAATTGCTGACCGCCCAGCACTGCTCTATGAGGCGCTACACCATGTGCAGGGTGGAATTCCAGCGCGTCGGCAGGTCACAGATGAGCTGGTGGGGTGGCAGACTATGCTGCCGCTGCATCCGTGCCAAAGACGCGGTGGGGGACCTGCGAAAATGGGCACATACCCTACGTACCTTCTCCAGCATGTCACCCAACCCTTGGTAGCTCTTGAGGAAGCGCTGCACCACAAGGTTGAGGACATGTGCAAAGCAAGACATGTGGGTCAGGTGCCCTAGGTGGATGGCGGCCAGCAGGTTGCGACCATTGTCGCAAACAATGTTACCTGCTTGGAGCTGGCGGGGAGTGAACCACCGCTGCACCTGAGTCTGGAAGGCAGCCATGAGCTCAGGTGCAGTATGACTCCTCTCGCCCAGGGAGAGGAGTTGCAGCACAGCCTGACATCGCCTGTGCTGCACTGAAGCGTAGCTGCGGGGACGCTTCAGGGATGGCTCATCCATAGTGGAGGAGGAAGTGGACATGTGGGGTTTGCCCTGTACCCCACGGGGAGGCACCTGTAGCCTGAGGGGAGCGCCCGGCTTGCACCCTCCCCAGCACTCATGAGGGTGACCCAGTGCGCAGTGTAGGTTATGTACCTCCCCTGCCCATGCCTGCTGGTCCACGTGTCAGTGGTGCAGTGCACCCTGCCGCCAACAGCATGATCCAGCGACAGGGACACATTCTCCACCACATGCTGGTGGAGGGCAGGGACGGCCTTCCTGGCAAAATAATGGCGGCTGGGGATCCGCCAGTTAGGGGCAGCGCAAGCCATCAGCTGTTGGAAGGGGGCTGCTTCGACTAGCTGATAGGGCAGCAGCTGCACTGCCAGAAGCTTTGCCAGGCAGCCATTAAGCCTCTGCACTTGGGGGTGGCTGGGGGAGAGAGGCGTCTTGCGGGTGAGGAACTGGGGGAGGGAAACCTGGCGGGACAGGGGCCGCATTGAGGAGGAGGAGGCTGCAGAAGAGGCTGAGCTACACAGTGGCTGCCTCTGACTGTGAGCCCCAGAATCCTCTTCGCTTGCTGCAGGGTCTGGGGAGCTAGCACCTCTTCCCTGAGGAATGGGAGGAGGTGGACAGGAAGCACCGCTGCCACCCGGTGCCCTGCCACTTTGGTGCTGCTCCCACGTCATCCTGTGATGACGTTTCATATGGGAACTTAAAGCTGATGTTCCCATATGTGACCCTGCCTGCCCCCTTCGAACATTCTGCCGGCAGAGCTGGCAGACTGCTACTGCCTGGTCCTCTGCCTGGCACGTGAAAAAAGCCCACACTGCTGAAGTGTGGGCCACTGCCTTGCCTGCTGTGGAGGGTTGAGGATGGTCCCCACCCGTACGCCCATAGGCTTTGGACCTAGGCGCAGTGCTGCCCTGTTGCCTGCCCCCCTTAGCAGTGGTCGGTGGAGCTGGCTCTTCATCCTCATCAACAACAAACAGTTCCCCCCCTGAACTGCTGCTGTTATCCTCTGGAGCCGGCTCCCAGGGTCTGTCCCTGTCATCGTCCTCCCCCAGACCAGACCCTGCCTCATACATGGCATCAATACCCACATCCAGCATGCTGGTGTCTGACCCCACACCAGCAACTTGCTGCCCTGCCATAAGGGGACCCTGCCCAATATCCCCTACTGATGTGGGCTGTGACATGACCACCTCCTCCTCTTCATCAGACATGAATGCCCCCCCATTCCTGCCTGATCATCAAAAAGATCCAGGGTGTCTGGGCCCAAGTCCACCTCAGGATCAAATAAGAGGGATGGGGTGTCACCCCACACTGAGCTAGCAGGTGATGCCACCTCCTGCCGCTCACTGGTGCCCGCTGCAGACGAGGTAGCCTGGGTCAGCCAGTCTACCACTGCCTCTGCCTGCTGCGAGCGTATGGGTCGCGAAGCAGTGGCAAAAAAATCTGGCACAGTCCTACGTATGCCAGTTGCCTCACTGCAACCCAAAGCCACCTGCTGCTGTGGCATTTGCTGCTAGGTATGTAGCGAACTGTTCGCACGAACTTCGACCGTTCGCGTCCGCCGAATGTTCGTGAACGTCGCGCGACGTTCGCCAATTTGGGTTCGCGTTCGATTCGTTCGACCATTCGAATTCCTTCGACCGCTAAAAATTCGTTTGAACGATTGTAAGCATTCGATCTAATGAAAAGCATTTGATCGAATGGTTTCGATCGTTCGATTTGAATGAAAATCCTTCGATCGAACGAAAATCCTTCGATCGAATGAAAATCCTTCGATCAAACGAAAATCCTTCGATCGAATAATTAAAATCCTTCGATCGTTCGAATCGAACGATTTTAGCGGGTGTTCGAAGTTCGCGAACGTTCGCATTTTTTGCCGGTGTTCGCGAACACCAAATCGGCAGTTCGCTACATCCCTATTTGCTGCTGCTGTTGTTGCGGCTGCTGCTGTTGTTGCAGCTGCTGCTGTGATGGCAGCTTGTGCTGCGAGTGCGCTACAGTGCCCAGACTGGGCATGGCACAGGGGCTGGGCTGTTGTGGGGTTGGATGCCCACGGCCAGCACCACGGCCTCTCTCTCTCGGCCACCCCTCCCTATCCCACCCTTCTTCCCACCACCACCCCCCCTCCCCCCTCTCCCACGGCCCGTCATATTGGGCAACTAAACTAAAAAAAAAAAAAATATATATATATATATATATATATATATAGATATATATATATATATATATATATATATGGGGGGGGTTTGGATATTTCGGGGAAGGAAAGGAGAAAAAAATAAAACCCTCAACTAAATCCCCTCAGCAGAAGTGTGCACCCACAAGGAGTACACACACCAGCACAGACAAAGACAAAGACAGTTGGGCTATTGGGTGGTGAGCAGGCAAGCAGAAGAGGGAAAACAGTAAACTGAAATCCACAACC
Organism: Xenopus petersii; assembly: GCA_038501925.1. Classification (NCBI taxonomy): domain Eukaryota; kingdom Metazoa; phylum Chordata; class Amphibia; order Anura; family Pipidae; genus Xenopus; species Xenopus petersii. The sequence continues at coordinate 106,411,891 of CM076689.1, read as the reverse complement.
TCCACTTGCACTGACTCAGAAAAAAAAAGCTCTCTACACAAACTCCACTAGCTAAATCACACACAAATCTCTCACTATCCTGCTCTCTCTACCTCTACCAGAAACGCCACGAGTAATGGCCGCCTCTGCAGCTCCTTATATAGACAGTGGGATGGCTCAGGGATGGCTCACATCTTATTGGCTGCTGTGGGTGACGTTCAGTTTGTCGCGCGTCTTTTTTTTTTTTGACGCGCATTAGCGGCGCCGCGGCTCGTCGCGCGGCGAAACGAGTCGCGAGGCTTGCGAAAAATTCGCCCGCTGTGAAACGCAGAAATTCGCCGCAAATTTATTCGCCCATCCCTATCGGAGAGATCCCATAAAACTATGGCAGCATTGGTATTCTCCTGTACTAAGCACAATTCAGCAGGAACAGCCCCCTAAGTTTGCTCCTAGTCTGAACAGAGAGATACCATAAAACTATTGCAGCATAGGTATTCCCCTGTACTAAGCACAATTCAGCAGGAACATTCCCATAGATTTGCCTCCCAGCTGGCTATTCTGCTGCATGGGCACAAGCATGACCATTCAGTTTGACATCATAATAGTATTTTTCAGACCTGTAAGACACTAGATAATTATGAATATGGGAATGAACGGCCTCAGCATTTCTCTGTAAAGTGGAAAATGAGAGCAGCCGCTTCATCCTACGTTACACTTTTTGGAAGCACAGAAACTCAGGAGTACAATCGCACACCACACATTAGAATAGGAAATTCATTCTTTCGTATATTTCACAGTCAACGAAGTGGCAAATTACTCTTTTCACATTCTACGGGATGAGGCTACTGACAGCACAAGGAAAGCGCAAAAGAGTCGGACCTATAATCTCCTGCAAGTACATCGGTACCTCCGCAATATCTCTCTCCTATAGGATCTATAGGAAATGCGATCTAACTCAAGTGATGGCCTCTGTATGTGTATATAAATTATGTTTTTATATATATAATTTGTTAAAACATACATAATTTGATAAAACATACATATTACCCCTTGTTTACCCCATTTGTTCCTATTCCAAAGTTATATTAGTGCTGCATTATTTTCAGATGAAAGATTAATAATTCACATGTTTATCTAAAAAAAATTCTAGTTGCTGGTTCTCACCCAGTGCTTATATCTATCACTTTCTTACATTAACCAGGTGAGACCCTCCCCAGGCAGCAGTACTGCAAAACTAAAGTCAGCTTTCAGATGAGGGTTAATTGACTGTTTGGAAGCCTAATGCTGTTTATGCATTGCTTTTCCCAGAATTCGAGCAAAACTTGGGAAATCACATGAATTTTCGTCACAAAAGAATATTTTTTTTCCACTTTTTCCTTTCTTGCCCCTAAGTTGCATATGCAAATTAGTATTTGGATTTGGTTCGGTATTCGGACGATTCTTTCACGAAGGATTCGGAAATTCGGCCAAATCCAAAATAGTGGATTTGGTGCATCCCTATATGTAGTATAAGAACATGGACTAGGGGTAGGCAGAAGAAAGGTACCTGCCCAGTGCCCAGTATCGGACTGGCCCGGCGGGACACTGGGAAAAAACCTGGTGGGCCAGAACCCTTGTCCAGATATTTAGAATTTCAAAAAAAATTTTTTTCCGGCGATGCGCAGTGCCGCCTGCGTGCCGAGCTGAGCCGACGCGTCTTAGTAGGGGGGCGGGGGGCCCTGGACAGCAGTCCCGGTGGGCCCCAGGCCCCCCAGTCCGACCCTGCCAGTGCCCCCATTTTGTTGCACCCCAGGCAAGTGCCTCTTGTGCCTACCCCTAGTTCTGGCTCTGACAGCAGCTTATTTATATAAAGAATAGTAGAGTTTCTTAAACAAACACAGCAGTTTTACTAGTGCAGGGCAACACTGCATTATATTTTTATTACTTTAAAAAATTAAATTTTTTGATGATGTTACTGGTCCTTTAAGGAACAGGGCACTGATGTAAGCATATAGTTTATATCCATGCCATAAAGCACGGTGCTGTTCTTTGACAGAAAATAGGTAACGTGAAAAAGTGACTATAACCATACCTATAACCTTCAGTAAAGTGGATAATTTTTTTTCTGAACTATTTTGAATTTGACGGCGTTGTCTTCAGGGAGTGACTGCAATGTCCCTTCAAACAACCTTTGAATTAAGGGGGAAGTTTGACATCTATCCGGATGCTGCTTCCCAAACTGGCAGTAAAAAATGTTTTCCCCGTTGACGTGCGAGTGCATGCAGAAAGCAAGGAAAGAAAATGAGGCCCTAAAATAATCAACTGCCTCAAGCCCCATGTGATGGAGACATCTAGTAGGACCTCTGGCAGGTAAACAAAAAAGGAAATGAAGCAGCAGTGACACTGAGCTTGACGACTCCCACAGGCGCGGGGAGGACTGAGAGGAAGAACTCGGGGGTTTCTCCTCAGGAAGTCAACAAACAACATTATTTATGGGAGACAATAATGTGGGTATGACAGCCTCCATCTCCTGGTCCTGCTTGGACTTGTCATCTCTAGAAAAGGAACAGATAATGAGCACATTATTTGAGAACCTGCTACTTAATGTGATTTCCCTGCCTTGGTTCATCACTGAGCTGTCCCCCACACCCATTTCTAATAGGCTTTACACTTTCCCTGATCCCAACTCTCCGCTCTTGGATCTTTACCGTCATGGCCTCAAGGTCACCCAGAAAGACTCATCTGTCTCCTGCGTCGATGCACTCACCAAGCCCATTACCCGGGAAAGAAAGGAGAGGTTATAATTGAACCTATAATGTATAGAGAACACGCGTTGACAGCTTTAAATAACAGTGAAGGTCTCTGTGTTATATTTTTGGTTGAATCCGAGATTAATGACGGGCGTCTCATTAAAACCACATAAAGGCCTTACCTGCCGCACGGTGTAATAAGACAATTCTTCAGCGGTGTAGAGCAAAATAAATGCCAAGCTAGAGTTTAATGCACATTAAGAGAGTACAACGGCACAAAGATAAGAGCTGTATTTGGAATTGGTACTTATGGCTCCTGAAGTCTGTGTAATTAGCCGATGACCTTGGATTGATTCTGACCCACTGACTGGTTTCCAAAGATGAATTTTCAAATAGTTACCCTCTTGCACATACACAGTGGCACCTTCCCAGAACTTCTATATTTCAGGAGGGTCTTGCCTCATCACTTCCTGCCTGAGTCTCTCCCTGTTCACTCATAGCTCTGGGCTCAGAATACAGCAGGGAGGGGAGGAGGAAAAAGGAGCAAACTGAGCATGCTCAAGCCCAAGCCCTGGAGGTTTAAGCTGAAAACAGGAAGTCTGATACAGAATCCCATGTGTGCACAATAGAAGGAAAGAAATGCGGTTTCTTTTGACAGAGGACTCCCAGTTGTATTATTTTGAGGGTTTACTGGTGTATTTTTATAGACCTTTCTGATAAAGCTTACTTAGTTTTAGCCTTTCCTTCTGTACCTCCTACTGACTCTTTCCTGCTTGCAAATGGGGGTCAGAGACCCCATCTAAAAGCAAATGCTCTGTAAGGCTACAAATGAATTGTTGTTGCTACTTTTTATGGCTCGTATAGATCAATTCAGGCCCTTTACTTTTAATATTCCATTTTCTTATTCAAATGGTAGCTATGTAAATTTGGACCCTAGTAACCAGATTGCAGAGCAGTGCAATCAGGAGGGCTGCTAAATGAAAAGCTAAATAACAAAAAGAATAAAAAATTAAAACCAATTGCAGATTTTTGCCAGGGTCGGACTGTAGTGTCCTGGGGCCTATCGGGAGTGCAACTTTAAGAGCCCTCTGTGTGAACTAAAGGGCCCTAATCCCTGCACTCGGCGTCCAACCTAGCCCCCGCTTCTCCACTTCCCTCCTGGTCTCCGCTTTCTAAAAAGAAATTTGGCAATCTCTGGGATAGTATCAAAAGGTGGATTAATGGTGGTCATCGTGGCAGTACAGGAGATCAGGGCCATAGGGTTTGTTCGATTAAAAAAGGGGCACACACTTTGGTGTCCCAAGAATCTATCTATCTATCTATCTATCTATCTATCTATCTATCTATCTATCTATCTATCTATCTATCTATCTATCTATCTATCTATCTTAATGTTTGAACCAAATAACAAGTCTGCCTGGTTCAATAGCGGTACAAAACTGCTATGGCTGTAGAACATGATACAAATAAATAAAGAAGTCTCACCCAGTAACCCCCCCCCTCTTCATTCATTGTATGTTCCAAAAACACAAATCTCCAAAAGAAAGCTTATATTGGAGAGTCCCCCACTATTCCAGCCCCCTACAGAAAATAGGACACAATGTTCTGTACAATGGAATGAAACTGCTGTACAACAATTTAGCAATTTTGAAAGCCACAAGCCAAGCGACACTCCGGCAGCAAACCAGAAAACAGATGAAGGTTTTTTTTCATCAAAAAAAGCAGGATTTTAAGGTAAAAGGCCTCAATTTAATTTAATGCACCTTCAGTTCCATATTCCTAATTCGAGATCTATAAAGAGAGAACTCACTGCAGTACTTGTGTCAAAGACATCGTTCAAAGGCCCCGACTAGAAATGTGTTTGTTCACTTATTAGCAATGACAGCTAGATGGTGCCCTGCTCTTTAATATAAATAGTCTATTTGCATATGTATCTTATGCTGGAAATATAGACTTAATAACAGCTCTGATACGAATGTCCATGCCCTGGTTTGTACTGTACAATAAATACATTGCTTTGTCCCCTGACAAAGTGCAGAGAGGGGCAAATCTTTGGAAAGGCAGAGCAGAGCATAGGAAGATTGGGGCATGATGGAGACAGGGTTGGAGTGTGGGGGGGGGGGGAGATGAAGACAGTAGGGGAATTTAAAGACAGTAGAGCCTGAGACAACAGGGCAAGATGAAGATATTAGAAGAAGATGACAGTAGGGAAAGATGGAAACTGGAGAAATAATAGCAGTGGGGTAAGATGTTAACAATAAGGCAAGGTGGACATAATAAAAGGAAGACAACGACAACAGAGGAATATGGTGACATTACTGCAAGACGATCAAGAAGGTTAGTTATGGTAAATTGGTGACAGTAGGACAAGATACATTAGAGAAAAATGACATAAGGCAATGTGAAGACAGTAGGACAAGATAAAGATAATGAAGATGATAGTAAGACAAAATGGAGACAACAAAGAAAGCTGGAGGAGACTGAAGGGCAAGATGGAGACAAAAGGTCAAGATGGAGACAAAAGGGCAAGATGGAGACAAAAGGGCAAGATGGAGACATTATAGCAAGCGGGAGACATTTGAACAAGATGTCAGTAGGACAATAAGGAGAAAGTAGAACAAAATCATAACAGAGGAAGATGAAGTAGGGCAAGATGAAGACAGTTGATGAAGATGATGGTAGTAGAAGGGTGAGATGTTGACACTTAGGCAAAATGGTGACAACAGAGGTAACTCAATGGATACAGTGGAGTTAAATGGGCTTGTATAAAAGACAGAGGAAAAAACTCTGGTAAAAGCTGTCCATCAAAAACAGTTGAAGCCCTGGCCATAAATTTTGAAGTATTGTAAATTTATAATGCTCCCCTTATGGGATTTGTTTACTTGTGGTGCCATTCTTTGCCATGCATGTTTTACCAAGATATATGGAGCTAAAGATGTATGCCAGAGAATTTGCACATATTAATATGGCAATTAAGACACAGAGGTTGTTCCCCAAACACCAATCAGCTGCTTCATACATAGAGAATTTGCTTATATAGAATCCTCCTCCAACTGGGACTCAATTAGTGTCTTGTTAGCAAATACCATGGCTGAGCATTATCCTTGTCCCCTATGGTCGACCATAATGATCTCTATGATGTGCAGATATCACAAGATATGAATGTAATGTAGGAAATTCCCATTTACCTGCTGGAAGTGCCTTGATAGATTCATAATTATGCTAATCTACTTCCACCTCCTCTGGGATTTGTATTCTACTTTGTAGTCAACATCTGCTCACTCTCAATGTTTCTTGAATGCTACAGTATGTGAACAAAAAACATAATAGGATATTCTCTGAACAGTGTGGACTGGGCTGGTGGGGGGCCCAAGAAACCTTACATACAGGGGCCACAAACTAATATCATCCCCCTCTTCCCTCATTCCTTCTTTTCATTTTATCTTCTCTCTAGTTCTATGTTTGACATTTTGTCCCCTTCACATTTGATTCCTCCTCTATACTCCCTTACCCCCTTTCTCCTTCTTTCCTTTTTCTATCTCTCATTCACATTCCCTTCTTTTTATCTCATCTCATTAGTTTTAATACCCCATCAGGGGCCACCTAAGACTTACAGGTCAATCCTAAATACTTTTTGTGAGTGGTCTTCTCCTGAGGAACAGACAGAGAGTACTGGCTGGAGATCCTTCCCCATTATCTCATGTCTGCCCGACCAGTTGTTCTCTCTCATGTCTGTCCCTCAGGAGAAGACCATCCACAAAACAAGTGGTGCCTAATGTCCTACTTGTACAAAGTCCTAGATTGCTTCTCGTTGCTCACCATGGTCAAGAGCAAACCTGTGATGCGACAGAAACACACCTGGCTGTTATTGGGCAGAACTATAGGTTCCATGCAGGATGCTGCTACTTTGCAAAGTGATTTATTGATGTTGGAAAACTGGGAAATGAGGTTCAATGTTGATAAATGCAGGTTATGCACTTTGGCAAAAAGGCGCTTGTGAGGGGACATGATTCCATTAGTACATTAGAGGAGATTATACACAAATAGTAGGGGACCTTTTTACCCATAAAGTGGATCACCGTACCAGAGGCCTCCCCTTTAGACTAGAAGAAAAGAACTTTCATTTGAAGCAACGTAGGGGGTTCTTCACAGTCAGGACAGTGTGGTTGGGGAATGCACTGCCGGGTGATGTTGTGATGCTGATTCAGTTAATGACTATAAGAATGACTTGGATGATTTTTTTAGACAGACATAATATCAAAGGCTATTGTGATACTAAGCTCTATAGTTAGTATAGGTATGGGTATATAGAATTTAATTAAAAGTAGGGAGGGGTGTGTGTATGGATGCTGGGTTTTCATTTGGAGGGGTTGAACTTGATGGACTTTGTCCTTTTTCAACCTGATTTAACTATGTAACTGTTATTGGATAAAAAAGCCCAATGTTCCCTGGAGGACTCAAGAGTAAGGAGGGAAGCTATGGTACTTGTCAGGGAATTTTGGTTGGGTAGACTAGAGGGGACTAACACCTGGGACTACCAGGATATGCTATTATACAGTATATGGCTGGGCCAGTGCAACTTGGGAAGATGGCAAGACAATTTTCTCAAACCAAATATTAAGTGCAGAAAGTAACATCTACCATTCCTGCTCTTTCTAAATGTAATTTTTTTTTGCTACTTCAGAGCTAGGAGCCAAGTGACACCTCATATCAGGAGTATCAGCAAGTGCAGGCTCTCAACTGTCAGACCGAGGACAGTAAGATCAGAAGGTTCGGACCTGCTCTGTCACCCTAGAAAGTCAACGTGAGACAGCTACTAGGAGGGGAGACTGTGGGCTTCACAGACACCGGGATCATCTCTGACAAATTACTTGGGGGGGGGGGAGAATTTATTCATCCTGTACCTCTGCTGTTATGGAACAATGGTTTGCCAACTTTCTTTTAATGTTAGCCAGATATCTCCCTGAATGCTCTTGCTCTCTTGGCTCCGTTACCATGAGAGTCTGGTGCTACACATGAACTTTCCATAAAACATCACAAGTGATAAGTTGTAGATGATGCGTTTAATGTGTGGGGAAGTCTGTGGCCTCAGACAGAAGCCTCTGGAGCCAAGTGTTCTTTGCAGAAAGCTGCGCTGAGAAAGAGAAGGAAGAGACTTGTGCAAAGCTCAATCTTTGATCACAAACCAAAACCCAGTCTCTTGTGGGCCTGTAAACCGATGTCTCAAGCTTTATCCTGTGCACCCACACAAAGCAGCTGGCACCTTTATCTGCGCACGTATGGGGGCTTGTTTAACACATTTTACAATTTCAACACCCAGAAGGATTCAGAATTTCTTACTCCGTACATGCAAGACGTGACTGTAGCTCTCCGCTATTTCTTCTTTAAGGATCAAATAATAGTGCTGAAAAGCAGCTGCAGAATATTGACCAGCACCCCGGAATTTCCGGCCCAGCAGGAACATTCTTTATTTGGCCTTCAGGCCGGAGCGTTACTATTACTATTTTTAACACTTATTTTTAAAGCACTTAAACACTTTTTTTATTTTTGCAAAACTATACATTGCTCCTGTGTTCCCTGGGAACTTGGGGTGCAGATGATCCTTTTTATATCTGCCCCAGGCTCTGGTTCCTTGGGGGAAGCTTCTGCGGAACCAGCGTCAGACTGGGACACCAGGGGCTCACCCAAAAACCTTAGACCAGGGGCTCACCAAAAAACATTAGACCAGGGGCCCACTCTCAATACTATTATTCTTCCTATCCTCACTCAACCTCTATTCTCCTAGTCTATTTTCTTTACATACTATAATCAATTATGCCATCTATTTAGTCTCTTTTTCTCAAAGAAATAGGTAATGACCATGAAATAGGCCAAATGTTTAGCAGCATGAGGGCCCACTGACACTTGGGCCCACCGGGACTTTTCCTGGTATCCCGGTGGGCCAGTCCGACACTGTGCGGAACCCTTGGATAAAGGGACTCTCCCCCTATCCATGAAGCAGAGAAAAGTCTGAAGGCACTTGCCCCTGTTGGTGCCTTTTGGCCAGGGGTTTGTGGATTGAGGTTCACCCATTGGTTCCAGTTCTCTTTAGTGCCTTTTAGCCTGGGGTGTCTGGGTTTTTGGAGCCAATGCCTTTTGCTAGGACTCTGTGGAGAAACCGTGCACTTGGCTCTTAAAGGTGATGGAAAGCACAACCGTAGGCTTTCAAAAGAAATCTGTTTTTGCCCACACTATACTCACCCCTTTCCCCAGGTGGGATAATTTAGGCCCAGCTATTACTAGTTATTTATACTTCCCTGTTCTACCTACTTTTTATTTCACCGGTAGGACTTTTGGAAAACTGTCAAAGACCCAAACTGTGCCGCCCAAACAACACTTGGAGGCAAGACGAGGGGGTCTTTCTGCCCCAATCACTTTGTGCTTTGAATAATCAAATTGTCTGAGCGTTCCCGAGCCTTGCAGGCAGCCAGCTGCACTAATCAAACGCCAAAATGACTTCTATTCATAATACCTTTTGTCTGATCAAATAGGCAATAGAGATGGCGCGAACTGTTCGCCGGCGAACTTGTTCGCGCGAACATCGGGTGTTCGCGCTCGCCGGAAGTTCGCGAACGTCGCGCGACGTTCGCCATTTTGGGTTCGCCATTGTTGGTGCTTTTTTTTGCCCTCTCACCCCAGACCAGCAGGTACATGGCAGCCAATCAGGAAGCTCTCCCCTGGACCACTCCCCTTCCCTATAAAAACCGAAGCCCTGCAGCGTTTTTTCACTCTGCCTGTGTGTGCTGAAGAGATAGTGTAGGGAGAGAGCTGCTGCCTGTTAGTGATTTCAGGGACAGTTGAAAGTTTGCTGGCTAGTAATCGTTTTGATACTGCTCTGTTATTGGAGGGACAGAAGTCTGCAGGCGTTTGAGGGACATTTAAGCTTAGGTAGCTTTGCTGGCTAGTAATCTACCTTCTACTGCAGTGCTCTGTATGTAGCTGCAGTGGGCAGCTGTCCTGCTTCTGATCTCATCTGCTGACTGCTGCAATAACAGTAGTCCTTGTAAGGACTGCTTTTATTTATTTTTTTGTTCCAATACAGAGCAGTATCAAGCAGATTACTAGCCAGCAAACTTACTATCATCTGTCCCTGAAATCACTAACAGCTCTCCCCCTACACTATCTCTTCCAAGCACACACAGGCAGATTTTTCAGATACATTTTTGCCCTTGATCCCCCTCTGGCATGCCACTGTCCAGGTCGTTGCACCCTTTAAACAACTTTAAAATCATTTTTCTGGCCAGAAATGTCTTTTTTAGATGTTAAAGTTCGCCTTCCCATTGAAGTCTATGGGGTTCGCGAACCGTTCGCGAACCGCTCGCATTTTTGCGCAAGTTCGCGAATATGTTCGCGAACTTTTTTTCCGACGTTCGCTACATCCCTAATAGGCAATTAGAGCCTGGAATTAAAGGCTCCATTAATGAGAAAAGGGAGCCCAGATTGTTCCCGGCTTTTAAAGACAAGAAACCAGAACGTCGGCGAGCTGAATCTTTTTTTCCTTTGTTCAACACAGATATCAGTTTCTGTTTTTTCTTTTCTTAAAACCCCATGGCATCTGAGGTTTCCAGCTGTGGCAGAAGGCTGTCAGGGGATGCCGGGAGTTGCAATTCCACAGCTGTCTTTTGACAATCTGCTTGTTTTTATGGTATCAGAATGCTTAGATTCTCTTCTAACAGTTGGACGGAAGCCATGCTCCACCAAAGAACAAGCACTGCTGACTCCAACCAATGGCAGAGGTTCAGGTGATGAAATGACAGCCCATAAGAAATGAGCTAATATGGCTAATATAATTGTAATAAAACCTACCTGCCCTGGTGGTCTAGTGGGGCGGCGGGGACGCCCGCCGCGTGGTCCTCTCCCTGCGCCACCTTGCCTTCCTTAGGGCGCATCGCGTTTTGGTGCGAATGTGCACGTTTTGCCGCAAATTCTTTCCCCTATAAAAGGCCCATTCTGACTGCAGACAGAGGCCCGTGATAGAACTTGGTTTCTTGTGGTTCCTGTAGCCTTGTGCATCTGATCTGTATCCTGTTTGTTTGATTACCCGTGTTTGACCCAGCCTGTCCTTGACTACTCTGCATTCTGTATCCTGACCCTTGCCTGCCTATGACAACTCTTCCAGCTTAACCCCTTCATTGACAACCCGGTTTGACCCTTGCCTGCCTGACGATTCTGATATCCGCCTGCCTCGACCCAACCTGTCTGACCATCCTTCTGCCTAATCCTTTTGTACCGTGACCTTCGGCTTTGCTAACAGCCGTGCCCCTTTGCCAGCCAGAACATCTCGCCTTGTACCCCTCGTTAAGTCCAGGTGGCACCCAAGTAAGCTGAGGGCTCCTCCCGAAGCCCAAAGGTGGTCACACTACTGGTGAAGCCGAGTCGAGACCAGGGTACTTGGCACTTGTTCTGGTATTGGGTGCCGGTCGTGACATAAATATAACCAACACTACTTCTCAATTCTATAAGCTGTATTTGCATTATGGGGGCACTGTGAGTAAGTTAACAAAGGCATGAGTATATGAAAGAGGTAAAATAGGCCTTGTGTCCCCTATATAAAGACCAGATGAATGCCTGATCAGTATTGTTTGACAAACATGTTCCTCCGGGGATGGTTTAGAGAAGTTTGCAAGAAAGCTCAGCTAAAGAAGCAACAGACACATTTTGGATATCCCTGTCCCACACTGTGTTATCAATGGAGCTGATGTGTTCCAGGAGCTCTGGGTAGGGATGAGCGAAGTGTTTTGCCAAGAAAAACACCTATAGACTCTAATGGATAGTTTTAAAAAAAAAAAAAATAATGTTGCAAATTCTTTTGCCAATTTTTGCGAAGCGAAACGGGTCAGATTGGCCCATCATTGAAACTGGGTTATAGCCTTCGTTTTTATATCTCTATTCATAATTTCATATGAGAAGGAATCTGAACCCTATGCTGCCAGAACAAGCTGCCCTGCTAGACCTCATCTATACAAACCGCAGGAAACTCCCCCAGATTTGCTTGTGAAGTAGAGAATCATCTTGCAGGTTTTTTTTTTTCCATTTAAACACAACGGTCTGAGATTCTGTCTGCTCTTCCTCCTCAGCACCTCATTGTAATCTCCCTGCTACGCTCTGATTTCAGCCCTGTCTGACAGTGAGAGTGGACAATAATAGCTCTGCTGCTTATGCGCAGCCAGAAAAGGGACTTTGCTATCAAAATCACTCGCTTTTTCACTGGAAATATTTTTTTTTTAACTCTTCTGCTGCTGCAGTGATGTCTGCCAGCCCCTGGATAGGAAATGGTTAACCTGATTCCAGTATTTAGCTGCATGGATTTTATGCTCTGAGCTGTTCAATTTAATGTTATTTCCTGGATATTTAGGTACTGATGCAGTGGATTACTGGAGCAAATGCGCTATTTGGGGTAAAAATGGCATCTTGCATCAAACCGCTTCGACTGATCATTTTTTGAGCTTCCTTAAAGGGACACAAGCATTCTGTCACAGTCCTGTCCTGCTTTATGGCTGAGATTCTAGCCATCTGTATAAAATTTTGTCCCAGTGGCACAGATCCTGTTATACAGATAGCTAGAATCTCAGCCATAAAGCAGGACAGGACTGCTGCTTACAATGGGGATCAGATAGGATCTGTGCAGGCACTGGGACAGAATGCTCTGTTATACAGATAGCTAGAATTTCAGCCATAAAGCAAGGCAGGACTGCTGCTTACAATGGGGATCAGATAGGATCTGGCAGACACTGGGACATAATGCTCAATCTGGTACCCATTATTTGCAGCAGCCCTAATAATAGAATACAGGGTCATTTATTACAGATATTGTCTGGGTTAGCCAGTCCGATAAGCAACCCTCTCCATCTGTCCATCTCCATTGTCCCTATGCCTGACACAATGTTCCTGTCCTTCTATTTAATTCCAAGTGGCTACAAACTCATTGCTGCTGTTACTCTGCCTCTCCAAACGCCAATTACCTTTCATTATAAAAAAAAAAGAGCCATAATTGTTCTTTAAGCAGCACTTTCTGCTGCATCAGAGATGGAGATAGAAACCAGCCTCTGGTCTGGTTTCTAAAGCAGGGAATGGAAATATACAGGCAATATTCTGGGGTTAGTATACTTTAGGCAGAGGAGGCTGACCCATAAACATGACCCTGCTTGTAGTGCACTATATATATATATATATATATATATATATATATATATATATATATATATATATATATATATATATAAATATATAGGGTCTATAAAATGAATGTATAAAAAGATTGTATTCCCATAGAGACCAGCAAAGGTTGAAACCAGGCAAAGCCCACTGGGTGCAATGACGGAGATTCATGTAATAGAAGTCCAATAAAGTATGGCAGCTTGATAAAAACCCTTTAATGCTTTTCCAAATGAGCAAATTTTATGCCTAAAAAAAATACGGGTGGAAAAATACCGGCGGCAGATGCAGTAAAGATAACATTTGGTGCGCATGAGAAAACAGCTTCCTTCTGTAAATAAAAACCCAGACCCCGCACGGCATCTAATCCCAAATCAAGCTAATCGCTCATCAGCAAAGATAGCTGACAGGGCGATTAAACACAGGGCAGTTACACAAGGAGTCTTTAAAACATTTAGTGCGGCAATAAATTAAAGTAGTTTTATACAGGCTCAGCCCTGGGTTACTTGCTGCTGGAGGCGGGGGTGCTGCCTTACTGAATAACAGTGTGCAATTAAATGCTAGGGACCACACCTAAAAAATGACAGTTTTAAAGGGAATTGGTAATTAGCGCTAGCTATAATTGTCCCTGGCACAAAATGCTTTGTTGCAGACAACAGGACAAGATGGAGGAGTAGGGGCAAGATGGAGACAGTAGGAAACAATGGCGATAGAAGGGAAGATGATGTTTGTTGGAGAAGATTGAGACAGGAAGTAAACACAGACACAACAGAAGAAGATGAAGACAACAGAAGATGATGAAGACGAGGCAAGTTGGAAACAGCATGACAAGTTGGAGACCGTAGGAAAATTGGTGCCTTTAGGGCAAGATGGCCACTGCAGAATAAGATGGTGGCAGAATGAGATGGTCACTGTACGAAACGTTCGAGACAGCAGGACAAGATGAATACAGTTGGAGAATATGGAGATAACAGGACAAGCTGAAGATTGTAGGACAAGTGGAGGATGGGGTGTAAACATGCAGACAACAGAAGAACATAACAATATTGGAAGAAGTAGGGAATGATGGTGATCACAAGACAAGATGGAGACAATAAGGCAGAATGGAGATCATAGGACAAGACTAAGGATGTAAATATAGAGATGGCAGGACCACATGGAACGAAAGGCAGCTTGGAGACATAAAAGCACGATGGTCAAAGCAGAATAAGATGTTGACAGAATGAGACGATTAGTGAAGACCCTAGATTGAGCCATTAGGACAAGAAGAAAATTGAGACATTTGGAAAAGATGCTGATACAACTCCGTGGCAATAACATGAAGGTTGCCCAACATGCAGCCCTTCAACTGTTGTCGAATTACAACTCCCAAAGCACTAATAGCTGAAGCCAAGGAGGACTATGGATAATGTAGTTCAACTATAAGTGAAGGGCCATGGGTTTTGAAGTCTGAGAGTCCCATCACTAGTTAGTCCTGTTAAGGCAGTCATACACAAACATTTCATTGCACAGACTTGTCTGCTTCTCTGCTGCATTCACTCTGCTCTTCAGCGGATCAGGGGGAGGAACGTTCTACTCTTACTTCAGACGCACATTCTCAGGCAGACGAAGGTGAGCGGTTACACAGAATAAAAACGGAAAGATCCAGATCTCAGGAACACTCAAAGACTGATTTCTCCTTCAGAACCCTCAGATTTACAGAGGGTTCTTTCCTGGGTCCATCAGTCCCATCAATTGTAATAAACGAGGGATGCACCGAATCCACTATTTTGGTTTACGAATCCCGAACTGAATCCGATTTGCTGCCCTGCCCACAATTTGCATATGCAAATTAGGATTTGGACTCCGGCCAGGCACAAGGATTTGGTTGAATCCTGCTAAAAGGCAGAATCCTGGATTCAGTGCATCCCTATAATAAACAGGTAAGGCCTTGAGTACAAAGGAACCCAACACTGCTTAAAATCATAGCAAATGTTCACACTTACTTAATTCCTAAGGCAAGTGCAACTAAGGCAGTGGACAAAAAACATATATATTATTTCATATTTACTATTTTCATGGGTGACTAATTGCACATCCAGCTCACAGTCCACGTGCCCAGAAATCAGATGGAAAAGTTGCCCCCTTTAACCCAGGCATCTGCCTCCTACGGGGCTGGGCTATAGATTAGGAACACACTGGCCTTGTTCTTTGCCTTTCCAGCCCATTACAGAGCAGCAGCCAACCTGATTAAAGCGCAGATCCCACTGAGCTCATCCTGCCCTCACTGCTGGGGGGCACATGTGGGTCATGGTACCTGGGGAGGCTGCTTATGAAAAAGCACAGACTGGCAAAATATCAAGAGCGCTGGAGCTGCAGGTGTCTAACATAACAGGCAACTAAAATCAGCCCTGAAATGCTGGCAGCTATAGAAGAGAAAAGCCCCTCTGCCCTGGAATTATCAGATCTATATAGTAGCCAACATTAAAGATTTACAAGCATCCCATAATTATATTTATCTCTATCCACGTCTAATTAGTGCTTTACAATTCCTGCTATCCAGTATTCATCAAATTATAGGTCGGCCTTCTTAAGAAACATTAGAATGAACAGAATGCTCTGTCTGGGTTTCAGAATCTCAGCCATAAAGCAGGACAGGACTGCTGCTTACAATGGGGATCAGATAAGATCTGTGCATCCACTGGGACAGAATGCTCTGTTATACAGATAGCTAGAATCTCAGCCATAAAGCAGGGCAGGACTGCTGCTTACAATGGGGATCAGATAGGATCCTTGCAGCCACTGGGACAGAATGCTCTGTTATACATATAGCTAGAATCTCAGCCATAAGCTGAATTTGACCTGTTTAATTTTTGCCAAAAATTCGCCGCCGGCGATATGTCGCAGATGCCCTTTAAAGCCTATGGGCATCCAAAAAATTGTCGTGCGGCAAAATTTTTTTTGATGTGCGTCATTTTATTTTACCAAGCAGCCATACAAGTCTATGGGGGTCATTTCCACGGCGAAACAAGGCAAAAAAATTCCCCCATCCCTATTCATAAACTGTAAGAACTGTATTTGCTGTTTTGAAATGAAGTCAAGTAAATTTGCAATGGTCGTTGTAGAGAAAGTTCTACACCCAGGCAGACATGTCAACTCACCAGCACAAGTTGCTGGGGGAAGGGCCCCCTTGAATTTTCTGGGACGTTAACGGGCGGTATTACCCAATCCCTCTTCTGTCTTCTAAGCCCCTTGTGATGCTGTCGCCACGGTAACAGGGTACCACTCTGAGACTGCTCTTGTTCTGACTCCTGGCTCTGGCTTCCAGTCTGCAGTTTGTCGTTGATTTCATACGTAACATGCAGGAGAGAGAGGGAATAAAAGAGAGAGCAAGTGAGTGCCTTGGACAATAACAATTTATAGCTCACAATAGTAAGACTTCTGAGACCAAAATAATAGGAGGGAGGAGAGCCGGGGGGCAGGGTGGAGATTTGGAAATTTTAGGGATCATATTGATCAGGAAGCCCCACCCCTCATCTGAATTATTCCTTATTCCACTATTGCCATTTTCTGTACATGCTTTGGAGTTGGATGAGAAATACTTGGTTCAGCGATGAGCAAATATTTTCGCAACCTGCTTGAATTGCAGAGAATTCTGGCTCCAATGTATTTTGCATTGAATTTTATTAAATATTTTGCTGTTTTGTTTCAGGTTTCGCAAATTTGTCAGTGAACCGAAATGGGACAGATTTGCTCATTGGGAGGCCAATGGACCCAACACAGCAAGTTTTTGGGAAGCCAATTGACCCAACACTTTTCAGGTCATTGATTAAAAAAAATGGCTGATGGTGACATCATTCATATACAGGCATTGGATCTGTTATTCGGAAACCCGTTATCTAGAATGCTCCAAATTACAGAAAGGCTGTCTACCATAGACTCTCTCTTATCCAATTAATTTTTAAAAACCATTTCCATTTACCTTGTACTTGTTTCCAAGTGAGATCGAATTAATCCTTTTTGGAAGCAAAACCAGCCTATTGGGTTTATTTAATGTTTAAATGTTTTTCTAGTAGACTGAAGGTATGAAGATCCAAATTATGGAAAGATCCGTTATCCGGAAAACCCCCGGTCCCGAGCATTCTGGATAACCGGTTCCATACTTGTACAAGCAATTGTGATGTCACACCAAGTCCCATGTGTGATTACCTAGATGCATGTCAGGGGATGCAATTTGCATGTCCCCTCTTGTATAGAAAGAGAAAGATGCTTTGCACCAATGAGGCCCTTTTGCGTTTTAGTGCCGTCTTTCTCCACCCGTTGGGTTGATGGGGGTCAATCAGAAACTCTCACCCTCTGCAGGAATCAATAAGGGTCCAATGTCTGGTGCAGTTCTATGTCAGGTTTAGTGGATGGCAACTAAGCAGACCCGTAGCAGCAAATGCAGACTGTGGAATATATGCAAGAAATAGTGTTGGCTTGAGAATGCTTTGGATTGAGCGCATCACACTTAAATTCTGTTTTGGGCACAGAAATCATTAAATAGGTTAAAAGCCCCGAAAGTGGCAGCCCTGCACTGCACTTATTTCCATTACATTTTCCATTTACTTTAGTGCTAGAATCCCTTTTGAGTCACCGGCGCTCGGCACAATAGATTGGGAGTAAATAAACCATCATTTTGGGCTCGGTGGCTGCTTTGCTCAGCATGTCTTTATTTAACATTGGCGTTTTTATTTGCAAGCGGCACCACCAGTGATTTTCTCCCAGAGCAGAGCCAGGATTACTAAAGGTGACTGTGGCGAGCGCTGCAATCTAGAGCTGTTAAATCAGAAATATACAGTTAGAGGAGGACCTTTTCTGTCCAGGAATATGTATCTAGGAATCAGCAGGCAGCAATCACAGCAGTATAATCAGCCAGGAACCGGCCTCTCTCTCCTTCTTGTCATGTAGAGAACACTTGGGGGAACTTAAAGGCCTCCGCTGAACCACATGGTGAGATAAGCTGTCAATTATAACATACTGGAGACTGTAAGAGGAGATGGTGTCAGTGGGGCAAGATGGAAAGAAAGTAAGAAAACAAAGAAATTGTAAAAACAGACGGAGGCAGCAGGGCAAGACTGACGGTAGGGCAAGATAGATAAATTACAGAAAAACGCATTAATTAAAACAAATATGGAGACTGAGACGGTAGGGCAAGATGGAATCAGTAGGACGAGACCGAGAAAGTAGAGCAAGATGGAGGCAGTAATAGAAGATGGTTATAAGAAGGCACTAAATTATCGCTAAAGAAAGTGCAGACCTACAGTCGAATCCCGGGCTACAGTACAATTTGTTGCTTATTTCTAAAAATCTCATTTATACCACACACGAGACATTCTTATTTTTTCCATCCATAAAAAGCGACGTTTACTCACACAATATAAACCATTACTGGTCGAGAAGCTGCAAACAGAAAATGCTGCGCTGAGACTGAGTTTGGGGCAAATATTTTGCCCCCGAAATGCAACAGTACAAAAAGCTGCAATCAGCCGTTGGTTTTAACGCTTCTTTCTTTTCCCTGGAGTTCAGGCCGCAATCTGCTCGTTTTTGTGTCTCTATTGATTTCTCTTTCTTTGGTTTTAGAACAGACTTGCTCAGATTCTGCTGGAGGTGGCACTATGCCAGTCATTTTAATTCTGCAGATTTTGGGTACAAACTGACTGCCTAAATAATACTCCTAGTAACAAATAATAATGCAACCCTGCACTGCTGGTTCTGTCTCCTGAAGCAATGTAGCAGAAGCTAGTTGAATACAAGGCGTAGAGTACAGCTGAATTCTGCTACATTCATTTTGGAGTTGCAACCTGAGAGCAGAAAAGGATAAACAAATACTGATTTCAGTAGCCATTTTATTTACAGTTTAGCACCAGTTTTGCTTTAATGTGAGATGAATTGAGATTTCTGCTTAAAGGGAAAAAGAGGCTGATCTGATGAATTTGGACGGTCGGCGGCTGTGTGTATATGGGAAAAAGTCTCATTTAATTATGGAATTTGATTCTGCGGCAAATTTCCCAAGGGGCGACACATATTAGCACCTTATTATCAGGGTCAGGGTAAGTTAAGTGGAATTAAAGAGATACCTGTTGAGACAGATTAGATGCTGCTGGTCCAACGGAGCTTAACTGTATGTGACCGTAGGGGACACATTATCCTGCTGCGACCCCTCAAATACACATTACTAACGTCTTGTTGGAAGATGCCACACAAGGGTAATCAAGTTGGCAGGTGCCATGACTGTCCCTATTCACCTGTCACAAGAGAGGAGGCGGCTTTTCTGCTGTCCAATGAAAAACATGACTTTTAAGGGTGACCGTTGCACAGATCATCAGTTGTGATGTCATGTGCCCTGCTCCCATATGAGGCATTATAGAATGTCTCTCAGGGAATGCTGGGAGTTACAGTTCAGAGACGGCACAACCAGTTGCAATATCTGCCAGTGGCGAATGCACTCTACTGTGGTCCCAATTTTGCTCCAGTCCAGTAACCATAGCAACCAACCAGCAGTTAGATTTCTTGTTTCAGTTAGGATTTTTTTTTTTAACAATTCAATTTTATTAAAGAAGTACATGCATAAACATATGTATTCCAAGTATGAGTTGTACCTTGCATTTTGTGATAGGTTGATACAGTGCGACATTATAATTGCAATAAAGCTGATCTGTTACACTATTTTTATCCAATTGCATTAAAGTCAAAGGGACTGCGGCAAATTGTCGAAAAGCGTCGAAATTGACGCTGGTGTCTAGATTGATGCCGACGTCAAGGCGGAAATTCACTGTGAATTCGTGCCTGGCGAATAAATTCGTCCATCACTGATGTAAAATGAGGGTTCTACTGTATTTAGCCAAGGGTCCCATACTTTGCCATGATTATCTCATCTTGCGTAAATAAGTTTGTATAGCGGCATTGTCTGGTTAACCCAGGTTCTTCCATAGTGATAGTGAAGGGGGATTACTCGCTTTCTATTGCATTAAAATACATTTCTTGGCTACAGTTCGTATTATAGCAAGCAGTGTCCTGGCTGCCCGGGTATGAGTCACAGTTGTCGGATTTTCAAATAAGATGATTATTAACTATAGGAATATTCAGGTTTATTAATGAGAACGTATGATTATTTTAATACATATTCATGATTGATATTATGCATATTTGATTAATCATACAGTGTTGAGTAATGAATGTTATATTTTGTTTTATATAAATTAATGTTTAGTTGGTAAGAAACTTCTGTTCTGAAAAGGATGTTTTATCAGACTCCTAACACAGGTGTATAACCTCTGTGCTTAAAGCAAATCTCAAAGGTTGTATAATCCTTGGTGTCTGTGTGAATAAGATGAGAACACCTTGAAGGATTTTACAAACTATCCACAGTATAGAGCCCACCTGTTTGAGAGGGTAATAATTAATCAAAGACCAGACCAATTTTGAATGGCTAGTGTTTTCACAAGTATATTATATGTACCAAAATTATTAAGGAATCATAAAGTATTGTTTCAGTCTCAGACAATGTCAACAGTAATGTTTAACATCAGACTAAGGAGGTCAAAGGCTATTATGTATTTTTTAGATATTTTTAGGTCACGATGTTTGAGGCAAAAGTGCCATCTACAGGTAGTGTAGGACATCACGCCCAGGGGTCAATGATTATTGACATTTTACAAAATATTTAGATTAAATGGTGATAGTTTAACTTTTTGGAGACTACCCTTCAACTCCAATTGGTTAATTGATTAATCCCAGGGGTTGAGTTTTAGACAGAAAGGAGGGATAAATTAGGAGACACTGGGATACTAGAGAAAGAAAGAAAAAAAAAAAAGAAGAAGGAATTAAAAAACTAACTAAAAAAAGAGGAAGGATAAGAAAAAGAGGGCTGACTGGAGGAAAAGAATTAGAAAAAGAAAGAAAGAGAAGGTAGGAAATCTAAAAACTACTTGGAGACTCTCAACTATAAGAAGACTCATTATATATCATTATATATATATATATATATATATATATAATCTAAGTTAAAGATTTAATGGGGAAATAGGAAAATTTAAGAATCAGAATCCGTTATATAATCCTCCTTTGATTCTAATCTATATAATACCTTGTTATGAAGTATTAAGAAGTATATATTATCTTGTGGATGCTTGCCGTTTATTAAGTAAACTTATCTATTGGTCAATTTTCCTTTTGATTAATCATTGAATGTATATCAGGGAGTGTTTAATAGATTTTTTTTGTAAGAAGTAATAATTTAATTTTTTTTGTCATATTCATATTTAAATAAATCAATTATTTTGTTAAATAGTTGTCCTGATTTTTCACCCTTTGTACCAAATGATTGGGAAGGCTCGATATTGAATTCAGAGTTGGGCATATATTATTTAAGACTCCTCCTGTTTATTACTTATAAGGAGCCTTAAATTCTTTTATATGATTTTTATCAAATATATGTTTAAATAGCCCGACACAGTGGAAACAACTTGTGCCCATTCTGTCTAGATCCGCTCCTGGTTTTAGTCCTTCTCATGCCTTCCAGCTGTCAGAGGCATGGATACAGATATAGCCTATACAAATCCAGCGCCTTTCCCGTTAATTAACAGTTTTGCTACATTGTTAACGATGTGTTTGTGTGTGATTAGCAGACAGGTAAATACCTGGCCTCCTTCCAGAGCGGGTGCCACGTGCAGATCTGATTGGTTCTGAGTAGCAGGTGAGTCAGAGCTAATGATCTGTAAACAGGTAATTATTGTTTAATGAACTAACCAAGGTCACAGAGCCATTCGTTACTGTGTGTGGGAGCAGAGACGCTCGTTGTTTGTGATCGTTATGCTTTGTAGAAAAGCCATTATTGTAGGGAATTCATAATGAATTCAGCTCCATCTCCCAGAATCCCCAGCAGCTTAGCGTTAGGAAAGCCATGATGAAGCAGCTCCACATAAAACCAATAAAGGTTTACATTAACCTTTAGTATGTTATGGAATGAGCAACTTCTCAACTGGCCTCAATATTTTTTTTTTTTTTTAAATTATGAATTATTGGCCTTCTGAATATTTCCAGATGTCAACTGGGGTCGCTGACCCCATCTAAAAAAATAGAATATGAAAAATGATATGAATTAAGTTTCAAATTCAGTTACGGTCATCTTCTAATCTTCTGTATACAATATACATACATATTACATTTCTTTTGACAAAAGTGTTTACCATGTTTTACAATCATTGTATGGGCTGTAGGCAATAGCCCTGCTTTACATATGTTGTTCCAATTGCTACTGTAGAAATCCTATCTATTCAATAGGATTCAGATTCGGTTCGGGATTCGGCCGAACCCTCCATGGCAGATTCGGGGGTTCGGCCGAATCCAAAAAAGTGGATTCGGTGCATCCCTAAAAAAAACAAACAAATGCTTTTAGGCTATTAATGTATTATTTCTACTTTGAATTACAAATGTATTATTTCTACTTTGAATTACTCCTATTTCCATTCAGGTCCTTTCTCCTATTCAGATCCCAGTCTCTTATTCAAATCAGCGCATGGTTGCTAGGGAAATTTGGACTCTAGTAACCGGACTGTTAAGAATGCAAACTGTAGAGCTTCTGAATAAAAAGCTAAATAATTCAAATAGCACAAATAATGAAACCCAATTGCAAATTGTCTCAGGATAGCACTCTCTGTATCATGCTAAAAATGTAAAAGTGAAAGCCTTTCTGTTGCTAAAAGGATTGTAATAAGGGGGTGATATCGAGTCACAGTGCTGTCAGTTTGTAGCATTCCTTTGCCTTTCTGACTGTACAGAACTCAGTAGGCACTTGGGTAAGTCTTTAGTAACTCCCTGTGCCCTACAATCGGCCTTGAGGAAATGGCGCTTCCCATTTGGACACAGAACGTTGCCTTGAGCCCAGGAGGGAGGGGGCGCACATTAGACACTTGGATGCCTTTAAGCTATTTTTGTTCTGTGATCCATCAAATTAGCTCGGCCCAGGTCACCGGACCAATTTCCCAAGTCACAATTGTGTCCCATAAAGTAATTAGCAGGTAATAGCCTCAGATAAAGTCATAATGGCCCCTGTGCCTGGGAGGGAGGGTCACTGAGAGGCAATGCTCACACAACCCGGCCACTCACTTCCAACACTTTTCTCTTGTCCCTGTCCTTATATATTAGGCACCTATCTAGTGCTACCAATCCCTATTTCTGTAGGGAAATGAGAGCAGAGCAGACAGTAACCCTTCCAACACTTTCCCCTTGTCTCTGTCCTTATATATTAGGTACCTATCTAGTGCTACCAATCCCTATTTCTTTAGGGGCATGTTCCTTTAATCAATATGCCCCAATGTGAATCCCCCTCCACCTGTCCATTTAGATTCTTCTAGCATTTGAACTGAAAGGGTTCATCTGTTCCTTAATGCCAGAAAGCCTGCCGATTCCTGCACTGCACTGTTCCATTTGCCTGGTGTGTATAACTTACAGAACTCATGAATATCGTGTATTAACTTATTAATAAAGATAAAGGAATCACACTCTGTTTGAACTCTGTACTCTTGGCTCAATACAGCTTTCCAGCTAAATGAAATCCTGTTAAATCTTCCCCAAAAAAACTCTGTGCAACATCATCACAAGTATTACTGCATCACTGTGTAACTAGAGACAAGTGTTGGAAAGGGTTATTGCCTGCTCTGCTCTCATTTCCCCTACAGGAATAGGGATTGGTAGCACTAGATAGGTGCCTAATATAAAAGGACAGAGACAAGAGGAAAGTGTTGGAAGGGTTACTGTCTGCTCTCATTTCCCTACAGAAATAGAGATTGCGCTAGATACCTAATATATAGGGACAGAGACAAATATTTTGGGGTGTGTGCTCTTCACTTGACAGAGCCAGTGTTTACATTCTCTCCCTCTAGCTGCAGCTTAAATAATAGTTTAAGGAACAAATAATGTGCTTGGTCTGATGATTGTCGATGTGATACGTTTTACTAACATGAATAATTAGGTCTCTCCTTTTAAACGCCGCAGCAGTATAAAAAAAAATCCGCCTTTCATTCGAGACCTCATCGTTGCACCTTTGAGAAATGGTTTTGTGTAATGCCTGCCAGCGTCATGTATATTTAAACTGGTTAATGAGGGTTCTGTCTGTCGCTGTGCTCGTTGGTTGCCATGGAAGCTTTCAGAGGACGGTTTTGTAGGCGTAGACGAGAGAAAGACAATAGCTTTAAAAAAAAAAATGCTTTTTTTGGGAAAAAAATGAATCGGAGGGATGAGTAGGAGAGCGATGCTTGAATGGTTTGTGCAGTGCAGGCTGTGTCTGTATGTTCTGCTCACGCGTTCCATGCATCGGCAAGCATAATTAATTGTCAGCTCTTGGGGTTTGGTTGAAAATTCTTAATTTCTTGTGACGCAGGGAACAGATTTATTAGATTGGTGAGGTGGCAGTCCAAGTTCTTAACATTTAATATAAACATGACAATCTGAATAGTCCTAGTCATTTATATATGCATAACCATTCAGAGGTATCACACTGGCAATATCCCTGCTTTCTCCTGTATTTACTTAAATTTAGGGCTTTAAATGATTACTTCCTGCTTGTGGGCCGCTCGCCGTCTCCTACTCTTCTGGAATGGGGGAGTGGCATAATTTGGGCAGAGCAGGACCATAATCTGTGCTTGTCAGTTTGCATTGAAGTCTATGGTTGAGAGTAGCAAGAGCTCCCTCTACTGGTTAGAGACAAACTGCAGCCTCTAAGGAACTAATATTATGCGGGCCCTTCTAGTGATGTGCGGGTCGGGAACGTTTGGGCAGACAATAACACAAAATATTCAGCGACCTAACCGTTCCCCACTTCCGTCTTCGGTTGCATCTATTTATGGACACTTGCTGCCTAGGGTTGCCATCTGTCTGGATTTCACCCGGACAGCACAGTTTTCAGAAGGGCTGGCTGGGGTGTAAAGTGCCTGTCTGGATCACCAAATTAGGAAATCGGGACATGACATTGAAAATAATGACATGGTGATCAGCCACGTCATCAGGCCTGCCACTTGATGTCATCAATTGCACCCCCCACATCATCCACACGCCTCCTGACCCTTTTTTTTGTGACGCGTAAAGGTAGCAACCTTATGCTGCCGCACCCGTTTGTGACATTAGAGGACGGGGTTGGGCACAGGTACATAAGTAAATGGGGAAGGATGGGTCAGTTTGGGTACAAGTCTTGATCAGCTGGGTTGGGTGTTCGTTGAGAATTTCTTGACCCACACTATCCCCTACTTTCTAGCCCTTCACTATCCCTATTTTGGAACTAAACCTTACCCATACCTCCCTACTGTCCTGCTTTTGACAGCTCAACCCGCAGTTATTGAAATGTCCTGACTTTCTCTTTCAACTCCTGCACTGAACAGCCAGAAAAAGATATGTTTCTGACTTAATTGGCTTTTGGCAGAGAGCCCAGAACAGCCACCAGGTGCACTTAGATATTTTGTAACAATTTTGAGATAAGCAAAAAAGTCATTGTAACAATTAAGATAAGCAGGTCTCTTGGGAGAAGTTAGACTCACAGCTTCATAAAGGGCAATTCACCTTCATTAGCAAAACTGTAATAACTGAAACAAACCACAGAAATGTGTTCACAGTTTCATAACCTGCCAAATTTTGTAAAATGAACATGGTAATTAGGGGGTGTGGCCGAATAAAAAAATTGTTGCATGTAGCACAGCGATTCTTTTTGCCCCTCTTTCTGTTTCCACAATGTTGGGAAGTGTGGCTTACTGCCCCCTCTGCCTGATCAGCCAATGGAGAGCAGCCATGGGGTAGTAGGAATGGAGAAATATTCTCACCTTGACTCGTGGCAGGAGCACCACTGCCTTGGCCTCATGTTTTCAGCCACAGGCTTCTACGTTTAATATGGGACTCACAGCATGAGCAAGATGCCAACAGTAGCAGAAACAGTATTTTAAACCAATAGTCTGACCTGTAAACCAGTAGGCATCAAATTTAACGCTGGTGTGTAAAGTGTTACATGTTTCATGTGCAGGGGCTCATATCTAATAACAAATATGGGCCAATGGGTCACCCAAGCACCTCTACAGCCTGAGGGCCCCTACTTGGGTAATTCAGTTACAGCTCCATGTTGTACCCAGGGACACCCAACAACTGCTGGTGACTAGCGGAATGCAGGGATGCATGACCTTTATTAGGCTGTGTGCGTTGAGCAGAACATTTGATTAACAGGTCGTTATATAAAATTACGATTCCCCTTTCAGGGACGGTACAATTACACAATGGAGCAATTCCATAATTAAATCAGCAAATCAAAGCAAAATACTGTGCGTTCCCAGATTAGGGCCACAGAGGGATCAGTTTGGAGCAGGGGCAATAGATTGTGACTTCATTATATGTCAGTAAACACAAACGGCATCACTCATGATTTCCTCCTACCTGGGAAATAAAATTTCTTTCCAATGAGGAAGCACAGAGTACAGGGCCCCAGGCGCACGCTTGGAGAGAGGTATTTGGGGTTTTTTTTTTGCATACAGGCAAGTACTAAGAAAACTGGCCCTAGTGTGTATATTGGCAAAATTAGAATGTAAGCTCCACTGGGCAATGAGTCATAGAAATGAATAAAAACGGATAACAGGACAGCACTATATAATGGTTACAATAATGTTGTATCAGAATGTTCAGGGCTATGACCCACTGTTCTAATGTTCTACTCAGGACACGGAAAGGAAGGTTGGTGATGTCAAGGAGATGATGTAATATTAGCCATATGTGATGTCACAATTCAAATCCTGCAAAGTAGCCCAGTCATTACAATTTGAAAATGACTGTATCGGCAACATAAAGGAAGGAGGGCTAATAGTTATAGACATGGAAGGGATATTAAAGTGGGTTCACACCTTGAGAAGCTAGAGGTTATGCTTTAAAATATTGAACGGTTAATATCTTTAAAGATAGAGCAATTAACAGCTTGGTTAAAGGGTTCATACCTTAAAAGGTAAGAGGTTAAAAGGATGGTTCACCTTTAAGTTAACAGGATGGTTCACCTTTAAGTTAACAGGATGGTTCACCTTTAAGTTAACTTTAAGTATTATATTTCTACTACTTCTAAGCAACTTTTCCATCGGGCTTCATTTTTTTTTAATTTCTTTGTTTATAGTTTTTGAATTACTTGCCTTTTTCTATACATCTTTCAAATGGGAGTCTCTGACCCCACCTAGAAATACAAATGCTCTGTAAGGCTACAAATATATTGTTATTGCTACTTTTTATTACTCATCTTTCTATTCAGACCTCTCCTATTCATATCCCAGCCTCTTAGTCAAATGAGAGTATGGCTGCTAGGATAATTTGGACCCTAGCAACCAGATTGTTGAAACTGCAAAGTGGAGAGCTGCTGAATAAAAAGCTAAATAACTCAAAAAACATAAATAATAAAAACTGAAAATCAATTGCAATTTGTCTAACTCTCTTAATTCAAAGGTGAACAACACTTTAATCTCTTTAGACATAGAAGTAGTAATACGTTTAGATGTGTCATAAGGAAGAGTTGGCTGCATCTGGGCCTGTGATCTCTTGCTGTTCAACGCATTTAAACTGAACACATGGGAGCACGGGGAAAAACACTGGTGAGTAGGAGCCCTTAGACATGGAAAGGGTAATAAATGGGGGCATATACTGCTAGAAGCAGAGGGGTAAAGTACCTCTAGGGCAGGGATCCCCAACCTTTTGAACCCATGAGCAACATTCAGAAGTAAAAGGGGTTGGGGAGCAACACTAGCCTGAAAAATGGCCATTTGGTAGCCCCCTATGTGGATTGTCAACCTACATTCAGGCTCTGTTTAGCAGTAACCTGGTTTTATACAACAAAAACTTGCCTGGAATTCAAAAATAAGCTCCTGCTTTGAGGCCACTGGGAGCAACATCCAAGGGGTTGGGGAGCAACATGTTGCACATGAGCTACTGGTTGGGGATCACTGTTCTAGACCAGTATTATTTGGTAATGAGGGGTTAGTACCTTTAGAAGAGTCCGGTTCAAGTGAGTTGGCAATACTAACATGTCTTCAAGATTCAGTACAAGGAGGAAATCCTTCAGAATGACACCAGAACTCCTTCTCTGCTTTAATAAAAACTAGGGCCTGACAAGTGCCCCTCTATATCCTCTGCTTTCTGAAACCTTTCCTGGGGGTCCCAGACTCTTGTCAGCCTGATAGGGAACCAGGGTATGTGAGTGAAAACGGGAGGTGTCAATAGTACCGGCACCAGAAGGTCCTCCTGGAAATCAGGGCTCTCCAGTGGGCAACATATGCTCATTTGCATATTCTAATTAAATCAGCAAAAGGAGGGGAACCTGCAGCAATTTAAAGGCAAAGCAAATATCTGCTCATTCTGGGGAAATGTACTGTCTGTGTGGGGCCAGGATAACGGGGCAAATTAAATAAATCGGCAGCGCACGTCGGGAAGAGCACTAACCTATAAAACTAGGAAAACAACATGCCATCTCCAATTCATATGCACAAATACAATAATGTTCTGGGCACACAGTCAGTTATACTGTACTGTCTAAGCCTAGGGAAACATTATGGCATCTCCCTCCTCCCATATGTAAAAATACAATTATACAGAGAAGGAATGTTCTGGGCACACAGTAACTTATACCCTCAAACAATATGGCACCCCCCATGCACATGTATATTTTAAGAGTACATCATTTTAGGACTTAGGTGTAATCAATGTATAATTAGATTTGGGTTGGTTGAGAATTGCATTTGCTTGGTGTATCTATTTTTAATAGGTCCCCTGCACACTTCTGTCAGTAGAGTAAAACTAGTACCTGATATTGGCTTTGGTTGAGTGGCGTCTCTTCCACGAAGAGTTGGATGGCAGTTTCCCATTTCTCTGGGGTTTCATGATCCCAAGCTGCCACAATAAACTTGGCTTGCTTGGCTGGGATCTGCACCTCTCGTGCCGTGTACACTGCCCCATCTGCACCAACTTTAAAATCCGGGTTATTGGTTTCGTACCAAATGCCCTGTGCTCCCAAACTGCAGCCGTTGAATTTCACTGGAAGACAAAAAAGAATTTGGTGTAAGGCAGAATCTACCCTGACAATATTCAAATATTACTCTACCCCTACTTTCTATACACAAGTATTATTTACTCTACCCTTACTCTCTATACATACATAGATGTTCTCAATCTATCCCTACACTATACACGGATCATTTTACTCCTGCCCTCTATACACAGATAATATAATACCCCTACTCTATAGAGAGATTATTTTTTTCAGTGGGGTTCCATTCTACTTATTGGCAGGGCCATCTGCCTAGGTGACCAGTGGGCCAATAATTGGGGTCTCCAGAGGGGTGGGCCCAGCTACCTTCATAGTATGGGCCCCATGATTTCTAATGGTGGCCCTAACTGCACCTTGGATAGTTCCTTCATTCCCTGGTATGGACTGAAGTGCTGAAATAAAATGCCATCTATTGGTTGGATATGATATAAACTTGTGCTTGCTATCCATTAATGCCAGAAAAAATAAAGTTGCCTAGTAGCTAAGATTGAAAAAAGACCAATATCTTTGCAGCATTCTTCTATACAGCTGCTGCTCCGCCAGGACCCCACAAACAGGGGACACCTATGCTTACAGTCCCAAGGGCTGATCTAACTGCATTAATGGAAAGCATCTAGCAGCAATGACTATTACACCCCCCTCCCATTAAGGGCTAGCTCTTCTGGATGAATATTTATTAAAGGCACATTAGGAAACATTAATGCATGCACGCAGGGAGGGATGTGTCACCATCGCGCAGCTAAATCAACCACAGAATTGAGCAAGTGTCACTTTCTCGAGGGGAAAGTGAAAAAACCGTCACAGATAAAGTTCCCCGGCATTTTATACAAACAGGAGAAATGGCTCCTTTATTGCCGGCGGCTTCATTTCTCAGCAATTTCACTGTCTGCCAATGCTTGACTTAATTAGCATTTATTCAAGGGGAAATGCAAAACAATGCAAATAGGCACTTTTTTCTGTAATAAATTGCAGGTTCTCCGTCCTGAATCCCACGTTACCTTTGGAATAGCAAGAAATGCTTTCTCACATCCCCCCCCAGATCTCTGCCAGCAGCCCCCTATTATTATATTGCCAGGTCTTGGAGAGATTAATGGGAAGGTGGATACGTTAGATCAGCTAAGTGGTAGAATTCTCCATAGTAAGGCAGAGCTCTCCATGGTGCTGAAATGTTGAGCTGGCAGTTTCATTTGGATCAGTGACCAGAATACGCCCCCAACTCACATTCTGGACTGAGCTCACAGAATGGGGGCAATTTAGGAAATAGAGGATTCTAATGATAAATGGTTCTGTTTGGAGGGGAACAGGCGCACGAAGTATAAAAACTCTCTGGTTTCCTAGTGGACAATAGAACTTTCTGAGGACACAAAATAATCCTGTCAAGGTTTCAGCACTCATTACTGAAAGGTCTTTTTTCCCAATGAGAATGGAAGAGTTGTTTCTCTCCCAGACCTGGGTATAGTAGTAGACAATAGACGGCTTCCATGAGGGTTTGGGCAACTTTCAGCAAATAAGAAAATCTAAGGCTACTGCTATATATATATATATATATATATATATATATATATATATATATATATATATATATATAGCATAGGGCCAGTCGGGGTCTGATTTCGTTGCTTGCATTATTTAAATGTTTATATGATCTGCCCTGCTGGTTCTGACTTCTAAACCAATAGAAGTGCTTAACAGAAAGGGATGGGAAGACACTGCTTACAATAGCAATTGCATTTACACTTTGAACATAGGAAAATTAGTTATGTACAAAAAATGTTTTTGTTTGAGTTCCCCTTTAATTCTTAATTCCCTCCACCTCCCAAATTTTCTTTGTTTCATTCTTGCCGGAAAACTCTCTGAAACCAACAGAAAAATAAAATGAAATCTTAAGTTGCAGTTCATTGTACCACCTCTACTGGGAAGGCATTCTTCGACGACCTACCACTCCTAGTTTAACTCCCCTATTAATCCTGAACCTCGGCATCAGGGCAGCCATCAGGGGGGGACAGGGGGGAGAGTTGTAGGGGGCCCCGGGGGTAAGAGGGGCCCCGGCCACGCCACACTTACTTGATTAGACGGGGCCACCATCTTTCTGAGAGCTGCTGACTTCAGGAAGACATGGACGTTTAAGGGGCCCTGGCCACCAATTTTCTTATAATGTGTAATGTGGGGGGGGGGGCCTGGCCACCAATTTTTTTTTCTCATGTGGGGTCCTAGCCACCAATATTTTTTAATGGGGGGCCCTGGCCACAAATGTTTTTTTTTTTTATGGGGGGCCCTGACCACCAATATCTTTTCATTTTTTATTAACATGTGGGAACCCGAGCCACCAATATTTTTTTTGTTTTTTTACTGTGTGGTGGGGAGGGCGGACCTGTAGGTGGGGTTTGCGGTGGGCGCAGCCCAGGGGGCCCAGGAAATTTTGTCGTAGGGGGCTCTGTGATTTCTGATGGCGGTCCTGCTCGGCATAATAAGTTGGTTCCTGTGCAAAACAAAGTCCGTGTAATTGCTGTCTTGCTCCCGGCTCACTGTCCTCTTACACATAGTAATGACCAACCGCAGTGTCCTGTTCTCCGTTAATGGGGTGAGGTGTTGGTCAAGCAGGGGCCGCACATTGTGATCAGAGGGCGTAATTACTGAGTGACCTTAGGTTTTCATGGGTTCCTGGCACGCAGAGGAGTCTTTTGTGTTTAGGATTTTGTGATTTCATCAATTTAATTTAGACGTTGGGTATTATTAAAGGGAAAGAATATCCTGTATAGGTTTTATACATTGTATTCCTAGAAACTCCCTCCCTATCTCCTGCTGCCTGTTAGAAGGACTTTTGAATACAAAGAACATTCCTTCTCTGTATATTTGTATTTATACATATGGGAAGGAGGTGCCATATTGTTTCCCTTAGACAGTACAGTATGAGGGTATAGCTTATTGTGTGCCCAGAGCATTCCTTCTCTGTATATTTGTATTTATACATATGGGAAGGAGGTGCCATATTGATTCCCTTAGACAGTACAGTATGAGGGTATAGCTTATTGTGTGCCCAGAACATTCCTTCTCTGTATGTTTATATTTATAAATAAGGGAAGGAGGTGCCATATTGTTTCCCTAAACCAATACATTAGGAATGAATAGCTTATTGTGTGCCCAGAACTTTCTCCCTGCATCTCGTGCGCACAAATATTTCCCCTAGATGTGCTGAACACCAGCAGTCGGGAACTTGCTGTGATATTCAAATCAGACTTAATATAAAAGCCAATGTTTACACCAAGGTCAGGAGGTAAATCTGCCCTTGAGAAGAATCTGCAGTTAAACAAACACCTCGCGGCCTCATGCATATTTTAACTGAAATATCTTTTATTTTTTAATGTTTTGTGATGGAGAGATGATGGGATTATACTGTATCAATTATTCTTAGCACAGATAAAAAGAAAACCCACTGGGCAACTGAATACAGTTAGGACTGATGATTGGTGATTACATCTTTAAAGGGGAAGTAAATTCTAAAATAGAATAAGGCTAGAAATGCTGTATTTTGTATACTAAACATGAACTTACTGCACCACAAGCCTAATCAAACAAATGATTTATGCTTTCAAAGTTGGCCACAGGGGGTCACCATCTTGTAACTTTGTTATTTATCTTTGTAGGACCAAGACTGTGCACATGCTCCATGTGGTCTGGGCTGCTTAGGGATCGTCATAAATTATCAAAACAGCACAAGTCAAATAATATCTGCCAGAAGCTGATACAGCAAGACTGATTAATAATCAGAATATACAGACTGCACTGGGTCCTGTGTCGTCATGTAATCTAATGTGGATTTTATAGTTTTTGTATTGTTTAATACAAACTTTTTCCAACTCTGCAGAACCAGTGGCTGCAGCAAAATAATCCTCCAAATAGAATCCCAGTTTATCTGCTTAAATCTGGCCCCATGATCTTTGTCCCCTGTAGCTGGAGTTGGAAACAGTAAAGGGGATGTAAAGGCAAAAATAAAATCCAATACAAATCTCTACACAGTCGCCGACTGCTCTACAGGGAAACAAACAAAGCTGCTTGAGTTCTGCATGGCTGGGAAGTAAGGCGGGGGCTCCCCCTGCTGTTCATAAGTATGATTGTTTCCCTGCATAGCAGTTAGGGAGCGTCTGACAATTCCTATACACAGCAGTAAATGAAGGGAGAATTTCACTGCATACAGTCAGGTTTCTTATAAATAAGGTACACATTTTTTAATTAAAGTATATTGAAGATAAGTTTATTTTCCATTAAAGAAAGTAAAAATGGGATTTTATTTTTTTGCCTTTATATGCCCTTTTTAAGACATCAAAAATGACTGTGTGCCAAGATTTAAAGGTAAACCAGACTCTCCCTACTCATTTCCATATGGATGCTGTTTGGCAGGGGGCAGAAGGACCTGCGCAAAGGAAAATAAGTATTATGGGGTTAAATTCTCCAAAGATAAATCTTTCTGTAATTTTGATCTTTCCGTAATTTTGATCTTCATACCTTAAGTCTACTAGTAAATCATGTAAACATAAACTCAAATAATAAATAAAAGGCGAAGGAAAGGCCTATTTACTTGGAAGCTGATCGCTCCATGGTGCTCGCTGGAAGAACCCTGGACCGATGCGGTTTTCTCCTTATAGGAGCACAGGCCAGGGGAGTGAGGTAAGTATATATAATTACTTGGGGTGCCTAACTTTTGGCACTCCCAACTAAAAGGCCTTTCCTTTATTTTATTGAAATAATCAAATCATTTTTAGAGTGTATGGGAGACGGCTTTCTGTAATTCTGAGCTTTCTGGATAACTGGTTTCCAGATAACATAGTGCTTAATATAATATAGTATAATTATATATATATATATAATTAGAATATATTATATATATATATAATATATTCTAATTATATATATATATATATTATAATCTAGTGCAGTGATCCCCAACCAGTAGCTCGTGAGCAACATGTTGCTCTCCAACCCATTGGATGTTGCTCCCAGTGGCCTCAAAGCAGGAGCTTATTTTGTAATTCCAGGCTTGGAGGCAAGTTTTGGTTGTATAAAAACCTGGTGCACTGCCAAACAGAGCCTCGGTGTAGATTGGCAATCCACATAGGGGCTACCAAATGGCCAATCACAGCACTTATTTTGGCAACCGAAGAATATTTTTAATGCTTGTGTTGCTCCCCAACTCCTTTTAGTTCTGAATGTTGCTCACGGGTTCAAAAGGTTGGGGATCCCTGATCTAGTGAATAAAGTAACCCCATCTTGTAAAATATAAGGATATTATAAGTTACCGAGGAGTTTCATGACCATATAAAAACATGAGGCTGAAGGCCGAGTGTTTTTATACAGGTCATGAAACTCCTTATATTTATTATAATACACAAATTTTAGTGAGTCATGTGACAGAAATGACATCAGAACTCACCTTTTATACCTGATGACATCAGAACTCCCCGTTTATAAGGATATAATTTACAAGATATTCATGGCTTTTGTGTGTGTATGTGTGTGTGTGTATATATATATATATATAGAGAGAGAGAGAGAGAGAGAGAGAGAGAGAGAGATCATGTGCAAGCAGTAGAGAAACATGGTAACAGTAACACTTGTTCACCAACACCAGCTGTCCCAGCACCACTAATAGCTCTGCTCATAAGTGTAAACAGACTGATAAACAATGAGTGGGACGATTAGCAAGAAAGGAAAAAAAAAAAACCTGACAACTCAAGATATTTGCTGCTGAACTCATTAGCAGTCTATTGGGCTTAAACCCTTAACCTCTTCATTTTTAATTACTCTTTAAAAAAAAAAAAGTTTATAATAACCAGGCAGCGAAACGATTGGCGAGAAAAAGAGAGGATATATCAAAGATGCGTCTGGAATAAATAGTGGAGACGGAAATATGTTTTGGTTGAATAATTCTTAAAGGCAGGAATAGATATCTCTGGAGATGAGAGGGAGAGATACTGAATTTATATATTGTTCTAACAATTGCATAGCTCTTTAGACTGAATTAAAGGAACAGTAACGCCAGAAAAAAGTGTTTTGAAGTAATAAAAATGCCATGCACTGGCAAAACGGATTACCCCAGAAACACTACTACAGTTCATACAAACAAGCTGCTGTGTAGCAATGGCAGAAATTGAAAAAAGCCTATATGGCACAGGATAAATAGTGGATAACAGAGTTTATCTGCTATCTGCTGTGTAACCTGAGCCTTTTCTCCTGTGAATGGCTGCCCCAATTGCTACACAGCAGCTTATCTACACCAACAGCAGCAGAGTTCCCAAAGCTAACACAGCGGTTTCACCAGTGCACCGCACCACACCTTGACCACTTTAAAAAATTAAATTTTTTACATGTTTAAATGTTGTTTTTCATAATAAACACGCACCAAAGATCAAAGAACAAAGTCATGCAATGAGGCACATACAACTTGTTGTGGCTAAATGTACAGAAAGAAAAATAAAATCTACCGCCTAAACCATTTACTAGATTACAAACTAGTAAATGAAACCAAAGAATCTTAACTGTTCCGATCATACAACAAGGAATTAAAACGACATTTTATGGACAGATCAGATTAACCACTATAAGAGAATTATAATTGTAACAAACCCAGAATACGTAGTTTGAAGCTAGAATCAATTTGGTCCCAGAATATTGACCAAGTTTCAGTAAATATTTTAAAAACTTTTTAGATGGGGTTCTGCTGATTTAATCCTTGTTGCTTCTTGCCAGCAGAGTTGATTGAAAGGAGAACTAAACTCTAAGAATGAAAATAGCTAATGTTTATATACTGACCTTATTGCACGAGGCTAAAGTTTCAGCCTGTCAATAGCAGCAATGATCCAGGACTTCAAACTTGTCACAGGGGGTCACCATCTTGGAAAGTGTCTGTGACACTCACATGCTCAGTGGGCTCTGATTGGCTGTTGAGAAGCTAAGCTTAGGGCTTGTCACTAATTATCCAGCAGAAAATGAGCTTCCCCTGTAATATAAGCTGATGCTACAGGTTTGCTGATTATTAAATTCTGATGCTAATTGCACTGGTTTCTGTGCTGCCATGTAGTAATTATCTGTATTAATTACTAATCAGCCTTATATTGTGACATTTCTATTCTATGTGTACTGTATATTGTGAGTGGGTCCCTAAGCTCAGTAAGTGACAGCAGCACAGAGCATGTGCAGTGAATCAGACGAAAAGAAGATGGGGAGCTACTGGGGCATCTTAGAAATCACAGATCATTACTGCCAAAGGGATGTGGTTGCCTTGGGCTGGCACAGAAGCCCAAAACATCATGTATAACATTTCTAGCCTAATTTTAACTTTCCTTGTCCTTTAAAAGGGACTGTATATCTGTTACAGTAAGAGCTTATGGAATCCACTCCTTCTATATCATCTAACAGTAAACCGCAAAGCAGTAATTACCTAACGTTATAAATATAGATTTGTATGGAAATGATGTTCACTGGCCACAATTCTTTCCCAGAGACAATTATCCTACTGTTACTATAGACACCATCTCTGCCTACTATACCTACTATCCCACAGTCACACTCCCTTCCCAGAGACTATTATCCCTCTGTTACTATAGACACCATCTCTCCCTACTATATCTGCTATCCCACAGTCACACTCCCTTCCCAGAGACTATTATCCACTGTTACTATAGGCACCATCTCTCCCTACTATACCTGCTATCCCACAGTCACACTCCCTTCCCAGAGACTATTATCCACTGTTACTATAGGCACCATCTCTCCCTACTATACCTGCTATCCCACAGTCACACTCCCTTCCCAGAGACTATTATCCACTGTTACTATAGGCACCATCTCTCCCTACTATACCTGCTATCCTACAGTCACACTCCCTTCCCAGAGGCTATTATCCCACTGTTACTATAGGCACCATCTCTCCCTACTATACCTGCTATCCCACAGTCACACTCCCTTCCCAGAGACTATTATCCCACTGTTACTATAGACACCATCTCTCCCTACTATACCTGCTATCCCACAGTCACACTCCCTTCCCAGAGACTATTATCCACTGTTACTATAGGCACCATCTCTCCCTACTATACCTGCTATCCCACAGTCACACTCCCTTCCCAGAGACTATTATCCACTGTTACTATAGGCACCATCTCTCCCTACTATACCTGCTATCCCACAGTCACACTCCCTTCCCAGAGACTATTATCCACTGTTACTATAGGCACCATCTCTCCCTACTATACCTGCTATCCTACAGTCACACTCCCTTCCCAGAGGCTATTATCCCACTGTTACTATAGGCACCATCTCTCCCTACTATACCTGCTATCCCACAGTCACACTCCCTTCCCAGAGACTATTATCCACTGTTACTATAGGCACCATCTCTCCCTACTATACCTGCTATGCAGCCACAATCCCTTGCCATTATATCTGCTAATAAAGGTGCTGCCTTGCTGACAGTACATCCAGGTTGCAGATATAGATATTAGTCAGGTTTTCCTATATTAACCTATTGCTCTGTTTGGCGCTACAAAAGACTGGGCCCCACTATAGACATGTCTCTTTTCGAAAAGACACAGCGTGACCCCACATTCATAGAGGAAACTAATTATACTCCTGGCCGTGTGGTTCCTCAGAGAAGCGGTGATGATATATTTCACCCAAGTGAGAAAATGCTATAAAATTTTGATGACATTTTACTTTGCGATGTAGAATTAAAATTCACTGAAAAGGTCAGGAATTGAGCAAGGTCTTTGGAATGAAATGCAGACAGAAGAAGTGGCTGGAAATGGGGGGAGATAAGACCACTAGATCCTTGTAGGTGGTTCAGAGCAGCAATTATCTGCTTTTCACAAGGGCCTTGAGAGGAGACGTTACACAATGTTCCGAGCTTCCCTTCTGAGCGACACAGGAGTGATTTAACCCTCCCACAACAGCACTGCTCTGTATAAACAGCTTTAAACTACATTCAGAAGCAAATTAGGGTGAGGTTGGAAAATAATGGGGGTGCAATGCTATAGCAACTTGTCACAGAATACCACTGCCTGCATTTGTATAGGGGGACATATCTCCTTTTTATTTAGTATTGACATGATAAATGGCAGAGATCCCAACTCCAAATTTCACTATATAAAAAAAAACCATTAGCGGCAAATTGCTCTGGCAACGAGGGAATCACTTCCAAATGGACTCATTAAGGATATTTACATAAAATTTACACTTCATGCAAGTTTAAAGCACATTTATTTTTTTTAGAAATAGCACAATTTGGTATCACATGTTAACCTTTTAAATGAGAACTAAAGCCTAACTAAATAAGTAGCTAGAAATGTTGTACATTGTGTTTTGTGCTTCTGTACCAGCCCAAGGCAACCACAGCCCTTTAGCAGTAAAGATCTGTGTCTGCAAAGATGCCCCAGTAGCTCCCCATCTTCTTTTCTGTTGATTCACTGCACATGCTCTGTGCTGCTGTCACTTACTGAGCTTAGGGACCCACTCACAATATACAGTACACATAGAATAGAAATGTCACAATATAAGGCTATCTGTATTAATTACTAATCAATTACTACATGGCAGCACAGAAACCGGTGCAATTAGCATCAGAATTTAATAATCGGCCCTGTAGCATCAGCTTATATTACAGGGGAAGCTCATTTTCTGCTGGATAATTAGTGACGAGCCCTAAGCTTAGCTTCTCAACAGCTGCTCAGAGCCCACTGAGCATGTGAGTGTCACAGACACTTTCCAAGATGGTGACCCCCTGTGACAAGTTTGAAGTCCTGGATCATTGCTGCTATTGACAAGCTGACACTTTAGCCTTGTGCAATAAGTTAGGTATATAAAATATGGCATTTTTAACCATATTCATTTTACGGTTTAGCTCATTTTAAAGCAGCAAATCAGGTAGCAGAAGGTTCTTTAAAAGACTTAGTACTTGCCTCCCTTTTTGGTGAAAGGAAATAAATAAATATAGTTAAACTTGACTGCACTGTCCCAATTAGTATTTATCTATATTCCATCTTTGGAAGATAATCTTAACCATATATCCAGTTAAAAGAAGCTTTTCAGCACCATGGACAGCAATCCATATAGAAGACAATCCACTGAGGTCTAATAACCCATAGCAACCAACCAATCAGATAATTGCTTTTAAACAGGTAACCACTAAATGCTGCCAGTCCTGATTGCTCTGTGATTATACTAATGATCTGATTGGGACAGGTTGGTCTAGTCCTGTGAATGTTTTAATACTCAGATTGGACACCCATTGGTCTAGCACTGAGAGTGTGTTCTGAAGAGGAGAATCCAAGTATATAAGCTGGTTACATTCACTCGAAATGCAAACTTATCAACACAACAAATAAAGATGGGAGAGGTACAAGCTACATTATTTTCTCAGCTTATAAACATGGTTTCTCAAGATAAGAGGTTTTGCATATAAAATCTACAGTGATACTGACACCAGAAATTAAACCTTTTTTTACATCTACCATAAAATTGACTTTGCATGCTACTTATAAATTTGCCATAAAGTATTTGCCCAATGCTTTTTCATTACCTTTCTGACTCCCTGTATTCGTCTATGAGGGGGCTGCCATATTTGTGTAGCAGAAGTCCGTTAGCATTAGAAATTTAGACAGGCTGAGATGGGACAGTCCGGTTTAGGAACTTCATCTAACAATTACTTACAAAAACAAAAGCTTTAACTGGGTTAATTCGAGTGTTTTAGTGCCATAGCAGCTCCCCCACTTTAGGCTGGGGAGACACAAACACCAGTGCAGAACAACAGCATT
This sequence comes from Xenopus petersii, assembly GCA_038501925.1. Classification (NCBI taxonomy): domain Eukaryota; kingdom Metazoa; phylum Chordata; class Amphibia; order Anura; family Pipidae; genus Xenopus; species Xenopus petersii. The sequence goes on along the minus strand of CM076689.1, from coordinate 106,372,115 downwards.
CACAGGATTTTTTCATAGGCTAATGGACACACCCCCTACACATGTCTTTTTATAGGGGTTCTATACAAGGTCGGGAGTCCATATAATTATCCAACCAAGCCTACGGGACTCGCCCCAGTTCAAGAGGGCTATCAATTATAGAAAAGTTTATATCAAAAAATGATATAAGTCCCAAAGCTTCTTCAAGTAAAAAATATTAATTTATTGTAGTACATATTTAAAAGAAATATAACTGGTACATACTACCCCCCATATCCCACCTTACGCGTTTCGCACCCTCCGGTGCTTAGTCATAGGTGTATCCATGTACAGTGCCAATCATATTATTTTAGGCACATCCAAAAGCTGGTCTGCTTGGATTCCAGTTAGTCATCATAATAAAAATGGGGGGGGGTTAGTGTTCTAGTAACTCATGGCAACCAGTGAACAAATAGTATTTAGTTGTCTAGCACACCTAAAATGTTAAAAACAAACATCTGGTGGGGTTTCCCCAACGTATGTCATATATGCAATCATTTGTGGTGCATTTGGTGTTCGACTACATCATAAATTGTGGATCCTCACCCAACTGGCCTCTCATTTATTCATCAGAAACACTACAATCAATGTTAACAAACAGTAACCAGATCAAAACTAATGTGCAGATTATGTTATCTGGGGCTGACTTAGTTAATAATGTTGTTAAGTGTTGCCATAAAGCACCATAGGGCTGTACACTAACACAATTCAGAAAGTCTGAAGGTCTGGCGGTGCCTAAACTCTGAAGGTGAACCCTACATAATAACGAAAAGGATTACATCATCCATAAGAATATATCTTTGAATATGTCTGTACACTAACCTTGACTCAAAGACCAGAACTAGGGGTAGGCAGAAGAGGCACCTGCCTAGGGCACAACAATAGGGGGGCATTGGGTAAGTGCCTGTTAAAGTGTCTTCTGCCTACCCCTAGTTCATATTAGCTCCCCTCTGCTGCTCTCCTCTTTGCCGCTATCCCGTCCCTGTCACTCTCCCCTCTCTCCTCTGTTCTCTTCTCTGCTACAGCGAATGCGCATGCACAGGGTGTGGGAGAGAGATGGCGGCTTGGTTGCCTAAGCTGCCTGGTCAACTTGGCCCAGCCCTGCTGGCCCTCTTCCATGACCTGATTAATTCGGAATTTATTCTGCCCAATCTTCCCAAACCCCATCTATTTCAGGGAAGCCCCCATTACCCTTTTATGACAGTTCCCTAACTGAAATAATTTTTGTTGCCTCTGATGAAAGCCCAATAGGTGCTAAATTGTGAATCTCATTAATTGGGGTGATTTTGCTCCCCAGGCCATTTGGAGGTTTCCTTACCAATACTGCCCCCCTTTCTCCCAACCCATGATTACCTTTTTAGCATCTGATGAAATAGAGGAGGGCTGTATTGCTAGTGCAGAGAGTTCAGTTGCATTTTTGCATTAGAAAATCTGAATTTTCAATTTAATGGCCCTGAAAGTTACTAGTGCAGAACAACAGCATTCACAGGATTTTTTCATAGGCTAATGGACACACCCCCTACACATGTCTTTTTATAGGGGTTGTTGCCATTCAGAAAAACACTTTCATCAATCAGAAAACCATTATATATAGGTAATTGTGATGGGTGAATTTCTCCCGTTTCGCTTAAAAAAATAGCGAATTTCCTGTGAAAATTGTGAAACAGCGAAAAAATCGAGAAAAGCGCCAATTCATGTAAACTTGGAGGTCGGCGTTAAAGTCAATAGGCATCCGAATAGTGTTGATGTGCGACGGTTTTGATGCCATCGACTTTTCCAACGTGCGTCAATTTTTTTGACACCAATTTTCGAGGGAGTTTCGCAAATTTGCGCATGGCGAATTTATTTCGCCCATCACTATTAGTGAAAGAAAAACACCCCCTTTTACAGTTTGCAGTACCAAAACCAAAGGAAAGAGAACCTTCCTCAGGAGCACAGTGTCCTGTTCCCATCAAAACTAATTTAGCACATACTGAGTGCTTGGGCACCCAGGTAAAAGGGCTTGCGCGTGTGCTCTCACTCTATCAATCTACATTATATATATATATATATATCTATATATATATATATATATATATATATATATATATATATATATATATATATCTATATATATATATATATATATATATATATATATATATATATATATATATATACACACACACACACACACATACTGTATATATATAAATATGTAGATATATAAATGAGTGGAGAGGAAATGAGGGATTGCAAAATGATTTATTTTTATACATCATTATTTCTTCCTTCCTGTATATCCCTTAAGGCACAAATAGCTCTTATTAATGTGCACAACTTGGTAATAGACAATATATGAGTTACGTTGACATATACCACAAGAAACTGCAGTGGCTACTGTGAGACATCTGTTACCAGTTAATACGTGGGCCCATCTGAATAACTCCACCAAAAGGTTGCGGTTTATATGGGCAAAGTTCCCAGGACCCAAGCTGCCTTAACTCTAGTTGAGTGTGACTATGAAGATTTTCATTCATCCAGGTCATCCAGGTCATGGTATATCTAGTATAGGTAAATTTAAAACAACTGGACTTGCTGAGTAATCATTGGTAGAAGTTTCACTACTCCTTCTTCAGTTCAACTGATGCTTCCACTAATCCAATCACAATGGCACATTGTAACTCTGCAAAGAGGTGACATCTGAAAATTCACAGAGGTGTAGATTCTGTGTAGTTACTGTGATAGGATTATCCAATGTGTCATGCAACTAGAAGCAGGTGTTACTTGTGAGAGTAGCATGAATGGATGTGTGAAGAGTTCTGAATCCACTGGGGTACAGACGTGAGAACAGCATTGTATGTTGCAGACAGGTGGTTTCTAAAGCCTCTGCCTCGGTTCAGAGATGGTCTCTCCAACTTGACATGAATTGCCTCTTTCAAGCCTCGTTCAAACCAGCGTTCTTCTTTATCCAAGGGGTGTCCCTTATCTTTTAGGTGTAGAAAGACAGCCGAATCTTGCCAAGTAGAGTTCTCCCTCCTATGCTGAGCCATTCGCTTGGTGAGCAGTTGTTTTGTCTCCCCAATGTATAGATCTGTGCACTCCTCGCTACACTGGACTCCGTATACCACATTGCTTTGTTTTTCTTTTGGTGTTGGATCCTTTGGGTGTACCAGTTTTTGTCTCAGTGTGTTGCTAGGTTTGAAAAACACAATTGAAAATCCTCCTGAGTTTCTCTCCAGCTACATATGGGATGACTATGTTTTGCCTACTATGTGTCTCCAGGCAGTTATTTCTATTGGTGTTCCTGTTGGGCTTAGTTACTGCGGTTTTGACAAAGGCCCAGTCTGAGTAGCCACACGCTTTCAAAGCTCCTCTGAGATGTTTTTGCTCTTTGTCTTTGGACTCTGTATCAGTAGCCACACATTCCACCCGGTGGTGCAGGGTTCTAATGACACCCACTTTGTGTTCCAGCAGATGTTGATCCGTATGAGTGGGTTTCCTGTATACTTCTGTTTTCAAGTTACCCCCCTCTTGGATGCATATCAAACAGTCCAAAAAGGCAAGTTTGTTCTAGTGGACATCTTCCCTTGTGAACTTGATGTTATTGACCACTGAGTTAATGTGTTCTGTACAGGCCGCCACTTCTTTGGATCTGATTTTAGTGTCAACCACATACCTGAACCAGTGACTCGGTGTAGTTCCCTGGAATGTAATTAAGGCCCTCCTTTCTACTTCCTCCATGTACAGGTATGCTACAGTTGGAGAGACTGGAGAACTGGAGTTGAGTTAATAAGTTTCTTTATTTATTGGCCTCACCTAAGATTGCTGCAAGGCATTGCTAATTGCTGAGACTCTACCTTCCCAGTTCTGCACTCAAACCGCTCAGAGCTAAACACTCCACCGAAATATGGATAATTGGAAGAAAATGCTCAGATCCTTCTTGAAGCCCTCAGCAATTATTTGCAATAAATGAGCATTTTGTGGAAAAGAAAAATTGAGGAAGAAAATCTGTAGGGGATGGAGAGATTTCCACATGAATGTGTACAGAGATACCAGGGGTTCAGATCCAAACACCAGAGTCTCCCAGAATGTAGCCAGAGTTAATCCCAAAGTTGTATCTATGTATCTGTAGCCTGATTTATTCCAATACAATAGACTATCCTAGATCTCAACAGCCTCGTTGAAGCCAGAATTATACAAATTAGGTGTCACAGTATGATAGAAAATTATCTCAACAGAAGTGTCGGACTGGGCCTCTGGGATACCCAGAAAAAATCAGGTGGGCACCAGCCTTCCTGCTTCCCTGCCTGAATCCGGTATCTGCAATATTAAAAGGGGAAGTAAAGTCTAAAGTAGAATAAGGCTAGAAATGCTTTATTTTGTATACTAAACATAAACATGATCTTACTGCACCACAAGCCTAATCAAACAAATGATTTATGCTTTCAAAGTTGGCCACAAGGGGTCACCATCTTGTAACTTTGTTAAACATCTTTGCAGGACCAAGACTGTGCACATGCTCAGTGTGGTCTGGGCTGCTTAGGGACCGTCATAAATTCTCAAAACCGCACAAGTCATATCTGACAGAAGCTGATATAGCAAGACTGATTAATAATCAGAATATACAGACTGCACTGGATTTTATAGTTTTGTAACTTTCTCCAACTCTGCAGAACCAGTGGCTGCAGCAAAATAATCCTCCAAATAGAATCCTAGTTTCTGTTTAAATCTGGCTCCATGATCTTTGTCCCTGCAGCTGGACTTAAACAGTAAAGGGGATGTAAAGCCAAAATAAAATCCATTTCAAATCTCGTCACAGTCGCCGACTGTTCTACAGGGAAACAAATAAAGCTGCTTGAGTTCTGCATGGCTGGGAAGTAAGGTGGGGGCTTCCACTGCTGTTTATAAGTATGATTGTTTCCCTACAGAGCAGTTAGGGACCGTCTGACAATTCCTATCCACAGCAGTAAATGAAGGGAGAATTTCACTGCATACAGTCAGGTTTCTTATAAATACAGTACACATTTTTTTAATTAAAGTATATTGGAGATAGGTTTATTTTTCATTAACAAAGTAAAAATGGTATTTTATTTTTTTGCCTTTTTACATGCCCTTTAAAGAGGAAGTAAGCAGCGCGCGGGTTGGGAGGGTGCAAGGTTGGACCTTCAGTCATAATCCTGGTGGGCCCCGGACAGCCCATCCGACCCAACTCAAAGGCTCCTTGATTGATTTATACAGCTGTAGTGTATATAAGATATACAGTTGTAGCCACAGTCATCCCAAAGTGACTTCTCTAGATCAAGATCTCTGTAGCCACTTGCTAACTTGCACATACAGCAATAGCATACCTCCCAACATTTTGGAAATAGAAAGAGGGACAAAGATTTGCTGCATGTGGCCACACCCCCTAATTACCATGTTTATTTTACAAAATTTGTCAGGTTATAAAAGTTTGAACACATTTCTGTGTTCATTTGTGTTATTACAGTTATGCTAATGAAGGTGAATTGCCCTTTAATAGCAAGTCACAGTTTCCCCAAGAGACCTACTTATCCTAAATAGTTACAATTGCTTCTTTGCTTATCTTCAATTGTTACAACAATTATCGGCATGCACCTACGGAGTGTTCTATGCTCTCTGCCAAAAAACGCGGTCTCTTTTTCTGTCAGTGCAGGAGATCAGAGAGAGTCCCGGGTTGAGCTGTCAAAACCGGGACTGTCCTACTTAAAACACGACAGTTGGAAGGTACGCAATAACTGAAATGCCACAGGGTGAAGGTCACTGAACTAGACAGACGAATCTTTCAGAGCGAAACATTTCTCAGCAATCAGTGCACCGAACTACAACTCCCTAACAAAATGGCTAGATGGCATTAGGATGAAAATTCTTGCCTTGACTGCCCTATGCAATGACATTTTCTGGAAATTCTGATGACCTTTTGTTGTTGTCTGAGTAAAACATACATAAACATGGATGGAAGTCAAGATGGGGGGGTCGGCTGAGGTTGTAATAATATTTTGATAAACTGCAAATTGATCTACATCATACTAAAAGTTAAATGTCTTTGGTGGTATTGGGGGTATGTCGTAGAGGCACCTCAAGAACAGACCCCATATATGCCATTTAACTTTTAATAAAAAAAAGTAGAGCCAAAAAGCTGATGTGAGAAGCTCAGAAGCCAACGAGCAATTTTGGAGGAATTATATATATTCGGTTTGTGTAAGGAGCCTGGCTCTTCACATTCTCCGCATGCAGGAAAGGCCACATTCGTCCCAAAAAATTGTTCATTTTATTGATGTTGAACCAAATAGGTCTGTGTACAAACCCGCAAACTCTCTATTGGTGAGAGCAACAGAATTCTCACAGTTTAACTTGAAATCAATGAAGAAAGGGATAGCGTGAATGTGATAGAGGATTTTATACCATTAATATAATCTTCTCAAGAGGCATAAAATCCGCATGCTGCATGGCTGTATAGAACCAGGGCATGCTACTTATATAGGATTTGCATTTCATATATTTCTGTTTATAACAAGACAGCAACACAACCATCTTTTTTTTTTCATATTGCATTTATATGGATAATAGTTTATATACCACTGGGGGGGACTACACGACCTTGGGATGAATGCAAAACACTATGGTTACATAGTTACATAGTTACATAGTTAAATTGGGTTGAAAAAAGACAAAGTCCATCAAGTTCAACCCCTCCAAATGAAAACCCAGCATCCATACATACACCCCTCTACTTTTAATTAAATTCTATATACCCATACTAACTATAGAGCTTAGTATCACAATAGCCTTTGATATTATGTCTGTCCAAAAAATCATCCAAGCCATTCTTAAAGGCATTAACTGAATCAGCCATCACAACATCACCCGGCAGTGCATTCCACAACCTCACTGTCCTGACTGTGAAGAACCCCCTACGTTGCTTCAAATGAAAGTTCTTTTCTTCTAGTCTAAACGGGTGGCCTCTGGTACGGTGATCCACTTTATGGGTAAAAAGGTCCCCTGCCATTTGTCTATAATGTCCTCTAATGTACTTGTAAAGTGTAATCATGTCCCCTCGCAAGCGCCTTTTTTCCAGAGAAAACAACCCCAACCTTGACAGTCTACCCTCATAATTTAAGTCTTCCGTCCCTCTAACCAATTTAGTTGCACGTCTCTGCACTCTCTCCAGCTAAATATGGTGATATTGGTCTGTGAGTCTGACAGATTTCAAGCAAAAATATTTATCTCATTGACTGTGATGGATCTTTGGTATGGAAGCACCGTTTGGGAAATAATTAGTGATGAGCGAATACATTTTCCAGGTGCTGATTTGCGTAGAATTTCTGCACTTCACTGCCTGCGAATAAACTTGCGAAACTGTCGAAAAAATTCACCGGCGAAAAATCCTCCGCGTCAGAATAGTCGTGCGCATAAAAATTTCCGCGCGTCAAAATTGTTCGGACGCCCTTTGAATTTAACGAATTTGGACAAAATAGGCATGCATATAAAAATTGTCAAAGGCGGCGAAATTGACGTGCATCAAAATAAATTTGATGCCCATTGACTGCAATACGTTTCGCTAATATTTTGCAGTTACGCAAATTTCACGCCAAAGCGAAACGGGACAAATTCGCCCATCACTAGAAATAATCCAAGCAATGTTGGTATTCCCGGGGGGGTTTTGAGTTATTGGGATGCAGCTGCAATTCCTTCCCCAACTACCCCTCCATTGCCTCTTGCATGCAGCAATGGAAGTTGCTGGCTGATTGGATTTCTCAACCTCTTTACAGGCAGAAGTACCGGTGAAGTGTAGTTCAGCATCTCATCACATGTTTTAAGTTCCCTGTATAACTCATCCTGCAGCCTTGTGCCTTTATATGGTCACGGAGCCACTCAGTGACTTCTAATATCCTTATCATTTACAGTAGGGGGTACAATATCCCGTATGATACACAAGTGATACTCAGAGTTCCCTGTATAACTCGGCCTGCAGCCTTGTGCCTTTATATGGTCACAGAACCCCTCAGTGACTTCTAATATCCTGATCATTTACAGTAGGGGGTACATTATGTTCATGAGTGATACTCGGAACAGCAAGGAGTGCAACATGCAATTAGTAAGTTACTGTAGGCAGTTGTTGGGGTGCTGATGGCAGTATCAGTGGCTCAATGCAAGTGGAGCAGGAGGATTGCTATAATGATACACAAAATAATACAAACAGGAACATAACTGTAAAAAGCCCAGTGTGAAATCCATTATTATTAGCACACGGTAGCAATTTGAAACTGCTGTTGTGTGATTATTAGTCAGGATATATATATATATATATATATATATATATAGGATTTCTTTCTGCTGGAGATCACACATTGTGTATATGAGCGCAGTATTTAACAAATCAGGGGAAAGAGAAGGCGTTAATATCCCCCGCTAATGCGACCGACGCAGTATATAATTCTGTTATTAGCATAAAAAAAAAAATACATTTACAAACAAAACTTTAAGGGGAAAAGATACACAGAGGTTTGTTATGTATATATATACGATGGAGATATGCTGGGTAGGGAAGGAATATGTTGAATGGATAATGACAGGCGAACGCAAGGAATGGTGACAGGTTTCATGACAGGTACAAGGCAAATACGTAAGGCTGAGCGCGAGCAAAAATCCCCTGACTCTTAATGGGATCCATTTCTTTGTAATTACTTACTTATAGGGGAACGCTGCCTAATGCAAGAAAAAGTCAAGTAATTCATTCCTAATTTTCACTGATTTGGTCCACATACATTACAACCTGCTAAAAGATAGAGACAACTGTTTTAGAGCATCATGCTGGTGGAGGGTGAGTAAGATTATTAGCCACCAGGAGTCACCTACCTCTTAACTAAACAGTGGGCAGGGCTCAGCTCACAAGCAGGAAGCAGCGCAGAAGGAATGAGAAGCAGGCAGTCGGTTACAGGTAAAGGGGAAGTTTTTTTTTGTTAGAGAATAGAGTATCTGCTCACACTATATATTTCTATCTGCCTTCCCATTAAGTTTTCCTGCAGTCGGAAGATGTCTACTATATATCTTACTTGGAATCACAAATTTGGTTTGGGATTTGGGCGAATCTGAACTATTTTTAGCTGGATTAAGATTCTGTCAAATCCAAGAGCCTGGCTAAACTGAATCAAAACCCTATCTAACTGAAAATCGTGTGTTTCCGCTGGCGCTGAAGATTTGATTGTTTGCTACTCGGCTGAATCCATTCAGCTGAACCCTAAAAAGCCGGGTTTGGTGCATCCATACATCTTACAGTCTGGCACTCACACAACTGCCTTGTTGCTAGTACAAGTGAGGCCCTAGAAACAAGAATTTAATACACCAAACTAGAGAGCCTGTGCTGCAATCGTTGTGGACTTACATAGTTACATAGCTAAATCAGGTTGAAAAAAGAAAAAGTCCATCAAGTTCAACCCCTCCAAATGAAAACACAGCATCCATACACATACCCCTCCCTACTTTTAATTAAATTCTATATACCCATACCTATACTAACTATAGAGCTTAGTATCACAATAGCCTTTGATATTATGTCTGTCCAAGAAATCATCCAAGTCCCTCTTATAGTCATTAACTGAATCAGCATCACAACATCACCCGGCAGTGCATTCCACAACCTCACTGTCCTGACTCATTTGAAGCAACGTAGGGGGTTCTTCACAAAGTTCTTTTCTTCTAGTCTGAAGGGGAGGCCTCTGGTATGTTGATCCACTTTATGGGTAAAAAGGTCCCCTGCTATTTGTCTATAATGTCCTCTAATGTACTTGTAAAGTGTAATCATGTCCCCTCGCAAGCGCCTTTTTTCCAGAGAAAACAACCCCAACATTGACAGTCTCCCCTCATAATTTAAGTCTTCCCTCCCTCTAACCAGTTTAGTTGCACTTAGTCTCTGCACTCTCTCCAGCTCATTTATATCCCTCTTAAGGACTGGAGTCCAAAACTGCACTGCATACTCCAGATGAGGCCTTACCAGGGACCTATAAAGAGGCATAATTATGTTTTCATCCCTTGAGTTAATGCCCTTTTTTATGCAAGACAGAACTTTAATTCTGGGCAGTGTCATTCTGTGGCTACTAAAGCAAATAGACAACGTGTTATCTACAAAAACCCCTAGATCCTCATTTAAGGAAACTCCCAACACACTGCCATTTAGTGTATAACTTGCATTTATATTATTTATATTATTCTATTGAATTAAAGTACAAAGCTTCAAGTAATGTGGCTGGATTATCCGCCACAAAGTGCAGCCAGGCATGCGCATGGCACAGCTGAGCCACTCAGTAATACACATAGAAATTTGGGGCTGCCAACCCTAGTTTTGAAATTGGTGTGTTTAAAGTGCTGGTGACTGTGGGATTTTTATGTGCCCATATGAAAGGGGAGATAATTTTTTCTATACGGTATCTCTATAGGCGTATTACGTTGTATATATGTGATCTTATTGGGTACATATATCATTTATATGTGATCTTATTGGGTACATATATCATTTTTATTATATTGATCCCTCCTATAAGGAGGGATCAATCCCAGTATGTTAGGACTGAGGATAGTTCTTGTAATATTGGCTGGAGGTTATGTTCAATGAACATTAAGGGGGATTTTTCTATAGTGATTCCCAGGTATTTAAATTTAGTCTGTAGTGGGCAATCTGGAGGTAATATTATTGGCATGTGTTCATCTAGTGGGAGAATTTGAGATTTACTCCAGTTGATTAGAAGTCCATAGTACTTCCCAAATTCTGATATTATTTGGAGTGCAAACTGCAAAGAGGCTACACCGTCACCTAAATAGAGGAGTGTGTCGTCAGCATATAGTGATAGCTTTTGTTTGGTGGTTTTATAGTGAATCTGTTGGGAGGTTCTGGTCACAGTATGGCTAGCGCCTCTATCGTCAGGCAAAACAGTATTGGGGATACTGTGGAGGGGGAAGGAGGTGAAGTAAATCCTATTAACTTTGATTTGAGCTTTGGGCTCTTTGTAGAGTAATTGGATCCACTTTAGTATATTGGGGCCAAATTCCATTGCATTGAGCACCCCCCCATTAATACCCCCACTCAATGGAGTTGAAGGCCTTAGTGGTGTCTAAAGATACCACCAGCCTTGACCCGGGGTTGTCGTGGGCTACTTGCAAGTTTAGGAACAGTCTGCGCAAATTAATATCTGTCATTTTACCCGGCATGAAGCCTGATTGATCTATGTCTATTAGGGATGAGAGAACTGTGACTAGCCGATTGGCTAGTACCTTTGCCAGTATCTTAATTTCAGCATTTAGCAAAGATATAGGGCGGTAGGAGTCACATTTTAGGGGGTCCTTACCTGGTTTGGGAATTATTATTATAGTAGCCTCAGTTGAGGATGGTAGTAGCTCAAATTTGTCAAATGCTGAGTTGTAGAGTTTTAGTAGTTTGGGGACGAGGAATTTCACATTATGCCGATACCAATAAATCGGCAACCCATCAGTACCTGGGGTCTTTTGTACTGGCATTTGAAGTAGCGTTTTGCTATTTCGTATTCTATAAGGGGTGAATCTAGATATAGTCTCTGGTCCATCTCAAGTTTTGAAAATGTAATTTTTTTAGGTAGCCGTCTAGTTCTTGAGGGTCATATTGCTGTCTAGATGTGTACAGGTCCCTGTAGAACTGTTCAAATACTGTCACTATTTGGTTGGGGTCAAATACTGTCACTATTTGGTTGGGGTCGCAAACTATCTTATTGGTCTGGTCTGTAATTCTAGGGATTGCCACTGTAGTGTCCAGTGTTTTTTCGAGGTAGGCAAGTGGCTTACCATTTTTGTTGCCAAAAGCAAAGGTTCTGTGCCTAGAATACAATATCTGCTTTTCCGTAGCATTTATTTTATGGATAGTTCCATTTCCCTGACAATTGCTAGGTAGGTAGTATGGGACTATGTGGAGGGGTGAGATGTATACCTGCCTAACTAGGTTCTCTAGATCTTGGTCTTTTTCTTGCCTTTGTGCTCGAGTTCTTGCTATAGCTGCTATAAATACCCCCCCTGATATGTGCTTTAAAAGCTTCCCAAACTATTCCCAGCTCCGCTGCCCCTTCATTCTCCGCCCAATACTGAACCATTTCCTCTGATGATTCAATGGCAATCTGCTAATCTTTCAGCCACATAGGGCTTAAACGCCAAGGCTTAGGTGTATGAGAGAGGAGTGGCAGTGACAGCAGTAATAAGAGTGGTCTGAGTGTGCTCTAGGGAAGTAATTTTGTAATCTATCTTTTAGCCAGTTCTCTATCCAGGTACAAATACTATGTTCCAGGCCAACATTCCTTAATTTAACCAATAACCTTCTGTGTGGCACTGTATCAAATGCTTTAGCAAATTCTACGTATGAATCCTTTTAGCAGGGCTGGATTTCACAATGCCTTCACAATGTAAGCCCCCGACACTTGCACGCCACTTCCCCCTATCTCATTCGCCCCTGTATCTGACTTCCCTCCCACCGCTTGTACAAACTCCTGCTGTGCCTCTCCTCAGTCTAACCTGCTTTTGTCAACAGCACTACTTTGCGCACTCTTTCTCCACTAGAACCCCTCCAAACTAACTCCTCCTACTTGCACCCCTCCACCACTTGAACCTCCCCCCACTGTTTCTCCCCTCTCACTAACTTGCCTTGCCCAACTCTGTACTCTTACCCCGTTGACTGTTGCTACTTTGGAATATGGACTCTCGACGCAGCCATCGGCAGGACTCCGCCCCCAAATTTCTTCCGCCCCAGGCGCCTTTGTGGCCTGCAACAAATCCAGGCCGCCTGCCTGTCTGAGTCATTCATTGCAGGAGGTGACCCAAACAAGTGAAACAATTGGATATTCAGACAACAAAAAGGGCTGAGCTTGTGGCATTAAAGGGTGGGGTATTGTGTGGGACCTCTTCTGGTCGCAAAGTCTGCTGTGTGATAGCTTCACCACTGCCTATAACCCAAGGAGAGAAAAATAGACCAACTAGAGAAAAATAGACCAACTACAATCTGTCTTGAGGATATTTTATACTGAAACATAGTGGGGCTAATTTATCAACACTGGACAAATTTGCCCATGGGCAGTTACCCATAGCAAACAGTCAGTGATTAGCTTTTTAAAGCCAGCGGCAAGTAGAAGAATGAATGCAACAATATGATTGGTTGCCATGGGTTTTTGTCCATGGGCAAATTTGCCCAGTGTTGATAAATGACCCCCAGTGGGAGGAGCATTCCTTTAACAAATCGTTAATTTAACTGATCAGAAGTAACCAGCAGCTCCTCAATGACATAGTAACTGGAATTAAAGACTCTGACTCATCAAGTTCAGCATTTTACTGGTTACCTTCTCCCATGCTTGGCTAGTCAGGGGTTGCTGGGAGTTGCAGTATCTACCCTTTACATAGTGGGAGCCCCTAGGCCCAGTGCCGTTCGTCGCCCCTGTCCCTCCCCTTTATACTTGCAAATTTTCGTCATCTAGATCAGAGCAATGGGGATTGGTGCATGGGAAATTAAAACAATTATTGTATTGTATCTCAAGCGCATCCCCAGTGTTTTTGAATCAATGTGGGTGTGGTTGGCCTTTCCACAAATCTGAGCCTGCCCCAGGCTGCAAACTACTGGGAGAAATGTACCTCTGTGCAGGGAAACAAAGTTACTGAATCCTTTCCAAGGTTTTCCCATTATGGCTTGTCCCTTGCAGGCACAGATTCTTGGGGGGGAATCAGATCTGTCTGTACCTGTAATTAGATTTACTGAGCGCTGTCAGGTCGGCGCATTCCCCCAGCGCATAGGGGGAATTTCAAGGCAGCGTCCCACTGATAAGCGCATGAGACAGTCTGTCCGCGTAATTACAAACAATTGTTTTGCCCCGATGGTTAATTGGTACACCGCTAAATCAATGCCAGCCGCGACTCTCATTCCAAGGAAAAATAATTAATTGCAAGGGGAAGATGTTTGAGAAGCAAAGCGGTGACATTCGTACGGAGAAAACGCTCACAATGGATTTCCGTGTGATGGAGGGAGGTGCCACGTCTGATGAGACAAGGATATAATTAAGAAATATAAATATTAACCACTTGGTTTCTGAATGGCAGCTCCCAGGGTAGGGGATACACCTCGTGCCTGCTGCAGTCTGGGCTGATGCAGAATGAAATGATGCAAATTTGCAGATTTTAGGCATCACTAAAGAGTGATACATCTTGAAATTCACATTCAGTAAAATGCACACTGATATTCTGAGATGGTTTGCAATTTGTCTTCATTTTATATTTGTTATGGATTCTAATTATTTAGCTCTTTGTTCCGCAGCAATCAAGTTTGGCAGCAGCTAGTTGCTAGGTTTCAATTTACCATAGCAACCAGGCATTGATTTGAATGAGCGACCTGCATTTGAATAGGGGAGGCCTGAATAGAAAGGTTATTATTACAAAGTAACCAAAACAACAAAATTGCAGCCACGGAGAACAATCGTTTAATTGCTGAAGAGTCGGTGACTCCCCAAAATCTGGAGAGCGGTAGAAAAAAAACAGCAAATTATAGCTTTTGCATTGAAATAAAAAGATCAAGACCAATTGAAACAAGTAAAAGTTGATAATCACTGCGTATCTTGACAGCGCTATATAAATAAATGATGATGATGATAATCATTTCTTTTTTACCCAGAATGCAAATGCTGGCCTAAATATGTACATCAGTTGTTCTTGAGTTGAGTATTTTGTGCCCCCTTGTCCTTCATCTTATCTCATGTTGTTAGATCAAATCACGGGAGAGGTAAAGCACTCTGGTACTGTGGCCCTTAAGGAGGGGCCCCATAAAGGTGGTACAAGGAGTTTGAAAAATGGCAAAAGAATGATTCGGGGGGGGGGGATTGGATGGATCATGAGCAGCTCAATGAGAAATAAAATGATATTTTCCATAAGCCTTGATTCTTGACCAATGAACCAGCCTGTGCGTCTGTATTTGTATCATATACCAGCTGATGTGATGTAATGATAGAAGAGGTGAGGCTATGGACAGTGTCACAGGGTAAGAACTCTCCACTCTTGGTGGCATACGGATTATCTACTTATACCCCGGGACACTTAAGTCTTATCTGACATACACTCAAGCAGCACTTTACTCTTCGTCCTTCTTTATACACTCAAGAAACCCCTCACTTTACTCTTCATCCCTCTTTATACACTCAAGCAGCCCCTCACTTTACTGTTCGTCCCTCTTTATACACTCAAGAAACCCCTTACTTTACTCTTCATCCTTCTTTATACACTAATACAACCCCTCACTTTACTCTTCATCCTTCTGTATACAATCAAGCAGCCCCTCACTTTACTCTTCATCCTTCTTTAAAGCTCAGCTAGTTTCCATGGTAGCCCATGCTTGGACCAGCATGTCCAGCCTGACCAGCACGGCAAAAAGCGAAGGGGCATTAAAGTTCCCTGTATTGTGGACATGTTTCCAACTTGGCTGCCTGATACATACTCTGTACCCAGGTCCCTATTCTGTCCATTCATAGAACAGAAGTGTTTATAAATGCTCAGGGCAACTAAACAGTGATGTATAACTGCCAACTTGTCAACTTTTGAGTGAAAGGCATGTGCTGGCATTGTGGGGCTAATGCAGTAACCCTAGTGGGCCTGGAACCCCCCAATCCAAATCTGCTTGAGGGAAGCTGATATATTGTTTTTTTTTTACAAGCTTCTCTGCACTGACTTGGGTCACACTTCTCCTGCCAGTTTCCCAGCCGCGGTGCAGTCAGCCAGAGCTTCACTTACAATGGATTATCATTATTCAGCTGATTACAGTGGATCTGAGCGGCGCTGGTGCCCCTCCCTTCTCTATTAATAAGCGACTTTTCGGTATCCTGATGCCCCATATAGATCTGTTATTTTTACGTTTCCCAGTACAGACTGATTTGTAAGGGATTAGGCTCCCGTTAATATAAACACCAGTGATAAGGTACCCGGCGCACAATACACCATATCTTGTCTACTACAGTGGAATGACAATTACTGGCACCCTGATCAGATGGAAAGCGCTGAGAAATGGAATGAAAGATCCCTAAAAAAAATCCTGCTAAATTCAGGCAAGAAATAAATAATTTCGGCAGCAGTACAGCAATGGTTTCTTTACTCTGAGGGCAGTCAGGTTATAGGACTCCCTACGAAGAGGGGGAAAGAGCGATTCATTGGTGAGGAGAAAAGGAGATTTCATCATCAGCATTGGAAGGTTTTTTTTCTGCATGGACAGCCAGGTTAATGAAACTCTCCTCCGTTAGTGTCCAAGTTTTCACCGAAAGACAGAGCAACAGGACCAGCATTGTTCAGTACAATAACATGACAGCTATGTTTCAGTAGTTTTTAGCAAGTGCCTGTATCTGGGGCGAAGTGATATGGCAACCCCATGACCTCTCTTACTCTCCCTCTCTCTGTGGCTCCAATACCAGAGTGACAATGACATATTTCTTCCTTTCAGCTTTTGGGCACATGGCGTCTGGCTGAGAATGGAAGCTATTATGTTCTTTTCTCCCCCAAAACAGGATTCTATTAATATATATCAGACTGAATAAAAAGAAAATGGAGCTGCAGTACTTACAAGAAGGTCCAGCCTGTGCCCCCCACTGAACTATATGTTAAAACTATACATCAGTCTTGAACCCCTTATCATGTCTGCTAAGCTCCAAGTCCCCATCACTGGGCTTTGGGTCTGCAGGCTGGATATTTAGGCCACTGTCAGAAGATGATTGACATCACAATTATCCAGGACAGACAGGCTTAAGCCCGTCAGGTTCCTGTGAAACCCTAAATATTCTTAGTAACGCTGATAACTAGTGATGGGCGAATAAATGCGGCTGGCATGAATTCATCGAGAATTTGCATGTTTTGACGCCGGAGAATAAATTTAAATTCGTGAATCTCCCTTTAAAATTTGGAATTCTCAAAATCTGCGCACGTCAAACACTATTCGGACGCCCATTGACTTTAACTCCAGCGTCAGCTTGGACGTGGGCGTCAATTTTCGATTTTCAAGATTTTTTTTGTGAAAATATCCAAATTTCACGATTTTCCAGCAAATTTTTCAGGAGAAATTCGCCCATCACTACTGATAACAGATATGGAGATTGTGATTCAAACAAGAAGGGAAGAAATAACGCTCCCATAGAGATTGTGATTCAAACAAGGAGGGAAGAAATAACGCTCCCATACATAAGTGCATGACAGAAAATCCACTGGATATGACAGACACTGGGTCTGTTAATGTAGAGCAATTGTGCCTCGTATATGAGAGAGGCCGATGCTACAGCACAGTGGGATGACCAGGGAGGGGATAATGGGATTAATTAGGCTCACTTTAACCTTGGATGTGGCTAAATCAGTGCAAAACGTATTATAAAAAGCACTCCGATTGTAACACCTATATGACATTAACACACCTGTTCCCTGCAGACACAACCCAGGGCCTACTGAGCCACAAATTAACTATATTCTAATATACATCCAATATCATGTTTATAATATACATCCAATATCATGTTTCTTACCCCTAACACCTGTAACCATACCTGCTCCCCTTAAATGGGTTGTTCACCTTCCAACACTTCTTTCCGTTCAGTTTGTTTCAGACAGTTCACTAGAAATAAAGACTTTTTCCAATCACTTTCTATTTTCTACGTTTTTCTAAAATTGAAGTGAAGTTCTCTCTGGGAGGGGGGCTGCCAACTGTTTAAATGTTTTAAATTGATACATTTAGTTGATACATTTCTTATCTTAGGGATTAGGGATTCGGGATTCTGCTCAGCAGGGACAAAGTTTCATTAAAAGCAGCTGTTAGAATTGATACAGTAGTTGCGAATATTCCACTGAGAAATGTAGCAACTAAAAGTTGCATAATTATAACCGTTTAGGGTCAGGGCACACAGGCAGATTCGGGGAGATTAGTTTCCTGTCGAAAAATCTACTCTTCTTCGGGCGACTAATCTCACAAGGAAACTTTGGACGACTTTGGAAAACAAATCGTTCCCCCTGGCGATTTACATTTTAGCCGATGGGAAGGCAGTTCGGGGAGATTAGTCGCCCCCCGAAGAAGAGATTTGTCACCAGACAAGTAATCTCCCTGAATCTGCCTGTGTGCCCTGACCCTTAGAGTCTGAATTGCTGAGCTGCCAGACTCAAACACCAGAGACAGGGACTGAAAACTTTAAACTTAGATTT
Organism: Xenopus petersii; assembly: GCA_038501925.1. Classification (NCBI taxonomy): domain Eukaryota; kingdom Metazoa; phylum Chordata; class Amphibia; order Anura; family Pipidae; genus Xenopus; species Xenopus petersii. The sequence continues at coordinate 106,353,887 of CM076689.1, read as the reverse complement.
TTGAGGTATAAAAGACGGAAAGTAATTGAAAAAAAGTCTTTAAATAGACCCATCTCTATATAACGCCCCCCAAACTCTCTGTATAAACTCCTCCCCTAATTGCCACCCTAATCCCTCCCATTGTCTATAAAGATCTCTTTACACCATCTCCTCTTCTTGCGATAATTCCCTCCTTCCAGTCACCCAATATTCCTTCCCACAGTCCTTCTGTCGTTCCTGCTAATAACCCCTCTATCTGCTCGTTATAAAGCTTGTTATTAATTAGCACAAGTGGTAACACTTCATCACAGTGATTCTGTTTTGCTATTGGAAAATCATCCGTTAGGGGGTCCAAGAACTTTATCCCTCCCCCACCACCATGGGTGGAGGACAGGCCAAGTGCTGGTGTCTAGTTATTTCTGACCACTAATTAGATCTTATAATTAAAAACCAACCAACACCCTGATATATAACTAGTCACTACTCAACATAAACCCACACACATGAGATTGTGCCCCTAATGAAGCCTAATTACCAGAACAATCTGAAAACAATTACACAAGATTCATTAGTGGGATTTTTATAGATATTTGCTGTCAGTGTAACCCCCATATCATATATGCACATAATGTAACTGTATAATATATAGGCACAGATATACCCCCATCTTTCCTCCAACCACTGTCACAGTGTAACCCCCATATCATATATGCACATAATGTAACTGTATAATATATAGGCACAGATATACCCCCATCTTTCCTCCAACCACTGTCACAGTGTAACCCCCATATCATATATGCACATAATGTAACTGTATAATATATAGGCACAGATATACCCCCATCTTTCCTCCAACCACTGTCACAGTGTAACCCCCATATCATATATGCACATAATGTAACTGTATAATATATAGGCACAGATATACCCCCATCTTTCCTCCAACCACTGTCACAATGTAACCCCCATATCATATATGCACATAATGTAACTGTATAATATATAGGCACAGATATACCCCCATCTTTCCTCCAACCACTGTCACAGTGTAACCCCCATATCATATATGCACATAATGTAACTGTATAATATATAGGCACAGATATACCCCCATCTTTCCTCCAACCACTGTCACAGTGTAACCCCCATATCATATATGCACATAATGTAACTGTATAATATAAAAGTGTGTAATGCTGAACCAAGTCAGAAACACAAAGCCAAATCCATCCTGTTTCTTAGAAATGGTTTCTAAGAGCAAATTCAAATCCATTTCAATTTTTTTTAAATGTTTCCTATGATCAAAGTCAGAATCTGTCTTTGGAAACATTTCCAAAGCTCTATAAAAATTCCTAAAAATGAAACTATCTGACCAATTGAAAATAGTTTCTAATATTGTAAGGTTTCCAATATAAGGATCTGTTCCTGGGAATATCACACTGGGGCTCTCTGGAACGCATGTGACAAGATTTACCCCCTCAGGACTATTTCTGCCCACTAGGGAGGGGGACACATTTGTTTTTTTAAGTGCTATGAGGGGAGGGGGCCCCTGTGCACCTCTAGGCACCTGGTCACTGCCGCAGAACTAGAAATGACATTCAGACTGTGACATTAATTAATCTCGGCAGTTCCCAAGGAGCAGAGCCTGTTACTTGGAGATGGGGCAGGTAATATTCAGCTTGGGTGACTGCAAATTGCTATATTTTGTAAATTCAGTTCTCATTGTGACTGGTGGCGATTTAGAGAAACATGGGGGATGAAGAAAAAGTATATTAAAAGTCAGAGTGGTCTGTATATGGTGTAAATATGGCAATTAAATAAAGCTTTGTAAAATAGTAACCGTAGGTAGATAAGAGTATGGGGAATAAGAGAAGTGGGGCAAGATGGAAATAACAGGACAAAATGAAGGCAGTAGAGCAAGATGGAGATAACGGGACATGATTGTGACAGTAGGACAAGATGGAGACTGCATGATCATAAGAATAATGGAGACTAGTATATTTGAATGGCATGGAAACCAAAGTGCCATCATCCCCTACTAATAATAATTTCCTAACTTGGCCATGTTTAATATGAGCAAGATGGGGACTGCACTCGTGTCCTGTAGTTGTGTTGTTGTGTCCAAGGTCTTGGTAAATGACCCCTAATATGTCAAAATGGAGACAGTAGGGTGACACTAAATTGAAATTGAGACTCATGGACAAGTTGGATACATTAGGACAAGACAGAGTAGGAGAAGATGAATAGTAGGCAGTAGGGCGAGATGGAGGCTGTAGGACAATATGAAGACAATAGGGGAAGATGGAGCCAGTAGAACAAAATGGCGACTGTAAGAAGAGATATAATCCATAGGAGAAGATGGAGACAGTAGTGTGAGGAGGAGACAGAAAGACTAGAAAGAGACAGTAGGGGAATTTGATTAAAGTACAGCAATATTGTATGAGCAGGACAATATTGCAGAACAAGATGGATACAGTAAGATGAGAAGAAGGCAGTAGGACAAAACAGAGGCAGTAGGGGAAAATTATGCCAGCAGGACAGGATTGACACATTAAGGCAAGATGGAGACAATAGGAGTAGATGGAGACAATAACATGAAATGGAGACAGAAGGGTGTGACAGAGAAAGTAGGGCGAGATGGAGACAATAGGACAATTTCAATGAAGAAATTAAACCTTACATTTGAAATGGTCAATTGGCATAAATAGCAAAGTTGCTTAGAATGAAATTTTGCCAGAAGGAAAGCAGAGCCCGGCTGCAGGGTTGCTAAAGCGCTTTGCTTGAATGACAGTTGCTTGTTTAACCTTTGCAAACAGAATAGCGCAGGCTTCACATTATGAATGAAAAGGTCAGTGATAAGTCCGAAGGGTTTTGAGACCACCAAGGATCGAGAGACACCAACATCCTTGCAGGGATTAGCCATGAATAAATATCAGGTCCAGTCCCAAATCTGTAGGCTTCCCAAATCTCATGGGTTCTATGATCCATCTCCTTTTATCCTCCTCATTCTCCTTTTCACTGCACATACTGTACATCTGAAACAGGTAGTTGTGATGGCACACACTGACAGGTGTGTTCTCTATAGTATATTGGCAAGTTTGCAAAGTCTCCACGGTGACTCAAAACCCTAAAGTGACATGTCGCCTTGCGGCGGAGCGCAGCCGCTGATGTAGACCTGTCACAGAACCACGTGCTCATAGGAACAAATAGGGGTACAGTGCTATAAATAAGCAGGTTATTGTTAGGAAAGGGAAAGTCAACCTTCAAATGAGTGTTGCAGTAAAGAAAAAAGAAAATAAAGTAGGCAGCTTATTATATTTGCTAAATAGTATTAACAGCATTATAAGAACATACTCTGATTGTGAGGAATAAAATCATTTGTAATACACAAGAGCCATGAATAATTATATTTTGCAATAGGGGGTACTGATTCACTATATATCAACTCTTCTAAAATGCCAAGCTTTGGACACTCACTGCTGAATTCCACACTCCCTTTGGCTGTAGTTTAGTGATGTGTGAGCTGGCCTTGCACTCTTCTTCGCGGGGGGTGGGTGGGTGGGGTAGTTGAGCTCTTCTCCTGCTTCTGACTTCCAGGGTTCTTCTTTTATAGACACTGCACCTGCTTGCCCCGCCCCTTTTGTGATGTCATTAGCAGGGCAGGTCAGCGCAAGTCTATAAAAGGAGGGCGGGTTAGGGTTGGGTGCATCCCAACCCGTACATCACTACTGCAGTGTCAGCCCAAGCACTATACATAGGGAATATGGGGGATCAGAGGAAAACAAACCATTTGCAATGCCAAGCATCACCTGTAGTGGTGGAAATGTGTCCTCTGGAAGGTTAAATGGCATTTCACCATGTGGCAGTCTGATGGAAAAGACTGGGATGGGCAGATTTCTGGAGAACACAGCCTGTCTGAATGCATAATGCCAACGGTAAAGTTTGGTCGAGGAGGAATAATGGGCTGGGACTATTTTCATGGCTTGGGCCCTAGTTACAGTGAAAACTTCAGGCTACAGTGTATAAAGGTATTCTGACAATTCCATGCTTCCTATTTTGTGGAACAGTTTGGGGAAGGCCCTTTCCTGTTTTAGTACAATAATGCCCCATGTGCAAAGCCATGTCCATATAGAATGGGTTTACTGAGATGGGAAGAACCTGACAAACCCTGACCTCAACCCAACTGGACTAACTCTCTGAATGTTGCTGGGAGTTGCTTCCAATGTTCCAACATCTAGTGAAACCTTCCCAGAACAGTTGAGGCTGTTAAAGCAGCAAAGGATTGGGCAACTCCATATTAATCCCCTCGGTTTGAAAACAGGTGTTAACGCTGGATCCTTGTTGAATTTATAAAAACTTTTCTGAGATACAAATAGAAGACAAATTGCATCAGAAATAAAATGTGGGCAAATCAGAGGTAAAACCGGTAAAAGTAGAACTTCTTTCTGCTAACGAACAGTCTGAGGAGGCAGAGAATGCCGCTATGTAAAATCCTTTATTGGCCCAATAATTGTTTGTTGTGAGTATTTGTATTTTACATATATTGATGGTTACTTTTAAAATAATTAGGTGATGGCTTTAGGCATGGCCTTAAAGTCCCTTGTCTACATAGTAACATAGTAACATAGTAAGTAAGGTTGAAAAAAGACATGTCCATCGAGTTCAACCTTTTTTTTTTTTTATTAACTACCTATCTGCCAGTTGATCCAGAGGAAGGCAAAAAAAAAACATCTTCCCTGTCTACAGGGAAGGCTTCTGACATGGGGAAGGTGATGTTATATACAGAAATGTTACCCCCCCCATTAAAACTGGTCTATCAAGTGATTGATTTCAGCCCATATATACTCCCCTGCTGCCACTGAACAGATTCCCCCAAGGCTGAGCCTGAAAACTGATCTCTTTTACTCACTCATATTTCTTTCCCCCTGATAATAATCTAGAGAAGTCAATTTGGAGAATGAAATTGAATTGTAAGGTCCATGACATCTGATCATTAAGCCTGTTTGGCACTAATTTCTTTTGTATGTGAACAGTCCGTCCTGCTGCTTCCAGTTTGATGTCAACATTTAAAAGATTAATTACAATTACAGGCTGCGGCATTCCTACGCTTTAGAAAAAAAATGTATGGCAGAAAACTCCTCTGCAGGTAAAGCTTGGTGGCGTCTGGGGATGACTGTGTGCGGAACAATACAAAATAATTTTAGAGGAAAACAAGGGGCTAGAAGGAGATAAGAAGAAAATTAATGGCCAAGTTCTCCGAGACGTAAGGAGAGCGAAGAAGCATGGCATGATAGTAGGTATAAAAACGGACACAGATTTGTGTTTGGGTTTGTAACACCATGCAAAATGGATCCAAAATGGATGCAAAATGGATTTTTGCCCTGCCACTATAGCAATTAGATTCTAAGTATTGTTTTACTGTCTCTATCTTGCCCTTCTGTTCCAATCTTGACCTACCATCTTCATCTTGTCCTACCAACCCCATCTTGACCTTCCATCTTCATTTTGACCTACCATTTTCATCTTGCTCTACCATCTACAAAACCCATCTTGTCCCACCATCTTCATCTTGTCCTACCGTCCACATCTTGTCTTGTCCTACCATCTTATGTTGCTCTACCATCTTCATCTGATGTACAAACCCCATCTTGTCCTACCATCTTCATGTTGCTCTACCATCTTCATCTTTCCCTACTGACTCTGTCCTAATCTTTTAACATAGTCTTGTCCTTTAACATAGTCTTGTCCTACTGCCTCAGTATGTGTCTACTGGCTCCATATCCTCATATTATACCTACTATTCTATATTCACCCTTCTTAATGGGCAGTCATTTTTATTTGCAACTCTGCCTAAAGGCTTCTGATTTGGGACAATGTAATACTTGCCTCCCCATCTTTCCTGATGGAAATAGGGGGACATTTTAGGTCCTCCCTCCAACCACCTTAAGGTGACGCAGTCTGCAAAGCATGTCCTGCCTAAATAGAAACACTTAGGAAGTATGGAAACCACATTGAAGAATTGAAGAACTGTAAGGTTAAGTGAAATCTTATTTATTATTATTTTATTTTTGCAACAAAGAAAACACAATAATATTTGTGTTTCCCAGTAAGGGTGATTAAATAAAATCAGTGGGCATCTAAAATTTGTTTAGGAAAGTGAAGTGTAATTCTGAGGCAAATCAAAACCATATACTTTAGCCCAAACTGTTTTTATGAGGGTAAAATGTTAACCGCAATGATTTTTTTGATCATATAATTGTAAAAATGCTTTAAGGATATTTATAATTCTAGGTGTTATTTTCCCCTTAATAGCCCCCCAAACAACCTGTAAATAATTTATATGCAGCCCCCCAAGGGTCTTCATTCAATCTTTTCCCAGAAATAAAATCTAAGCCGATCCCCTGGGACCGAAGATCTTTTCTTACTAATCGAAAGTTGCGCCACACTCTCTCTTGCAGCTAAAGTCAGGATGGGGACACAGATAGAATTGTTTCTCACGTTCCCCAAAGACAATGGGGGGCTTTGTTGGCAGGATTTTCTCTTTAATCTCCAACAATAGAAGGCAGCCTCTGTGCACAGTCAATGAATCAGATTCACTTTTCCAAAGGTGAGCATTACCATAGAGGAGGTCGGACGCGCTGTGTTTTCTTCTCTGCAACCGATCAATAGGTACTTGTGATTAACCTTGGAACTCAATTCTTGGCTATTTACACCAAAACAAGGAGCTGAGTGATAACAGAAAGAGTTGTTTCTGAGCACAATCTTGTGAATGTAAGGGATAATGTTAAGATTGGCACTATACATCGTGCCCTATCAGTAAAAGGCTAATGTCTGATCTTAATAGTCATGAATGGCGAGTAGTCACTTGTTTAACCTGTCTTCTCTAGTTCCTAATTTACAATCCAATGATAGGAGTCTTTTGCTTGTTGGAGCTTCCTTGTGTCACTGTGTGCCTAAAGTATGAGGACCCCTGCCTGTCCAGTGTTTCATTCCCAAACCATTGGGATTAATATGAAGTTGCCTCTCCTTTTGCTGCTTTAACAGTCCCTACTCGCACTGATGTTGGGGATCAGACCGGGCTCAAAGTCAGGGTTTCCAATTCTTCCCACAGGAAATCAGTAGGGTTGAGGTCAGGGCTCTGTGCAGCTTCTTCCATCTTTGCAAACCAATTCTGTATGGACCTGGCTTTGTGCCTGGCTGGGGGCATTATTGTACTGAGACAGGAAAGGTCCTTTTCCAAATTGTTCCACAAATTAGGAAGCATGGAAATGTCATTAATGTCATTGTATCCTGTAGCTTTAAGGGTTCCCTGCAACCAGGGCCCAAACCATGGAAATAGTCACAGCCCAATAATACTCCTCCACCAACAGGTACTTGTGCTTGGAAATGTGATCTGCTTCCACCTTTGGAAATTGGGACACATGGCATTCTGAACACCAATAAAAGCATTGAGCTGGTATTCATAATGCTATGCCTGTTTATGCTATATTGGTGGTTTTAATGGTGGCAGAACCTACAGCAACTGAATATATCCATCTGTTTTTCCCAGCATCCCCTATCACACACAGAAGTCCTCCTGATACAAAGATACAGTTAGGTCCATACATCTTTGGACAGAGAGAATTTTTCTAATTTTGGTTCTGTACATTACCACAATGAATTTTAAATGAAACAACTCAGATGCAGTTGAACTGCAGACTTTCAGCTTTAATTCAGTGGGGTTGAACAAAAAGATTGCATAAAATGTGAGGAACTAAAGCCTTTTTTTTTTGAACCCCTGAAATGAAGTGATTAAGTAATTGGACCATTGACTCAAAAACTATTGTGGGCAATTCCTTCATTATGTCATTATCAATGAAGCAGATAAAAGCCCTGGAGTTGATTTGAGGGGGGGGGGATGCCAACATGCGGTCAAAGGAGCTCTCCATGCAGGTGAAACAAGTCATCCTTAAGCTGCAAAAACAGAAAAAACCCATCCGAGAAATTGCTACAATATTAGGAGTGGCAAAATCTACAGAAAGAAAGAAAGCTCTGGTGAACTCAGCAACGCAAAAAGACCTGGACGTCCACGGAAGACAACAGTGGTGGATGATCTCAGAATCATTTCCATGGTGAAGAGAAGCCCCTTCACAACAGCCAAACAAGTAAACAACACTCTCTCCAGGAGGTAGAGTATCAATATCCAAGTCTACCATAAAGAGAAGACTGCATGAAAGTAAATACAGAGGGTGCACTACAAGGTGCAAGCAACTCATAAGCATCAAGAATAGAAAGGCGAGATTGAACTTTGCTAAAGAATTCCTAAAAAAGCCTGCACAGTTCTGGAAAAACATTCTTTGGACAGATGAAACCAAGATCAACCTCTACCAGAATGATGGCAAGAAAAAAGTATGGAGAAGGCGTGGAACAGCTCATGATCCAAAGCATAGCACATGATGTGTAAAACATTTGGGAGGCAGTGTGATGACTTGGGTGTTCATGGCTGCCAGTGGTACTGGGACACTAGTGTTTATCCATCATGTGACACAGGACAGAAGCACAAGAATGAATTCTGAGCTGTTCAGAGACACTGTCTGCTCAAATCCAGCTAAATGCAGTCACATTGATTGGGAGGTGTTTCATAATGACCCAAAACATACAGGCAAAGCAACCCAGGAGTTTATTAAAGAAAATAAGTGGAATATTGAATTGAATGGCCAAGTCAGTCACCTGATATAAACCCAATTGAGCTGCATTTCACTTGAAGACTAAACTTGGGACAGAAAGGCCCACAAACAAACAGCAACTGAAAGCTGCTGCAGTAAAGGCCTGGCAGAGCATTAAAAAGGAGGGAACCCAGAATCTGGTGATGTCCATGAGTTCAAGACTTCAGGCTGTCATTGCCAGCAAAGGGTTTTCAACCAAGTATTAGATATTAACATTTTAGTTTCGGTTTTTTAATTTGTCCAATTACTTTTGAGCCCCTGAAATGAAGTGATTGTGTTAAAAAGGCTTTAGTTCCTCACATTTTTATGCAATCTTTTTGTTCACCCCACTGAATTAAAGCTGAAAGTCTGCAGTTCAACTGCATCTGACTTGTTTCATTTAAAACTCATTGTGGTAATTGAAATGCATAATGATGGGCGAATTTGCGCCCATCAAATTCGCAAAACGGCGCCGGCGTCTCGTTTTTGACGCCGGCGCCCGTTTTTGATGCCGGCGTCCGTTTTTTCGAAAACATTTTTTGACGCTGGCGAATTTTTGCCACGAAATTATTCGCTGGCGGCGAATCACACAAATTCGCCGCGAATTCGCGCCTGCCGAATAAATTCGCCCATCACTACAAATGCAGTGTCGGACTGGCCCACAGGGATACCAGGAAAAGTCCTGGTGGGCCAAGGTGTCAGTGGGCCCTCAAGCTGCTAAATATTTGGCCTATTTCATAGCCATTTCCTATTTTTATCAGAACAAAGAGGCCAAATAGTTGGAAAAATACAGTATAGTATGTAAAGAAAAGAGACTAGGAGAACAGGTTAGGGTGAGGAGAGGAAGAAAAATAGTACTGAGAGTGGGCCCCTGGTCTAAGATTAAGTGGTAAGCCCCTCGTCAAAGGTTTTTGGGTGGGCCCCTGGTGTCCCAGTCCGACACTGTTCAAATGACAAGTTACCCTCTATTTTCATGATAATTCTAATGCTTGGCCAGTGCGCCCAGTGACAGACCAACCCATTACTCTCCATCAGAGCCTCCTACTCCTATTCTTGTTGTTTGAAAATCTCAGCAGCAGTCCCTGTGCCATTCCTTAACATTTTTGCCTCTAAATACCCTCAAAAATGAGCCTCTGCTCCACGCACTCAGACGACTAACCAACCTGCACTTCCAGATTCGCTTTTGCAAATGAAAAGCGGTTATAGAGCTGCGGTGTTTTGCAGAGATGTGACTTGTTTTTTGGAGGGGATATTGAGCCATGTCGCCAGTTAAAACTAATTTGTATTGCCAAGCTATTTTGTGCACAATATAATTGCCTTTCTGTGACTCCTCCTGGACAAATCCCATTATTTCTACTAAGAGACAATTACCCCGAGTGTCATCCTTTGTGCAATGGAAATCACAGAAAATAAAAGCCCTGCCGGACTATCTGTGGTTCTGCCGTGCATATTCTCTTTCCCAGGGTATGATTCCTTTTCTAAAAGGCTCGGAGGGACTTTTAACATTTTTCTTTGGCTAACTGGTCTAGACATGTGTATGTTTTATTGTTTCTACTTATATTTTACCTATTTAAGTTTTGATCACTCTGACTATTTATTAATGATTTTAACCCAAATGATTGCAGCAGATTTTAGGCCCTGCAGCGGGTCGGGTACCCACGGGTTACCCGCAAAAACCTGCGGTACCCTGCGGGTTGTGGGTAGACGATCCAGTTGCGGGTATAGACACAGGTCTGCAGTTCTGCGGGTCGGGCCGCGGGTCTTCTCAATAGAGATTTTTACTCCTTTTTTCTGATCACGTCTACTTCCGATGATGTCACTTCCAGTTTACAATGACAGCACTTCCTGATTCTTGATAGTCAGCGGCTCGCGGGTCCGGGTTGCAGATAAGGTACTTGCGGGTCGGGTAACGGGTAAGAATGCGGGTTGCGGGTCCTTGTTGCGGATTGCGGGTATGGGTCCCAAAAAATGGACCCGCGCAGGACTCTACCACAAGGCAGCAGGAGGGAAAGTAAAGGACTCATATTTGGTGCCGTCAACTCTCCTGTATTTAATGGGAGGATCCCAATGTTATACATCCCATTTGGTGAAGTGAAGAGGTGGTATGGTTGGATGTGATAGGGGAGTGGCTAAAATTGCCAACCGCCATCCATTGCACTCAAAGCTTTGAATAGAGGTATGGGACCTGTTATACCGAATGCTCAGACCCAGGGCTACCAGCCGACTCCTATGTGACTGTCTATGACATCTTACAGCAGCCCCTCTGGCATTTGCCAGAACTCAGAGTCTGGGCCCGTGGTTTTCCAGATTATTATTATTATTATTAACATGTATTTATATAGCGCCAACATATTGCGTAGCACTGTAGAGTAAATGTGATTATACAACTACATCACATGAATTACATACATAGAATATATGGAGTAACAAATATATGGAGTAACAAACATAACAATCAATACAGGTACAAAAAGGTGAGGAAGGCCCTATGCATAGGCATACAGTCTAAAGGGAAGAGAGTAATACACAAGGTGTGGGAGTGGGCAAGATCGAAGTAAGTGGGTGAGAAATGTGGTACTGTATGTGGTGTTGCGTTTGGTAGTTAAGCAGAGTGAGGGTAGGCTTCTCAAAAGAAGTGCGTTTTAAGAGATTTCTTGAAAGCAGAAAGGTTGGGAGAAAGTCGGACAGACCGTGGGAGAGAATTCCAGAGGAGGGGCGCAGCCCTTGCAAAGTCTTGAATGCGAGCATGTGAGGAGGTAATGAGAGAAGAGTTAAGTAGTAGGTCAGTAGAGGAGCGTAGTAAGCGAGTGGGGTGAGTATATAGAGATGGGTTCAGAGATGTAGGGTGGGGCAGAGTTATGAAGTGCTTTGAAAGTCAGTGTCATTAATTTGAATTTGATTCTGAAAGGTAACGGAAGCCAGTGCAGGGATTGACAGAATGGCGAGGCAGAGGAGGAGCGGTTGCTGAGGTGTATGAGCCTCGCAGCAGTGTTCATTATGGACTGGAGAGGTGACAGTCTCTGGAGGGGGAGGCCAATTAAAAGAGAGTTACAGTTACAGTAGTCTAGACGCGATATGATGAGAGAGTGAATAAGAATTTTGGCAGCGTCTTGGGTGATAAACGATCGTGACATGATTTAATAAGTGACTGGATATGAGGAGTGAATGACAGGGCAGAATCTAGGATAACCCCAAGGCACCGGGCCTGGGGAGAGGGGGTGATAGTGGAATTGTTAACTGATGGATACTTCGGGGATGCTACTGGTGTAAGTTGGAGGAAAGAGAACCATTTCAGTTTTAGAGAGGTTTAATTTAAGGTAGCATTGCGACATCCAGGTAGAGATAGCGGACAGGCAGGAGGAGACGCGAGTTAGGAGTTCTGGGTTGATATCAGGAGATGAGAGATAAATCTGAGTATCGTCAGCATAGAGGTGGCAGTGGAAACCATACGAATTTATTAATTTGCCAAGGGAGGAAGTATAGAGGGAGAATAGTAATGGTCCCAGGACAGAGCCTTGAGGAACTCCAACAGAAAGAGGTAGGGGAGAAGATGATACTCCATTGTAGGAGACACCAGTGGCGTAACTACTGGGGGAGCAGAAGGTGCAATTGCACCGGGGCCCGCTCCCCCTTGGGGCCCGACTTTTTTTTTTGCCTTTTTATTTTTTCGCTGGCTGGGCTCCCTCCACCGTCCCAGGGCCGGATTACCCGCTAGGCACCTGCCTAGCTCAAGGGGCCCGGGCACCCAGCCCAGGATGGAGAAAAACATCACCTGCCCGCTGAATCTTCCGGGTTCTGGGCCCCTGCGGTGACGTCCGGCGCACTGATGTCACGAGCGCATGCGCGGTGCCATAGCATGTTATTTCTGCGCCTCACCTCATTGCTGCGACTGCACCATGTCAGGGGGAATGGATTAGGCCAAGGCAGGGCCGGATTACTCGCTTGCCTAGGGCCCGCCTAGCTCACGGGGCTGCCTAGCTCTAGGGGCTCACCGCCTTGCCCTGGATACCAGGAAAAATCAAAAAAAATTGAAAAATCTTGCACAATGACATTGCAGGGCGATGACGCCACATCGGTGACTGTCGCACAACATGTGAAGCCATTACATCACAGGGGGAGGCAAAAAAATTCTGAGTGCTTCCAATGAACAGCAGGGCCCCAGCTCAGCCTCCTTGTGTGACAGAACCCTATTTAAGCCTGGGCAACAGTAAAAGGTAAAGAGGTAAATGATGTTCTATTTGTATACTTTCCAACACAACAGCTGTTTGTGCAGAACATGGGCTGGGGTAATGCTACGCATAGATGGGTGCATCTATATATATAATTAGGGTGAGCTGAGTTTATTTTTGTGGCATACCACTGGATGTAGGCTCCCTTCTCTTCTGTACAACACTTTACTTAAGCTGTACAAGTCACCAGCATTATATAGTGAATAAAGTACCCCCTATTGTAAATGATAAGGATATTATAAATTACTGAGTAGTTTCATGACCATATAAAAACATGAGGCCGAAGGAACTCCTCGGTAACTTCTAATATCCTCAAATTTTGCAACAGGGGGTACTTTATTTATTATAATACACAAGATTTATTGAGTCATGTGATAGAAATGACATCACTACTCACCGTTTATAACTGATGACATCAGTACTCACTGTTTATAAGGATATAATTTACAAGATATTCATGGCTTAAAACTACAAACTACTTAAAACAACAAAAAAATACTACAAAACCCCCAAAAAACTACAAAAATAAATTATTTTGTAAAGGGCCTCTGGGAGTGGGACTGTGCAAAACTGTAATAACTGAAAAAAACACAGAAATGTGCTCATACTTTCATAACCTGCCACATTTTGTAAAATGAACATGGTAATTAGGGGGTGTGGCCACAAAAATGGGTGTGGTCAAAAAATGTTGGCGTGCTACGCATGCCAACTTTTTTAGCCCTCTTTCTGTTTCCAAAATGTTGGGAGCTATGTGCTAGCATGGCTGTTCACTTCTCGGGCTTTGAGTCGGTATAACCTCTCTGGCCATGATTGGTTCAACCACTGTTTCGCAGCTGAAGCAGTGCCGGTGACATGGCTGTCCCCATTCAGCGCATCTATGTAGAAGGCGCATGGTTCCTCTGCGCAATGTCCCTCTTTACAGAAAAGGACATAGAAATGACCGAGTGACTGCAATGCTAATCCTTGACATACTGCTTGATCTCCCAACCCAGTAATGCTGTATTCCAGCCCAATGCATGGGGGGGAGGTAGGGGGGCCCAGTTTTAAATTTCCGTACCAGGGCCCTTGGGGGTCTAGTTACGCCACTGGGAGACACTGAAGGAACGATTGGTGATGTAAGAAGAGAACCAGGACAGGGCTGTGTCACGAAGGCCAAGCGACTGGAGGGACTGGAGGAGGAGAGGGTGGTCTACAGTGTCAAATGCGGCTGAGAGATCAAGCAGTATTAGTAGTGAGAAATGATTGTTGGCTTTAGCGGTTAAAAGGTCATTAGTTAGTCGAGTCAGGGCAGTTTCCGTGGCGTGTTGTGGCTTAAAAAATCCAGATAATGGATCTTATTGTAATTTGGAACTTCGTACCTTGTCTACTAGAAAATCATGAGAAAATTAGATAAACCCAACAGGCTGGTTTTGCTTCCAATAAGGATTAAATATATCTTAGGTCCCATACCTGTACTTTGTAAATGATCCAAACTAAGATGTAATTAATCCTTATTGGAATCAAAACCAGGCAATTGGGTTTATTTAATTTTTACATGATTTTCTAGTAGACTTAAGGTATGAAGATCCAAATTACAGATGGATCCATTATCCAGGAAACCCCAGGGCCCGAGCATTCTGGATAACAGGTCCCATACCTGTACCTTGTACTTCACCTAACTGTTATCCTGTATAATGGATGTTTAGGTAATTTGGATCTTCATACCTTAAGTCTGCTAGAAAATCATGGAAACATTAAATAAACCCAATAGGCTGGGTTTGCCTCCAATAAGGATTAATTATATCTTAGTTGGGATCAAGTACAAGTTACTGTTTTATTATTACAGAGAAAAAGAAAATCATTTTTTAAAATTTGGATAAAATGGAGTCTATGGGAGATGGCCCTTCAGTAATATGGAGCTTTCCGGATAACAGGTTTCCGGATAACAGATCCCATACCTGTAACTATATTTGAAATACCACTACCTTAAATGTCCATCTGGGAGCCCCAGAGAAGCAGTGTATTCTGTGCAATAATTTATATGAGAAACTCAATTTTCTGCCATTGGCGTTCTTAGAATTTTTGTGGCTGATGCATCAATACTTTCCTGTATTTATAACCTTATGAGCAAAGGGACACTTGACCAAAGGTTAGACCTCCAATGGTTGCTTCAACTTAAAAAGACAACCACTGGGTTAAATTAAGGAAATCAATAGCTCTGCTTGTAGTTTCTAACTGGCACAGCAGCCTTGTAGATGAAACAATGCACTATATATCCCAATAAAGGGATACTGTCATGGGAATTTTTTTTTCATCAGTTAATAGTGCTGCTCCACCAGAATTCTGCACTGAAAACGTTTCTCGAAAGAGCAAACGTATAAAAAAAATATTTCATTTTAAAATCTGACAAGGGGCTAGACATATTGTCAGTTTCCCAGCTGCCCCCAGTCATGTGATGTGTGCTCTGATAAACTTCAGTGACTCTTTACTGCTTCCCCTTCCCCTACAGCAGCCGAACAATGGGAAGGTAACCAGATAACAGCTCCCTAACACAACAGCTGCCTGGCAGATCTAAGAACAGCACTCTAGTAAAATCCAGGTCCCACTGAGACACATTCAGTTACATTGAGTAGGAGAAACAACAGCCTGTCAGAAAGCAGTTCCATCCTAAAGTGCTGGCTCTTTCTGAAAGCACATGAGCAGACAAAGTGACCTGAGATGCACCTACACACCAATATTACAACTAAAAAAATACACTTGCTGGTTCAAGAAATAAAACATAATAAAAATCATGACAGAATCCCTTTAACCAAGTGAATAAAAACACTTTCCATATCGGGAAGAGATGCAATGCCTAGATATTATACAGCCATGTTGTACCTTTGTACTGGGCCTTGGGATAGTTGGATTACAATTGCATTAGACTGACTCATGTTAACACAAGGCAGGAAAGTGGGGCCATGAGGCTTCTTGAGATTGCATTAAAGGGAGGAAGGTCATAGGGGAGAGTCTAAGAACCATTACAATTTATTTTTCTACTTCTTGGAAATCTCTTCAATGTTTGCTGAGCCGGCCCTACAAATAATCAATTGACCCTATTCAGGAAAAGCTTAGGGACAGCAAAGCAAAATGGGGATAAGGGAATAATCCTTGCATCCATTTTTCAGACATATAGGAAATATTTGCTTGATGATATTTATATAGCAGGTATAGGTTTATCTCTCTCTGGGGTGAGAAGCTGCCATATTCATAGTCTCTGTGTTTCCAGTTGAAGGCATTGGTTGCACAATCCCCTTCATTATTCTCCTTTTAACAAACAGGGTATGTTCTCTATCCAAAATGTATCTTGTGCCCCCTGCAGGTCAGTGGAGCTTAGCACACAACCAAGAAATTGAGGAGTTTGATACTGATAGGAAGACGGTAAGCTCTGCAGCCACATGCTTTGTAATATACAAGGTAAGGTTTATTAGGTACTGTAGTTAGAATCCTCTATATGCTATGCTGATGCATTCCCATTACAGAGCAGCCATTATAAAAGGATCTCTCATTAATATTGAGGGTTAATTTGTAGGAATCGTTCCCTAAGGTCTTAATTTTGTACTGCTGTCCCCACCTTGTTCCTACTGTACCCATCTTTCCCTACTGTCACCATATTCCCTACTGGCTCCTTCTTTCCCTGCTGGCTTCATTATGAAACATATTTGAAGGGCTGTAGATTGGGCAACACTTTCATTGCCCTACTGTCATTATCTTGTCTTACTGTCTCTGTCTTGTTCATCTACAACCATCTTATCCTACTGTATGTCCCATCTTTCCATACAGTCATCTTCCCCTTTTGGCTCAATCTTCTCCTTCATTTTGCTCTGCTATTTTAACTTTTTTCCTACTGTCTCCATCTTGCCCTGCTGCAGCCAAAAAGCCTTACAGTTTCCATCTTTCCCTGCAGTCACCATCTTGAATCCATTAGAGTTTGTTTGAGAACTACTACAATTTCTTAATTTATGATTTGACATGATATGTCGGTTATCTGTGGGTTAAATAAAGTGCATGACAATGGAAGCACTGTAGTACCAGTTGACCATATAGTTAATTTATTAACATAAGCAACTTCAATTAGACCTGCACCCCTTCCTCTTGGCATTGTCATGCTGCACTGGACTCTGGAGGAGACCACATTCTCCTATTCCAGCACAGTACTCTGTATATTGGTTCCTCTCAGCAATACAACATTGGGCTGGTCTGATCATAAAGCTTTTGGGCCATGGGACATGGGGTTGTTTATGGTCAGATTACACGGGAACACAAAAGAGCCAAACACAGACATGATAAACCTGAGGAGTAGAGTGGCACTGCTGGTTCTGAGTGTAAGAATTTACTGGCAGCTCATCAGGAAATATATTGACTGGCTCTGATATCAGAGGCACTTTGTGCTCTGCACAGAAACAGCCCAAGCTGAGCCAAATGGAAATGAATAAAGCTGTAAAAAAAAAACAGCAAAGCCCGAGTCCCCCATCCCTCTGTACATATATTTATTTACCTACCCATGCAAAGCGCTATATAATTACTAAGCAAAACTTCAGAGTCTCCACAACAAGTCCTGCCTGAGCGAGCAGCTCATTTTAGACTGCAGTGACCCACCTACAAATGGGACCTTTTTCTTTGGTAATTGAATCTGCTTTTGTGCTGTCAAACGAGGGGAATTTATGAATATTAAGTCAGAGGGAGCCAAGGCGCAAAACAACAAACGGCTATGAGGAGAAAACATTTTTTAAAATTTCTATTAACCCTGGCATGTACTTGAAATAAACTACTGGAGATGTGTGCCCAGCCACCATCTCTCTTCCAGTATTCTTCTACTTATCATATTGGGGAGACCAGATAGTATTTGATCTGTTCCTTCAAGGGTAACATCCTATCTGCGTTGGTTTCTTCTGTACATCCAGCCATTTTCCCAGCCCATCAGAGCTGCAAGACCTTACAAGAATCTAGATGAAGGGAATGATAGCTGGGCAATTTTAATACATACACAAGTTTCTCATGGAATCTGATTTCTACAGGGATGCCTTTGTCGTTAATCTTCTTGCAGGTACAATTCACATTCTAATGAAATGCACCTACAAACAACTAAAAAGATGCTACCCCCCCCCAATACCAATTAGAGGGTAGACTTGAGTTACTGTCTTTGTTAAAGGGAAACTTTGCTCACAATATGTGACTGTCATATGGCAAGGTCATTATGAAGTTTAATAAATAAGAGAACCCCAATGTTAACAAACGATATGGGAAGGGCTGCTCAAAACATGTTGATTCCTATTTCTCATTGCCGAATTTCTACGCAAGGCCCCCAACTAGCTCACTCCATACTGATGACATCAACAAGCATCCAGCTGACTTTTCCACATTGATGACATCAATGCCCATCCCACTTGGTGTTAAGTATACTGATGACTTCATGCACCACTCAAGCTCTCGCAATTATACTGATGATGTAACCAAGCCTCCTACTGTCCTCCTCACATTAATGACATCACCCAGCTCCCAATATTTACTGTACGGATAACATGAAGAAACACCAAACTGGTCTCTGATATACTTGTCTGATCACTGATGTAGACTGATCAACCAGCATTTACTGCACTAATGACATCAAGAAGAACCCAGCTTGTCTTATACTGATATCACTCAACCTGATTGGTGACATCACCCAGTTAGCTTATACTGCACTGATGACATCATCTTTCCAAACTGGTCTTACCACACTGTAGACCTTTCCCTTGCCCACAGTTATCCTATAATAGACTGATGACTTCACGTTTCCTTATCAAGTCTCCCTAAACTAAATGCTCTATGCCAGATTGATGAAAACAGTCTATGTATCCAGTCTATTGGATTCTGCCTTTTCATATTATCAGTGGCCTTCTCAGTGTTGGACTGTGCGAGCAGTATGTCGGCAGCTCCAGCGCTTCTTCCAGATCTCTCCCCTCCAAATGCAAGAAGAAATTATGATGGGGGGTTGGTAAAGGGGGATATGCTGGAGTGGAGACCAGTGGGATTTGCGGCCAGGTTGGAGGGCCCTGATCTGGCAGCCCTGTTTGGCCCAGACACTCACAGCCCTACGTTGGGCCAAATACTTATAAAAATAGTTTAGTAAACAACTCAAAAATCAATTTTCCATAAAATATTTTTACACTGATATAACCCAGTCCCAAACAGTCACTGCCATATTGATGACATCACTAATCTGTATGCATCCCATGTAAATGCCAGAGAGTTTCACACTTGCCCTTTTTGTGTCCACAACCCCGATCTCAAATCAGCTCAACCAGAACTCACATTTCACTAACTGGCCAATTTCAGTTCTAGTTCTACATCAACAGTTCAGAGATCAAAAGTAACAGCTATAATGTAATAATAGAAATTCATATTCCCATTCAGATACACTGGAGAATAAATACACCAAAACACTCTTCATTATTACCGGAGGAAGCTGTTCACATTAATTGGCAATTGCAGGAAATTCACCCAAAGACATGGAAGGTCTGGTCCCAGAGAGGAGCTGTCTCCAAGGTTAAGCACAGTGATCGTAGATTATCAACCAAAGACAATTATTATGACTTCCAAACCCCCGGAAAAGAGCAGTGCATTTAAAAGATGAATTATTCCCCCTATCGCCTTACCAAACAGTGCGGCCCATATTTTGTTCTGATAATACTCAGCTTAAGCATAAATCCAACATTATCTCCCCGATTCTTCCCTGCTCCTGAGCAAAAAGCTCCCAATAAGTTACTGAACGCCACGAGTTTAGCTGAGGTTAAGCATGAGATAAGAACAAGTCGGATGTGAATTATGTTTCTGTTCATGGCGCTCAGCCTGGGTAGAGAGAAAAGATCTCACAATCAATCAATGACACAGCAGAATTGACATCAAGAAAATATACAATTCCCCAAATATCAAAAGACGGAAATATTTCTGTGAGTATGGAGAGGGGTGCTCAGAATATATTGCTACTGGGTTACTGCCTGCTCTGATTTAATTTTCCTACAGAAATAGGGATTCATAGCACTAGATACTGTAGGTACCAGATAGGGACAGAGACATGGGGAAAGTGTTGGAAGGGTTACTGGCTGCTCTACTCTCATTTTCCAGCCAGTATCAACATATCGAATCCAATGAAGTATTGCCTTGATTAAACATAGAGCTGACTGTATAGGGCCAGGCTTTAGCTGTCATGAATGATGGAATGAAAACAAATGTTTCAATTCAAAGTTTGGCTTTCATTTCCCAATGGAAACATCCATGTTTAGGAAATGAATGGAACACCATTTAAAGGAGTTATTGTCAATTCACTATAAAATTCAGCTTTTTACTGAACTGTAGACAAGGAATGGGAAATCGATGGGTCTTCTGGAGTTTGTTGAACTATAGTTCTCAGGAACCACTGATATAACCTACTCTAATTACACCTAGATATGCAGCTTACAAAATGTCATCAGAAGCAGTGTCAAGCAATGGAAATGTGGAAGGATAAATGACACAGCACCATCTGGCAGACTGATGAAAATGGCTATAATGGGTATATAATGCCAACAGTAAGATTTGGCATGGAGTATAATGGACTGGGACTGTTTCCATAGCTTTAGCCTTTGGTTCCAGTGAAACCTTAAGGCTACATGGTACATTGATATTCCTGGCAATTCCATGCTTCCTACTTGTTGAACAGTTTGGGGTGGCCCTTTCCTGTTCCAGCACTCTAATGCCCCCAGAAACAAAGCCAAGTCTACATAGAATGGGTTTGGTGAAATGGGAAGAACCTAACCTAAACCCAACTGAACCACTGTGGGATGAATTGAAACCAGACAGTTAGGTTGGCCAGTGATGTTGGGGATCAGGCCTGGCTCACAAATACTCTTGTGGCTGAAACTCCCAGCAAAATTGTTCCAACATCTAGTGGGAACCTTCCCAGAGGAGCAGGGGCTGTTATAGCAGCAAAGTGTTTAACAATCGTGCATAGGCTGAAATATTTCTCTGGCATAACTTTGGCTACACCTGTACTTGCTTCCCCATAGCCATGGACTCTTCCCATATACAGTTTGTTAGGGTCATCCATAAGTACAAGAAGGGACGTCAGCTGCAGGATGATTGCATGCAAGAGAACAGACGCAGACCAGGAGTCTTATTTGTTCTGTCCACCAATATGGTAGAACAGAACAAATAAGACTCCTGGTCTGCGTCTGTTCTCTTGCATGCAATCATCCTGCAGCTGACGTTCCTTCTTGTACTTACAGATGGCACCCCAGATGGGACAAAGTTTTATGCAACTAGTACACAAGCACCACCAACACTCTTAATTTCCTCCTCTGCTTTCCTACTGAAGATTTTGGCTTTCACGATCCTAGCTGACAATGTTCCTACTATCCTACTATAGGTACTGTGCAATTATCCCTGCTTCTGTAGATTTTACTATGCTGAGGTTACTTTATGGTCAATACATAAGTTCTACTACCCTTAACCTACTTTTCAGGGAAGTAGGGCATTACACCATTCTAGGAAACACTCCTAAAGTTCTGTTCTGCAGATGTGAAACCATGGTAATAGTCAAGGTATAGACTGAGCTTCTAATATAACTGGTGTGGTGAACAATGGTCTATGCTGTTTGCAAGAGATGATGCATTGCCCTTTAAAGAGAAGGTTAACATTTAATAACATTCTGGGCGTGTGAAGAATAACAATGTCCGGAACTGAAAGTTACACAAGGATTACGAGGGACCTTCTTTCTGAATGAATGCGTTTTTCCTTTCTAGGAAAAGAATATATTTTCTCCATAGATTGATGGGTCATTTACTTCTGCAAAGACTTATTTATGATAAACGAGTCTGTCCCGGTCTTGTGGGTTGTAGCACTGCCACTGAAGAGCTCCTTGAGTTGGCATGCAGGGATTTCACCAACAGAGGACTTCAAGTGTCTTCTCTTATACTGTTTTATGACTGCCTTCTCTTCCAGGAACACTGAGAACATTTTATTTGCCAGGGAATTTATTCTTGAGTCGTGTGTTGTGTTGGGTATAGAAGACATTGTTTGAAAGAGCTGTCCTTGAGGGATAAACAATAACATTAGATTTGCCTTTAGCTGATGTTTTGAGACAATGAATAGACTTTGCATGAAGCTGTCCTTGAGCAATGTGGTCTAATGTGTAGCGCGGAGACTTTTATGGAATGAGCGAAATGTTCCCTGAGTGATATGTCTCAAACCAAAAACCTACTTTTTTTTTTTTTTAAATGGAAGTTGATCCTAAAACATTTTGATACAGCCACATTATAGAGTTTTGGTGCTGCAGATGTCCACTCTGGCATTTCAGTTTCTCTCAAGGTTGCTAGAGATTCTAACACCATCAAAGAGAAGTTTATCAGAAATATTAAGTAATAAAAATAATAGAAACAATGAAAAATGTATGTTGGCCTTCTGTTTTCTAGGGTACCTAGTAACAAGACAATGTGCAAAATAAAGTTGCGGATATTGTGCGGACAACCATGAACTGCCAATATTCCAGTTCCCAAAGCCTTATTTCTTTCCTAGAAACAATCATAACACAAAATGTGAGGTATGCGAGGGTGGTATGAGATGTAGAGGTCCTTTACACTTCTGTAGAGGGTGATGGGTTACTTATAGGTGGAAGGAGTCTTTAAAATCAGATTAGTCCTTTGGAAGATCATATGGAAATGGAATAAAATGTTATATTATCGTATTGTGCATCAATACAATATGTGGTGCCCCTATTGCCTCCAATGGGTGATCAACAAAAGAAGCATGAACTACAGCACTGTATTTGCAGTACAGAACACCTACATGGCACACTATCACTGCCTTGACTTGCTGAGATGTTTTGTACTTATAATCCACCCCCCCCAGTTTTATCATAGTTTAAATCACTGTGTAATGCCCGCTTGGCAACAAGACAGGCTGGCTTATGCCCACTGCCTGCGGCAAGCTATCACCGCTCTCCATTTTGATCTCTGCAATGTGCGGCACATCAGCCTGGGTTAATTCATTCATCGCTTTGCGACATAACATCTTGTCCAGATTACAAAAAATTTGATTTTTTTTTTGCCAGTTGAAAATGAGATATCGGTGCCCACTTTGGCCAGTGAGACTCCCAGCTGTTTGATGCTAACGACCAGGCAACATTATAGGGGTGCAGCTGCTGCCCTGTCTGACTGTGCCGATGCCAGTGTTTTCCTGCCAGGGATTGTTCAGAAATAAAGGGATGGAAATGCAGAGCAGATGCAGGCATCACAAGCCGCAATTCCCTTTGCCTGGCAATATATTTTGGGGCAGTTTAACTCGCCCAAAACAATCTTTATTTTTGGACTGTTAATATACAGAGGGGCTGCAAAAAGGGAGAGCATTTAAATTTGTATAAACCCAGCACCATTAGTTAGCAGAGGCAATGGATTCGGAGAAATGAGCTAGAGAGTAACGGGAATTAAATAAACTGTAAAACATCAGAAATTATGATCTCGGCAACTGCAAAAAACAGGTTCTTTATTTGCTAATCTGTTCTGTAGAACTCCAAAGCTGAGCATCAGCCTTGGCACAATAGAAATGCCATCAAAGCCTTCCTCTGAAACTGTACAAGTCCCTTATTTTTCAGTATTTAGGCAGCTGTCAGGATCCGCTAACTGAGATGTAATCAACCCGAGCTGCCTGCACCAAGGGTGATTTGCTAAGAGCAAAGTGCTAAACCTCTCGTTTATTTAAAAACCAATGCACCCAGAATTCCAGCACCAATGCTTGTTGTTGAATAGTGTGTACCGTGGCTTTTTAATTATTCGCAGATGCCCTGTTAAGATATAGTAATAACTGAACATTTTATTTTCTGGGCGACAACCACCACAAAGTGCCCGGAATATAAAGAAATATCTGTTTTACAGTCCAAACTGAATTTTCCAAAATGTCCCCCACAGCAGCTACTCTCCCAACCTGGTGAGAACAAGCTGAGTACAAAACCACTAATATATAAAAAGATGACATTAAACAAATACTTTTGAACAGAAAGTAGCAACATGAAAACCCCAAACTTCCGAGACGGGCCTGGCGGTGAGAGAAAGGGATACTGAATGTTAAGAAAATTGAAGAAAAAAATAGAAAATTTGTGCTGTGATTTTATACAGAGCAAATAATTCCCTGAGAGTTTCAGCACCAGGGACAGCGCAGAAGCCCAGCAATAGCACAAGGAATGAATTCTGCAGACACCGCCATAAGAAATAAAGGCCCCCAGAGACGCAAAGATTTTTCTTTGGTGAACGACCTATTTTAGCGAAATCCGACCAATCCGTCAAATTATCGGAATCAAACAATTACGATTTTTCGTCCGGCATCTGTCAGAAAATTGATCGGCCAGGTTAAAAAAATGTTATCGGTCCCAGTACAATCTATCTGTTTGCAGGGCCAAGCAGACCGCTCCCCTCAGTTTTCTTGGCAATATCGCCTGAAATGGTCTTTTTAGTTGATGGACAAATCGTACATTTAAACGATCATTTAGAGATAATCGTGGTCTTGTGGTTACGAAAAGATCTTTTAAAGATCTTTACATCTATGGCCAGCTTAAGTGTTGGCAGTGAAGCACAGGCCTGTAAGCTGAGGGTGTTTTGGGGTTGATCGAACATGTCTGGGGTTTTCACCACCTGTGGAGGCCTTTCAGATGTTGCCCCCTTTCACACCTGGCACTTACCTTTCAGAGCACCGGAGTGGGTCGAGATAGTGGCATAAATAGAATTTACTTAGCCTCACAGCAAGTTTATTTTAGGGCCCCCCAAAATATCCAGAGATTGTCCTGTTCTCCCAATATATATATTGAAATTGCCTATTAATTAGGGCCTCATGGTGCCCCAAATAACTCCTGGGCTCCCCGGCAGCTCCACTCGAGCCCCTGGGTCGAGAGGAGGCCACATCGCTAGATGATTTAAAAATCAGATTTTTGTCTCTTTAAGTTAACCGGAGCAGCTTTTTGACTCCCCTGGTGACCTTCTCAACTCGCCTCATGGCAGTGCCCCTATCCCTGTAGCAGGACAGGATTGGTATGTCAGATTAAAGGCAAAGTTAAGTCTCCTGCCTTTTCAGTTTGCCCTTCTCCCTTTTAAAAAAATATCACCGGATCTTCATTGTCTTCCTTTCAGCCAGGAGGAGGCTGGAGCTACAGATAAAGGTGTATTGTTACCTGGCGGGGGAGCCCTGTGAAACTAGGAATTGGCAAAACAAATCCAGAAGCAGCATGTAAATGGGCCAGCGTCTCAGAAGAAGGTTCCCCAGAAAGGATAATGTGCTGCATAAATCTATATATTTAGCACGAAGCACCTTCTGCTTTTAGAGGACTTTTACTAAATACTTGCATTGTGTAGGGCTATTCAGTTTATTTAATCCCTTCCCACCCTAACTGTGATGGTTCATGGTATATATAAGTAATTCTAAAAACAACTGGATTAGTTGAGTAATCATTAAAGACATGTTTCACTACTCATCCGAGCAGCTTCTTCAGTTCAACTTCCCATACCAGTCAGTTAGAAGCTGCTCGGATGAGTAGTGAATCGTCTTCATTTACTTATACTAGATATGTTCCAATATCTTGTACCAACAATGAAGCAAAAGTCAGTATGTTAATCAGCTGGCTTTCGCTACATTGCTTCATGAGCCAAAACCAGCAGTGCAAAGAAAATAAGCAGATACAGCTTTCAACTGCAATTATATTTCCAACAACATTTTAACCATCAGACGTGCTTAGTGCATATATAGCGAACACCTGCTTAGAAATCCCACTTTCATTATAAAAAATACCCTTTTTTTGGGGTGGTTTGCCTTCAAATATTTTTTGCAAGGAAGCAGCATACTTTTCTTGCTTTATAGCAGAGCTAGAATGGATAAGAACCAGAGTCACACTAAGGATTAATTACTAGTGATGGGCGAATTTGCGTTTTTGACGCCGGCGCCCGGTTTTGACTGCGTCGTCCATTTTTTTGACGCCGGCGAATTTTCGTGGGCGTTTCACAAATTTATTCACTGATGGCGAATCGCGCAAATTCGCTGCGAATTTGCACCTCCCGAATAAATTCACCCATCATTATTAATTACCCTTTACCCGATAGGCTGGTGTATGTTTGCAGCACTGCCGGCCAGAGTCACCTCCCTCCACTGTTAGAAAGCAGGGACAACAGTTCAGGAAAGGGAACCTGATGATCTTATTCCCCAGGCAGGGAGTGAAAGGGTTAAATACGAGGCAAACAACATCAGTTCTGAAAGACTTTGTGTCAGGAGAGATTTATTGGGCACATCAAGCGCCAGTGAAATATTATTCCAAGCATTGGTCTTGGGTATCCCTGGCAAACTCATTACTCCATCGCTGTGGAAAAGATACTGGCACAAAAAAACATGGCCTCCTGAATGTATCACTTTAATTTAGCCTTTAATTGTTACACCCAATCACTCGGCTTATTATAAATAATGCATGTTTTAATAAAGTAAACTCCCAGCCAGTAAAACACAAAAAACGGGGAAAACGGCATTAATGGCTCTGAAACAATCTCATTGCGCCTTCCGTCTTGCGCGGTTGTTTTAATTACATTTCCAAAGGCAACTGTTCTGTCTGCCGAGTGGCCCCCATGGCAAAATGCACTGCTGCGAAATCTGCGTAATATATAAAACTCCTCATTTCCGTGGTGGCATTAGTCTGGATTAAACTAATGAAACCGCCATTGAAAAAGCAGAGCCATTTTTTTCCCTTCTGTAAAAAGCGGCACAATCTGTGGTGTCTGTATCCCAAGTGTTCTGCCCTCTCCTGACCCAACAGAGAACCGAGAACTCGAGCTTCTTAAAATGTTATTATGCTGTGCCTACTGTGCCAACTCTGTAACAGAACCCTTTCTATTGGGGAATTATTCACTTAACCATTTCACTTACACCGCTGTTACTATAGGCACCATCTCTCCCTACTATACCTGCTATCCCACAGTCACACTCCCTTCC
Organism: Xenopus petersii; assembly: GCA_038501925.1. Taxonomy (NCBI): domain Eukaryota; kingdom Metazoa; phylum Chordata; class Amphibia; order Anura; family Pipidae; genus Xenopus; species Xenopus petersii. Next base: position 106,327,000 of record CM076689.1, on the reverse strand, counting down.
CAGAGACTATTATCCACTGTTACTATAGGCACCATCTCTCCCTACTATACCTGCTATCCCACAGTCACACTCCCTTCCCAGAGACTATTATCCACTGTTACTATAGGCACCATCTCTCCCTACTATACCTGCTATCCCACAGTCACACTCCCTTCCCAGAGACTATTATCCACTGTTACTATAGGTACCATCTCTCCCTACTATACCTGCTATCCCACAGTCACACTCCCTTCCCAGAGACTATTATCCACTGTTACTATAGGCACCATCTCTCCCTACTATACCTGCTATCCCACAGTCACACTCCCTTCCCAGAGACTATTATCCACTGTTACTATAGGTACCATCTCTCCCTACTATACCTGCTATCCCACAGTCACAGTCCCTTCCCAGAGACTATTATCCACTGTTACTATAGACACTGTCTTTGTAACAATTGTCTTGTGTGGTTGTGTGAAGTCAGCAGTTGTTAAAGGACATATAAAGCCTAAATTTTCCTACCAGCCTTTTTTTTGGAGCCTTTTGCTTTCATAAGTTAGGCATAAGTTCCCTACCCAAGCCACATCCTTTACTGCAGATACCCCATTAATTTGCCAGCACCATGACTTTTTCCTAAAAAATAAAGCAGCTTTTACCCGTCGGCCATTTCCACTCTAACACCATCAGTAACATTGAGCAGGGCTGGACTGAGAATCAAAATAGGCCCTGGCATTTCAGTTACACAGAGGCCTATTCAGCCCACACAGAGGCCCAATCAGCCCCCACCAGCCCACTAAACACTGACTTTCTATGGCATCTTATAGGAGCCTCTCTGGCATTTGCCAGAACCCACAGATTGCCAGTCCGGGTCTGACATTGAGACATGTATGCTGTAAAGTTCATGCAATGCAAAATGGTTTACACACATCAAACTTTGATAAAAAGCTCCGCTTGGGTTGAGCACTGTAATGGTTAAGATGAGCTCAGGAGAGGAGGTTAGGAGAAAAAAATTGGATTAGACAGCTAGAGTTTCTATGGGAACCAGTAATGCTATCTCTTCATTGGCTGTTAGACTGGAGGGTGTGTTTAGTAATCTGAACTGAGAAGAACTGAGCATGCTCATAAGTCAACAGCCAAAGAAAATTTCTGAGGCAGGGGGCAGAGTGGGTTAGAGGAGGAGAAGGATTTCTAAGTGATTAAGGGGATGCTGCAGCCTTACTGTTATCCTTTTAACAACCAGAGTGGCAGTTCTCTAAAGATTTCAAAGAGGCTGTTCACTGATTACATTTTTGTGGAGGGGGTTTACATGTCCTATAAGATGATGCATTGAGACTTTGAGTTTTTTTTTGATAAAATTCATTGGAATATTCACACTTAATGCTGTTTCCGTTAACTTGTAAGATCAGAGATACAAGTGATGGCGGAATGCATGGAATAAGGGTGGGACAGGGGGCGAGGATGACACTTCAGGATAAGGTTATGTATTGTGTGATCAGCTTCATCCCAAATCTCTAAGCCCAAATATAGATTCACCTTCTGAATTGCCAGCAGGACTGCAATGAACTATGTGGGGAAAGGATAAATGGGCACAAGTATATTACTCACCGTCTTTTATTTTGCATAGGACTACAACTCCCACAATGCCCCAACAGCCCTGTTCTATTATGCAAGAAACTGAGTGAAAATGCCTATTTATATTTATGGGTGGGAGCTGCCACACTAAGGTGTAACAGTATAAGGGATTAAATTACTTTGGAGAGAAAAAAATAATTTTTCTGCAATGTTTTAAAGAATAGGGATGATTCTTTTTGGGAATTACTCTGATATTAATTGCTGATTATGGGGGAAGTATTCGTATATACATTTTTATGTATTATTATACAAAGTTGTTTGGTTTCATATAGAGACACACATATATATTTTTTATAAAGGGATTTATACAATTTATAGCTTTACTTTCCCTTTAAATGCCTTACATGGGGAGTGTGAGTTAAAAATGCTTCTGTTTTCAATTGGACAAAATTTGTCATGTGATTTTATCTGTGTGTAGTTAAACGTTATTTGATCATATAAAGTTTATGATTAAGGACTGGTTAAGTCTGAAACGCGTCAGGCAATTATGCGGTTACATGTTTTTATGTAATCTTTTTCTAATAGCAAAACAATAAAGGAGAAACTTTTTTAATGGAATTGCGGTCCACTTTTTCTTGAATTATGCAACTTTATTGAGACCTGCACTCCTGCACAATAGCACCTATACATAGTGATGGGCTAATTTGGGGCATTTCGCTTTGCTAGAAAATTTGCGAAACGGCAAAAAATTAGTCTTTTTTTTTTTCACAGTGGTTTTGCAAATTTATTCCCCGGTGGTGAATTTTCACGGCGGTTTTGCAAATTTATTCGCCGGCGCTGGCGAATTAATTCGCCCATTACCACCTATACACTATAGAGGGGACGTGAGATTGTGCAGCAAGGCTGGAGCGGTCTATTTCCAAGTATATTAACTTACTTTGCACTAAGAACATTCATTCTCTCTATATATTTGTATTTATACCTATGGGACAGAGCTGCCATACAGTTTCCCTTACACAGTAAATTAGTTTGAATTAAAACAGAAAATGTGATTTTTCTCTACTTTAACCAGAAATGGCATATTTTAGACAAATGCTGTGCTGATAAACAGGATACAAGTCATTTGCAGACAATTGCTGCTGTGTATGAGAATAATTTATTTGTACCAGTCACAGTGAAAATTCATTACCAAAGTCATTAACTAAAATGCCACAATCCCTGCGCAATCAGCTCAGACCTATTATGGCAGAGAAACAGAAAGGAGCAATATTGATATATTAGATTGGATTCATACAAAACAAACCCACAAACTATTTGCATTTGGGAAGTGAGAGTTTATTTGCATTTCTTCCCCAGCAACAGACTGCTGATGTTTCAGACTGAATGGACAGATTGGTAGGGGACAGAAGTCTCATTATTTATAGAAAATTACATTAACAGACTGATGGGCCCTCAGTGGTTGTTACTAAAACTTTATCATGAACTGAAGAGTAACAGGTTAGAAAACACTGATCCATAATGCTACTGTCAACATGTTGCCTTCCTGTCTTCTTCTTGCACCACAGTCACCACCTTGCCCTACTGTCTCCCTATTGTCCACCTTTCTCCATCCATCCATCTCCATCCTGATCCTTCTTACCCAACTGTCTCCTTCTTGGCTATTTTCTCCATCATTGGCCTACCTTGCCTGTCTTGCTCAAGTGTCTCCATTCTACCCTATTAATACCTATATATACTTTTGCTGAACCATCTGCGGTTGTCAGTGGGCGTTGAGATTTCTGCAATGATAGGAGATGTTATTCTTCTCACATTGCCCTTGGGTCTCCATCTTGCCCTAATGTTTTACACTACAGTCTTTGTTTTAGTGTGTGGTCTCTTCTTGCCTATTGTCTCTGTCCTACTGTCCAGCTTTTATCTACTTTCTCTATCTTATTCTACTGTCTCCATTTTGGCTTTCTGTGTCCACCTCGTGTTTCTCTCTCTCTCTCTCTCTCATATTCATCTGTCTCCATCTCGCGCTCTCTCTCTCTCTCTCTCTCTCTCTCTCTCTCTCTCTCATATATTCATCTGTCTCCATCTCGTTCTTCTGTCTGTCTCATTCTTCTGTCTCTGTCTTACCCTACTTCGGTCATCTATCCCTTGTGTCTTCATCTTGCTCTTCTTTGGCTATATGTCCTTGCTATGATAATCTTACATTACTGCCACCAACCTAATGTCTTCATCTTAGGTCCAACAACCTCTACGCAACCACATCCTGTCTCCGCCTCGTTCATCTGTGTAATTCTCGTTCGTCTGTTTCCGTCTCGTTCATTTGTCTCTCCATCTCATCCATTTGTCTCTCCGTCTAGTTCTTCTGTCTCCATCTCGTCCTTCTGTCTCCATCTTGCCCTACTTTGGTCATGTATCCCTTGTGTCTTCATCTTGCCCTTCTTTGGCTATCTGTCCCTGCTATGACAGTTTTGCATCACTGCCACCTAATCTGCTCATCTCAGGCCCAACCACATTTAAGTAAAGTTTCAGAAAATAGTACCTACTGAGCTTCTTCTCTGGAGAGTTAACAAATGAAGGTCTTGGTGTTTGACATATATGAATAAAACCAACATCATCCTGTGCCATTCAGGGCAGGGTGCAGCATCACAGAAACCCATATTGTGGGTGCTGCTAGCACTACGCCCTGTCTGGTTGATGTGCCAGGCCAAAGCTTTTGGTTGTGTTTATTTAAAAGTTTCAGAATTTCTAATAAAGTTCTAATATAACTGTAATATCAGGAGAGCAAGAGTGACTCCATACTGAGGCGCATACTGAGGCTTCTCAGCTACACCAATCATTGCCGCCTGCGGATAACAAAAATCTTGTATCATCCTCATCTTGTTATGAACAAAGAGCGGCTCTCATATTATCTGCACTTCAACAAATTCCCTGCTTCTCAAGGATAAAAAAAAATAGAAATCTCTTGATTAATTTCCGCCGCTTGCTCATTTTGGCTGGATATGGCTTATGGCGTTTTCTAAATTGTTTCAGCCCCCTATGTGAGTAAGAACTGCATAGACGGGTTAAGTGTTTTCACTGGCGCTAACGGGGAGAAAGGGGGGGAAAAAAGAGAAAATATCTATCTCCTTCATCTTGGTTTTTTGGGAATACAGGTAAACAGATATCATGAGAGAGAAGATTACACTGAGCCCCGGGGAGAACGAATGCTGTGATGGTAAATTAAACCAAAGACAATCTTTCTCCAGGTACATTGTAACAAATATAGCGGTTGTATTACTACTCCCAACCGTGGGCTGTCAGGGGATGATGGGAGTCGTAGTTGAAGAGCAGCAGGAAAGGCGGCATCTTAGGCTTTACAGGAATAAAGGACCTAAAAAAATTCCCTCGTTTCCTTCTCTACCTCATCTGGAGGACAGTTAATGACAGGGCCCATCAGTCTTACAGTGTTGGCTTCCATCCCCGCACTCAACATGAATAAAATATCCCAAGCTTTATAGAAAAGGGAAAAAATCCCCCCGTGAAGTATTCCCACTGACATATGTCACTTGATTCTAACCCAAAGCATCATTCAAATCGGGTCTCTCAATCCACTGCAGCAAAACCACATTAACCCCTTCAGCAGTCCCATTATTGCTTCATTAACGGCCTCTCCTTCATTAATGCCTGAGATTAATTCATTGTTTCCCCAAGCAGGGGGTCCCTCTCTCTCCGACCGCAGGGGGTTAAAGCCGCTGATATAATAACGTTTCCACTGATGATGCTTCTTGCACAAAAGAGCAGAGAGGTGTGAGAATTCCTTGTGTAAGTGAATATTATTCACAAAGAGACGTGTGTGACACTATTTGCCATAAGTGCATCTCCAAATGCAAATTTGTGCGTCAATGTGAGCCTGAACCAATACAGGCATCAGTCAGACAAGATTTATATGATTTAGACTAATCAAAGCCTAATTCCTTGTCTATAAATGGGCAGCATTCCTCTGAGCTGCAATGCAGTGATTTATCTACCAGTAGGAAAGAATATACAATACAAACCTACCTAATGCTACAGTTCCTTATATACAATGGGACAGCATCAGTGCCACTAGGACAGAATGCTCTGTTATACAGATAGCTAGAGTCTCAGCTGCCATAAAGCAGGGCAGGACTGCTGCTTACAATGGAGATCAGATAGGATCTGTGCAGCCACTGGGATGGAATGCTCTGTTATACAGATAGCTAGAATCTCAGCCATAAAGCAGGACAGGACTGCTGCTTACAATTGGGATCAGATAGGATCTGTGCAGCCACTGGGACAGAATGCTCTGTTAAACCTCCATTTAAATTTCTCTTCATGCCTTGCAGGACTGAACAATTAATACACAGTGACAGTTACATCACACTCATCCCCTTAATAGCGGCCTGTATATTTCTACATTATAGATGCTGTAAAAGCGGAGTATCAATTTCCAGAGCAAACACAAAACCCAAACAATTCATCAAAGACAGAAAATCATTAGCTGCCCAAATAGATTCCTCCATCCTCGGCATTAAGCCCGGCCTTCACCTTCATTTGGGAGGGAGTCGCAATGGAACATGGGCAGGGGCTGTGGAGGAAGGACGTGGAATGGTGGCTACAGAGACGGGCACTTTTAGTTTGAAGTTATTGTAGAGAAAAGATAAATGGAATTTCTTATACTGGTGGGTTTCCAAAGTAACATAGTAAGTTAGGTTGATAAAGGTTGAACTTGATGGACGTGTGTTTTTTCAGTCTATATATAACCTGCCCAACTGCTAGTTGATCCAGTGGAAGGCAAAAAAAAAACCTCCAAGATGCAATCAGACTAGTCCCTGGATCAACTCGCACTATGAACTATCTTCCCTGTATTGCCTCACTTATTAAACACCATCCAACCCCTTCTTAAAGCTATCTAATGTATCAGCCTGTACCACTGATTCAGGGAGAGAATTCCACATCTTCACAGCTCTCACTGTAAAAAAAAAAAAAAAACAAAAAAAAAACAAAAAAAAAAAAAACAAAAAAAAAAACAAAAAAAACCCCTTCCCAATATTTAGTTGACCTACACTGTCCATAAACAGCTACATAAAGTAGATACCGTAAGTTGGATCAATTTCCTACCATAAGTATGCCTTCCATGCTTAGCCTTCTCTGTCCTTAGAGCTTGGGGTGCTCCCTGGGGTGAGGTCCTATACAGAGAAGGAATGCTCTCGGCAGACAATATGTTATACTCTCATAATGTACTGTATAAGGGTGGCACCTCCTTCCCATATGTATAAATACTAATATACAGAGAATGAATGTTCTGGGCACACAATAAGCTATACCCTCATACTGTACTGTCTAAGGGAAACAATTACGCACCTACTTCCCATATGTATAAATACAAATATACAGAGAAGGAATGTTCTGGGCACACAATAAGCTATACCCTCATACTGTACTGTCTAAGGGAAACAATATGGCACCTCCTTCCCATATGTATAAATACAAATATACAGATGTTCTGGGCACACAATAAGCTATACCCTCATACTGTACTGTCTAAGGGAAACAATATGGCACCTCCTTCCCATATGTATAAATACAAATATACAGAGAAGGAATGTTCTGGGCACACAATAAGCTATACCCTCATACTGTACTGTCTAAGGGAAACAATATGGCACCTCCTTCCCATATGTATAAATACTAATATACAGAGAATGAATGTTCTGGGCACACAATAAGCTATACCCTCATACTGTACTGTCTAAGGGAAACAATTACGCACCTACTTCCCATATGTATAAATACAAATATACAGAGAAGGAATGTTCTGGGCACACAATAAGCCATACCCTCATACTGTACTGTCTAAGGGAAACAATATGGCACCTCCTTCCCATATGTATAAATACAAATATACAGAGAAGGAATGTTCTGGGCACACAATAAGCTATACCCTCATACTGTACTGTCTAAGGGAAACAATATGGCACCTCCTTCCCATATGTATAAATACAAATATACAGATGTTCTGGGCACACAATAAGCTATACCCTCATACTGTACTGTCTAAGGGAAACAATATGGCACCTCCTTCCCATATGTATAAATACAAATATACAGAGAAGGAATGTTCTGGGCACACAATAAGCTATACCCTCATACTGTACTGTCTAAGGGAAACAATATGGCACCTCCTTCCCATATGTATAAATACTAATATACAGAGAATGAATGTTCTGGGCACACAATAAGCTATACCCTCATACTGTACTGTCTAAGGGAAACAATATGGCACCTCCTTCCCATATGTATAAATACTAATAAACAGAGAAGGAATGTTCTGGGCACACAATAAGCTATACCCTCATACTGTACTGTCTAAGGGAAACAATATGGCAGCTCACTAACATACAGTATGTAGAAGAATAAGCTTTCTTTTAAATATCCCACTACTTTCCATTGTGCATCTGCCCATTTGCATTTTCAAGGCAGGAGCATTACATTGGGGGATGCCAGTCTTTTCAGCTGTGGTTAAACTAGAGCTCAAACAACCTGTCTGGCACATGATGGTGTAAGTCCTTGTTCCTGATGTAGGGTCTAGGTTTAATGTTTGTTTTCTGGTTGCTGAGATAAACATTAATCACTGGGAAGAAGCTGCCAGGACTCTGTTAGCTCAGTCCAACGGTTCTGCCAGACTCTGAGGAAGGCCACGTAGAGCTAATGTGTTTCTGGGAGTCCTGCCCATGCACCACCAGTGGACTCCTGCACTGTATACACATTAAAGTGGATGAAATTAAATTATGTTAATGGAACCTGTGGGGAATTTTATCCCTTCCTAAATCAACAGCCCAGTCTATGGTCAGTTAGACAATGAACAGGAGAGGTCCAAATCCTAGAAAACATACACATAGTTCAACAGTAACACCCTGGCCAATTCTGTATCCCTCTTAGTAATTCTACAAGTTCCACTTTAAGATGAGGAAAGGAGAACTATCTCAAGGAGCATGTGCTGCTGTACATGGGAATCTATCAAGATTATTCATTCAAACGTGCCGCTGTTCAGCTTCCCCTTTGTGTTGGCACAGCACCAGCTTCCTTGCTTTGTGCCAGGGTCCCCCTGGTCTCATTTCAGGCCTGGGCACATTCTGTCATAATGATAAATTCTGCCCAGCACGATGGATTCCCTCATGCAAAGAAAGTTCTAGAAAAGTGCCGGGAAGTGAAACTTTCCAGTTTTATCCCAGAGACATAGACCTCTAAATGCAAGAGGGTGATTCAGTCTGAAGGCAGAAATGTTAAAGGATAGCGCAGTTATTTCATCTAAATAGCCCAGATGTTGGCTGCCGCACACACAAGCGCTCGCTGTGAGCAAGAGTTGCCCTTTGCTTGGCCTCAGCCTTAGATACAAAGATTTCTTATAGGGAAGATTTCGCTGCCTCTTCTCCGAATCATTATAGCGATTTTCACCCCACTTCTTAATTGGAAGGTTGCAGAAACGCCAAAGTTCAACCTCTTCTGCCAAACGGACGTTTATCTGGCAAAATTAATGCACGGCGAACAATTCTGCCGAGTAAAATAAAAACAAGCTAGTTACACAGGCAGGAGATGCGCACAGAATATAAATGAGCCCCCGAAATGCTCTTGGTCTCCAGAAATCCCTATGGGGGGGGGGGGGAGAACGGTCTCTTGTATCCAGATGGGAATGGGGCAAAACTCTTTAGCTCTGGTTTCCAAGGTAATCGTTCCCCCTCAGAGAACCTCGGCTGCAGGTATTGGTTAAAGGAGAACTAAACTCATAATGAATGTGGCTAAAAATGCCATATTTTATATAGTGAACTTATCGCACCAGCCTAAAGTTTCAGCTTGTCAATAGCAACAATGATCCAGGACTTCAAACTTGTCACAGGGGGTCACCATCTTGGAAAGTGTCTGTGACACTCACATGCTCAGTGGGCTCTGAGCAGCTGTTGAGAAGCTAAGCTTAGGGCTCGTCACTAATTATCCAGCAGAAAATGAGCTTCCCTGGCTGTAATATAAGCTGATGCTACAGGTTTGCTGATTATTCAGTTCTGATGCTAATTGCACTGGTTTCTGTGCTGCCATTAATTACTAATCAGCCTTATATTGTGACATTTCTATTCTATGTGTACTGTATATTGCAAGTGGGTCCCTAAGCTCAGTAAGTGACAGCAGCGCAGAACATGTGCAGTGAATCAGCAGAAAAGAAGATTGGGAGCTACTGGGGCATCTTTGGAGACAGATCTTTACTGCTAAAGGGCTGTGGTTGCGTTGGGCTGGTACAGAAGCACAAAACACAATGTACAACATTTCTAGCTACTTATTTAGTTAGGCTTTAGTTCCCCTTTAAACAGGATCCATTCAAATGAATTAATTTGCTATACAGATAAATATATTTAACATATGTAGGTTCTCCCCATCAAAAGAAAAAAATGCCCATTGCCATCCTCTTGGAATTCTGGGAAACTTGTAGCATTAAATTTGAGCTCCCCTGGCCCCCATAAATTGGATGGATCTTCCCAGTATATGTTGAGTGCGCTGTGGTATTCATGTGCCAGCCTGTCTATATTAGGTAACTTCCCCCACCATGGCACTCCTGATACCTCAGCAATATCAGCATCCTAGAGCCATATTTCTGGAAGGTTTTTGATTATAGCCCAAAACACCCCAACCACACCCACGATATTCTGATACCTCCTGACCATGTTCTGGTTCTGGGATATGAATGTGGGTGACTCTCAGATCACTGGAGTTGGCTGACAGATCTGAATCTATGAATCAGCCTAAAACTGCCCATTCCTGTATGTTCCAAAGTGAGTGAGCCGTGCATTATGACGACATGAGCAGCATTGTATGTTCCCCAATAGGATAAGCCAGAGTTTTAGCAGACTTCTGCCAATGTGTGTCCTGCACAGACAATAAATATAATAATGAAATTAGATACAAACAGTGCATGGAGCAGCTGTGCTTCTTGTCCAGCGGCCAATCCATTTGTGAGAAAGCGGAGCGGGTTTCTGAGCATGATTTTCTCTGCCAGTCCTGATAACACTGGCCTGATTCGTTCATATCTATACCCTATAATAAGTAAGGGGCCATGGGGCTGGGAGACAGAGAGAATGTAAATCTGTTATTTATAGAGAGAGTCATAGTGGATCTTAATTCCAGACAGTTGGCGATGAGAGAATTTTTTTCGCCAGGGATCGGAGGTGAAATTCCGCATAAAAATTTAGCCGGCAAGACAAAAAAAGTTGTGGAGACAAAAATGTTGCCCGTTGACTTTAATGCATTTGGAGTGAGAAAAAATTGTTGCGCCCGCAAAAAGAATATTGACACCTATTGGCGTTTCACAAATTTTGAGCCGATGCGAAACGTGACAGATTCGCTAATCACTACGGACGGGTCTATTTACTTCCTTTAATGTAAAGCATTATGCTAGGGATCCTAGACATACATGTCAGTCTCACAAGACTTTTTACATTTACAGCAGTGCTGTCTGGTGAGGCCTTTTTCTACTTTATACAAATGTAGGAGATAAGGCTGTTACACTAAACATGACATGTCTATATTAATGGATGTAATGTGTTTTAATCATGTAGAAATCAGTTTCCCCAGTAAGCTGCCATTAGAATGTTTTAGTCCCACCCACGTTAGACTCCCTTCCCCTCCCCTGGAAGCGGCCACTGTTATAAACCCACCTACTGTTTCCATTACAGACAGTGGCCTGTGACATTATCACCTCCCCAACACAGCAGACCTTTTACTGTCGCATGACCACCCTAAAGACATTTATTACTGTTATGACATCTAACCAAGTACTATGACATCACTCCTGCATTATGACAAGACAAGGCTATGACATCATCACCTCCCATAACGTCATCACTATTTCACTCCACACGGAGAAACCAGGTTGACATACTGCTGCATAATGCGCGTCTCAACCAGCGGCCGCATGTAATTGCAGACTTATCTCATGCTTGGCATTTCTTGGTCCGTTGGGACCTCAAGAGTTGTGTCTCAGACTCAGAGAAACAACAACATCTCAGAGAAACAACAACATCCCAAAGAAAAGCTTATAAGAGCCCTTAATTATTCATGCGTATGACTCTCCGTATGCGACGGTGTAGGGATGCAAAATAAATGCTAACAAGAAGGATTAGACAACAGAGTGAGATGCCCCCTCAAATGATTAATCCTCTAGTCAGACCCTATGAGACTCCCATGCTCTTCTAACTGGCTGAACTGTAGAAAAACACTCCCCACACCCATAGGTATTGCTCCCACTAAGATGCAGTGTTGCACCAAACTCTAAATCCCTCTCTATTGTGCTCAATGGAAGGAAACTGCCGTTGACGTTCATGTACAACATGGTGCAGAGCTGCCATCAGTAATCATGGGGCCCCAAGATAGCAGGGCTCTGCCACTAGTATTCCCTCAATGAGCCCTGAAAACAAGTACAGTGGGGCCTAAATGGGAAAACAAATGCTCCTAGAAGTCACAGCCATGCCCCAACTATGACATGACCATGATCCACCAAAACTAAAACATTGTCTGCACATGGCAACCCCTTCTGCCGCAGGGCCCCTGACTGCAGTACCCCCTGTTACCCTCATGATGGCAGACCTGATACAGAGGACAGTCTACACAGAACATTGCTCTGCAAACACGTGCTTTCTGTATGGAGCCCTATATTTTAATGCTGCTGTATACCCATCCCTACACATTAGAATTAATGAGTCTTTAAATAAATTATGACTCTGTTGCTGATGGACTAAATCTCATCATCTGTGCAACTGGCCTTGGTTAGTTTATTTAACTTTTCTATTCTGCCTTTCTTCAAGGTGGAAACTAACATGCAACGGTCAGTGGTAAAGTAAGATCCAGACTGCCATGGGGAATAACATGGTGGGGCCCCGCCAACCCAGACCTGCTCCCATTGAAACCCTGGATGTGCCCACCGAACTTCTCCCAGCCGCTCTCTCTCTCAGATGTACAGATGCACACAATAAAAACAACTTAATTAGCAACTTACTGGAATGCGGGTTCTTTTGAAGAATACTATATGTTTATTTAACCCTGCACCCACAATTATTGAAGACAAATCTGAAATATGAGTGCCGCTGCTGTACTATACACACACACACATCTGCTTATGGCCATTTATAGCAGATTATTAGGGCAGGGGTGTTTTCCCTTAGGTGCCATTTGTATAAATACAAATATACAGAGAAGGAATGTTCTAGGCACACACACATATATATATATATATATATATATATATATATATATATATATATATATATATATATATATATAATTTGCCCTCATAAAGTAATTGATCCTGCCTTTATTAATAGAGGGCATTGAGGTCTCTCCCATCCACTAACTGCTCACAATCAGATCTTCCTGGGCAAAAACACATTTTCTTGGGTGAATCTCACCCTCTCGCCCATAATCTGCTCTCACACAGTTTTTGAGACAGAACATCATTAATTAGTTTTATCTCTTTTGAGTATGTATTTCAGTTTCTGATGCCTTAATGTGCCCATTCGATACATTAAGACAATCCATGCAATCTAATTGGCTTACTGCTCTGTGGGCTCAGCCCTTTATATTCCCGAATAGGCCGGGAGGCATTAATGGACTTTAGCGCGGAGCCCATTCTTTTTAAGGGATCGCTGAAATATTTATTTTCCTTGTTGACGTTTTACAGCCCCTTTCCTAGACAAGTGGCCTGTATAAATAGAATTATCCCATAAAGCCTAATTATTTCTGCCGTCATGCAGCGTCGAGGACGGATTGCAATGTGAGGTCAGTCTGGTCGCTCTTCTGTAACTAAATCTGGGGAAGGGAAATTGCCTCTGTCTCTGCAAAGCCACCGCCGCAGGTTTAAATGGTTTAATGAAAAGCTCTAATTTATAAGCACAGGCGGTCATTTGCGTCAGAAGCAGGCACAGTTTTGTCGCACATAATAAGGGTTACTGGAACATATCGCTTTTAAGCACTGTGGCATCTCCACGGGCAATGCAGTAGTCACAAGGTTTGCTTCCTCTATAGTTATGCCCATGGAAAGAGTGAAACATTTAAAAATATGGCAGAGCTCAGTCCTTGTCCTTTACTGCTTCTTTACTCTGCTTCTACCCATTATTTGGTCACAGTTTGATACTGGTTAGCAACAGAGAGGCCAGTTGGGCCAACACCTGCACAGCAAGGACACCTTTAAATAACTGCACACACACACACACACATCATTAAAAGTTCTACTACAACTCCCAGCATGCTCATTCACCTCAAGGCAGCCTGGGAACTTTATATACATTAAAGACTTGCAGGAGATGCACCCCCTGGGAGAAGGTTCATACGAGAAATCAGTGCGATGCCTGATAAATAATATAGATTTTTTTTACTATTAGCCCAATTAAGTTTCAGGCTGCAACTGACACTATCTCCTGCCGGCTTCAGTGTGTTTATTTTGGCTCCAGTTGGGGACTAAATGAATCAGGAACCCATGAAGAAGGCGACCTTGTGGGGCAGCTGCAATTAAGGCAAACTAAAACTTCTTTTGTGCGTTGCAGTGGAAATATTCATCGAGAAATTTTAGATTTCTGAAAGAGATGCCAAAACTTTTTCTACTTCACTAAGTCCCAACATAATCTGAAAACTGTTTTAAGGTATGACTATCATCCTGTCCTTGTGTCCATCTGGCCCCACTTTTCCTTTTTTTTCCATAATCATCTTGCTCTTTAACTTGCCTTACTGTTTCCATCTTGCTCTACTGTCTCCAATTTTCCCTGCAGTCTCCATATTTCTCTACTGTGTTCAACTCGCTTTAGTGTCTCCATATTGCTCTACTCTGTTCAACTTGCTCTAGCGTCTCCATCTTGCTCTACTGTGTTCAACTTGATCTATCATCTCCATTTTACACTTCTGTCTTTAACCTGTCTCCATCTTATCCTATTGGATCCACATTGCTCTACTTTCACCATCGTTACTAATGTCTCCATCCATCTGTCTTCATCTTGCTATACTTTGCTCTTCTTTACATGCCGTCTTCATTTGGGCCCTTCCATCTTTCCCTACTGCTTTATTTGGTTGTACTGCCTTCATCTCGCCTTATTGTCTCCATCCTGCCCTACAAATACCTTATTAATGTTGCCTCCCTCTCTATTTAGTCCTAGACATGCCCTTTTTGTACTACTTTTTCAAAGCAAAGAACCGAAATGGGACAGTACCAGCAAATATACCATTCATGTGGTGGTGCTGAACTCATCCCATCCCACTAAAGAGTTTCTGGAAGTTTGCAGGAGACATGTGGTATGTGCAGGTGGAGAAGCCAAGTGGAGCGCACTGAAAGGGGGAGAAAAGCGAGGAAGGAATGTGATGATTTCTCTGCATCTCGTTATAAGGCTGTTATTCTTGCACTGAGTTTGACAGCCGAATTTCACACTGTTTAACATACAATGTCAAATCAACGGCTCCCATCACACATGCTCAGCGAGAATTTTTCTTTTTGTTTTTTTGTGGGATGAAAATATAGGATTTAACTCCTTCTTGCCTGTGATTTATATCAAGAAAAATGTGGTCTTATCAAATGTTGAAATCTGTTTAAATGATGGGTTTCCAACCTAGGATAGAATATACAAGTTATTAAATGAACTAATATCGAAGAGAGGAATCTGGGAATTGGTTCTCATGCTGCATTAGGAGATTTGAGGGCCCTTTGAAGATATTTACATAGAGACCTGCACCTTTAGATGCTCCACAGCATCTTGCACAAGTCCCCATGCTCACGTCTCACCTGCTTTCATGGATGCAAAGTATTAATGGATGCAAGGGAACTGCTACATGTATGCTGGCCTGCGGCACATTCATCTGTGCACACTATAAGCTTCCAATGCAGGAGGGATACTTTATACTATAGATAAAAGTTGCCTTTATTGTTTTTATACATAGAACATTAAAATGCATCTGCCTGTGGCCAAAGTTTATAAAAAGAACATTCACCAGGCACACGTGATACTCACCATAGAGCAGTAGATGGCACAAGGTGGATGGCAGATATAAAGACAAGCCCTCCAATAAAAATCTGGATTGTTTGGAAAGTCCACACTCATGTTGAAGGAATTCAGTCATGATTTTTATGATGGAGTTTTGATTTCTAAATTACACTGCAAATAATTCACAATAACTCTACAATATAAAATTTCATTTCTGAACCAGCAAGCGTATTTTTTTTAGTTGTAATATTGGTGTGTAGGTGCATCTCAGGTCATTTTGCCCGGTCATGTGCTTTCAGAAAGAGCCAGCACTTTAGGAGAAACAAGTTCCATCCTACTCAATGTAACTGAATGTGTCTCAGTAGGACCTGGATTTACTATTGAGTGTTGTTCTTAGATCTACCAGGCAGCTGTTATCTTGTGTTAGGGAGCTGTTATCTGGTTACCTTCCCATTGTTCTGTTGTTAGGCTGCTGGGAAGGGAAAGGTGATATCACACAGTACAGCAGTAGAGAGCACAAATCACATGACTGGGGGCAGCTGGGAAACTGACAATATGTCTAGACCCATGTCAAATTTAAAAATTAAATATAAAAAAAATCTGTTTGCTCTTTTGAGAAAAAGATTTCAGTACAAAATTCAGCTGGAGCAGCACTATTAACTGATGCATTTTGAAAAAAAAACATTTTTTTCCCATGACCGTATCCCTTTAATTCTAATGGCTTCCGCCGAGGCTCCCTAGTAAATGTTTTTATTGATGTGATTGCATTAATGGAATGTAGGTCTATTATTTGGGAATTCATATCACACGTTATATAGGCAGAGATAAAGAAGGGTATGGGATAGTATCACTGAAATATGTTTAATTCTTGGAGAGGAAGTTAAAAACCGCCATAGTGCAAGTGTAACGTTCGTCCTTATCAATCTCGTTCAATTCTCCAAGGCTCTATGGGTTTTCTGGCAACAGAGCTGACACTATTGCTTCAGTAATTAACATCAAGCGTCAATCTAATATTGCTTCAAGCAGACATTCACCCATCACCAAATCCTTAGAAAGGGTAATGGGCATATGAGATGCAATGTTTGTGCCCCCCTCCCAGTCTCGTGTCCCGCCTCCCACAAATGGCTCCACTATTCTTGGCAGGCGGAATGCAAATAAAACCCAATGTCACTCGTCACCGCACTTGAGAATGTTAAAGTGTACGTGTAGGGAGCCAAATGTAGGCACCAGATGGGAACAACGCATATTGCAAAGTGCCACTTAGCGACACAACATATGTAGCACATAATAATGCTGGCATCAGATCTTCTGAGATAAGATTCCACCCCCATAATCCTAGATGCCGGATAGCTCAACATGTGACAAATCAGAAATGCCAATCAGGAATCCGATGGCGGTAAAGAGAAATATGTCAGAAATGTTGGTGTCCAACTGTGAATATCCGCAAAAGTTCTACCAAGATTTATTTCAGCCCAAATTGATTTTATAATTTACATTTCAGTATAGAGCACTGGGCTGAAGCCTTCACTGCATGGTCCAACAGTTGACCAACCCCCTCATAACATGGTTATAAATGTGTAGATACATTGCTTATTTGTGCCCTGAGTACCCTTGGGTGACAGCACTCACCCCAAATCTTCCCTAACTGGCCTTCAGGCTGGGCCCCTTTAGCTCATAAAAAAGGTTACAGATATATAGAAACATTGGGGTGTCACCCTGCTAGAGTTCCAGGGGTACCAGGGCACAAATAAACCCTCACCCCAAATCTCCCCCTAACTGGCCTTTAGGCTTGGCCCCCTTAGCTCATAACAAGGTTACAGATATATATAAACATTGGGGTGTCATCCTGCTATAGTTCCAGGGGTACCCAGGACACAAATAATCACTCACCCCAAATCTCCTCTTAACTGACCTTCAGGCTGGGCCCCCTTAGCTCATAACAAGGTTACAGATATATAGAAACATTGGGGTAACAGTCACCATGCTATAGTTCCAGGGGTACCCAGGACACAAATAATCACTCACCCCAAATCTCCCCCTAACTGACCTTCAGGCTGGGCCCTCTAAGCTCATAACAAGGTTACAGATATATATAAACATTGGGGTAACAGTCATCCTGCTATATAGTTCCACCTTCTACCTCTACTGGGTCCAATAAACCTACTGTGAATTCTGAAAAAATTTGAGGAAAGGTCCACAAACTTTACTAACTTTGGGGTACCCGCAGCTTATTCATCTTAATTTATTTCTTCAAATTTTCACTTGTTCTGCAGAACATCACACTTTGTTTTGTGTTTCACCACAGATAAAGTTTGTACCAAATGATGTCATTGTGGCTTCACAATTGTGTAAATGTACGTATGGTTCTAATTGGTCACAGCCCCTATATATAAGGAATGTACAGGGGTGTGCTCATTAGCCTATGAGGAAGTGCCCCAGTAGTCTTTCATGCCCTAATAAATGTTTTTGTATTTTTAAAACTTTTTTGTTGATTATTAGGAAGACTCGCATCTTTTTGTCTTGTCTCATATATAAGCACCCTTAGACTGGGGTGAACTGTGAGATCTTTATCTCTCCTGTTCACTTTAATTACTGGACTATAGTTGGGTAGTGCCTATACTGGTATAGGATCCGTTAAATGGAAACCCGTTATCCAGAAAGTTCCAAATTACTCAAAGACCGTCTCCCATAGGCTCCATTTTATCCAAATAATCCAAAATTGTAAAAATAATTTCCTTTTTCTCTGTAATAATAAACCAGTATCTTGTACTTGATCCAAACTAAGATAAAATTAATCCTTATTGGAAACAGAACCAGCCTATTGGGTTTATTTCATGTTTATATGATTTTCTTGTAGACTTAAGGTATGAAGATCCAAATTATGGAAAGATCCATTATCTGGAAAGCCCCAGGTCCTGAGCATTCTGGATAACAGGTCCCATAACTGTACTTGAATTGGCATTTTGCACCATTTTCCTATTTTTTGCCAGAGGCCACAAATAGTGATGGACCAATTTGTCTTGTTTTGCTTAAAAATTAGCGAATTTCCCACGATATTCGGGAAACAGCGAAAAATTTTCGAAACAGTACCTTTGACAATGGTATCAATTTGCTGGCAACAATTCCGACACCAGTGACGATTTTGATGCATGCCTATTTTGTCCAATGGCATTAAAGTCAATGGACGAAGTCCAAAAACTTTGCAGCAATTCTATTCGCTGGTGGCGAATCGCAGAAATTTGCGCCTGGCGAAAAAATTCGCCTATCACTAGCCACAAACTATAGTCTGGCACTGGGATAATTCCACACCACCTATTGGTCCCCACTGAGCATCCCCTCTAACAAATAATATGAATACACATCACTGCTCATTTGATGATTGCTGAACAAAAAAGAAGCGTTTAAAAAGATATGATAATAGACAATAACATAGAAATAATAATAATAGACAATAAAATTGAAGTTTCCCTGTGCAAAATTCAGCATCTGCTACTTTCTTGTTCTCACCCAATCTCTTCTCCCAGCGGAAAAAGAAAAACATACTAACTAACAAGTTGTTAATGATTTTCAGGTATAAAATGAAATTTAAATCAAATGAAATTGTAAGAACTGACAGTTTGCCGACTCCTAAATCAACCTCCAAACATCCCCAGCGCAGACTGAATCCTACAAATAACATCTGCTTCTCGCTACCCAATTGCCTTTATATTCCTTCAGATGACGGAACTGCTCCTTTTCCATATGGAAGTCAACAAGTGATGGGGCGAAGTTTTCTTTACCGCACTCATTAAAATCCAAGGAATGTGCAAGTTTGCCGGGCCGTAACCAATATGTAGACTCACAGAGATATAACGGAGCGACTCAAAACAGATTGTGATACTTTTCTGGTTATTCTGCTTCAAAAAAAAAAAAAAAAAAAACAATGTCCTGGTGTTGTTAAATCCTTAAAAATAAAGATACATCATGCCAAAATATAGTGTTGCCAAAATATGAGTGTTTCAGATCTCTTTTCTGTGTGTCAATCAGCACTTGTTACTTTGTTACAGTCTTTCTTCCTTCTCTTCATACACAAGATTAGTAACACTGATCATGGATCCATGCCCCCTTCTCTCCACCCAATAGTCTCTTCCAAACACAATTATTTCTCCTGATTACCTGCGTCCCACTCTGAATAATGGCCTGGGTGATTCTACATGAAATTGCCCATCGCTGGGAGGGCCCAACAGCAATTTGCCTCATTATATGTTGCTTTATCAGCGCAGTGCTCAGTATCTGATGGGTTTTTATCTCCCCGCAGGACTGGCCCAGGACGCCCCAGGGAAGTGTCGAACAGATGGAGTATGATCTGCAATTAGGGTGGTGCCGGAGACTCGCAATTGTAAATGCCAAGGTTTTTAACAACTGTGGAAGATTGGGCATGGTCCAAGAGCTCACAATCCATCCCTGTAAATTAAGGCTCATTTAAAACTTCAAGTGAGGTGTACAAAATGCATCAGCCATGTTTTTACCCAGAATGCAGCATTTCCACCTACAATTCCTGCATCACTGAGGATGAACGCAGCACTGTGTTTGCCACAATGGCATCTGATGGGTCAAAATGAACAGAATTGCGCATCCACGGTTTAGCCGAATAGGTATTGCAACACTTACAGCTCCCGCCATTATTATGTTGTTTGCATGAGATTCATGGGGTGCAACCCTACTGCACCTACTGGCATAGCCTGAAGAGAGAACCCTAGAAATACTGCCAGGTTGCAGGTTCTCCAGGGTTCCACTGCATCAATCGGCTGGCTTACCCACCAGAAGAAGGGCCAAGATGGACACACTAGTAGGGACTATAGAGAAGGACACAGAGAATGTCAGACTAGGGTGTACCGGGCTTTTGCCTGCACCCCAGTTGTCCTCCGGCAATACCTTACTCACCCCTTGCAGATGGGATTGCAGCAGGGAATGGGAATGCAGCAATTAGTGTCCCATGTGTCTTTGGACACAACTAACTTTAAATGCAGGGCATTAATGAGTGCAAGAAGTTGAGTTGAGAAGTTCATTTTCAGTTAATAGTGCTGCTCTAGCAGAATTCTGCACTGAAATCCATTTCTCAAAAGAGCAAACAGAATATAAAAAAAATCTATTTTGAAATCTGAACATGGGACTAGACATATTGTCATCTCCACGAAACCAATTAGGACCGCTTCAAACTCACCACCACTTAGCTGCTCCCCTATAGTGACGGGTGCTTAGCAGAAACGTAATTAGTGGGGGGCGGGCCCTGGCGCAGGACGCGTAGCCGCCCCCCCCCGGCGTACGCCCGGAACTGGCCGGGAATAAGCGGCACACTAACTGCCGGGGGCCCGCACCCCCTGCTCCCCCGGTAGTTCTGCCGCTGGTGCTTAGTCTGCAGCATCCCCACTGCCAATAATAAATACATGAACAGGAGGACGGCACTCCGGAAAAAAAACAGGTTTTTATTGCTGGGTACTGTAGAAATACATAGGCCTTACGCGTTTCGGGAACACCTTCCCTTAGTCCTTACGCGTTTAGGGAACACCTTCCCTTAGTCATGACTAAGGGAAGGTGTTCCCGAAACGCGTAAGGCCTATGTATTTCTACAGTACCCGGCAATAAAAACCTGTTTTTTATGGTGTGCCGTCCTCCTGTTCGTGTCTAGACATATTGTCAGTTTCCCAGGCTGCCCCTAGTCATGTGACTTGTGCTCTGATTAACTTCAGTCACTCTTTACTGCTGTACTGCAAGTTGGAGTGATAATACCCCCTCCCTTTTCCCCTCAGCAGCCTAACAACAGAACAATGGGAAGGTAACCAGATAGCAGCTCCCTAAAGGTCCCCATAGACATAGTTCTCTTGCCGAACTACCGATTTTAGCAAAGACCGACCAATCCTTTGAAATTATCGTGCGGTTAGTGGGATTCGAACGATTGAACATCTTACGATTTTTCGGACGACATCTGTCATCGGCCAGGTATCTTTGTCTGTCCCAGTCCAATCTATCTATGTTTGCAGGGCCAAGCAGGCAGCTATCCTCAGTTTTCCTGGCAAATTGGTCTTTTTAGTTGATGGACAATTCGTACTATGTACGATCGTTCTGAGATAATCGTGGTCTCACGATGATGATAGGATCTTTTAAAAATCTCAACATCTATGGCCAGCTTTACACAACATAACAGCTGCAGGTCCCACTGAGACACATTCAGTTACATTGAGTAGGAGAAACAACAGCCTGCCAGAAAGCAATTCCATCCTAAAGTGCTGGCTCTTTCTGAAAGCACATGACCAGGCAAAATGACTTGAGATGCACCTACACAACAATACAGGTCCGGACTGAGAATTAAAATAGGCCCTGGCATTTCAGGTACACAGAGACCCAATCAGCCCACATAGAGGCCCCAACAGCCCCCACCAGCCCACTAAATACTGAATTTCTATGGGACTTTATAGCAGCCCCTCTGGCATTTGCCAGAACCCACAGATTGCCAGTCCGGCCCTGCACCAATATTACAACTGAAAAAAAATACACTCTACAATTTTATATTGTAGAGTGAATTATTTGCAGTGTAAACAGTGTAATTTAGCAATAAAAACCATGACACAATCCCATTAATATCTTTAACCTTTAGTATCTATGTTCATTAAAATGGCAACTAAAATACAATTTCTTAATCTTTTATACAGATTTTTCAGCCCTAGCTTTCAGTGTCAGCGGAGGTGACTGACCAGGTATGTTGGGAACTGTAGTTAAACAGAATTCTTAACAAAGAGAACGAGACCCACTGAATTACCGCTTGCCAATCGGGTGCCACTTATCTTAAAAAGATGTTTTGCTCATTTGCTCTGATTATTCATTGTTTCCCGCACACAATGGGAGAGAACAATAAACAGGCAAATTAAAGCATTGCTGCTAACTAATGTTTTTGTTTCCCCAAGAACCACACGCTAAGCAAACGATTTGGCTAATTAGAGAGACAGTCATACGATGATCAGACCCCTGTGCACACCAAGCTCCGACGGAAATGCAAAGGGAAAGTTAAAAAAAAACCCCACAAAACTCTCGACTTTCTTTGTTAACGATCCAAATGTTACCAATTCGGCTCCCTGGTAAGTTCCAGGCTCCACGGGGGCCCACGAGGAATTGCAGCACATTGAAGAGTTTCATTGCACAAAGAGAGAAAACTTTTAAACGCTTCAAGGTTGGACAGAGTAATAAGCAACGTTCGCTGTCTGCCATTTCAGAATGGTTTGTTTGTGGAACGTTTGGTGGCAAGGTCGTGCTCTGAACAGCTCGGCGCCAACACAAAGCCTCTCTTGTACAGTCTGGTATCTGTGCTTTTAGCAGATCAAACCAAGGCTGTGTTTTTTAGCCTTAAAACCATACAGGCAATTAACATAATAAAGAGATCAGGTGCATGTTGTTCCCAGATACAGCATTTTCATGCCATTGAGAGAATCTCCTATTTTCAAGTAGCAACATTCTCTAGAAATGGGACTGGTACATTGTATTAGGCAACGTGATAAACCAGCCACACAATGGAGCCGCCCTATGGTGCAAACTTTATGTCTTGGTACAGTTCAGTGAACACCCTTGAAGGAGAACTAAACTCTGAAAGGTGAATCGGGCTAAAAATTTCATAATTTATATAGTGATCTTATTGCACCAGCCTAAAGTTTCAGCTTGTCAATAGCAGCAATGATCCAGGACTTCAAACTTGTCAAAGGGGGTCACCATCTTGGAAAGTGTCTGTGACACTCACATGCTCAGTGGGCTCTGATTGGCTGTTGAGAAGCTAAGCTTAGGGCTCGTCACTAATTATCCAGTAGAAAATGAGCTTCCCCTGTAATATAAGCTGATGCTACAGGTTTGCTGATTATTAAATTCTGATGCTAATTGCACTGGTTTCTGTGCTGCCATGTAGTAATTATCTGTATCAATTACTAATCAGCCTTATATAGTGACATTTCTATTCTATGTGTACTGTATATTGTGAGTGGGTCCCTAAGCTCAGTAAGTGACAGCAGCACAGAGCATGTGCAGTGAATCAGCAGAAAAGAAGATGGGGAGCTACTGGGGCATCTTTGGAGACACAGATCTTTACTGCTAAAGGGCTGTGGTTGCCTTGGGCTGGTACAGTAGCACAAAACATCATGTACAACATTTCTAGCTACTTCTTTAGTTTTCCTTTAATGTACAAACACAGCCTGGAGTGGGGTAATGTCATATGCTGCTCCTCACTAGGGCTGACAGCCTGAATTCCTCTTTACAAATGAACATGTACAATTTGATATTAAAATAAAAGATGACCCAAAGTCAAAGGGACAGGCAAACAAGAAGTTGGGGAGGTCTATGTTTCTCTTTATGCTGATATCCAATGCAACTACTGGCCAGGAGAATCAGCAAATAAAATGTGCAGTTTAAAACTGACCAATCATATTGTCTTTTTATTTCAATCTCCTAATAAACCAGGGCATCCGTTATACAGATAGCTAGCATCTCAGCTGCCATAAAGCAGGGCTGCTGCTTACAATCTGGATCAGATAGGATCTGTGCAGCCACTGGGACAGAATGCTCTGTTATACAGATAGCTAGAATCTCAGTTGCCATAAAGCAGGGCAGGACTGCGGCTTACAATGGGGATCAGATATGATCTGTGCAGCCACTGGGACAGAATGCTCTGTTATACAGATAGCTAGAATCTCAGCCATAAAGCAGGACAGGACTGCTGCTTACAATGGGGATCAGATAGGATCTGTGCAGCCACTGGGACAGAATGTTCTGTTATACAGATAGCTAGAATCTCAGCCATAAAGCAGGGCAGGACTGCAGCTTATAATGGATATTGGTTAGGATTTGTGCCCATTACACATCTACCCGCAAACAAAGTGTGACAATAACTATCCGTTAAATTAAAGCAATATTCTTCACAGACAAGTACAAGTTTAATTAGTGATTTTGCCCCTTTAAAGAGACAAATTGATTGAAAGCCTCTCTGCAAAGGGAAGAAAACTTGAATAAATATTTATAAATGTTACCCAGCACTCTCACAAAGGAACAATATGTGCTATAACCTTTTGCTGTGAAACTCTTTGCACTACAGGAGGTAAGTACTTGCATTGAGAGCTCTTTCATTGCTTTTCAGTGAGTGAAGAGACCCTTCTTCCCCAGATTTCAAGAGGTATGGAGGCGGCTGTTTACAGTGCAAACCAGGCCCTACAAGAGGGAACCTGTTAAGCTTTGTGACATGTTACATAAATTCTCCCTGTCTAAGTCACCTAAATAGAGCTATAGAGAAAAATGGTTTGAGCTTATCTGGAATGCTTCTCACCTGCTATACTGCATGGCACCTCCTTCCCATATGTATAAATACAAATATACAGAGAAGGAATGTTCTGGGGACACAATAAGCTATACCCTCGTAGCTGGAGTGTCAAAGAAACTCAGAAGGATTTTCAACAAACTTCTGTATTTAATTTATTTAATTTAAAATTTCTGACATGGGGCTAGACATTTAGTTTCCAAGGTGCCTCCAGTCATGTGACTTATGCTCTGATAAACTTCAGTCACTCTTTACTGCTGTACTGCAAGTTGGAGTGATATCACCCCTCCCCCCCCACCAGCAGAACAATGGGAAGGTAATTAGATAACATCTTCCTGGTAGCTATAAGAACAGCACTTAATAGTAAAAATCCATGTCCCACCAAAATAGTAAAAATCCATGTCCCACCACAACTCCTTCAGTTACATTGAGTAGGGATGTAGCAAACCGCCGACAATGTGTTCGCAAACGCCGTTCGCGAACACCGGCAAAAAATGCGAACAGTTCGCGAACTTCGAACATCCGAAAATCGTTCGATTCGAACGATCGAAGGATTTTAATCGTTCGATCGAACAATTTCCGTTCGAATCGAACGATCGAAGCCATTGGATCGAATGATTTCATTCAATCCAATGGCTTCGATCGTTCGATTCGAACGAAAATCGTTCGATTTTGGCGATCGAATGGTTTTGGCGATCGAATTTTGACGCGAACGCCTATTGGCGAACGTCGCGCGCCATTCGCGAACTTGCGGCGGACGCGAACAGTCGAAGTTCGCGCGAACTAGTTCGCCGGCGAACAGTTTGCTACATCCCTAACATTGAGTAAGAGAAACAACAGCCTGCCAGAAAGCAGTTCCATAATAAAGCACTGGCTCTTTCTAAAAGCGCATGACCAGGCAAAATGACCAGATATGGCGCCTGCATACCAATATTATAACTGAAAAAATACACTTGCTGGGTCAGGAATGAAATTTTATATTGTAGAGTGAATTATTTGCAGTGTAAACAGTGTCATTTAGAAATACAAACTACACAATAAAAATCACGAGAAAATACTGGAATTTAGCTCTGCAGTTGCCAAATCACTTCGCTCCTCATACTCAATAGATCCTTCCAAGCAAATGTTTTTGGATTCCATGAGGAGGTGAGAAGAAACCTGGACCTGGATTGCACAGGATTGACGATGAGTTTCAATATTGATAAATGCAAGGTTAAAAAATTACATAAATGCGAGTTTTACAAATGGTAGTGTTTTTGGGCTTTGGTTCACCTTTGAGTTAATTTTTAGTATGTTATACAATGGCTAATTCTAAGCAACTTTTTGTTCGGTCTTATAGTTTTAATTATTGTTCTTTTTCTTCTTACTCTTTCCAGCTATCCAATGGGGGCCCATCTAAACAAATCAAATGCTCTGTAAGGCTACAAATGTATTATTATTGCAACTTTTTATTACTCATTTATATTCAGGACTCTACTATTCAAATTAGCCTCTTTCAAATGAAGGCATGGTCGCTAGGGTAATTCAGATTTTAGCAACCAGAAATTTGCTGAAATTGCAAATAAAAAGCTAAATAACTCAAAACCCACAAACAATGAAACATGGAAGACAATTGCAAATCGTCTCAGAATATCAATCGGTACTTCATACTACAAGTTGACTTAAAGGTTAAAAAAAACATTAATTGACAATGATTTGGGGATTTTTGTGGATAATAAGCTGTGTAACTCAAGGAAGTCACACTGAGTGGCTACTAAAGGAAATAAAGTCCTGTCTTGCATAGAAAAGGGTGTTGAATCAAGCCTCTTTATAGGTCCCTGGTAAAGTCTTACCTGGAGTATGCAGTGCAGTTTTTTGGGCCCCAGTCCTTAAAAAGGATATTAATGAGCTGGAAAGAGTGCAGAGATATGCAGCTAAACTGTAAAAACTAATGGCAGACCAACTTATCATATTAAGCGCTTGGCAGTCAGCAGGGAGAGAAA
This sequence comes from Xenopus petersii, assembly GCA_038501925.1. Lineage (NCBI taxonomy): Eukaryota > Metazoa > Chordata > Amphibia > Anura > Pipidae > Xenopus > Xenopus petersii. The sequence goes on along the minus strand of CM076689.1, from coordinate 106,300,148 downwards.
AAGCCTCCCAGATCATCTCCCATTCATGCACCAACTTCCCTTCATGCGGCTACAGCACAGCGAGAAAATGTTCAATTAGCTGCAAAAGCCTCCAATAAAATGGGCCAAGCTGAACGTCTCTCAAACACCGAACTCCTTCCCAGCCTACTCCGGGGGCCCCCGTGATGGCATAGAAGGGTCCAGTACCTCTGGCAAGATTATAATTAGGGAGGGGAACTCCTGCTAATTCTGGATATCAAATAAGCAGAATCTTGGGAGGCGTTAAAAGGGCAAGTTATAATTCTGCCTCCAACATCCTCACTGAAACCTGATTTTTTTTTTTTCTGTTCCAGAGACACGTCTGGGTGGTTTTGTCTGCACATTGCAAGACGTGCCAAATTCACAAAAGCAATGTCAGGCACCCGATGTAGCTGTCAGTCCTCCCAGCTCCCACACAATAGAGTCTGCCATTCCCAGACAGGCTGCCTGCATCCTGATTTCTGCCCTGCTGATCACCTGCACCTCTTGGATCCAGTACAGGGGCCGCCACCTTACAACAGAGACTTTTGTTCCACAGTGGGAACTGGAGACTAGTGTATATATATAATGTAATATACAGATATATATAGGCACAGATATACCCCATCTTTCCCCCAGCCACTGTCACAGTGTAACCCCTATATCATATATGCACATAATGTAACTGTATAATATATAGGCACAGATATACCCCCATCTTTCCCCCAACCACTGTCACAGTGTAACCCCCATATCATATATGCACATAATGTAACTGTATAATATATAGGCACAGATATAATCCAACTTGGTCATTGCCAACCTTTTTCATAGTGTAACCCCCATATGATAAATTCAGGATGGGTTGAGAGGTGTTTAAACTGTATCTATGACGCAAGAAAGTCTCAGGGGACATAGGATAGGGGAGTTAGTTTGGGGGAGAGGGTGCATAGTGGGGTGAAATGGATTCAGTGTAAGAAGCAGTCATTGCGCACAATAAGGCAGGAGGCTGTTGGGGAGAAGAATGAAATTAAGGCATGGTGCACATAAGGCAGTCGATTCCTAATATATTTCTTTTGGAGTAGAAAATTTTAAGAATAAATGACTGCACAAAACTGCAGCCCTGTGATATTTCTCTGACCCCCATGCTACCCCCCCCCCCCAAGGCCAGTCAGTGGAGTGACTTGTGCTAAATCCTGAGGCTGCTGCATTCAGCCACCTTAGCGAGCAGATAAGCCCACACTTTTGGGTAATTACTGCAAGCAAAATCCTTCCTTTGTCTCCATATAAAACCCAAATAATCAGTGCTGGTTCTCGAGCTTCTTGGAGGACAGTGTCAGGGGTGTCCTCCAAGAATGAAGCTTTTTATATGCAAATGTAGAGTGAGAGTTGGGCAGCCGCTGTGAATTAGCCAAGATCATCTCATGGCTCAGCTTTCTGCCATGTACAGCAGGGAATGTGTAGGCCGCTACTGCTTATTCATTGAACAGGTGCTGGGGACATCTAGACAGAATTCATCCACCCCTTCAAATTCATATCAAAAGCTTTAGGAAAGGTATGATGGACACCTCCACTTTTAATACTTAAAACAACTATTATTAAACAAAGTATCAATCTGTGATGGTCCTAAGGAGAGATTTTTTCCCAAAAGCACAGACAGGGGTCAACAGTAATCTGCAGAGCAGGCTCCCAAAAAGAAGCAGTTGCTAAAAAAACAAACATTAGTTCAAGATGGGGACAGTAGGGTAAAATGGAGACAGGAGGGCAAGATGGAGACAGGAGGGCAAGATGGGGACAGGAGGGCAAGATGGGGACAGGAGGGCAAGATAAGGACAGAAGGACAAATCAAAGCCAATAGGATTAGATGAGGACTGTAGGACAAGATAAAAAAATTAAGACTAAATGAAGTCAGTATGAAAAGGTACAGCAAGTAGGACAAGATGGAGAAAGAAAGATGTAATGCACACAGCAGGACAAAATGGAGACAGTAGGGTGAAGATGGTGAGCAGGGCAAGATGCAGAAAATAAGTGACCTGACCCTTGTTCGTTAAAGGAGAAGGAAATCCCCAGGGCGCTAAACCCCTCCCCCCCTCCCCTGTGCTGCCCCCCCTCCCTCCTCCCCCCTGGCCTACCTGTCCCCCTGGGCAAATGCCCCTAACTTTTTACTCACCCCTCTGCGCAGGTCCTGTCCACGGAGTTCGCAGTCGCCATCTTCTCCCACTCGCGTCTTCTTCCTGCTCTGACCGGCGTCTTCTGGCGCATGCGCAGTAGGAACAGGTACGGTACGGCTCTACTGCGCATGTGCCGAATGTCACGAAGAAAACGTTGTGACATTCGGCGCATGCGCAGTAGAGCCGTACCGGTACCTGTTCCTCCTTTAAAGGGCACCTGTTGGGCAAAAATACTCTCCCCAACAAAAGGTGCAACTAATAAAGCCCGCACTCTGGGCACAAAAGTGGCGCTAGGCCACCTGCACTGGAAGGGGCACCCCATGCGCATAAAGAGCGAGTGACGCACTTTCTCATCATGTGCATGTTTTCAGAAGTGCATTCGCGTGTGCGTTCTGAAAGACTGGGAGCTCCCTCCCAGTGCGGGTGTCATAGTATTGGTGGGGCCAATTAAAAAAAAGAAAAAGAAAGAACAAAACTATGGTTATCCCCAACTAGAGTGCGAGCTCTATTAGTCTGCATCTTTGGTTGGGGAATTTTGCCAAACAGGTGCCCTGCAATCCTCCTTAACTATATCTGTGTCCATATAAAAGTGGTATATATCTATCTATATCTATATCTATATATAGATAGATAGATAGATATATATATATATAGATTTGCACCTTATTATCCCTTTTGTTAAATGACCCCTCCCCTCCAGTTAGGGAGCGTTGGAGCACTGAGTAGAGGGTGGAAATCCTCGATTTGGTCCAGAAATTTCTCTCTTCCTTTGACCTTTTTAAATATTCATTCAGACAAAGCCAGAGTGCTCTGTGGATATTGCTTGTAAAACTTCAGGGTGATTTAAAATGCAATCTTTTCTGGAGAGATTTATGTGATTGGAGGTGTATTTAAATGTGTATTTAAATGCACACTAAAGGATGTTCTGGAATCGTTAACCCCCAACCTTGTCAAGTTTATATCCATTCTACTTGGCCGGGTCTATATAAATCAGGGATATTATACAAAGGAGTAGTATGATCCAGTATACAGTTCTGCAGAACATTACTCAGACTCCTCTGCTGGAAATACAACCTGAATGAAACAATTTGCTAAAAAAAAAGACCAGTTTTCACTATACTCAAATAATTTGTTGGATGCTTAATTGTGTGTGAACCCACAGATCGGTATAAGTAAAATCCATATCCTTCAAATATAATCTGATACTTTAGGGTCCATTTACAAACAAGTGCAAAGAACTTAAATACCTGCTAATGGCAACCAAACTATGCGTTTTGCTAAAGGGTTACAGGCAGGTGGTGGCCCCTCCCACCGACAATGTTGGTACACCCCTATCCCCCAGCATTCCACCTGCAATCTGTCATTTATTTTATTATTTATTTGTATAGATGTAATGATGGCACACAACTGGTCATGTTGGTTGGTCATGTTGGTTCTTGACCTGCAATCTGAAGAGATTGCAGGTCAAGAACTAGTAAACCCAACATGACCAGCTGTAATATATAAGAGCTTGGTATAATGAATTGCATTTTCTTGTACACATGGTGCTTAGTCTTCAGGAGGAGGTTTCAGAATCAATTTCACATCCAATAAGACCACTGCTCACTGTTTTCTGCACTTCATTGAGACACCTAGAACCTGATTATGGAAACAGGGTTCTTCCTGGTGCATTAAAGAACAAAACTCACATACAAGGCGCCTGCAGGGAATCCGCTCTAGGTAAGTCAAGAGATAATGATTTATACTCCGTTTGGCTTAGGTTTCTGTGCCAAAGCCAAATTATTTATTATTCCATTTTAACAGTAAAAATACCAAGTCCGAGTAATTGCTGTCAAAGTTAATAAGTCAATAAATGACCTCCATCAAAACTCTATTAGGAAAGCGATTGGTGAAATGGTTAATAATGGAGCCATGTAATGGTCGATTAACAAGGCAATTAATTTGATTAGACAGGTCATATACAATTAGAAGGATGACTGTGAGTTGCTGTTCTGCATGTCAGATCAAGTCAAGGCATTGAATTCAAAGTGTTCAGATTGTCAGTTCCTGTAACGAGGAGACCCCTGCTCCTTGGTGCTAGACATACATGTATTTAGGGGGTTGAAGATGAGTGGGTGTTATATGTAGGGCAAGATAGAGACAGTAGGATAAAATGGAGACAGCTGGTCACAATGAATATAGTAGGACAAGATAAAAAAAGTAGGCCAAAATTGAGACAACAGGACAATAAGGAGGGCAAAATGGAGACAATAGAACAAGAAAGATGCAGTGTAACGAAATAGAAAGAATAGGACAAGTTGGAGACAATGAAGCAAGATTGAGGAGGTAGAGCAATATGAAGACAATAAGGAAAAAAAGAGAAAAATTGAGACAGTAGGAGACAGTGAGCAGGATGGTGATAGAAGGTAAAGGCACTGGGAAAAATGCAAACAGTAGGACAAGGTGGAGACTAATGCAATATAATGAAAATACAGCAAGATGGAGGCAGTAGAACAGAATGAAGACAGCAAGATGGTAAAAGAAGGGATTGATAGAGACCAATTAAGCAATTTAGCAAGATGGATACAGCAGGGCAACATGGAGATATGACAAGATGTAGACATTATGAGGCCATAAGGCTTTATATCCGCATTGGTCAAGCTGCAGTCCTTCAGATGCTGGCTCTTGGGGGTACTTGGAGTTGTAGGACCACTGGCTGGACAGATGTACTTGATATAAATTTGGTCCTGGAAAAACTTGTACTCACAAAATGACTCTGCCAATTTAGGAAATACGGTAGTTAGCCATGACCCACTAGGGAATATACACAGTAGCAATTCAACTATATGACAGATTTGCTTGTTCCTTTCCTAAATCAGCATCATCTCTGCCTTTGCAAAATATTATTGTGGACCTCATAATAAGTATCCTGTGATAGGGTTTAGTTGATAGGCAGGTTATTATAACAAGCAAAAAGTAGGCATTTTTGTTCCACTTCCCAGTAGCTACTTCCCAACTTTACAGTGAGCTCAGTTCAAGCTGACAAGTATTTAAACTCGGAACAAATGTCTTGCCATACAATTACAGGTGAGATGTGACTTACTCCAGTTCAGAAACGTCAGTTTCAAGATATCCCCCCTCCGATATTCGTCAGCAGCAAAAAAAGCACACAAATATGATTTATGATGTCTAATAGAACAGGCAGCTAAAGAGCCACACTGTGACTAGAGGTTTCCTTGACATGACTAGAAGGCCTAATACAGATCCCTTAGTTGTATACGAGGCTCCCAGGGGCAGAAATCAGAAATCACATTCATTGTCTCAGAATGAAGTTGGATGTAATTTTGACTGTGATATTTTCTTGCCCTTTGCACTAAATTTACAGCAAACCCTAGGAGATCTGAAGGAGGCCTTAGGCTTATGCCAAGCAGAGCTACCTGCAACGTTAAATATTATGCCTAAAGGGCACAAGGTAATTGTTCCTGATTCTCATCTAAAATTTGTGAATGTCTCCAGTTTTCTAGAGAAATCAAGGCAATATGTTACATGTCCCATCAGTGTAAGGGCTTATACCCACATAACAAGATCCACAAATTGTTTCGGTACATTTTGTAGTTTCCATTGCCCTAGCGTATACAATCTTTGCCATAGTGCAGGGATCCCCCAACACGTTGCTCACCAAACCATTGGATGTTGCTCCCAGTGGCTTTAAAACAGGTGCTCATTTTTGAATTCTTGGCTTAGAGGCAAGTGTTGTTTATATAAAAAAACAGCCAATTGTAAGGGTTCACAGTCAGGAGCCAGTGTGCTGAATAACTTCAAGTTGTTTTAATGAACAAAAAGTGTGCACAGCCCTTTGCAGAAATATAAATGGCAGCAAAAACATAAGTCCAGGTACAGACCAAAATTCCAGGGCTGGCGACAGACAAAGGGATGAGGGACAGGCAAAGATAATACAAGGTCAAAAGCAGGCTGAGGTCAATACCGGGAGACCCAAAAATCAGGAATAACAGGGAGCAACAGAACAGGGAAACAAGGCAGGAGGAACAGGACAAGATTTACCAGAAGATTTCAGGAACAGGATAACAGGATCAAGAACGCGATCAGGATATCACGGGGCTTGGAGTCAGCAGTAGGGCCAATAATCCAGCACAGGGTGTTGGTGAATCAGGCTTAAATAGCCCTCAAATGAGCAATTGACCTCAACTGGATAAGAGGCATGTACTTGCACAAACTGACATGGAGGCATCAAACCAAAAGGCATCCTGGAAAAGTTAGGGTGCAGTGCCTGGAGCATAACAGGTCCCTGGTTCGAAACCAGGGAGTTCCTCACACCAATAGCCAATCACAGCCCATATTTGGCAACTCCAGGAACTTTTTGCATACCTATGTTGCGCTCCAACTTCTTTTACTTTTAAATGTGGCTCACGGTTAAAAAGGTTGGGGATCCCTGTCATAGTGGGAAAGGGTTGCAAGACTGCAGAAGTATTCAATGTTATCTATTACCCTGTACAAAAGGCTTCAGTAGTTATGTCTTTACCCTAAATTTGTTTACTTTGTTTTTCTGATAAAGTTTTCCCTTTGGGGCATTTTGAAGAGATGGGGGGGGGGGCACATCAAGCAAAGAATGGCCATTTGGTCTACTTGATACATATGACAACCCATTTAGGGTGAGACTTGGTTTGAATATATATTTTCTGCTCTGGCTATTCTTGAACCTATGGCTGAATCACTAACACTTTTTATATCTTTACTAGATTCATGAGCTAAGGAGGGCTTTGACCCTTGGATGTTCAAGGTTGGACCTTCATGGGTGTCCCTGACCAAAGGCTGGACCTTCAAGAAGGATCTTGACTCAAGGTTGAACCTTCGAGTGGATACTGAAAAAAGGTTGGACCTTCAAGAAGGATCATGACCCAAGGTTGGACTTTCAATGGGAGTTTCAGCTGCCTTGCAGAGTTTGGGTTCTTGGTTTGGCTCCAGCCACTTCTGCACTGAATCTGTATATTTCTGTGCTTACATAGGTCCCTCCCCCCGCCCGCTACACTCCAGAAATATATATGCAGGTTAATTGGCTCTTAATGGAATTGACCCTGATATGTGTGAATGAGATCTTAGATTATAAAATGCACTGGGTTAGGGACTGATGGGAAAGATGTATAATCTCTATAAAGTGCTTCAGAATATACTGTATCAATGCTATTTATTCTGTATGAATATATCAGTGCTATTTATTCTGTATGAGCAAGTTTAGTTGGTTTTTAAAATAAATCTGCCCCTTTTAATGCCCTTTCCATGGAATCTGGCCTTTTTGAGCTCCGGTGAAAATGTGCGCTTTGTAAAGATCTCCTCATCTCGCTGCCTGGAATCCATATCTGCACACAGCACAAGTAGTAATCTATTCAGATGTCAGTAAATAAGCATTCCCCCCGGAGCGTCACCCCCTGCCCTGTAATAATACGCAACTGCTCTGAACAGAAGTGTTTATTTGTTCCTGTAAAATACCCATTGTAGCATTTATAAGGCTGAACTGCATCTATAAAAAATGTAACACTATTAAAAAATATTCTATGTATCCCGTACTGTGTTTGTGATAGTTTTAGAAAATCTCATTTCAGCTATTAGTGATTTTCCTTCTCCCGTCTTCTCAAGGGAGGGTATGGGGGCCAAGCATTAGCGGAGCAAAGGCAGATAAAGGAAGAAAGGGTGCAGTTATCCAACAAGCATGGGTGCATTTTCTTTTATGGTTATGATGGGCTTCTGGGGAAAGTAAAGGGAAGTTTATTGGGTGGTCCCCTTTAAGGCTGCATTTTTTGCCCTAACACATTTTAATGTTCAATGTTGATGGGGTCAGTCTGTGCCCAGTGCTGTTCATGTTGTTTCCCTGCTGCTGCTGGATGGGACTGCGCGGTGTAACGGCAAATTAATAAGTGAGGTTATTCTGAGTTCTGCCCTTAGGCCTCTCTCTCACATCAAGAGCAACCTTTGTATCTCCATGTTCCTTGCTGTTCTGGCAGCTCCTGTAACTATTGATTTTCCTAATTCCCTTTGAGATTTCTCCTAGAACTACCCATGTACCTGCTGATCACCTGCTCTTAACCCCCACCTGTTGCTCCTATGGTCAGACAAGAAACTGATGTTTGATCTGCGTGGATGAAATGTTGGGCTGAACTGATAATCATAAGCAAAAAAGCATATATTTCATATTTGCCTTAGTCTGTGCTGTTCTGATGCTGCACTGGGCTGCAGCAGTGGACTGGTCTGGAACAAGTTGGCAGCTTTGAAGAGAAGGGACAAGAAGTCTGTGGGTGGGACTAGAACTAGAAGTCGTGCTGTGGGTGGGACTTGAACACTCTGATGGTAGGGGGGTACAGTGAGTCTGTAACTCAGGAACTGGGTCTGATGACAGTTTAAAGGATGAGGAGAATAGAAAACTCTGGACTAAAAGACCCTGATGGTAGCTTACGTGCAGAAGATGTAGGGAGAAAAGAATCAACGAAGACCTTATACAATTTCAAATATGGAAAGCAAAATTGATAATTATTATATTTACACTCACCAGAAAGACCCCATAACACAATACTGCAAACTGTTTTCATGTTAACAGTAATTTAGTGATATTTCAAATAATCAAACTCAGTTCTTGCAGAGAAAAAAGAAGAGATTGGTGTTGCTCCCTGGTAACCATGTCACATAAAGAATAGCATTAAGGGCAAAAAGAGAATTATAAGGACGCTTAAGGGCAGCAGCTGAAACCTCTGGGAAGGGGACAGCTGCCAATTGAAGACCTTGCTTGGCTGGAGATTATCCAGGAGTTTCTGGCAACCTCGAATGGACTCCGGACCTCTATTGCCTGACAGAAGATCCAACTAGAAGGACCATTTCAGCTGAACAGAAAGGCGCATAATCAAGTGACAACAAATCTCTGGGCTTTACACATTATTTGGAATGACTTTGTGGATTTATTCCTACTAATTTTATGGGGGTCGCAAAATAATCCCATTAGGTCAATGAACCGATGGACTAAAGAGAGTCAAACAATCGACACATAAGGCCTGATCCCAACCAACCACTCTCACCCCTTCATCTTAGAGGTGAAAATACAGGTGTAATGGGATAAATACAATTAGATGTGTGTGTGGGGGAGGGGTCAGATTAACTTTTGTTCTTCAGGTCTCATAGGTATTCAGGACTGTCCATTGAAGAAAAAACCCCAGCTGTTGATCACCCCTGTGCTACACTGAAGAGTAAAAGCAACTGAGGAGGAAAGAAGAATTCATGGGCTCTTCATACAACTTAATTGCTCCAATTTAGCTGTCTTATCCAGTAACCATTGTCTCCCCCAACCACTCTCTGGACCCCATATAATGAGGAAGAGGGGCACACACCCAGCAGTTCATTATACAACTCAACAACCCTTGCCATAGGCAGTTATGTGAGTAGCCGCCCAACACAGTCACAGATGCTGAATTGGATTTTTCAGGTTTACCAAGTGTAGACATATTTGACTTGACAAAGGAGGCGCATAGAAGAAAGAACAATAAACATTGGAAGGCAGGAATCAATACAAGATTGGATTACAGCTGAGATTCTAGTTTGAAGTTCTCAATTTTTGGTGCAAGAGATGCTCTAGAAGATGTGACTAGAGAAAGAAATTCAAGTTTTGGGATGTTTCCAACGAAATAAATTGAAAAAACAAAACAAAAAAACAAGTGTCCTTGTAAGATGACAAGACAACATCATGGTCGGTTGGTTCATCGATGCCAAGAGCTCAGTGATTAATTTACTTTTTATACGCTCTGCTGACAGCCTATATAACAGCTGTATCAGTTGGTAGAAAGCACACCAATAAGGATGGAGGCGATTGGCTTTTACATAGTTATCTGCTGCCACAATATGGAGTCCATTGTGATTTGTATCTAAAAGTAATGGCAGGAGGATATTTGTTATGTTCTTAACTTTGTATTAGGCTTTTGTCAAACCTTTCCTGTTTCCCAGGGCCAGCTTGAGTTGGACTAGAAATCAGACTACAGTTTAAAGCTGTATCAAAAAATTAGGGATGACTAATTGGGATTCGGCAAAATCCTTCATAAAAGATTGATGCAAATCCCAATCTTCAATGGCTTATTCCTGAATCCTAACTTGCCTATCCCAATTGGCAGATGCAAACTGGAACCAGGGAGGATGAAAGAGAACCGTGCACAACCGAAACATGTTTGATAAAAAGTAACGTGATTTGAAGAATTCGGCTTGACATTCGGATTCATCTGAATCTGAAGTCTGCTGGAAAAAAGCTGAATCCTAGCCATCTCCTGGATTCGGTGCATCCCTACTAAAAATCTACAGAACAAAAAGTTTAAAAAAAGAAAAAAAATAGGAAGAACGCTGAACTGCCACAGGTAAGGTAAAATCCCTTTTTTTGGCAGTTTTTGCTCTGCCCTCACAGTCAATATGATGCTCCATGACAGCTCGGAGGTAAATAGCACCTAGGTACATTCTCGAACATTTTTGTTAGTACCTCAATCAGTCCCTTACACTTCCCATTCTCTTAAATGATAAGCAGGTGACTGTATTTAGACTCACACATTTCAGAAAGTGCTTAAGGAGGTATTTTTGAAAGGCTCCAATGATGAGAAGGGGCGGGCCTGTGATGTAAAGGTGCAGACCAGTGATGTAATTGTGCAGACCAGTGATGTAATTGTGCAGACCAGTGATGCAAAGGGGCAGACCACTGACGCACCAGTGACGCAAAGGGGCAGACCAGTGATGCAAAGGGGCAGACCAATGATGCCAAGGGGCAGACCAGTGATGCAAAGGGGCAGACCAATGATGCAAAGGGGCAGACCAATGATGCCAAGGGGCAGACCAATGATGCAAAGGGGCAGGCCAGTGACGTGGCAGCCTGTGATTGGGCAGGTATTTCAGAACCGGACAGCAGGTGTAAAAGCCTGACTGTCCAGTTCAAAACCCGACAGATGGCAACCCTAACAGTATGCCCCATGCACCATATGTGTGTGTATTTGATAACTGTAACTCCATGTTTCCAACACTATACCACAGTTAGTTTAGATGAGAAAACTCTCAATCCCCCCTGCCAGTCATCCCCCTACAAATAAGGCTAAAAGAAATTGGAGTATTTCTAGTTAATGAGGGCTGTAGGGCTGCCTGTACACCAAGCTTCCTGCAGACTGACAGGCCTTTGAAAACCAATACATTAGGTATAAAAAATTTATTGGCGCCAACCAAAGCGGAATCCGTGTACTCTCTCTGGGCGTGAGTCCTGCTCCCCTTCCCGAGGAGAGTAACAGCAATAAAATACAAAAAATTAAACTCGGCTAACGAATCAGGATTTTTTTTTTATTGTGAAACGAAGGTAGGATTTATTTGAATTCCACAGACTGAGCACGACGGTCCTGCCGGCTTCCCCAATACAGACGGCGTTTTGTTAACAAACAGCTGCTTCTGTCTAAACACGAGAGGGGAAAAGAGGATGAAAGAGATAAAATGGTAATTTGTTTCAGCGCTTCCAAAAAAAAAAAGAACGAAAAATAGAAGGGAGAAATTCTCTGTATTTTGGGAAGTAGCATCAACCTAGAAAAAAACTCTCTTCTATATGTCTACATAATTAATGATTTATTAGATTTATTAGTGACCTGAAACTGAGAATTGTCTTCTCTACTGGAAAGAACCATTATTAATGTGTGGATTAGAAATGTTCTATGTAATTACAGAAGAGCGTGATGGGGGTATATCTGTGCCTATATATTATACAGTTACATTATGTGCATATATGATATGGGGATTACACTGTGACAGTGGTTGGAGGAAAGATGGGGGTATATCTGTGCCTATATATTATACAGTTACATTATGTGCATATATGATATGGGGGTTACACTGTGACAGTGGTTGGGGGAAAGATGGGGGTATATCTGTGCCTATATATTATACAGTTACATTATGTGCATATATGATATGGGGGTTACACTGTGACAGTGGTTGGAGGAAAGATGGGGGTATATCTGTGCCTATATATTATACAGTTACATTATGTGCATATATGATATGGGGGTTACACTGTGACAGTGGTTGGGGGAAAGATGGGGGTATATCTGTGCCTATATATTATACAGTTACATTATGTGCATATATGATATGGGGGTTACACTGTGACAGTGGTTGGGGGAAAGATGGGGGTATATCTGTGCCTATATCTTAGTCTATAAGTTATAATGTTACACTGCAGTGTTAGGAGGCATTACATTGGATAATTGATAAGACACAAGCCAAGCTGATTTATCAGTCAATCAGACACAGTTCTCAGATGACGAGTCCTTGGAAGAGGAATGAGGCGGATAGAGACCATCACTGGAGACTCGGTCTCTCTCTGACAGTAAATGCTTCGAGCCAAACCACATCATCAAACAGGGGGTTGGGGTTAAAAATGATTCAATTAACACAAATAAATTACCTTTTTACCAAGTTAAATAAAAGCTAATAAGGATGAAACGGCCGTGTGCGTGGCAGATTTATGCTCACCAGCGCAGGCTGATATAAGATGGAGTACTTTAATGCCATATTAGTAACAAGATGAAATGAAGCTTTAATGAGCAGACTGAAAGTGACTTGGAAGGTTTATCTGCCCGGATTTAACTCTTTATACAGCAGTTTGTATGAACATGATGAAAAATGGATAAATGATGATATATTGGTTATTTATAAAGAATATATATATATACATCCATTATCTGGAAACTCGATATCCAGAAAGCTCTGAAATACAGAAAGGCCATTTCACATTGACTTCATTTTATCCAAACAAACCACATTTTTACAAATGATTTCCTTTTTCTCTGTAATAATAAAACAGTAGCTTGTACTTGTTCCCAGCTAAGATATAATTAATCCTTATTGGAGGCAAAAACCAGCCTATTGGGTTTATTTAATGTTTACATGATTTTCTAGTAGACATAGGGGGTTATTTATCAAAGTCCGAATTTATCTCAATATTTTCTGCTACAAACTCTCAAATCCGCTCGGGTTTTTTACGCTTATTTATAATAACATTTTCCCGAAAATTTGCTTTGCAGGAAAAAAATCTGATTTGCACATTTTTTTCCATCCGATTTTCACGATTTTTTCAGAATTTTCACCAGAAAACTCTAAAAACGTCAGGGTATTGCAGGAAACCCAGCGCACATCAAAAAATCATTGGGACTTCTTCCATTGACTTATCTTAACCTCCACAGGTTTGAGATGCCGGATTTTCAGATTCAGACTTTTCCATCCTCTGGGTTTAATTAATTCCAGAAAAAAAATAACACATTTTTCGTGATTTTTGCATTCAGAGTTTAGTAAATAACCCCCTTAGAGTATGAAGATCTAAATTACGGAAAGATCTGTTATACGATAAACCCGGGTGACTGTAAGGGGCCGATTCACTAAGGGTCGAATATCGAGGGTTTTCCTTCGATATCCTTCGACTTTGAATATCGAAGTCGAAGGATTTAGCGCAGATAGTTTGATCGAACGATTGAAGGATAATTCCTTCGATCGAACGATAAAATCCTTCGAATCAAACGTTTCGAAGGATTTTAATCCAACGATCGAAGGAATATCCTTCGATCAAAAAAAGTTAGCCAAGGCTAACATTGACTTCGGTAGCTTTTAGATGGCGAACTAGGGGGTCGAAGTTTTTTTAAAGAGACAGTACTTCGACTATCGAATGGTCGAATAGTCGAGCGATTTTTACTTCGAATCCTTCGATTCGAAGTCGTAGTCGTGGTCGAAGGTAGAAGTAGCCTATTCGATGGTCGAAGTAGCACAAAAAAAACTTCGAAATTCGAAGTTTTTTACCTTCGAATCCTTCACTCGAAGTTAGTGAATCAGCCCCTAAATGTCAATGAATAAATGAGGAACACAATGGAAACATCTTGAGCACTTCAGTACTTTTGCACATGCACTAGACGGCATTACCTTACAATTCCCCCTCCAACGCTCTGAATGGAATGGGCTGGTGCACCGAAGGATCAGGCAATTACCATTAACGGGGTGGTTCACCTTTTAGTGAAAGTTTAGTATGTTATAGAATGCCTAATTCTAAGCAACTTTCAGTGGGTTTTCATTATTTGTTTTTTTTTTATAGTTTTTGAATTATATGCCTCCTTTATCTGACTCCTTCCAAATTCCAAAATGGGGGTCACTGACCCAATCTAAATTCAAATGCTCTGTAATGCTACACATTTATTCTTATTTGCTAGTTTTTTTTTTTTACACATCTTTCTGATCAGACCTCTACTATTCATATTCCAGTCTCCAAATGCATGCATGGTTGCTAGGGTAGTTTAGACCCTAGCAACCAGAATGCTGACACTGCAAACTGGAGAGCTGCTGAATAAAATGCTAAATAGCTGAAAAAAACAAAAATAATATAATAATGAAAACAAATTGCAAATTGTCTCAGAATATCACTCTCTACATCATACTAAAAGTTAATATATACGTGAACAACCACTTTAAGGTGAATGGGGTGGGGGCAACTGAACGCATTTTGCTGAGAACGAAGGAGCCGGCTAGATAATGGATTCGGAGATCTGGACTCACGTTGTGTAATACATAAGGCTATTAAACAAAAAAATCTGCTCCGTTTTACGTTTAGAAACAGGACAGAAATGGCCTGCGGGAATTTTAATTGCAGATTCCAAGTCCGAGTGAATAAGGTGGGTTGGAGATAAAGCCGTTAAAAAAGTAAGAAATAAAATGAGGTCATTATGTAGTTTGCTTTCCAGCAAAAAGTCAAATCCAATTATGTCCCATTTACTAGTAATTGCCCGTAATGATTTTTTTTTTCTTCCTTAGTGACAGGGAGCGGAAATTCAGTGACCTGTAGTCGGTCGGGCACCCGGCATTGCCTGCAATCAAATAAGATTGTTCTAGAAGTGACACCGTGGAGCTGGAAACCATCATACGATTAGTACTTGGGTTTCGAGAGAACTGTTGCTGCGCCTATTAGGGCCCCGTTAGGGAAATGGAAGCTAAATCTGAACAGGTATTTATTATTGAAAGGGACTATAACCCCAAATATAGAATCTTGACTAATGAAACAATGTTCAGTTTTCCCTATGGTTTCAGGGGATCGGATTACTTAGGTCAGAAATGGATATGGATGAGAAATCTTGGAGGGAATTAATAATCTCAGCGTGAGGTTATTTAGAATGAATAACTGTAGGTCTGTAGGTGACATTTCTGAAGAACTTTAGACTTTCCTTGAAGGTCTCTATAACTGACCATCAGGTTGGGCACCCAGGCACTCTTATGAAAAGCCAGACCCATAGTTTGGGAATACTGGCCTGTTTAATCAATCCAAATGACATGCAGAGATTATTAGTTACCTCCAAGATTCATCATCCATATCCAATCTTTATCTAAACAACCAGATCTCTGAAAACCATGAGTAGTAAGATAATGGATGGACAACGTTGAGAACTACATTTGAGAACTAAAGAATGGTGCGTTTTTTGCACCTCCACTTTAAAAAGTTAGCCGCCCCAGTGATTGTGATCACTTACCTGATACTCCGGGCCTGTGCTCCTCTTGGCAAACAACTGCACCAGCCCAGGGTTCTTCTCATCGAGCACCAAAAAACGATCCTCCTCTCTTCCTACTTCTTTGAAGCATGAAGAGGAAGAAGATGAGGAGGATCTTTTTTTGGTGCTCGATGAGAAGAACCCTGGGCTGGTGCAGTTTTCTGCTAAGAGGAGCACAGGCCCAGTGTATCAGGTAAGTGATCACAATCACTGGGGGGTGCCTGATTAGCAGAAAACTTCACCGGCCCAGGGTTCTTCTCGGCAAGTACCTCTTCCTACTTTCTTTGAAGCAGGAAGAGGAAGAAGATTAGGTACTATTGTAATGAACTCAGTGTTATTTAACCTCTCTGTGTGCCCAAGACAAGATCAAGTCTATTACATAACTTGGACTTCCAGCTCTCCTGACAGTTTGGTCAATTTAATTGATTTGACCTTGTTCTACCTCCCCCCTCCCAAAAGGCCTATGAGAGACTGCAGAAGCGATGGCATTTGGCAGGAGGAGTCGGTCAGGCAGGAGCCCAGTTTGGAAGAATGAATACACATTTGGCTCGGATGTGATGATAAATATTGCAAGATTACAATGTAAGACTCTGGGCAGCGCGAGAGATTTACTGAGGGATACAGATTGGCAGGAATATGGTGCTGATAACTCAGGACAAGCCGACTTATAACTATCAAGTACTTTGGGTCAGAAAAAGGGTATGTACAAAAACCAATGAGCACAAGAGGATTGTGGGTATGCACCTGATTTGCATCTATAAGAAGGGTCTTAAAGTGATATAAATGAACATCACTGACTGGATCACATAATTACAACAGGATTTGTGTTGGCTTAGATACACAGTAATATTTGTAAACATATATATGGAGCCGCCATATTGTTTCCCTTAGACAGTACATACAGTATAGCTATTTTATGCCCAGAACATTCCTTATCTGTATTAATACATATGGCTAGGATCTGCCATAAACATATTGCTTGCGTTAGATGTTCTTCCACATAGAAGGCAGAGCTTTGTTGACTATGGAGAATTCTTTAGCTCAGATAAGAATATGGCAGGTCTAACATACTCATTATTTGCTGTTAGACTATTTTTTGAACTATTCGTCGATTGAGAGTCCCATTGAGGTTGTTGTTTATGATCAAGAAGTCCCAGTGTTATCTTCTGCCAAATCTTCTGCTTCTTCGTGTAAATAACCCGGAATATTCAATGTTTTATTAATTAGGAGAAGGGAGATTGTGATCTAAAGGGAGGGATTATATATATATTTATTTATTCATAATGCACATGAAACACAGACCGGGGTTTTTTATTTCAATATTAAACAGGCCGGGAATTTAGATATGTGGGAAAGCTCCCCTTTCAACAAGAAGCTACATGACCTATTTCTTGAATAAGTTGAATAAAATCTCCCAAATTCTCCTTACTAACAGAGAAGTCATTGCCTGGATACAGGCGAGTAAGGGACAGGCATAACTGAAGAGGCGCATACAACTGGCCAACCAGGACCTGATCTTTTATTGTATTTCTGATAGAATCCGCAAAAAACAAGTCATTTGTGGCACAGGAATGCCACCTAAATTAGAGTCCTGCATCGGGTCAGATACCTGTGGGTTACCTGCAAAAACCTGTAGTACCCTGCGGGTCGCGGGTGGAATATCAGGGTGCGGGTATAAACGCGGGTCGACGGTTCTGTGGGTCGCGGGTCGGCTAATTTTTACTCCTTTTTTCTGATCACGCCTATTTCCGATGATATCACTTCCAGTTTACAATGACAGCACTTCCTGATTCTTGATTGTCAGCGAGTTGCGGGTCCGGGTTGCGGGTACGGGTTTCAAAATATGGACCCGTGCAGGACTCTAACCTAAATAGCAACAGCCTCAGGCTCCATAGATGATGATTTTGTGTGATGATAGAGTTTGTTTATATACAATATAATATATATAGAGAGAGAAATACATACAGATTGAATGCCATGTATATATGGGGAAGGCAGGAAATGGATAGAAGGAAAAGAAGGAAAAACAAAAAAGGAAAAAAGGGTGGAAATGGAGGGAAGGAAAGAAAGAATGACAAGAAGGAAAGAAAGGAAAAAAAGCATAGGAAGGAATGAAAGAAGGAAGGAAGGATGGGCAAGAAAGATGGATAGATACAGATAGACAGGTAGACTGACATTCTAGATAGACAGGACAGACAGAGAACAGATGATAAGATTATAGAAACATAGACAGATGTCAGACAGACAAACATAGACAGACAAAGCCCAATAAAATAAGGAAAGAGCAAACCTCGGCCCTTCCTGCCATGGGACACATCTCATTTTCTGGCACTAATGTTCTCATGAATAAATTGAAATCAAGTTGTGCCATGCAAGGAAAGTTATTTGATTTTCTTGTTAAATTCTGGGATCCCAGTAGACGCGGCTCACAGTGCTGAAGAAAAGACCTATTTAGACTTGGCTGCGGGCAGCAAGAAGCATCCTACACACTCATCATATCAGATGTACAGAGATAATGCGCTGAAAGTTCCTTCCAATTTGCAGAGGAGCTGTCTAGCCCCGAGGTTATAGATGAAGAATAAACCTCTAACCTCTGTCGGAGGCCCGCTTGCCGTACCTACTGTAATTATTGTCAGTAACTCGGGGGGCTTGGAAACAAGTTCAGGAGTTGAACAAGGAGTTGAGATGGAGGAAGTGTAAATGAACATGTCCACCAGTGACCTTTAGCCTGTGGCTTTCTTGCTGCTGGACTAGAAACCCCAGTAGCCCAACAGCTATGTTGTCCCACTGGGAGATTTAGCTGAGCCACAGGCTGAAGGTCACTAACGAAAAGACATATTGAGAATATCAAGTCAAGAATGGTCATTAACAGCTACAGGTTGAAGATCATCAATGGAAAGAGTTTAGACCCTTTCACCAGCCCCTGAGCTGACCTGTATAATGATTCGCTGCACACGTTCTCCTTTGTAACGATTATAAAGATTTTTTCCTCCTCTAATTAATTCCTCATCTGGAACTGAGTGTTTAGAAACAGAACTCATGCCTCATTGAGCATCCAATTTTGCAATTATCTGAGCCAACAGATATACCCCAAGGTCACCCCCTCTCAGACCAAACCGAGCTTCACAAAATCAGCCAATATTTCGTTTCCTGGATAATAGATTCTAATTTCAGCGGGAACTTGGATTCAACTTTATACTTGTGTTCCTTTTTTCGACTCTGCTCTTCCAAAACTAGAGATTTAAGATGCTCGATGTTCACTGGTCCTTCCAATAAGATAAAAGATTGGCCTGAGGAGATGCAGTTGAGGTTGAAGTTGAACCAAGGCCAACTTTCTCCAACCTAGGTGCACTTCTATGTCAGCTTCATTTTGCTTAGAGCATATTGATGCATATTGCCCAGTTGGCCTTCAATCTAGCCTGATCTAGTGAGTTAAACTGATGCAAAATGCATTGAGGACAGCCGTCTCACCTCTAGGTGCATTTCCATGTCAGCTTCATCGAATCTTATACAAATCTCTTCACTTTTACATTGGGAAATTGACATCAATATGAATCAAATGTAGATCCAATTTGCTTAGGATGTAGTGGATAATTTTAACTGATGTGACATGCATAATGGCCAACTATCTCAACCCTAGGCACATTTCAATGTCAACTTCACAGAATTTGTAAACAAGCCTCTTTATGTAGGATTTATCCAAGAAGATGAATCGTATTGATGTAAAGTGTCCAATGATCTAGTAAGTTCAATTGAATGTAAATTGCTTCAAGGACAACAATCTTAACCCTAGTGGGCAGATTGATCAAAGGTAGAAATTTGAATGTACTCACAACTCAAATAGGAGGTTATTTAAGAAAAACTGTAAGTGTCTAATATTCGATCCAATAGTCCTGACCCAAAAGTTTTCCCTCTGAAAAAAATATTCAAATGGTTCAACAGACCTCTGCCATTGACTTGTAAATGAACTCTGCAGGTTTTAGGTGGCGAATATTCGAATTAGAATTGTTTCCATGGTCGAGATGTAATAAATCTCACATTCGAAATTTACAGTGGAATTGGGGAATTAAAATTTGAATGTGTGAATTATGATGCAAATTTTTTTTCAAATATTCAAATTTACTATTCTACCCTTAATAAATCTGCCCCTAGGTGTATTTCTATGCAAACTTTATAGAATTCTTTAATCTTACTCCCAAGGAGGGGGGGTGTTTAGATTTGCGAATTTCACCCGAAATTGCAAAAAATTTGCGAAAAGTGACGTTTGACTCCTGTATCAATTTTGACACCTGCGTCAATTTGCGCCGATTTTGACGCTCGCGTCCGAAGTCAATAGGCGTCCAAATAATGTTGATGCACAGCGGTTTTGGTGAGTTTTCAACCATTTTGAGCGACTATTTAGACGTGAGTCCAAATTGTTTTGGATGCCGTCGGAACGTGAAAATTCATCGCAAATTCACGCCTGCCGAATTTATTCACCCATCACTGTCAAGGCCAAAAGTCTTAATTCAAGTACATTTCTAAGCAAGCTTCATAGAATCTTAAAAATTCCCTTAATTTTTTTGCTTAACAAGGGAAATTCTTCTTGATCTCTGCCCAACAAGGGAAATTCTTCTTGTTGCCTAATTTATTTTGGATTTGCCCCAAGTGTGTGATCTGAATCGATGCAAAACGCATCAAGGCCAAGTGCATAGGTAAATTACTATGTAAGCTTTGAAGCTAAACGAAGTTTCTTACTTGTCACACCGCATTTGTGCTGTGAACACAATTCGGCAAGCAGAGCTTTGTCAACCTACAAAACTGAGAGAGGACAATGTAATTCAGCTCTGTCAGCTGTGTTTGACCAGATATTCAAAGAAGAGACTTCCCATTCCCTGAAGGACCATCTCAGTTTCCAATCTCTTATTTGTATGCCTCATATACACGTTTAACTTGTGAAATGTCTTCAGAACTATCCCCCCGCCTGTGTGTTAAAACATTCCGAGAAGGAACATGCTTATAACCCAGTTATGTTAGGGGATTAAATGAAATCAATGGCTTGAGGGTCAGTCTTGATAAAAACACCATCAATACTGAGCATTGATCTGCTGGGTGATAATTGTGTATCAACGCTGGCAGCAAGGGAAAAAACATCCCTATATACTTTATCGACTGGAGAGATGTTACAAGTGCAGTACGGCTGTACAAATTGCAAGGTAATTGGAAATATTCCTGGATGAGGGGGGCAATAACACACTTTCTCCTGAAACAGCAAATTTGAGGATTTCAGAGATAAAGACACAATTATAAGGGAGAATTTCCCTGCAGATGATCTTTCCTTTCTTTAACTACAGAGTTGCCAGGTTTTAAATTCAAATAAAGGTATGGGGATCCATTATCCGGAAACACGTTCAGAATTACAGAAACGCCCTCTCCCATAGACTCCCTTTTATCCAAATAATCCACATTTTTAAAAATGATTTCCTTTTTCTCTGTAATAATAAAACAGTGGCTTGTACTTGATCTCAACTAAGGTATAATTAATCCTCATTTGAGGTAAAACCAGCCTATTGGGTTTATTTAATGTTTACATGATTTTCTAGTAGACATATGGCATGATGATCCAAATTACAGAAAGATCCATTATCCAGAATGCCCCAGCATTCTGGATACCGATATACACATTTTGCTGTTGTACATTTATGTACATAGTTGCCTCAAAGATGGGAAATGGTCCAGAATTCACTTATTTATAGTGATGGGCGAATTTCTCCCATTTCGCTTTGTCAAAAAATACACAAAGTTCCCGCAAAATTTGTAAAACGACAAAATATTTACAGCAATTTTGACACTGGCGTCAATTTCACTGCTGGCGTTAAAGTCAATGGGCGTCCAAATAGTGTCCAAAAATTTTTTGACACCGGACGAAGTTTTGCAAATGTATTTGCCGGCTTCGAAACGCTGCAAATTCGCAGCAAATTTGCGCCTGCCGAATTTATTCGCCCATACTTACATATTTATAATTTTGGTGGAATTTTTTATTCTGATACAATTTGTACTAATGACTGATTTCTGATTATTATTATATCAACTCCTGGTGACCACATAGATATTGTTTCTCCAAAATATCCCTTGTTCTCTTTTGACTCGTCAGTATTCCCAGTGATGTTGGGAATGAATCCACTGCTCTACGAGTTCATTATGCTCCATGTCTTGTACCACCAAATGTTTTTAGAACTGTCTTGAACTGGATTGTCTCATGATATGCCCAAAATAAGACACGTCAAGGTGGTCAATTGTGCTTCTAGTAGAAGATTAGGCTTGATTTGGCCAAGGATTTGGTCAAGTTCTACAGGAAGCAGGTTATACCAGTATTGGTGGTTATTGTCAATGTATGGTAAAGTATACATGGGCAACTATGAGTATGAGGTAGAATGGCACATCAATACTCTGATCTCCAGCGGTTAGGAAATGGGCAAACCATTATCATAGAACAAGAAAGTCTCGAATGGATACAGGACTTGTATGAGAATGACGTAAGGTGGCGATTCCCCTGCACAGTAAAGTGGCACATTAGGGGGCACATTTACTAAGGGTTGAAGTGAATTTTCTAATTAGAAAACTTCAAAGAATTTTTTGGGTACTTCGACCATCGAATAGGCCAAATTCGACTTCGACTCTAATTGAAAATACATCGAATATTCGACCATTCGAAAATCGTACTGTCTCTTTAAAAAAACTTCGACTTTGTCACCTTAAACCTGCCGAATTGCTATGTTAGCCTATGGGGACCTCCTAGAACCTATAGCCAAAAGTTTTAAAAAGTCAAAAGTATTTTTTTTGAAAATCGTTCAATCGATCAAATCATTCGATTCTACAGTCGATCGAAACGATTTTAATTCGACCGAAAATGGGCAAAAAAAATCAAAAAGAAAAGTTCGACTATAGAATTTGGCCAATTCGATGGTTGATGAATGTGGCCCTAATACTCTCAAAAAATTGGGGAATAGATAATCCATGTGTAGTGATATATTAAGAAGAGTGTAAACCGAACCTCCATTAATAAATGTATCCTTTATTGTTTGGCTATCATAAATATAAGATCAAAAACCGCACCATTGCCTGACGCGTTTCGGACTATAGGTGCTTATGTTTAAGGACTAGTGTAATCCGAAACGCGTCAGGCAATAATGCTGTATTTCATCTTATATTTATTATAGCCAAACAATAAATGATACGTTTATTTACCAGAGTTGCGGTTTACACTCTTCTTAATTTGATTCATTCAACATTACTTGTAACCAGCACTCCTACACGGAAACCCCTAATAACAAAAAGGGGACTGAAATATCACGGCGCCGTTGGAGTGGTCTTATTTTTTCGGTTTCATGTGTTAGTGATAGTCTGGGATAGAGACATGGCTCATTACAGTATAAAGTAAGGTAGGACACTAATATGCTCATCTCATGCAGTTAGGGGATTATTTAGATATTTTGATTAAAGTCATCAATGACCTCCAAAAATCTTGTCAATGACACTGCAAATGCCGATTGGCTTGTGTATTTAGAAAGTAACCATTACCCCGCTCGTGATTTCTGGCCAATCTTATCCAGAGCATGTTTGAATGTTATGTTGCCATAAATCAAATCAGCAGTGATAATGACAGGTTATATCTAATACACTCCTTTCCATGTATTAAATGGCGGCTGAATGACTGAACCAACATATGGACTCGGGGGCTGCAGGCTGCAATCTCACTACTGCATCTTTTGATAAAAGGCTTTAAACTAACACTGTATTATGTCAAATCGGTCTGACAGATGCACCGCCGTGATGGCAGCTAAGAAGAATTTGATTTAATAGAACTCTGCTTGACAAAGGCAACATAAACCACGTCTTGGGCCTTGCCAAGGTGCCGTGTTATTCTGGGAGGACGGAAGTCAGAAGAGTTATGGACTGACAAGGGGTTCCTGACAAGAATGGACCTGTTTATGGGTTTGGGAGAAGCCTGATATTGAATATATATAAAGAGGAGACATCGGCACGTGAGGATCTGCATCAAGGTCCTTGGTAGGGTCTGGCAGGCGGATATATGACAGCTGCCGCTGCTCTGATTCCTCGAATTGTTTGGGCTCATACCAGGAGGACAAGTGAATGAGAAATACCCATGTGGAGTAGCTTAGGCTTTATATGGTATGAGCAGCCATATCAAGCAGTGACTTGTACAGCACTCATGGACTTACCCTTTAAATTCAGCTAAATAACTTTGTTACGCACTGGTGTTGCTTCTACGCTATTGGCAGACAAGGTTGGAGCCTTAAAGGAGAACTAAAGCCTAATTAAAGAAGTAGCTAGAAATGTTATACATGATGTTTTGGGCTTCTGTACCAGCCCAAGGCAACCACAACCCTTTGGCAGTAAAGATCTGCGTCTCCAAAGATGCCCCAGTAGCTCCCCATCTTCATTTCTGCTGATTCACTGCACATGCTCTGTGCTGCTGTCATTTACTGAGCTTAGGGACCCACTCACAATATACAGTACACATAGAATAGAAATGTCACAATATAAGGCTGATTAGTAATTAATACAGATAATTACTACAAGGCAGCACAGAAACCAGTACAATTAGCATAAGAATTTAATAATCAGCCCTGTAGCATGAGCTTATATTACAGGGGAAGCTCATTTTCTGCTGGATAATTAGTGACGAGCCCTAAGCTTAGCTTCTCAACAGCCAATCAGAGCCCACTGAGCATGTGAGTGTCACAGACACTTTCCAAGATGGTGACCCCCTGTGACAAGTTTGAAGTCCTGGATCATTGCTGCTATTGACAAGCTGAAACTTTAGGCTGGTGCAATAAGTTCAGTATATAAAATATGCCATTTTTGGCCATATTCATTTTTTAGGGTAAGGGGGTAGGATAAAATGGCAGCCAGTCAGGATTGAGAATGCTTAAACAAAGAGAGTGACTAAAGAGAGGTTAAGTTGGCCTTGAGAATCCTGCTTAAATCAAGACAGTAATTGCTGTGCGGGCAGATAGGGAAGAGTGAAAAACACAAGCAGTCAGGGGTTTATGTTTTTCTATATAAGTTTGTGAAAATTCATGCAGAGGGGAAACGCGAAAAATACAGGCCCCATTGTAAAATCTGAACATGAACCCCACCAGCAGTGGCCCCCCACAAATCCTGCTGCAAGCATCCCAAAGGGCCCAACCAGGTGGCACACAAGTGATCCTCCTGCTCCAACAGTAGTAACACCACTGGCCTTATGCCCAACTTCAGGGGGACCTGAGTTCCCATTTTTTTTCTAGCCCCAGCCTGCAACTGGCTGGTGTTTTTAGGCTGAAGTCAAGAGCCCTTTCAATGCCCTCCCAAAAAAAAAACATGTTTAATTAGTAGGGATGCACCGAATCCACTATTTAGATTTCGTCCAAATCCCTAAATCCGTTGAGAAAGATTCAGCCGAACACTGAACCGAATCCTAATTTGCATATGCAAATTAGAGGCAGGAAAAGAAAAAATGGGAAAAAAACATTTACTTCCTTGTTTTGAGACGAAAAGTCACGTGAACTCCCTTCCCATAAATATGCAAATTAGGATTTGGATTCAGGATTTGGCCGAATCCGATTCCTGCTGGAAAAGGCCAAATCCTGGCCTAATCCCGAACCGAATCCTTGGTGCATCCCTATTAATTAGACAGGGAACGAAGAAGGGGCAGACAATCCTTTAAAGGAGAAGGAAAGGTTAAAACTAAGTAAGCTTTATCAGAAAGGTCTATATAAATACACCAGTAAACCCTCAAAGTAATGCTGCTCTGAGTCCTCTGTCAAAAGAAACACCACATTTCTTTCCTTCTATTGTGTACTCATGGGCTTCTGTATCAGACTTCCTGTTTTCAGCTTAAACCTCCAGGGCTAGGGCTTGAGCATGCTCAGTTTGCTCCTCCCCCCCCCCCCGCTGTAATCTGAGCCCAGAGCTATGAGCCAGCAGGGAGAGACTATGGCAGGAAGTTATATCACAACAAGCTAATATGGCAGCTGCTATCTTAAGCAAACAGAGAGCTTCTAGAGCTGTTTACTCAGGTATGGTAAAGCATTCTGCAGAATAAATGTAGTGTTATAGCTTGCACTATTGTGGCTAATCTTTTGCCAGTAAACTGCCTTGGTAGCTTTTCGTCTCCTTTAACAGAAGCATCAGACTATGAGAATGCAGCTCTAGAGGGAGAGGGGGATCTGACTGCCTTTGTTGTTTCCCTTTCTTTTCTCCATTAAATCAGACACTTCTTCTAAATGGAGCCCCCCGGGAGAAGCAAGCAAAAACGATGAGGCTGCAGCGCGTGAGTATAAAAGCCGAGCATGTGTTATCTAAGTTACACCGTTCACAGATCAAGGGACGTGTCAGTTCTTATAGGCGTCAGCGAGGAATCAGCTTAATTATGTTTGCTGGAACAATCCAGGTCATTATTCCCATACACACCGTAGCACAGAGAAATAGCCCCTCCTGCGAATTAAGTTTCTCTATAAAAAAAAAATGATTATTCAGCCAATCAGGATCCTTTATTAAGATCGAATCAGCTTCCCTATGCTGTATTGATCCTGCTATGGATTAGGAGGTATTACAGGGACTGTGCCGACGCTATTGTTATGTATAAAATCATTCACTTTTGTGCCATTGTAGTACAGGTATGGGATCCGTTATCTGGAAACTGGTTATCCAGAAAGCTTCAAATTCTGGAAAGCCCGTCTCCCAAAGACTCCATTATAAGCAAATAATCTAAAATATGATTTCCTTTTTCTCTGTAACAATAAAACTTTTCAATTGTTCTTGATTTTTTATTTATTTTTTATAGCTTTTTAATAGTGATGGGCGAATTTATTCGCCAGGCGCGAATTCGAATTTGAAAAAAAAACGGGCGCCGGCGTCAAAAACGAGACGCCGGCGCTGTTTCGCAAAGTTTTCACCGTTTCGCGAATTCCGCACGAAATTCGCAAATTTTTCGGTGAAGCGAAACGGCACAAATTCGCCCATCACTACTTTTTAATTATTTGCCTTCTTCTCCTGAAGCTTTCTAGTGGGGTTCATAGAAAACAAATGTTCTGTAAGGCTACAAATGTATCATCATGGTTGCTTTTTAAAACGCCTCTTTCTATTCAGGTCAGTCTCCTATTTATATTTCAGTCTCTTATTCAAATCATTGTATGGTTACTAGGGTAATTTGGACCCTAGCAACCAGTCCGCTGAAACTGCAAACTGGAGAGATGCTGAATAAATGTAGACAACTCAAAAACCTGAAATAAGGGTATGGGATCCATTATCCGGAAACTTGGCCTTCTAGAAATTCAGAGCTTTCTGGATAACGACTCCCATAGACTGCGAATTTGCGGAGAATTCCCGCAATTCGCCCCGGGGGAATAAATTTGTGAAAGCGCAGCAAAAATTCACCTGCGTCAAAAAAAATGGACACATCAAAAACGAGACGCTGGTGGCGTTTCGCAAATTTTCACTGCTTCATGATTTTCGAAAAAATTTTGGTGAAGTGAAACGCCCCAAATTCGAAAAAATAAATCGAAAAAAAATCATTTTTTTACCCACTAAAATTTCTGCTTTTGGCATTCAGACTTTACTAAAAAATTATTAAGGGGGTTATTTATTAGACTTAAGATGTGAAGGTCCAAATTACAGAAAGATCAGTTATTTGGAAAACCCCGGGTCCCAAGCATTCTGCATAACAGGTCCCATACCTGTAATAAAAAAAACGAAGACCAACTGCATATAGTGTCAGAATATAGCTCTCTACTAAATCATACTAAAAGTTCATCCAAACAACCATATATATATATATATATATATATATATATATATATATATATATATATATATATATATATATATATATATATATATAAACAGACGAACCCCTGAAACCACTGAAAAGCCAAGAACCTCCTTAACCTCCCTAAGCCTAGATTTAAGTAGAAAGTCTGAATCAAAAAAAAAAAAAAATGATTGTAAAAATAATGATGATTTTCGGCATTTGAGTCAATTTATGCAGTGTCATGTGACTGAACATATTTCGCTAAGTACTAAAATGTAAGAATGAATTAAGAAGGGAGAAGAGGCTGCTGTGTTGGGAGAGGGAACCATATGCCAAGGAATAGAACGTAGGGAGAAACTGTTAAAGTCTATTTATTCCGACGAGCTCCTCGCTAGGGAAGCGCAGCCTGAGCCAGCAATCTCCTTGCATCCGGCCCTCTCAAACGCTTACGTATTCTGACAGCAAAACATCAAACTGCTGCGTTCCTGTAATACAGGGTGACAGCCATTTGTATAGGGTCCTGAGCTCTGCTTCTGGCAGTTTCTACAGAAATTAGGGTTTTTTTCTGCATACAAGGCAAGAAAAAAAAGCAGAAAAAATCCCCACACGCACATATATTATACTTAATTCTTAATTCAGCTATGACTTGTTCAGCAGTCATAGCTGAAATATTATTTCTACATAGGTATTCCCCTGTACAAAGCACAATTCAGCAGGAACAGTCCCTAAATTTGCTCATAGTCTGTACAGAGAGACACCATAAAACTATGGCAGCATAGGTATTCCCTGTACTAAGCACAATTCAGCAGGAACAGTCCCCTAAGTTTGCTCATAGTCTGTACAGAGAGATACCATAAAACTATGGCAGCATATGTATTCCCCTGTACTAAGCACAATTCAGCAGGAACAATACTTGGCAAGATGCTAAACACGCCAATATACCGGAACGAGTTAATTCCACTTACAACAGGACAATCAGTGCCTAATGGTGAGGTTCCAGGTACTAATGTGTATTAAAGGCCAATATGGAGAAGTTATGTTGTGTAACAATTACTGTCCCTGTTACAAAGGAAATGAATGTCATTTATCACAATCACCCAGTGCAGAGTCTCGTCGACCCAATCAATTCCTTGGAGAAAAATACTTTTATTACTTTATATTGAATCACCTGATATCATTTCAAACAGCGCATACAGAAAGAGCAGGCTTTTTGAGGATAAATCAAGGATTATGGATTATTTAAGAATTTATTCCACATTACAATAAAAAAAAAAAAAAAGGTAGGAAGATCCCCAACCAATAGAGAACAAGCAGCTCAGCTCAGACCCGGAAAGGTTTAAAGGGGGAACAATTCTCTCTGTGGAACATTTATAGTGATTTACACCTAATTATGAAAGTTACAGCAACTGCGCATGTAGAATTCTAGGAGACTAATAAATAAGTGAAATTAGTGGAGGGTTATAAAGCAATAATTAGTGATTCAGTGATTACTATCATTTTGCAATATAGAGACGAGGAGCCCTAATATTGGAACGGAAATAAAGTCCTTCATGAAACTTACATTGATTATATCTATTTGTATTAATCTTTATTTTTCTCAGATGTTAAATGTATTTCTCTCATTGGATTGTTTGTTAAAATGTCACCATCTCCAGCCTAGCAAAGAAACTATAGCAGCAACAGACCTTGTTGATGTGGGGGAGCTGCAGACAGAGGACCGATAAGAAACCCCTCGCCACCCCCTCTTCAGATTTGCTTTATTTGCTGTGCCAGGGAAGGCGAGGCAGGAGTGCGGGGCACAAAGCTGGGGTCCTGGGAATGGTGTTAACTACAATACAGTAGACCAGTGATCCCCAACCAGTAGCTCGCGAGCAACATGTTGCTCTCCAAACCCTTGGATGTTGCTCCCAGTGGCCTCAAAGCAGGAGCTTATTTTTGAATTCCAGGCTTGGGGGCAAGTTTTGGTTGGATAAAAACCAGGTGTACTGCCAAACCTAGCCTCAATGTAGATTGACAATCCACATAGGGGCTACTAAATGGCCAATCACAGCCCTTATTTGGCACCCCAGGAACATTTTTCATGCTAGTGTTGCTCCCCAACTCCCTTTACTTCTGAATGTTGCTCACGGGTTCTAAAGGTTGGGGATCCCTGCAGTAGACCTTGGGGGGTCCAGACTGTGGGGCCTGCTATATAGTAGTTCCCATCCCCAACCCCATTCTGCCATGTGAACTTTGCCACCCACGGCAAAAAGGTGTAACACTGTATGTGTCTCGTACCCAAACATTTGCTGTGGGCAGTGTCGGACTGGAGAGTCAAAGACCCACCGGGGGTTCAAACGAAGGGGGCTCCTCCGGGCCCCCAGCTACAGCACACCTCCAGGTCCCCCCACACTGCTGCAAGATCAGGGGGCAGCGCAGGCCCATGCAAGCAATGTGCGGGTCCAGGTCTGGGTCAGCGGGGCCCACAATGGCTGGGACCCACCGGGTTTTTACCCGGTGTTCCGCCAGCCCAGTCCGACACTGGCTGTGGGCTGGTACCTATAGTGCTGGTAAAGGGGAGGTCAGGGTTGTAGAGATATCAACACCGCTCCTGAGATCCCTCCTGATCCAGGTGCATTGTGCCCAGACTGAGATGACAGTTTCAAGGGGAATTCATGGCAGCTGGTGACTAAAGGTCGAGCCGGCAACTTATTGGCCCATGTATGGGGCCCGCTAGCGGGCTTCCCCGATCGATATCTGGTCGAAAGTCGACCAGATGCCGATCAGGCAGGGCTAAAAATCCCGTAGAATCGTGGACAGCGTCTGTTCGTTGATGTTGTCTTGCAATCCGATCCCCCATATTTGTTTCATTATGATCTGATCATTGGGCCCTAGGGCCCACCATAGGATCAGCCTGATATCACCCACCTCAAGGTGGGCATATCAGGGAGAGAGCCGCTCCTTTGGTGAAATCGACAAACGAGCTGATCTCTATGTATATGGCCACCTTAAAGGAACCATTCTGGGGTCCATTCTGAAGGCTTTATATTATATTTGACCACAGCACCCACTATTGATTTTTGGAGGTAGAGTGCGGGTACTTTTAGAACTATATATATATATATATATATATATAGAATGTTGTTAAAATGTTCGAATTTGACTTTCGAAACGAAAACATTGTCCACTCCTGTCAGAACCAACGCCAATTCCCAGCTGGATCTATAGAAAATGTGATTTCATTCTATACAAATTCTCTCCCTGGTCACCTCTTCTCTAAAACCAGCCTATTTACTTGCATGTCCCTACTGATTTATAGAACTGAACTGAACAGACCCAAATAATGCAACCAACCACAGAAACATCGTTTTTCATCTAAAGTCTCACATTTTTTGGGAAAGGAGGATTTATGTAACACGGCAGCTCCTCGATGCTCTAAATCAGCCCAAGAATTAGTGTGCCCTGTGGATACAGCTGGAGTCCCTCTATCTGCACCAAATTAATCACATAGCCCAATTCTTAGCAACCTTTCTTCTATGAGATCAATAGCAAGCAAACAAACTTATCTGGGGCAAGCGCTCCCGTGCGGAGTTGGAAACTTCAGAGGAGAAACCAGGAGTCACTTACCTGCAAATAAAGAGAGAAAAGACAGTCAGAGAGAGAGAAAGGGGATATTCCATAAGCACCAAACTCTACTTTATCCGGCATTAGTGCAAATACGTCTCTTATACATGTGATACAAGATTATTAATAGGGTAATTTTTCCTCCAGCTAAAAATTATAAAGGATATTTACCTGATGCATATATGGTGTATTAATTTAATGTTCCCTGCAGCCTTGTGCTTTTATATGGTCACAGAACTTGACTTCTAATATCCTTATCATTTACAGTAGGGGGTACATTATCCCTTATAATACATGAGTGATACTCAGAGTTCCCTGTATAACTCAGCCTGCAGCCTTGTGCCTTTATATGGGCACAGAACAACCCCTCAGTGACTTCTAACATCCTTATCATTTACAGTAGAGGGTACATTATCCCTTATCCTATATAGTGATACTCAGAAATACATAATTTTACATAAATTTGAAAATTGAAGAAAGTTTTAACCGAAAGAAATATTATTGTACACAATACACAAGACAATTCCTGTTACATACAGAGCGCCATTATCGCAAACATTGAGATCAGTTGATGCAAGACTTGCTATACTGCCTTATTATACGGATATTAGATGTAATTATCAGTGTGCGTTAGATGAATACATTATAGAAGAGGAACTGCCTCCTTGGGACAATCATTGGCTATAGGTTATACACAGTTTCTTCTCAAGAATGAGATTGAGTCAACCTTGCTGTGCCATCATCTTACGTGGAAGCTACTTTTATTACTATTGGTGGAAACTACAAGTCCCTATAATATAAAGACTCTGAATGGCCTGGTGTTCTATAACAAGCAAAGGAAATTAATGCTGCCAACAGGGGCAGAACCTTCCGATTCGCTCTTAAAACATCATCGTCGGAGCGGGTCAAAGGGGGCTACATTGCTGGTTCAACAACAGCAATAGCTCTCTCACCACTAGCAGAGCTTAATTGCCGGGTTAAAACCCAGAATTGTGGCTCTTAAAGTTATAAGAGGCAGCTTTTTGCTGCCCCTTGAGACAAGGTTCTCCACAAGGTTCTCACCTTGCCTCATGGCAGAAGTGGCCATGGGTGCCAAAAACTCTTGTGCCACCTACATTGCACCTTCTGCAGCAAAGCAGATGCAACCGTAAGTTTGCTACAAGATACAAAGTCTTTTCAATGACTTTCATCAACAAATTTCTAAATGTTAATTGGTGGTGACCACCCCTTCCACTTTGACGTTGGCGATGAACCAATATTTAGGCAACAGTAGATAACAAATGCCTGTGCCCAACAAATGCAAGTGAAAGGGAAGGTAAATGTGCCCCCCGCCTTTCTAAAAGACAAGTCAAAAGTAAGTGGAACAGAATCCTGGTGCTGTGGCACGTACTCTGTCTCGCCGGTGCTTTCGCTGCCAGCCTTTTCATTACCATTAAATATCAGCTTCGGACTGGCGCAGCTTTGAAGTCTACTAGCCAAGTCCCATTTTGTCACTGTAAAGATGTTTGAACCAGGAGGGAGCTTCGTAAACACACAAAGGAGCTCCCTCTTAAGGGATTGAGTACATAAAGAACAAACGCTTCCCCAGCGTTGGACTGTTTTGATATTGTGTTTGTCTCAGCAAGTTCTGTGCCAAACGGCGTTATTCTTCCCACATCATCAAACAATCCCCACAAGAAAAGTTCAAGCTTGCATCTCCTCTCCTCCTGTTTATCCATGTGGAAAGTGGTAATGTTTCATTAAGATAAAGAGTTGAACCCTCACGTGTAGATTTTGTGGGATAAAGAAAAGGCAAAAAAAATGCTCAAAGGACAGTGAAAATAATACATTTGTGTGACATTAAGTTCAGCTTCCAAGAGTCGAATGAATGGGTACAAAGTAACCTTTTAAGGGAAGATGAAAGGGGAAAAAAAGCAGGTCTTATTAACGAGGCGCCATTTACTGTACAATATAAAGATGAAATTACAGGGTGGATAAGGATAAGATATTCGTTTCGGAGTCTCTAGATTATATCTTCTCTAGAGCAGTGCAACCCAATCCGGCAATACGTCAAGTTAACTGAAAGTTGCAGGTTTATGGTTCTTGACAATGTGTCATTAAGTAAATTCCAAGCCAATCCAGCCCTCAGCACATGCATCAAAGGGAGAAGATGCAGCTCTACTCAAATATCCTTTGGTGCAAAATTCCACACTGGTTGGTAAATGATGTGGAACAAACTGCACCCTTGCCTTGGGGGCCTTCTCAATAGTATGCAATTCTCAATCTCCTTTTGGCCTAAAGACACCTCTGGTGTGTCTGGGTTTGCCTCCAGCATTTGGTGCAAATATAGAGAAGAAGAGTGCTTAAACATGTTGCTTGAAAGGGATACTGTCATGGGAAAAAATGTTCAATCATCAGTTACTGGTGCTGCTCCAGCAGAATTTGACACTGAAATCTATTTCTCAAAAGAGCAAACAGATTCTTTAATATTTAATTTTGAAATCTGACATGGGGCTAGACATATTGTCAGTTCCCAGCTGCCCGCAGTCATGTGATTTGTGCTCTGATAAACTTCAGTTACTGCTGTACTGCAAGCTTTCCCACCCAGCAGCCTAACAACAGAACAATGGGAAGGTAACCAGATACCAACTCCCTAACACAAGATAACAGCTGCCTGCTAGATCTAAGAACAGCACTCAATAGTAAAATCCAGGTCCCGCTGTGACACATTCAGTTACATTGCGTAAGAGAAACAACAGCCTGCCAGAAAGCAGTTCCATCCTAAAGTGCTGGCTCTTTCTGAAAGCACATGACCAGACAAAGTGACCTGAGATGCACCTATACACCAATATCACAACTAAAAAAATACACTCGCTGGTTCAGGAATGACATTTTATTTGTAGAGTAAATTATTTACAGTGTAAACAGTGTAATTATGAAATAAAAACAACATCATAAAAATCATGACAGAATCCCTTTAAGTAAATAACTCCTGATAGCCTTAGTATATCTTCTTCTCTCTCTGTATTATTTCTTCCATAGGCCAGAAAACTCACTAGTTGCAAGTGCAACTCAACCTGGCAGTGCATCGGAAGCCAATTGCATGATAGACCTGACTCATGACTCTTGACATGGCACTGGTGAATGTTGTGTCTGATATGTGCCATTTAAACACCATGAGTCCATTGTGTGAGTCAGTGCCGTTTAAGTGGCGCTGTATCACGGAGCGATTACAATCATCCCCCGTGCCGCTGAAAGAGAAGAGTTTAAACATCCTTTCATTGGCTCGGCACCCAGTGTAGATATTGTTCATGTGTCTCTATAGAGAAGAGGATTCAAAGTGAGATAGAGATGACGGCACTTTGTATGAAGCGTCTCCTTTGGAAACAAGAGAATAAACCAGAGAGAAAAGAGGCGTTTTATCCTCCGTTCTAGTAATTTGGGTCTGTCAGAAAGAGGCAACCACAGGGTATCCATATTTGAAGTCGGCTAAAGGGAAATGAATGCGTCGCTGCGCTGCGGCGGCTCAGATTTTAGGGAACATGGAAATATGTATTTGCAAATGTTAAAGAACACTGGAATATCTGATTCTTCCCGGTGGATCAAGTAGTTTGGGAAACAGCTTAACCATTTATACCTGTGCTTCTGAACAGAGTCGGACTGGGCCGGTGGGATATCGGAAAAAAACTCGGTGGGCCCAGCCAGCCCAGACCTGCTTCCCCATAAAAAAAATGAACCAGGGCAACGTGTTCACACATGCGCGGTTGGCGGGCCAGGGAATTGGAGGTCGGGAGGGGGCCCCAGAGACTGCCAGGAGGGTCCTTCATTTGCAGCTCCAGTAGGCCCACAAGCAGTGGCATAACTAGATGTTACTGGGCCCCACAGCAAATTTAATTTAGGGCCCCCAAAATATCCAGAGGTTGTCCTGATATACCCATATACAATAAAATTGCTCATTAAGTAGGGTATCATTGGGCCCCATGCCTCCTGGGCCTCCCTATATCCAAAGGGTCTGCTTCCTCTGTAGTTACGCCCCTGCTCCTCAGGCTCCAGTCCGACCCTGCCTCTGCACTCAAGTGTATGGCAGTTCCTAAAGCACTTTGTGCCCACCTCACAATAAGAAACATAAGTCCATTAAGGTGGGCAAGAAACCCACCACCAGACTTGTAAATCATTATGGATCCCTTACCTATCTTGTTAGAGCCCCCAAAGAACTGTTCTATTAAGGGTAGCATGTGATACAACCAGGGGCATAACTATAGAGCAGCGATCTCCAACCAGTAGCTCGCAAGCCACATGTTACTCACCAACCCCTTGGATGTTGCTCCCAGTGGCCTCAAAGCAGGTGCTTATTTTTGAATTCCTGGCTTGGAGGCAAGTTTTAGTTGTCTAAAAACCAGATGTACTGCCAAATAGTCTCCTGTAGTCTGCCAGTCCACATAGAGGCTACCAATAGCCAATCACAGCCCCTATATGGCACCCCCATGAACTTTTTACATGCCTGTGTTGCTCCCCAACTATTTTTATTTTTGAATGTGGCTCATGGGTAAAAAAAGGTTGGTGACCCTTGCTATAGAGGAAGCGGTTGCAGGGGGTCCAGGAGGTATAGGGACCCCATGAGGCCCTAATGCATATACAATTTCAATAAATATTGGTAAAACAAGTCAACCTCTAAACATTTTGAGAAATAATTTGTTATGGGGCCCAGTAATATCTAGTTACGCCGCTGGATATAGCTATACAGCACTGCCTATTGGTTGAAGAAGGTATAACAGCCTTGGGGAAGGGGTTATCTAGGCACCTGCCATCCCCCTCTATCTTTCTCATTGCCCCTGGGATATTTCCTTATCATTCATTCCAAACGCACCAACGTGTTCAGTTACACCCCCCCTCCCCATAGGAAGGGAACGGCAGCAGATCTAATCACTGAAGCGTCTGCGACACAAGCAGGTACTTCTTATCATGTAGAAGCACCAGATATTGGGAAAAATAGACTTAAGGCTAAATAGATTGGAATTTGCGTAGTGCAGCGGAGATTTCATCTCCCTCTCGTTACTAATCTCCATACATCATAGTGACAGCCGCCGCTGCCGCAAATCCACATTTCCCCCATTTGTTCCCAGTAAAGCAGCGACCGATGTCTGAATTCCCTGCAAATAGAATATGTAATGTTTCAGTTCTCCGTCTCAGCCCTGTTAATTAGGGAATAATAATTCTTGCAAACCAGACAGTTTTTTTTGTTTTCTTTTTATATAAATTCTGTCCTGTAAGTTGCGCCTTTCTGGCTTATTGGAAACTGTCAGATGTTTATTGTGGCTGCTGCTCCAGTATATGATCACTGCCGTGTTGCTAACAGAGGGCACTGATTTTCGGAGGTCCTGATAAATGTGTTGTTATAATAAGGAAGAGCATGGCAGCTCCCAATCCTGATTAGACAGAGATGAGTGTCCTTCCAACAACCCCATCCCAACTCTTTCATGTAATCGAGGCAGGGTTATCATCACTAATTATGGCACCCAGTCGTACTAGGATAGGACGGCCCTGCTAACAAGTAAAATGAGGCTCAAATAGAAAGTAAATGCCACATGCATGAATGGCCTTACCCCTGACCCATTCCATGTAGTGATGTGCAGTTTGGTTTTACCCAACCCGCAACCAACCAACCTCCACCCGTGCCCGCCCGAGCACGACTTCTCGGTTCCTTGTATAGACCCACAAGGACCAGACGCGCATACCTCCCAACATTTCGAAATCTTTTTGGCCCTCTTTCTGTTTCCTAATTTTTTTGCCCATGCCCATTTTTGTGGCCACACCACCTAATTACCAGGTAATTTTTCATAATTGGGCAGGTTATGAAAGTTTGAACACATTTCTGTGGTTTTTATGTTATTACAGTTTTGCAAATGAAGGTGAATTGTCCTTTAAGCTGTGAGTCTAACTTCTTATCTTATCAAACTGTCCCAAAAGAATGTCAAGTAACTATTCTGGGCTGTCTGCCAAGACAAAATTAAGTTAGATATTTTTGTATCTGTTTCTGGCTGTTCAGTGCAGCAGATCAAAGAGAAACCCAGGATTTATCAGTACAAATCCGTGACAGCGGGTTGAGCTGTCAAAAGCGGGACTGTCCCGCTCAAAACACAGTTGGGAGGTATGAGACGCGCCCCGCCGATGATGTCACAAAAGGGGTGGGTCGAGCAGTCACATGTCACAAGTCGGAAGCCGGCTTTGTATAGTCACGACCTAGAGAGGGAGGGTGCGAGGTCAGCCCGGACCCGCGGGTATTGGGCCGGCCTGCACATCACTAATTCCATGCACAGAAATTACACCCTAACCCTGCCAACAATTGCCTCATACACAAGTTTACTTCCAACCCTGCCCCCCCCTCTGAATAGGGGCAGTTATTGATATACAGTGAAACCTTGATTTTTGTAAGTACCCTGATTTTAAGTTTTACCGCATTTTATATATTTTTTTTTATTTGTGGTACCACCAATTTATAATGCATTTCAATGGGTGCATTTCCCTGATTTTAAGTAATGTTTTCCTAGATTTAAATGTTGTCTTGATGTAACCAAAAACTACTTTTTTCCCTCTATAAATGTAATTATTTGTGAAATAAAGAGGTTTAAATTAACCAGATGTATATCTTGCCATGGTTTTGCCTGTAAATGGTCAATTCCAATTAGTCTGCCCCTTATACAGTCCTGCACCAATCACTTATTGCTTTAGGTTGTGTATGCGACACATGCCCCCCCCCATAGTGTAACATTAACACTGCAATGCTTAACCCTTGTTATTAACACACTAAATATTATATCTCAAAGTAATACTGACTCATGTGCTTATATACTTTCAATGCTTGGAGAAAAAGTTACTTCAACACATTTTCCTGATTTTACATTTTCCCGGATTTTACTTATTTTTTTCCCCTTGTCCCCTGAAAAATGGGGGTTCTACTGTATATAGATCTAATTCCTTATCTCATCTCTATGCTCCTATATGGCAGAACCTTAAAGCGCAGCTAACTGTAAGAATAAAATATCCCCTTGGCATAAAACGTGTTGGCCCAGGGGGTGCTGGGAAAGGAGAGAGAAAAACCTGCAAATGAAGTGCGAGTGAGTCCGATTAGGGAAACCAGTGTAAAATGCGTTGTTTGTCACCCTTCCCTGGCACTGGCGCCTTTCACTGTATCACTTGACGTTGGAAATGCCCTCTTCGTTTTGCACATTCTCCTCTATTTTCATAGGGTGCTAAGAAAAGAACATTTCAGACTTCTTTACCGACGTGTAATCTTGTTAAAGTCACAATCCTAAACGGCGGTTGCACAGGAGGAGGAGGAGAGGGAGGAGGAGAGGGGGGATTAATCGCCATAGTAGGTGCCTTCACTCAAGAAGAAGTCAACCTACCCGGCACACCAGCGTCTGCCCAATTACAGTACAGTTATCCAGCCGTCTCTACTGGAAACAACCACGTTACCCAATAGTTAATGTTGACGTGTTTCAATAGCTGAAGTGAATTCTCTAATTGTACCTAATTTCCAGCAGAGGAGAAGATACCTGTAGAGATGGAAAGTCCGAACATATCAATTGGAGATAACTGTGCCTACATCACTCTTCTACCCCACCCCCATTACACCTTATAAAGAAGTGTAGCAGGTGGCCACAGAGATAACCTGAGATATCACCTTGGGATAGAGATGCAGATTATCCATTGATAGATATAGTAGCGTCTGGGATGGTTGAAGATCTCACTTTGGGATAATGCTGGCTATGCAAGGGTGATAAAATCTGCAGACTGAGTCAGCAGTTTATTGGCACTCTAATGTGGTCCTTGTTTGACACATCTTCAATGATCGGTTGTCATTTGAAAAGCGATCCACTTATTTGGTGACCTCTCCAAATGAGTGGATGCCCGCTTGGCAAGGAATATAGGCTAGATTATAGTGGACATGCTCCTTGTCTTTCCAGAGCTGTGCTGTATTAAAAATGGAGGCCACCATGTTGGACCTCATTAGTAGTGATGGGTGAATAAATATGCCAGGCGCTAATTTGTAACGAAACTGGCGTGAAAATTAGACGGCATCAAAAATATTTTGGACACGCGTCAGAAAAGTTGTGTCCGTCGAAACCGCACGTCAACATTATTCGTACGACTGTTAACTTTAACGTTGGCATCAAAATTGACACGAGCGTCAAAATTTGCAAATTTTTCAAACGGGACAAATGATGTCCACTTGGCAAGGACCATAGGCTGAATTATAGTGGATATGCTCCATAGACTTGAAGTGATGACCCAGTCACCACTTCTGATCTACAGAGCATGCTCACTATAATCCAGCATATAGTCTTTGCCAAGTGGACATCCACTCATCATTGATGAGGTCCAATATGATGACCTCCATTTTTAATACAGCACAGCTCTGGAGAAAAGACAAGGAGCATGTCCACTATAATTCAGCCTATGGTCCTTGCCAATTGGACATCCACTCATCACTGATGATGCCCAACCTGGTTACCTCTATTCCTACTACAGCTCAGGATAAAAAGATGTTTGGCCCTGGAGAGAGGGGATGTGCGAGTGGAGATAACACTTGTAAATACCTGGGGAGAGGTTCCCTTTAATAAAGGTTCCTGAATGAGTATCTTCCAGAAGATCTGGATTTGGGCCAGGATTCTGCATTCAACAGGCTTTCTGGCATCTGTGTAAGGAGTGATATTTCTGTTGATACAGCGGATAAAAAGGGCAAGTGTTCCACACAATTCTCTCTGTACAGCAAATTTACTGTTGGTTGTTTCATCCACAGCCAAAACCCTGGACTCTAATCTCATTAGTGCTGCACACTCTCCGTAAATAAAG
Organism: Xenopus petersii; assembly: GCA_038501925.1. Lineage (NCBI taxonomy): Eukaryota > Metazoa > Chordata > Amphibia > Anura > Pipidae > Xenopus > Xenopus petersii. The sequence goes on along the minus strand of CM076689.1, from coordinate 106,260,183 downwards.
TGATTAGGTCTCTGTGGACAAAACCAGCTCAACGGGGAAAAACATTATATAAATATGCACCGCCAAAGGGGGCATCTGGATCCTGTATAACCAACCAACAGGATTTTTTATTGCATTGAAAATTGACAGACGATTGAGCCCACTGTGTGCAATGTATTTATAGGGACAAGTAAATAAGGACATGTTTTCCTGGCTCTGGCCGACTCTAATCGGAAGTGATGTCTAATGAGCAATTAAACACCGTTTATAATTAGGCTTAACATTTACCTTATTTTACCATATTTTTCCTGTCAATTGCAGTTAAACTTATCGAGATAGGATGGTCTACCTTATTTATCTGCATAGTTGTGTTCATTCATAGCTGCAGTTGTCATTTCTCTAATGAGGAGACCTCAGCCACAGATTCCAATTACACAGAGCCCTTCAGAGGACAAATATAGGCATTGTTATACAGGATGATGATTCTAGGGCAAAATACAGGCAGTGGGGCAGGATGGAGACAGTAGGGTGAAAGACAATAGAGCGAGATGGAGACATTGGGGCAAAACTGAGACAGTAAGGGATGATAGAGACAGTAGGGTACATCAGAGAGAGTAGGGTAAATCAGAGACAGTAGGGTGAGATGTAGACAGTAGGGCAGGATGGAGACCAGTAGGGTAAAACAAAGACAGATGGGCAGGATAGAGACAGTAGGGTAAAACACAGACAGTAGGGTAAGATAGAGACAGTAGGGTATATCAGAGAGAGTAGGGTAAATCAGAGACAGTAGGGTGAGATGTAGACAGTAGGGCAGGATGGAAACCAGTAGGGCAGGATGGAGACCAGTAGGGTAAAACAGAGACAGTAGGGCAGGATGGAGACCAGTAGGGTAAAACAGAGACAGTAGGGCAGGATAGAGACAGTAGGGTAAAACAGAGACAGTAGGGCAGGATGGAGACCAGTAGGATAAAACAGAGACAGTAGGGCAGGATGGAGACCAGTAGGGTAAAACAGAGACAGTAGGGCAGGATGGAGACCAGTAGGGTAAAACAGAGACAGTAGGGCAGGATAGAGACAGTAGGGTAAAACAGAGACAGTAGGGCAGGATGGAGACCAGTAGGGTAAAACAGAGACAGTAGGGCAGGATAGAGACAGTAGGATAAAACAGAGACAGTAGGGCAGGATGGAGACCAGTAGGGTAAAACAGAGACAGTAGGGCAGGATAGAGACAGTAGGATAAAACAGAGACAGTAGGGCAGGATGGAGACCAGTAGGGTAAAACAGAGACAGGGCAGGACGAAGAGATGGAGACAGTAAGGCAAAATGAAGAGATGCAGACAGTAGGGCAATATTGTGGCAATGACATTTTGCACTGGGATGGCCCAATCTATTCAGTTGATGTTGGGATACTCCAGTGGAACTCCCAATGTCCCTTCAATGACATTCAGTAGAATTAGAGTTAACAAAGTGTAGTTCACTTGAGGTTAGAATTAGAGTTAACATAAAGTGTAGTTCACTTGAGGTTAGACAGCTGTTACTTTTCAATGTGCTAATGTGGAGGCAGGGAAGGGGTTAACTGATATCGTCTGTTACGAAGAGAAATCCTTTCTTTTGCCCCTGTTTAACAGAAAGTAAATCGCGCCTTCGCCGTGCCAGCTCCACCCCTTCTGTCATTTGTCTCAACTTTGTTCCCAGATAATTATTCCCCCATGGAAGTGACACAATGTGCCGGGAATGTGGCGCTAATAAGCAGCTATTAGATGGGACATCAAAGGCATTGGAGGAAAGTCACTTTACTAAATGATTATTATCTTGGTTTTACTACAGGAACACGAATCGCTGGGCAGTGGTGCAGGGACTGGAACATGAATGGTGGGCTATTTAACCACAGAATGTTTTATTTTACCTAGTATAGTCTTGTTTTATGTATACAGGTATGGGATCCATTATCCGGAAACCCATTATCCAGAATGTTCCGAATTACAGAAAGGCTGTCCATAGACTCCATTTTATCCAAACAATCCAGTTATTTTTAAATTGATTAATTTCTCTGTAAAAATAAAACAGTAGCTTGTACTTGATCCCAACTAAGATATAATTAATTCTTATTGGAATCAGAACCAGCCTATTGGGTTTATTTCATGTTGACATGATTTTCTAGTAGACTTAAGTTATGAAGATCCAAATTACAGAAAAATCTGTTATAGGGAAAGCCATGGGCCTGGATAACAGGTCCCATACCTGTCTGTTTGTATATATAAATTTATATTCAGTATTGCTGTAAATTTAGTATTTTTGGTGTTCTTATTAAGAAATTTCACTTGTAGATATCGGAGCAACTTTGCAACCAAACTGTCATTCATTTTTGTTTCTTCTTTCGCAAACATTCTTATATATTGGAGAGTTATACAGGTATGGGACCTGTTATCCAGAATGCTCGGGACCTGGGGTTTTCCGGATAACGGATCTTTCCGTAATTTGGGTCTTCATATCTTAAGTCTACTAGAAAATCATTTAAACATGAAGCCAAATAGGCTGGTTTTGCTTCCAATAAAGATTGATTATATCTTAGTTGGGATCAAGTACAAGTTACTGTTTTATTATTACAGAGAAAAAGGAAATCATTTTTAAAAATTTGGATTATTTGGATAAAATGGAGTCTAAGAGAGACAGCCATTCCGTAATTCGGGGCTTTCTGGATATCGGGTTTCCGGATAAGGGATTCTATACCTGTATTAGTTATTATATTTGATGACTTATTTGTCTACTCAATCCCTGCTTACTGACCAAGCATCATTCTGACCCTAACAGCCTTACAGCAGCTGAATGTTCATTAAAGGTTCGTTAAATTTCTCCTTTAATGAGTCTACCTGGAAAGCTTGAAGTTGGGATTTTTGATAAAGAACTCTTAACGCCTAATTGGCTGCCGAGTTCTAACACTTTAGTGAACAAAATGGTGGGACTTTTACTAAGGGCTTTCCTATAAGCTACTAGTCTCAGTTCTCCCAAGAGACCTTCTTATCTTAAACTGTTACAAAATGATCTATTCTGGGCTCTCTGACAAAAGTCAGTTAAGTTAGAAACTTCGGTTCAGTGCAGGAGATCAAAGAGAAAGTCGGAACATTTCAGTAACAAATCCGTTGGACTGTCAGAATCGGGACTGTCCCATCTTTTATGGTAATAATTGCTATAGCAAGTTCTAAGAACTCCAGCAGGGACAAGGTTAAAGCTAAATGAAGATCTGAATATTCTGCACTTTTTGAAATGAAATAACAAAATGAAATAACAGCCTGAGTGAATACAATATGGAACCCGGTCATTTGGAATAATGTTCCCAGCCTGCACCCGACTCTTCCTTAACTTTATATACACAGTAAGAACCAGGGAGGCAGAAAAGGACCCAGTTAATGAGGTGTCAAATATGAGAAACTTAATTAAAATCTTCCTTCATTTCACACAACTGTAAGCAAGCAGCGCTCCATAGCAACATGATCTCTCTTCCGTGCCAAAGAGCTTTCACTTTTATCTTCTTGAAGTCATTATGGCAAAGTGCTGGGAGGGTTACTGCCTCCTCTGCTCTCATTTCCCTACAGAAATAGGGATTGGTAACACTAGATAGGTGCCTAATATATAAGGACAGAGACAAGAGGAAAGTGTTGGAAGGGTTACTGTCTGCTCTGCTCTCATTTCCCTGCAGAAATAGGGATTGGTAGCACTAGATAGGTACCTAATATATAAGGACAGAGACAAGAGGAAAGTGTTGGAAGGGTTACTGTCTGCTCTGCTCTCATTTCCCTACAGAAATAGGGATTGGTAACACTAGATAGGTGCCTAATATATAAGGACAGAGACTAGAGGAAAGTGTTGGAAGGGTTACTGTCTGCTCTGCTCTCATTTCCCTACAGAAATAGGGATTGGTAGCACTAGATAGGTGCCACTAACACATTCTCCCCTCTCAGTGCCAGACTTTCCCTACATTGTGCAGAGATGCTGTCAGCCTGTAAGGAATCATTAGAACCAAGTGTTATATATATTTATATAGATAAATATAAGACCCCCCCCCCCCCCGAAAAGCTGAAGTCGCTGTGATTAGAATGCAAAAGACGAGAAAACCTTGAAAGGAATTGTAGCAGAAGTGCCGGGGATACATTCCAGCTGCAATTTGTACTCTATCCAAAGCACATCATCAATATACAGCAAATCATTAGCCAAAAGAGACACCAAGGTGCCAGGTAGACAGATATGACATCCCAAGGGGCATCGTCTCATTATGACAAGTATAAGATCAGAAGTTCAAAGGGAAGCGGCTCCATCCTTACGGCTAATGACTCAGGCAATCAGGCACCAAGGTACTTTTGTGGTGCTCACACAATGCCCTCCTCACTGATAATTGGGCACGGGGGGTGAGAGATCCCCTCATCTCTGCCTTTTCTCCCAGGCTCAGTTCTGAGCCGATTCATCAAGGAACAAATCATAATAAACAAACTGAGAAAAAAAACAAACAAGCGGAGACCGATACGGTCGCTCTACCCTTCGCCTCTGTAGCAACGGTTCAGCCGGCGGAGGGAAACAGGAGCTGCCCACTTGCTTCATTAGGAGGTTTTCATCCTGATGAGCAAAGTTTGTGGAAAGCTGAACTGCCCAAATAACTTGTTTTAAACTGATACACGAGTATCTAGCCGAGTCTTCTTTCTGCTTCTCAGAGTGTTGAGGGTGGGTCTTTGTCTTGTGTAACTAAAGGGGTAGTTCACCTTTAAGTTAACATTTAGTATATGATAGAATGGTCACTTCTAAGTAACCTTTCAATAGGTCTTCGAGTTTTGAATTATTTGCCTACTTTCAAATGGGGGTCACTGACCCCATCTAAAACATACAGGCTTCTGTAAAGGTCATACACGGGGCGATAAAAGCTTCCGACAGACCGAGTCGGCAGCTTATTGGCCTGTGTGTGGGGCCCTCCGACGTGCTTCTCGGATCGATATCTGGTTGAGAGTTGGTCAGATGTCGATGGGGAAGGGGTTAAAAATCCCGTCAGATTGTGGACCGCATCGGTTTGTTTATGCAGTCCCTTGATCTGACCTCCTGTATTGCTTTCGTTATGATCAGATTGTTGGGCCCTAGGGCCCATGATCGGATCAGTCCTATATCGCCCACCTTGAAGGTGGGCATATCGGAAGAGATACGCTTGTAAGGCGAAATCGCCAACCAAGCGTATCTTATTGTGTATGGCCACCTAAAGCTACAAATGTATTGCTACTGCTACTTTTTATTACTCATCTTTCTATTCAGCCCTCATTCAAATCAGTGCCTGGTTGCTAGGGCAATATGGACCCTAGCAACCACATTGCTAAAATTGCAAACTGGAGAGCTGCTGAATAAAAAGCTAAATAACTCAAAAAACACAAATAACAAAAAAATGAAAACCAATTGCAAATTGTCTCAGGATATCACTCTCTACATCATACTAAAAGTTAATTTAAAGGTGAACAACCCCTTTAATGTGGGAGGAGTTTAGCTATGTAAGGTAAGAGTAACTGTTACAGGAAGAAAACAATGGCCCCTGCCTGCAGAAAGGTCTCACTCTTTTATTAAGAGCTCAGTGCCATGTTAATACCATCAGCAAGTGGTCTGTTTTCAGGTTGCTAGGTTCCCCTAGCAACCAAGAAACAGTCTTTAAAACAGGCTGAGAGATGCACAGAACACAAATATAACTATGTAACTATATCATCGTTAGGGTCAGGGCACACAGGCAGATTCGGGGAGAAAACTCCTCTTAATCTCCCCGAACTGCCTCCCCGCTGGCTAAAATGAAAATTGCCGGCGGGATGGCACTCGGAGTGATTCAAAATCGCCCGAAGTATCCTTGTGAGGCAACTTCGGGCGACTTCAGAAAACAAAGAATGTAAATCGCCGGCGGGAAGGCAGGCGAGGCAGTTCGGGGACATTAGTCGCTCCGAAGAAGTGGAGATTTGTCGCCGGGCGACTAAACTCCCCGAATCTGCCTGTGTGCCCTGACCCTAAGAATTCATTGCAAGTTTAACTTTTTCTTTAAGCAACTGGATTCACATTGGCGGTTTAAGTTAAGTTCCCCTTTAAGAGATCCTAATAGCTCTGCGCCACAGGGACTCACAGTAGGAGAGCAGGTTAATGTTTTGAAGAAATGGCGACTCTTCTTGTACAAAGAAATATATTTATGTAGCACAGCATCAGACGAAATTAAAGGGTAAGAAGTTGTGACAAATTCACGTTTTCACATACAGTGTAAGAAAGGCTTGTATCTTGATTAAATCAGAGGAATGGTCTCATTTTTTTTTTATTAATTCCTCCCTACTTCAAAAATAACAATGTTATTCATAATTAGCACATTTTTCAGGCACCCCTCCCCCCCCATTCTCTGATCTTTGTTCAAAAGCGCCTGCCTGTGTCCTTTGCCCAAATAGGAGGCTGTTGGCGAGGGATAATGAGGGAGCAGAGCGGCGCTGTAATTAGGCTGAAAATGAATAAAATAACACTCTATGCATAAAATAGCAAGATATAATAATAGCATGGGAAGTGTGTGAGTGTGGGGGGCAGAGATTTGACAGCAAGTTTAGCCTCTTTGGGGCAGACGATCTAATTACTAAGGGCAGAGACAGATGAGAAGATAAGGCGGAGATTTAGTCGCCGGCGACAAATCGCCTATTCTTCGGGCGACTAGTATCCTTAACTGCCTTCCTGCCGGCTAGAATCTAAATCGCTGACAGGATGGCACTCGGAGCACTTTGTTTTAAAGTTGCCCGAAGTTTCCGAAACTGCCTAAAGAAAAGGCAATTTGTCGCCATGCGACTAAATCTCCCTGAATCTTCTCGTCTGTCTCTGCTTTAAAGCTACATTGTCGACCATAAACTCTCCTCCCCATTGCCACGTCTAGATCAGCCCCCCATCAACATTGGACCCCACCTGTACAAACATAGACCACCCCCACATTAGCCTCATACATGCCAAGACCAAGACCTTGAGATTAACTTTTGGGGGCAGATTTACATATGTTAATTAACCCTCGATATTCGACTGTCGAATGTAAATCCTTCGACTTCGAATATTGAAGTCGAAGGATTTACCGCAAATAGTTTGATCGAACAAAAAATCGTTCGGTCGAACAATTAAATCCTTCGAATCGTTCGATTCGAAGGATTTTAAACCATCGATCGAACGATTTTTCTTCGACCCAAAAATTGTTAGAAAGCCCATGGGGACCTTCCCCATAGGCTAACATTTCACCTCGGTAGGTTTTAGGTGGCAAAGTAGGGGGTCGAAGTTTTTTTTAAAGAGACAGTACTTCGACTATCAAATGGTCGAATATTCGAACGATTTTTAGAACGATTCGAAGTTGTAGTCGAAGTAGCCAATTCGATGGTCGAAGTAGCCAAAAAAAACATTTGAACGTTTTTTTTATTCTATTCCTCCACTCGAGCAAAGTAAATGGGCCCCTTAGTATTGTGCAGAGAGAGAAATCCTGAGAAAATTTGCAATCGGTTTTCCTTTTTTATTATTTGTGTTTTTTGAGTTATTTAGCTTTTTATTTTTATGCAATTTTAGCAGTCTGGTTGCTAGGGTCCAAATTACCCTAGCAACCCCATGCATGGATATATATGAGAGCCCGGAATATGAATAGGAAAGGACCTTAATAGAAAGATAAAAAGTAATAAAAAGTAGCAACAATAATTCATTTAAAGCCTTACAGAGCATTTGCTTTTTAGATGGGGTCAGTGACCCCCAATTGACAGCTGGAAAGATTCAGAAGAATTCTTTCAAAAACTATAAAAGAATTCTTTCAAAAACTATAAAAATATAAATAAAATGGGTCCAGATAAGAGTCCTGCAGCGTTACCCACAAAAACCTGCGGGTTGCGGGTAAAAGTTCCGCGTGCGGGTATAGACGCGGGTCGGCTATTCTGTGGGTTTGCGGGTTGGGCCGCGGGTCTTCTCAAAAGTGATAGTTACTGCTTTTTTCTGGACACGTCTTCTTCCGATTATGTCACTTCCGGTTAACGACAGTTCTTCCTGATTCTTAATGGTCAGTGGGTCCGGTTTGTGGATAAGGTACTTGCAGGTCCAAGCGGGTAAGAATGAGGGTTGTGGGTCCGGGTTGCAGGTACGGGTCGGGTACAGGTTCCAAAAAAATGGACCCGCGCAGGACTCTAGTCCAGATTACCCTAGTGACCATGCAATGATTTGAATAAGAGACTGGAATATAAAAAGGAGAAGGGCCTGAAAAGAAAGAGTTTTAAAAAGTAGCAATGACGATGCATTTGGAGCCTTATTTTCTATGATCCCCAGTTGAAAGCTTGAAAAGAAGTAGAGTCAGAAGAAGAAGGCAAACAATTAAAAACTATTTAAAAAAATAAATAATGAAGACCAATTGAAAAGTAGCTTAGACTTGGTCAATAGTGATGGGCGAATCTGTCCCGTTTTGCTTCACCAGAAAATTCCCGAAACGGCAAACAAATTAACGAAACTCATTGAAGTCAATGGGTGTCAAAATAATTTTGGCGCGCGTCAGTTTTGACCATTTTTATACACGCGACTGTTTTGTCCAAATGCATTAAAGTCAATGGGATCCGAACAACAATTTTAATGCGCGCATCAATTTTGATGCGTGTCATCTTTATTTTTGTTGCAGTGAATTTTCGCCACAGTTTCGTGAAAACATTCACCATTCAAAACGTGGAAATTCACAGCGAATCCATTCCCATCACTATAACGTAGTAAAAGTAAATTTTACTTCCCTTTTACTTTGTATAGAGGAACACGAACATCAATTCAACTTCCCACTTGTCAAGCCTGGAAGTTTGGGTCGTTCTAACACTGAGGGGCAGATTTATCAAGGGTCGAAGTGAAATCGAGGGAATTTTCGAGGTTAAAAATTTCGAAATTCAAAGTCATTTTTGGATACTTCGACCTTCGATTCGAAGTAAAATCGTTCGAGCTACTTCGACCATTCGATAATCGAAGAACTGTGTCTTTAAAAAAACTTCGACAAAAAACTTCAATACTTCGCCAACTTAAACCTGCCGAAGTGCTATGTTAGCCTATGGGGACCTTCCAGAGCATTTTTTGTATTCGAAGGGGAAATCGTACGATAAAATCGTTTGAATCGTACGATTCGAAGTATGATTCGAAGTACGATCGTACTACGATTGGAAATATGATCGTACGAATCAAAAAATCCTACGAATTCGACTTCGAATTTCATAGTATTCAATTCAATGGTCGAATTTCGAAGTATTTTCCTCTTCGAAATTCGACCCTTGATAAATCTGCCCCTGAAAACCATTTGTTTCAAACAAAAAACATGCAGAAATTGAGTCATGGAGTTGACAGACATGATATTGTGGAGAGCAGAAGAGAAAACAAAAAGGAGGGAGAGCACGAGACGGTAAAGGTAAATAAAGGTGACAAAGCATAAACATTTATACAAACTGTGAAAGCAAAATCAAATAACGAGGTGGGGGAATCAGAAGCGGCAGTCAGAACACGAGGTGACAGTAAGAGAGAAGGGAGAGAGACAGCTCAGCGATCAGTACAAAAGGAAAGAAATTGAATTACTTATATGAATGTTTATAATTTATACATTATAACATTTACCACCTGTCGGGTACAGGCAAGGTCCATACAGACAAGGTTAGGGCTCTGGGGAATCTGTATGTATTTTCTCCTCGCTCCCTCGCCACTAATCTGTAAATGGATTTTGCTGTGGACCTTGTTCAATCAGACTCACAAGCCTCTGTTTCTATGTCTCTCGGGCTTTCAGTATTAACGGGTCGCTGGTCAGGTTAAGTGAACAACCTCCCAAACATGGAAGCGACAGTATGCGAGACACACTCAATCCCTTACTGTGACTTCGACAAGCGACGCGCAGCTCCCCGTGTTGGTTTCTTTTTAACCCTCCCTATGCTGATTGCCGTTGGCAGTCCTCATTGTTTCAGCATCTTCCTCAGGCACAACAGTTTTCTCACTTAATGGTGCATTAAATATGCCATCTAATTGTTTGAGTCGTATGTATGGAGCGCTGCTCAGGTTAACGGCGGTATAAATAATAAAGCGAGGCAGGGATGCGCAATTAGTTTACTGCAGGTATGGGATCCGTTATCGGGGAACCCGTTATTCAGAAATTTCCGAACTACGGAAAGGCTGTCTCCATTTTATCCAAATAATCAAAATTTTTAAAAATAATTCCCTTTTTCTCTGTAATAACAAAACAGTACCCTGTACTTGATCCCAACTAAGATATAATTAATGCTTATTGAAAGCAGAACCATACTATTGGGTTTATTTAACGTTTTCACAATTTTCTTTTATATTTAAGGTATGAAGATCCAAATTACAGAAAGATCCGTTATTTGGAAAGCCCCAGGTCCCGAGTATTCTGGATAATAGGTCCCCATACCTGTATACACTTTCCCATAGATGGAGGAGTCTGTGCATCCCTACTAATAACCCCTCTTGTAGTCAATAATGAATAATACATGGTGCTGGGTTTACTTTGGGCTAAAATGTATTATAAATAGCCCCTTTATCTGAACTTTTCATAGTCCTGCTATGGTTCATGTCCATGTTTCAAATGAGGGGTGGGCGTGTCCTAACAGTCACTGCCAGCACCCAGTAGGAGGGGGATAGCCAATCACAGCCCTGCAGTCACACAAACAATGGCAGGCCTCAGTTCCCTTTCAGGTCAGCCTAACTGCTGATTGGTTCCTATTCTACAGTGCCGAGTGCCGCCAGCTCCCCCGCAGACCCTGGTAAGGGGGCAGCAGGAAGTGGAACAGATGGGCAGGACTAGTTGGGTTTTGCAGAAATCTGCAATAAATCAGCCTGAATCTCTTCTGTTTTAAGCATATTGCTGTTATAGTTAGAGAAATATAATGCACTGGCGTATTCTTGTTTTTTTTTTTTGTTTTGTTTTACAGAACAGGTCTCCTTTAAAATGACTATCCATCGTCTTTACAATTCATCTCCACCTCACCTTTCGCTTCTTCTTCCAACTTTATATTGGTTCTGCTTCAGGAAAATGCCCTTAAATTAGACTTGAAATAGGGCACCATGACTAGTGGACACTAAAGGAGAACTAAATCTTGAATGTATTTTTATATTTGATGTGGAATATAATTACATAGTTTTAACCCTCCCCCCCCTAAGCTGCAAGATGCCACTTTAGTGTCCAAGGTCCATCCAGTGCATGTATGTTGATATTGTGTGTGTTCTAGTCCCATCAACTGCTTGAGCGGAAGGTGAATATATACACCCTGCAAGGGCTCTCTGGGGTGTATTTAGTTGTAGTTCAACAGCTGCTGTAGGTCTACAGTTAGAACTAAACCTGACCCAGAATCCATTGGCATTAGGACTTTCTATACTGCAATGTGCATGGGTAGAAGGTGCGTGAGTGATATGAAGTTCCCAGACTGTATGCAATATAACAATACAGAGCTTTATAATACAGGACCTGATTGCTCTATTATACAATGTTCCCTGTAGCCTGGCTCTGGTTCCTGACACTATAGGAAGGGACACGTATCTGCACATTTTCAGGGGGACAGAACTGGACTCTCTGATAGTTGAATTTCCCCCGCTGACCCCTTGCCAAGAAGGAAGAGTTTAGGAAGCAGCAATATGTAATGAATGTTTCCCAACAAGCGCCAGGAGGCAAATAAGAGCATTGAGCAGGGCGGAATATAGAAGCCGGAGATCATTAGATGTTCATTTGTAACCAGGCTTAAAAGACGCCAATTCCCATCCTGTCCCAGGAGAGGCTGAAGGCTCTTTTCAATCCTTTCTAAGGACATGCTGAATAATGCTCTGTGTATATAAAGCATATTGCCCAACCGGTCCCCTCCAGGGGGAAATCCTGATTGGATAGGGGTTTCATACAACGCAGGTTACATCTAAAGTAACTTTCAGTTTCAGTATATTGTGATGTCCAAGGGAAACAATATTGCCGTCCCTTCCCATATGTATAAATACAAATATACAGAGAAGGAATGTTCTGGGCACACAATAAGCTATACCCTCATACTGTACTGTCTAAGGGAAACAATATGGCACCTCCCTCCCATATGTATAAATACAAATATACAGAGAAGGAATGTTCTGGGCACACAATAAGCTATACCCTCATACTGTACTGTCTAAGGGAATCAATATGGCACCTCCCATATGTATAAATACAAATATACAGAGAAGGAATGTTCTGGGCACACAATAAGCTATACCCTCATACTGTACTGTCTAAGGGAAACAATATGGCACCCTCCCATATGTATAAATACAAATATACAGAGAAGGAATGTTATGGGCAAACAATAAGTGAATCTAGAAAATAATACATGAAAATAAGCCATGTTTATTAAGCAGTATAACATAGAGAAATGAAAGCTTGCACTATTAAGTGCCCAGGTGCATAGGCTTTAAAGGAATGAATGCAGAACACGCACAAACACATTCACAAGTAGCCAGGTCAGGTCATTATTGCATGCTATGACATCATTTTCCTCTCTGTTTTGATTAACAACTCCATTTGTGCTATTGTTATTGCTAAATTGCTATTTTACCAGAATTATACATGTGGATAAATAATTGAGAAGTAGTAACATGTAATTAGGGTATTTACAAGTCAGCACACTGGCTCATGCAATGGCATTATTAGTACCCTGCAATAAATGGTCTATAATCCTCTGAGTAATGCAAAGCTCAGACACATGGAAAGCCTGGCCAGACAGAGGAGCACAGTACATAGAATTGGAGGAATGGCTTGCAATATGAGAACTCAAGATAGATGTGGCCTGCATTTTTCTCTGTGGATAGAGCAGCTTTATATATTTAATTTCTGGGTTCATATGAGCTGCAGTGCTCACTATTCTCCAGGAGGGGGCTTAAGAGCTTTATTACAGGAGATTGATTAGTTATGTAGCCCAGACGGAGAGTGATAGAACCATTTATCACTATAGAAAGTCAGTAGACAGGGTACAGCTCAGAAGCAGGAAGCAGAGTGGCCTATTTACTGTATATTTCTTCATCTACTTAAAAAAATATGTAGCTATAATCAACAACATGAGCCATTTAAGGCTTAAAAACCTATTTTAACATTTTCATTGTTCATTACATGGCTAGGAGAAATGTTTGTGTTAAGGCCTGAGGAGAAGACCTGCACCTGCTAGAAGCAATAGTGAGTAAAAGCCTCAGTGATGACCATGCATAGGGGCCACATGAAGCTAAAACACAATCACAACCGGTAAACAGTGTAACTATCAGCCTCAGGGAGTGGGCAGGCAGTAATATCGGGCCCAGCCCAATGGCAACATGCCAGGAGTATTCTGGTACTCCTAGTAGAGCTTGCATTGTAGTATTACAGTATGTTCAGTTCTAGAAAAGAGAGAAGGCCAGTTCTCTGCAGCTTCTGAAATGTGTATAATTGATTAGAAATTCGGGACATAGTATCCATTAGTTCATCATGAGGTTCATTAACTCCAATCAATGCAGGAACAAAGTATTTTTAGATATTCCAGTGCCTGAAGGTGTTTTTGCTTGTTAGGAGCTTCAGACACTACCCCAGTGCCCTGTTATTGCTCCCTTTCTAGAGAGAAGCCGTGTTTAATGCCTCATATCAAAATGTAACAACCAGAGCATCATGTGCTCACTACTACGTTCTACGTTCTTCTTAGATAATAAAGTCTCCACTGCTAGAAAACCATTAATATAATGCTAATATTGTCCCAGGTGAAATTACTCCTCTCTAGAGCAAGCCAGGGGGTCTCTTTTGTGTTTCCAAAAGAGGTGACTATATAATAGAGTTACATATAGCTTCAACTGGGGCATAGCATGTACAACAGAGCAAGATGGGAAGACAGGTCAAGCTGGCACTCACTGGTCAACAAAGCAACAGTAGGACAAGATGAAGACAAAAAGAAATAATGGAGACAGAATGGCAAGATGAAGACTGTAGGGTGAGATGGAGACAGTATGGAAATATAGAGACAATAGGCCAAGATCGAGGCAGCTGGGCAAGATGGAGACAGTAGGAAAAGATGGAATCAGTAGGGCAATATGGAGACAGTATGTCCAGATGGGGACAGTAGGCCAAGATGAAGACAGTATGGTAAGATGAAGACAGCAGCACTAGATGGAGGCAATAGGGTGAGATTTAGGTAGTAGGGCAAGATTGAGGCAGTAGGCAAGATGGGACATATTTTGATAATGGAACAAGAAAGTAGGACAAGATACTTCATATGAGTTTTGTTTACTAGGCAGCCCTCAAGATGATGAGTACTCATCCAAGCATCTGGCTTGGTTGATAAAGCTTTTGACCCTACCCATATCACAAACAAGGCAGGGTTATACCAAAGGTACATTCTATTTCTTGCAGTTTGGTAAGAGTAATTGAGTGCAGAAAAGGAGATGGCACTAATAGGAATGTTTATTTACAGATCAGGTGCATGGATTCCTGACAAAAGTTCAGCCTGATGCTTCTCATTTCCAACTTCACTGACTGTAACACTGATAAATGAAACCACTTTGCACGTCTAATTGTCCCAACGGACTGATCTATTATTTATAAAGTAGCAGAATGCTCTTACCTCATCTTGATCTACATGAAAACACCTATTAAACCCCACACGGGCATGTATTGGAGAAGGAAAGAAACTCACGTGGGAAAGGGCCGATATAATCTATATCTCTTGATGAACAGAAGCTTAACCTCAGATTTATTCCCAACCTATGCCAATGTGTATACAGGTAAGTAGGAAGAGTCCCACATCTTTTTAAACCATGGAAGTAACATTGAATCCCTGGAGCCTCACCACTGCCCTGCAGGGTATTTAAGCTGTTCAACCTGTGGTCCTCCAAATATTCCTGAGCTGTACCTCCCGAGTCCCAACACTTCATTAACAGCCAAAGTCTGCTTTCCCCAAGCATAGAAATGTTGCCCAGTTACATATTCCTTTAAAGGGCATGTAAAAGCAAAAATATAAAATCCCATTTTTACTTTCTTTAATGAAAAAGAAATCTATCTCCAATATACTTTAATTAAAAGATGTCTACAGTTTTTATCATAAACCTGACTGTATGCAGTGCAATTCCCCCTTCTTTTACTGCTGTTGATAGGAATTGTCAGATGGTCCCCAACTGCTGTGCAGGTAAATGATCATACTTTCAAATGGCAGGGGGAGCCCCCCCACCTTACTTCCCAGAACTCGAGCAGCATTGTTGGATTCCCTGTAGAGATTTGTATCCAGAGACGCAGTGCAGTCTCTATATTATGATTATTAATCAGCCTTGCTGTATTGGCTTCTATGGCAGATATTATTTGACTATTTGGCTGTTTTGATAATTTATGACGATCCCTAAGCTTAACCTCCCAACTGAAGCCCAGACCACACTGAGCATGTGCGAGTCTTGATATTGCAGAAATGTCTAACAAAGTTACAAGATGACAGCCCCCTGCGCCAACTTTTAAAGCATAAATCATTTGTCTTATTATGCTGCTGGTGCAGTAAGTTCATGTTTATATTTAGTATACATAATACAGCATTTCTAACATTATTCTATTTTAGACTTTAGTTGCCCTTTAAGACAATTAAATTCTGCAATGCGCGTTCAACCTGTTGATGAATGAGACAATTCATATGTTTTGTATTTGTGTTATTTATATTTACTGGGCATTGTCGCTTTGTATGGTGCAATAATGAGCTTGTTAGGTGAGATTGCTTGCATCCCACCAATAAAGTACCTGGTTTTGAGCATTTTATCTGGATAATGAGCGGCCAATGAGGCATTACCGCTACATTAGGCCCTGGTCACCCAATAATTTAACAGGTTATAGACTTAGAGCTTGTGAGTGTTAAAACATTAGTCTCTTCCCACAAAGTAGGCTGAAAAATGCAACTATATCTTCTTGACAAACTTATTTTGCTATGGCCAAACTTTATTTTCAATCTCCACGGGGAAGCGGTCTCCATTGTGCTACTTTCTAATAAGTGCAATGTTTTTCTTTCTCCAGTAGGTGGTGTTCTCCAGTGCACATAATATTGTTGCTTGTATATATTACGTATCCCAAAATTAAAAAAAAAGTCAAAGTAGATTAAACAGATCCAAGGACAGACACAAATGTTTTAATATACACCATCCAACTCCTTAATTCCCAGCCCAGAAGAATGACCCAAGAATGGCAAATTCGTTGGCACCAATTATTCACGGCTTATTCTCTCTGGAAATGAGCAGACCCAGCTCGGGGATGGGGGACTAGAGAGTTAAAGGGGACCTGTCACCCAAAAAAAAAAATTTGTGTGGAAAGCAGCTACATCTAGTAAGTGTTGTATAGAAAGTGAAAGTAATTGCCTGCCCGCCTCTATACCTAAGGCATAGAGGAGGAGCAGGCAATATTTGATTGACAGCTGAGATTTTTAAACGAGTTTACAACAGCTATGAATGCTTCAATTAAAAAAATAATTTGGGTTTCATGTATAGTATAAAAAGCAAATTTATTATACAGCTTTTTATGTCTGGGTGACAGGTCCACTTTAAGGAAATGTATTTAAATTTAAAACTGCTCAGAGAAAGGCAAGGAAAGAGGAGAATAAAGGAATCCATGAGGCATCAGATCTCAATGTCTATGCATAAAAGGGGATATTAATTCAAACATAACAGTTTGCCTAGATTTTTTATCATAATTTATAATATACTTATTATGTAACTGAAAGCAGTGTCAGTCTTTTACTTACTGTTTTCCTGGTTCCATTCATTACAGAGCCTTGCATACATATATTTATCAGCTGGTTTGCCCTACATTATTTCAGTAGTCTGAAACACCAGTCCAGAACAGAGAATAGGGAGAGATGAATATTGCTTTATAAAGTGCCACCTGAGGCAGTGCTCCCATAAGTAATCATGGGGCCTCAAATTACTAAATTAGCAGGTACATTCCCAATTATTAGCCCTCCAGTCGACTGAATCCCCTGGAAAGGTGGGTCCTGCTTAAAAGTAAATGGGGCCCCAATGCCCTAATCCATATCCTTAGTTCCCCAGTCATGCCCCATTTATGCCAAAACTTCAATCATATTCAGCCCACTCCTTCATAAGCTCTACCCCTTTTGTGATTCACAAATCATGCCTTCCATTCTTGGGGCTCCCCTTCTTCTGCCATGAGGCCCATGTCTACAGTACTCCCCCAATAGTAGCCCTGGCCCTAAAGCAAGGTTATCCCCCACCACTGGGAAACTGACACTAGGGGCAGATTTATCAAGGGTCAAAATTTTAATTTTGAATTCAAAATGAAAATTTTCCATGATCAAAACTGTCAAATTTGACTAGGGAGCTGTTCAAATTAGATTCGAGTTTGAAAAATTTGAATGAGATTTTCTAGATTCATCAAACTTTGGCCCTTTAAGAACTCAAATTTCTAAAACCTACCGAATTGCTGTTTAAGTCAATGGGAGAGGTCCAGGAAATCAATCTGGAGTTGTTCCAGACATTTGAGTTTTTTTCTGAGAAAAAACTTGAATCGAGTTTTCAGGTTGATTTAATTCACGTTAATTCATCAAAAATTTGATTCTATTAATAAGCTTCGATTGGTCGAATTTCGAATTTATGGTAGTAAAGGGGAGTTTTTAAAAACTCACATGAATTTCAAAATTTGATCTTTGATATATGTGCCTCCCTGTTTTCATAAAAGCTGGTCTGTAATCCCTCAGGAATCGCAGCAGACCCCAGGAATCACAGGGGTTCCCACAACAAGAGGGTGCCTGGGAAGAATCCAAAACCCCCAATTCCTACTCTTGACAGGTCCTGCCTGGGGGAGGGGCAGGTCACTTGTGTTTGGGCACCTATAGCATAGCAAGCAGGCTGGGCAACCTTGGGTCAACAAAACACTCACTATACAAGGGTTGCCAGGTCTAATTTTCAAAACCAGCCAAAGTCAGCTACAAAACAGCCCAAAACTAGCCAAGAGGCATTTCAAAAGTAGACAAAAAATAGCACAATATATGCAATGAAAAATGTCTAAAAAATAAATTAAATTAATCTGTGAAAATATGCCTTTTTCCCCAAATTTTTCCATGAAGCAAAATGGGACAGATTCGTCCGTCACCATGGGTGTGACTACAGTGGGGGGCCCAGGAGATATAGTGGCCTCATAAGGCCCTAATACACAAATGATTTCAATAAATACTGGTAAAACAGGTCCACCTCTAGACATTTTGGTGGCCAACAGATTTATGCCTCAAAACTGTGTGA
The DNA here is from genome assembly GCA_038501925.1 of Xenopus petersii. NCBI lineage: Eukaryota > Metazoa > Chordata > Amphibia > Anura > Pipidae > Xenopus > Xenopus petersii. The sequence goes on along the minus strand of CM076689.1, from coordinate 106,241,940 downwards.
AATTGAGGAAAGTAACAGAAAATGCGAGAATGCTTAAGAGTAACAAGAGTCTGGGTACAGACAGGGCCGTCATTAGAAATCACAAGGCCCCGTACAACAACATTTTTGGGGCCTCCTGGGCCTCACCCACCCCAGCCCCCAAGCTCACCCCAGATCCCACACCACTATAAATTAAAAAAATTTTGGTGCCAGGGACCCCCTTGAAAGTTAAAAAAAAACATTGGGGCCCCAGAGAATATCTAAAAAAAAAATAAAACATTAGTGGCAGGGGCCTGTAGAGTATTAAAATAATACTAAAAAAAACCCACACATTGGTGTTCGGTAGAACGCGTGGCTTTGGGTCTTTTTGCGGCTTTGGGATATCCGCAATTCAGCTCTTTTTTGTGACTTCGCCAGTTCAGGACTTTCGAAGAGGCGGCGCGGCTTCAGCGCTGCCAATGGTACACTTGTACCCCTGTGCCCCCCTGATGGCAGCCCTGGGTAAAGAGCCCAAAATCTGGTAACTCCCAACTTCTACAGGGCAGTCCCATTGAATGCTGGGTATTGTAGTCTTACAGTTGGCAAATTGTTAAAGAAAAACTAAATTACCCAACATGCATTGCGAGATGCAGGCTTGGCACATTAGGGCAAGAAAAAATGTGGCTGGTTTCCAAAGTACAAACCAGCCAAACGACCAAAAAGTAGCCTAAATCTGTACCTTGGCTAGTTTGTACTTTCAAAACCCACCAGGGCTTTAAATTAGTAGCCCAATTTGGCTGGAAAACCAACAACCTGGCAACACTATACAGGTAGCAGGTCTAACTTTTTGTACCAGTTTCCCCTTTAGTGAAATCAACGGCTTTGACCCAACCACTCTAAAGACAACGCGGTCCTTTTCTTTTACCCTATCTCTGATAGGAGGAAGGTAAACAAATTGTGTGGGACTGTTGGGCCAGGCTGGGCATGTATTGGGGAAATCCAACATGCAATTTCAGTTAGAAAAAATTCAGATATTCTATTAAAAGTAAAGAAAGTTTTGGAACTTCCCAGTTGGCCTAATTGGGATATGATCAAACTGAAGTTATTTATAAAAAGAAAAACCTTGAAGGCAGCGAGAGAGAATAATATGAGCATTGTGTGTTGCACAGCCTGTTCTCCAGCTATTCCATCCCTGCATGTAATTAAATGTACAAGAGATGATTTTCTTATGAAGCTGCCGAGCACATGGTCATAAAAAGCAGCCGATTCCATGGGCTAGCGAGAGGCATCAGAAATATTCCTTCCACGGCAAAATGTGCCCCATTGATTTATTGTGTACTTCAAGGAGAACAATTCAAAGGCTATAAAACTAAAGTTTAGATGAAGAAGAAAAAAGCTGACTGACTCCTTCTGAAAGAATCTGCACAAGGAAAAAGATTTCCATAAATTCTAATTGAAATTCCATAAAACACAACGCCGGCTGCTCTGCTCCTATTGCTCAGGATCAATAGTCTGAAGTCAGGCTGGAGATTCAGCACACACGCTGATTTATGGAGGAAAACCCCAAAACAGGTGGGGAAATGGGTAATTAACTTTGCCCATCTACCTATTTTTGAACTGAGACCCCTCAGATACTCTATCCACTGCTTCTGACTGTATATAAATATTGAACTACATACACTATACAGCCCAAATTATGTGGGTACGACGTCTAGTCATTGCCTTTTTAAGTCACACCCATTATTACCTACACGGGTACCATGTCAGAACATTAGAACAGTCATAGATCTAGAGTAACCTGTAGTCAATCAGAACATTCATAAGGCTACAACAACAAAAAAAAGCACAAGGCTAGTCCAACCCATAGCAAACCAGAACATTCAACAGGCTCAACCAACCCAAAGCCAATCAATAAAGTAAAGGGATCTGAAAACATGTTTTTTTTAAAAAACACATCAGTTAATAGCGCTACTCCAGCAGAATTCTGCACTGAAATCCATTTCTCAAAAGAGCAAACTGATTTTTTTATATTCAATTTTGAAATCTGACATGGGGCTAGACATATTGTCAATTTCCCAGCTGCCCCATGTCATGTGACTTGTGCCTGCACTTTAGGAGAGAAATGCTTTCTGGCAGGCTGCTGTTTTTCCTTCTCAATGTAACTGAATGTGTCTCAGTGAGACATGGGTTTTTACTATTGAGTGTTGTTCTTAGATCTGCCAGGCAGCTGTTATCTTGTGTTAGAGAGCTGTTATCTGGTTACCATCCTATTGTTCTTTTGTTTGGCTGCTGGGGGGAGGGGGTGATATCACTCCAACTTGCAGTACAGCAGTAAAGAGGGATTGAAGTTTATCAGAGCACAAGTCACATGACTTGGGGCAGCTGGGAAATTGACAATATGTCTAGCCCCATGTCAGATTTCAAAATTGAATATTAAAAATCTGTTTGCTCTTTCGAGAAATGGATTTCGGTTCAGAATTCTGCTGGAGCAGCACTATTATCTGATTCATTTTGAATTTTTTTTTTTCCCCATGACAGTATCCCATAGGGCTAGGCCACTCAGTAGCCAATCAGAACATAATAGCATTCCTAGGATTAGACCTTTAGCCAGTCAGAACAGAGAAACATTCATAAGGTTACAACTTCAAACAATCAGAACATAAAAGCATTCCTAGGATTACACCTGTAGCCAGTCAGAACACATACTGTACACTTCAGACAATCATTACATAGGATTAGAAATGTAGCCAATCGGAACATTAAAGTGTTCATCATTCAGAAATAATTTGCACCACCTACAATAATAATGTGAAGCAATCATCAAAATACAGGGGTATCAGCGCCCAAAACACTACTACTTGGCCGAGCACCCTGGTTGCAATGCTTGACAAAGGGGCGTGACCCCGAAATGTTGCACTGCACTTCCGCATTAAATGTGCAAGGTGTTCCTTGCTTGCATCAGATCTGTGTGCCTTTGGATAATTTGTTACCTGTAACTATGACATCATAAAAGCAATATACAGTAAGTGATGACATCAGTTTACTGTTAAAATAGATTAAAAGGGTAGAATCTAGATAGATCGTGCATAGAATATGAATATGTGCATGAATCAACTGGTAACAACTGGTATATTATATGGGCACCTGGTGTTCACCGACACTTGTGTAACATGTATGTGTGTATGTAACATGGTCCATTGCCCACTGACACTTGTGTAACTCGTATGTGTGTATGTAACATGGTCCAGTGCACACTGACACTTATACATGTTACACACGTGTCAGTGTGCCCTGGGCCCTGTTACATACACACACACGTGATAAAGGCTTGATAAAGGGCCTGGTAGGCTCGAAATGTTGCCTTTTGCATATGGGCTAAATAAAAATTTCCTTTTGAACACAACTGCAACCAGACTCAGTGTGCTGCTGGCTTTCTTCTACATACACACATACGTGTGATACATATGTGTGTGTAACAGGGCCCAGTGCACACTGACACTTGTTTAACACATTAGTTGCAGATGACTGAGAGGGAGCGATGCCTTGGGGAAAGCAATATATCATGTTTTTCTGGTGCAGAATAGTCAGTTGCTTAATTAAAGGCTGCTGCTCGCCGGAGCTTCTCCTCTAAGTGCAACATTATATCCCCCAGAACAGTATTTCTTGCTGACTGCCAGCTGCGCATACACACAAGCCATTTTGTCAAATTATAGCTTAAATGGGCGCCGGTGTAAAGTCATAAATTCAACACGGGCCACCAAATCAGGATCAATTTGCAGGTAATGCGCGAATGATCCTCTTTAAGATGCATTTTGCGTATCACACTAGATGAGGGGGAGAGCTGCGAGGGGAAGAGACGGGGGCGGTCACCCCCTTATTTGTGCTCAGTATTCCTTCCGCTAATCGGAGTACTGCAGCACCGAGGTGAAACTAGACATCCCATAAATAATGTGCCCCTGTGATGGGACGGGAAGGGTTGGCACTAAGCTGGCAGCACGGGGGGGGGACGTGGCTGATAAGACTGGCATGGTGCAACTTCTTCTCTCCTGCAATTACACATCAAACTGTTTTAGCCACACAAGATTTGTCACCAAATGCCCCCCAGGCCTGGAGCCCTTCGCTTACATGCACACTCTGATGGGCCTGTCTGAAATATAAAGCTCAAATGTTGCCCGCAGGGAGTAGCTTGTAGACTTAACCCATTGGATCCCGAGGGATTCAGCCTTGTTCTGCAGTCAGGATTGGATTAAGCAGCCAACAGTTATTATTCTTGCACTGACCTTCATGTGCCCTTGGTCAACAATGGTGCATCTCCCACTAATACATATTAACTGCCCCCAAAATAAAGGGAGCCTTGTCTGTTGCTCTCCTCCCACTGTCACTGAGGCTGGATGCAACAAAAGGCAGTCTCAGTCTCTCTCTCTCTCTCAGCTACGCCTCTCGTTCCCTATTTGAAAGTAGGGGTGAAACTTCCATATATTATTCCTCATATTGTCAATATACCAGAAACAGTGCTGGAATTGGGGTATAATAGCATCCCCTCAGTGGGGAACTTTCTTTTGCTCCTCTCCACTTCTGCATGCAAATAAAATGAAGAAGTAAAATATATAATATAGTTAAATATATAGAGAATAAAAATAAGATTGCTGGGAGAGAAATAGAGAAGACATAGAGAAGTGTTAAACAGGTAAAGGAGGTGGAGGCATTAGAGAGGGTTATAGAAAAGGAGAAAATAAGCAATTAAAGAAAATAAGGAATTAAGGAATCGTGAGAGAATGATATATATATGAAATAATATTGGGTGATATAGAATACGATGGGTTGAAATTAAGGATGCACCGAATCCAGGATCTGGTTCGGGATACAGAATTTTTCAGCAGGATTCGGCCGAATCCTTCTGCCCGGCCGAACCGAATCCAAATCTTAATTTGCATATACAAATTAGGGGCGGGGAGGGAAATTGCGTGACTTTTTGTCACAAAACAAGGAAGTAAAAAATGTTTTCCCCTTCCCACCCCTAATTTGCACAGGCAAATTAGGATTCGGATTTGGATCGGTATTCGCCCGAATCTTTCACGAAGGATTTGGTGGTTCGGCCGAATCCAAATTAGTGGATTGGGTACATCCCTAGTTGAAATAATATTGGGTGATATAGAATATGATGGGGTTGTGCTTTGTTATGACACACAATACACAGGCAAGGAGCTGTGTAGAAGCTGGATTTTCAGCCAAGAAAAGCCAAATTCACAATTTTTAATTTTACAGGTCACATACATAGGTAGATCTATGCATACTGGGAATTAAACTGTGCATTAGAAGGAAATACCAAAAAGGAAATAGCAAAATGGATTGGAAAAGTATTGGAGCGTGAGGCTTATTATAACAATGGGTGTGGCTTATGGTTGTGGGAGGGGCTTGTTAGCATACCTCCACATTTTTCACTCCAATGCAAGCACTGACTAGGAGTGTACCACTACAGCAGATAGGGGTGGTGGAAATAGGTGTGAATCTTGTGTAACATTCTACAGGGTCTAGGGTTGACAGCTCACCACTTTAAAACTGAATCCACAGCCTGAATGGCTAATTAGCAATTTATTTACATGCATGCATCTAATTGAATTGCTAATTAGTCATATGAGTTTAATTTTAAAGGGGTGAGGTGGCAAACCGATAGGGGTCTCTAATACATGACCAGAGGAAGATGTAACAATGATAAAGACAAAGAGCACGTCAGCATTTAGGCCTATAAATAAAGGGGGGTCTTTTTAGAGACTACTATTCTGCATTTTTAGCCTTTACATAACGTTGACACATTTTAGCAACTACATTGATCTTCTTCCATGTCACAGAGGAGCTTACAATCTAATCAAAGTTACACAACACTTTGGCTCAGTTTTAAAAGCAGCCAACAAACCCACCTTTGAGTTTCTGGGGTGTAGGAGGAATCCCACATAGACGGAGACCATGCAAATCCTGTGCTGATGGGGCACAAGTGGGTGAACTCTGGACCCCGATGGGAATGCTAAACCCATGTCTGTGTCACCCATCCTAAAAAACAATGGGTCTCTGTTGTCAACATCATTCACAATTCTTCGTATGAACGGTCAAGAGAGCACACTGGGGGCAGTGTTTCATTGAACTGAATTGAAAGCTTTAATTCAGTATAATTAGGAAAAACAACGTACAGAATTTCTTCTCTGTTACCCCTTAGCACAACTTTCTATAAAGCAAGTGAATCATCTTGCTGCACGTGCCCACCGGACCCTGAATATGGAAAGTAACAAGTCCTTGAATGATTGGCCCGGAAGGATCTCACAGAAGGACAAACCGGATTAATTCCCAATGGCCCCAATCAAATGAATGGCAGGTAAATGAATTATCAAGTGTTAAACTGTAATTACCCTGAGTGGTTGGGGTGATAACATTAGAGAAGTGATGGGATTGGAAAGCGGGGGGGGGGGTTTATTTGCGTAGAGGGGATTGATATGGAATCTATGACGCTTCCTCATTCCCTGAACCCCCATATTTCACCCCTGTATTGGAAAATCACTATATAAGACCAGTCAGTCATTCTCTGCTGCTTTCTAAGGTTTGAATCATCACTTATGGATGAGATGATTAAATTCCCAGGAACACATTATTTCAGCAGCTGGATTTTCTGAAATGCTGAAAAATGAAGAAAACGTTAGATATACGGGTACATCTGGGTCTCTCCCTTGTTTTCTATTCGAATACACTTGCATTGTATCACTCCATCGAAACGCATCGTTCTTCTCCAGCAGTGGTGCTTGTTGCAGTTGTTGCAGTTGCATTAAAGGAGTTGTTCACCTTTGAGTTAACTTTTAGCATAGGGATAGTCTGAGACAATTTGCAATTGGTCTTCATTTTTATTTATTATTGGTAGTTTGAGTTATTTAGATTTTTATTCAACAGCTCTCCAGGTTGCAATTTTAGCAATCTGGTTGCTAGGGTGCAACCATACAATAATTTGAACAAGAGACTGGAATATGAATAGGAGAGGCCTGAATAGAAAGATAAGCAGTAGAAAGTAGCAATAACAATATATTTGTAGCCTAACAGAGCATTTGTTTTATTGATGAAAGAAAGAAGAAGGCAAATCATTTTAAAATCTATGGAAATAAAAAACTATGGAAATAATAAAGACCAGTTGAGAAGTTGTTTAGAATTAGCCATTCTGTAACAGACTAAAAATTAATTTAAAGGTGAACAAAACCCAAAAATCGGCTGCCATTTTTTGGCAGTTGCCTTTAACAGTGATGTTTGCATGCGGTTCTTTCTATGCAAGGTGGCTCTATTTGCCAATAGACATAGATACAGATATAGATTTAAGACAGATGTACACGGGCGTAATGCAGTCTCCTCTATGTCTAGTAACCGATAACAACCAATCCGATGTATGCTTTCCAAATATACACCTGCTGTCTCTTGATTGGCTGCTGTCTCCTGATTGGCTGCTATTAGGTTACAAGCTTTAGGGCAAATACCTCTAATTGCACTGGTCACCCCGATAGACTTAGAGGAACATTCATGTGCACATACACACTTATATAGTATATAGATAGATACAGTATATAGAGAGATACAGTAGATACAGTATATAGAGATGCAGTAGACAGATACAGTATATAGAGAGATACAGTAGATAGATACAGTATAAAGATAGATACAGTATATAAAGAGATACAGTAGACAGATACAGTAGATAGATACAGTATATAGAGAGATACAGTATATAGAGAGATACAGTATATAGGTATAGATAGATAGATAAGACATGTATTATTCCGGCTTATTCAGCGTAATATAAATCCAATCCCACACACACAATCATATGAGTAATTGTACCATTGAGTGCGGCCACAGCTTGACCTTACGAGGTGCATGTTAAATGAGGGAACCGTGCATAAGAAATAAAGAAGGACAAGACGGGGCCCAAACTGGCCGAGCAGCAATAATGAAATATTTACTCTCCATCCTGCAGCTCAGTGCCCTTTGTATAAGCTATCACTTCATTATTGCAGCTGCACAGAGAGAAATTAATCAAAATGTTGTCTTACTAGGAATGAACTGCACAGAGCGGGGACATTGACAGCAGAGGGAAGGTATTAACCCTGTGGTGGGCTGATAGGACTGTGGGGTACTTGGGGATCAAAGCATGCCAAGTTCTAATGCTCCTGACATTGGCACTGCCAAGTTCTTCCTAAGCATTGTCTATGGTTCCACAAGTCTGCCGACTCTACTGCTGGAGCAGAGAACCAATCACTGTTGATATATTTACATTATTCTCTGACAATTCCATTTAAAGTTTAATATTCCAACACTTATTAGCAAGAATTACCTTCCCTGCTCACTCATGTGACATCCGATTCTTCTGTCCCACCCCCCCCCATTCGTGACTCTTGAGGCAAGCAAAGTGTTAGATGCTGATATTGATCATTTCTGTAATTCCAGCTGTTATTGTCTCCATCACAGCAAGAACTTATTTATTATTAAAGCCAATTCCGGCAAAATAAAATGTGACAAATAAACGTCGCCAGACGAGTGTGAGAGGGAGCTTCTTGCTTGTGAGATGGGTACTATTCATTGCACACTACCAATGAATAGTACATTTTGTGGGTGCAGAGGCTGATCAGCATTTGCACAGATTAATGAAAGGGGTGGTAGGCAGCTTGGCATGCTTTTGGAAACCTCACTTGGCCACCCAATCCTAGCATGGAATGCTCCTGTCCAATCACCAATTCCCCCTGTCCAATCACAACATGGTGGGCTTTTAAGCATGTCCAATATCAAAAACCATTGTACAATGTTCAAGCAGAACATCAGGGAATCCCTTAAATTCAGGGAAGTTCTCCATATCAGGGGCGGAACTAGGGGCCTGTGCCTAGGGCGCAAAGGTGAACACCTTTGTACACCAGCACCCCCCCCCCAGTAACCCTCTTATGGTTATTTTGCCACTAGGAAAGGAAGGGAGAAACAGAAAAGGGTCCAGTCCAGAAAATCACAGCTGTGCACAGCATAGGGTTCTTCCAGAGCAGTTTGTTTGATATTGACTGTTCCTTTAATACCAGGTTGTTTACACCCATATAGAGTTTAATAAACCAATGCTAATCAATCAGATCCGTGGATTTACAGATATAAAGGGCATTGATATAATTATAAACTAGGTCTGCTCCTGTGTGTGACTAAGCAGCCATTCATCAGTCACTTTGGGGTTCAGAAAATCACCCGTGCAGCTGTTTGTGCATCATTAGTAATGTAGTTTCTTTTCAGAAGTGCAGTGTCAGTGCCTCTGTGCTAAACATGTCAGTATCGGGGTTGATAGAGCCTTACAGCAGCCAACTGCTCCTACTTACCATCAGCCTTTAGCGAAGTGGTGGGATTCTGGGACTTACATAGTTCCATACTATTTCTCCTAAAGGGCTAGATTATCCCTTAAATAAATGATCCAACAATTACATAGGGAAGGTCCCACACTGAAGTTGTAGGTAGGAAGAGTAGGGGGATAACAGATTTAGCTGGGCAAGATGGAGACAGTAGGGCAAGACGGAGACAGTAGGGCAAGACGGAGACAGTAGGGCAAGACGGAGACAGTAGGACATGATCATGGCAGAGCCAAATGCACTGCAGCATCTATGTTAGCAAATAACTCCAAGATAAGCTGCTCAGATTTGTTCAGTGTCAAAATGAACACAAAGGTGAACTTCCATTTTAACGGATATCAGTGAAGCCATTCACAGGCTGATACTGACACCACTGTAGCCTGAAAAGATTACAGTCTAATTATATTTCCCACTCAACATAGTAAATTCATTACCCAAACCATGTCACCAGTGCCCCTAGTGATTTTATTTGTGAACTGCATTGTGAGCTAAAATCTGTCTATAGACTGTCGATATGTTAATTCAGCAGTTTCCAAACCTTATCCACCTGGAGGTTGAGTCTTTTGGCCCCTTAGCTCATGAATACAAATATAGGAAAATATCTGTGTATCTGTTAAGTCACAAGAATCTCAAGGACAGATAATACTTATTCATGCCAAATCTTACTCTAACTGGCCTCTCGGGGGTATCTAGGACCTTATCTAGGACTTTAGTTGTTGGTAGGGGCTGCACCAACTTAAGCAATACAGGTTGGTCAACACTGAAATAAAGAGTGACTGACACCATCAATATCACCTACACCATCTTTATCAATCTCCTCCATCATTCCTTATTCCAGGTCGTATCTCTACTGGCCCAAGCTTACCCTGGTGTCTCCATATTGATTCACTGTTGTCCTACTGTCACCATCATCATTCCCTACTGCCTCACTGATGCCATCGAAGCCTTGCTATAACCACAATCCCACACTAACTCTCTATATTAATATATTTCAGTATGAGAATATGTCATTATTTAAGCAGAAAACATGACATATCTGTGAAATTGCACCAGAGAGGACAGACATGACTCGGAGCAGATGCCTCGCTGTTCATTATCAAAGCCACAGGAGACCTAATTGCCATTCTATTCTGTTAGTGTTTGGTTAGATGCGGCTTTGAAATGTTATTTTGTAACCCTTTCAGTGCCAATTTTCATTTGCGAAGGACTATCCAGACATAAATTTTTTACCGCAGAGGACAACAAAATGGTTAAAAGGTCCACACACTCCAAATCCATCCAGTTCTACTAATTGCATCAGTAGATCAGATAAAACCGCATTTTAGACGCAGGGAAACATTACAGCCGTGGAAGCTCAGAACTATTCATTACGGAGGGGAAACAATCTTTTATCAGATTCGGTCGCTCTCGGAATGAGAAACCTTTTAAAGGCCAAGCAGGTGCGTGGAATACATCTCTCGCTGCAAGGCTAAAACAATTTATTCTTATTTACGATTTTTTTTTTTCAGTCCCAATAAAATCTGTTGCCTGTGATACAACGGAAGAAGATAAAATGCTCAGCTGAGCAACCGGAACAGCTCACAAATTTGTTTGTAGTATTTCCATAAAACTACATGACAGCAAACTAATTCAATAAAGGACAAGGTAAAATTAATATGTGACTCCTGGTAGCAGAAATACTAATGTGTCCTATCTTAGTGACATGCACATCATACAGGAGTCAAATCCAACATCATTAGCTCCAGCAAGTTTGGGTTTGCCCTACTGACCTAAAACCGGGGGCTATTTGCATTAATTCCAGAAAAACAACCAATATATGCAAACCCCAAGCTGCCTGCAATACTCATGGATATCAAGGCCTCAGGCTACTTCCATTAACCACTGCTAAACTTCCCCCAACTAGCATGGAAATCCAGGTTTTCTGCGATAGTCACTGGGACAGTCTGAAGGGCCTGGCACATTATCTGACTTGTGTATGTCCAGCTTTAGTTGGGTGTGATTGCATTCTTTCAAGCATGGTTTAACATTTACATTTAGGAGACACGGAGGTGTACACTGTGTATCTGAGCCTTTTTGTAATACAGTCAGCGCTGGAATTGGGAGGCACAGGGATGCTTTGCAAATAAAATGAAACGGTAAAATATCATATAGTTAAATATATAGAGGCTAAAAGGAGAGAAAAGATTGTCGGGAGAGAAGCAGAGAAGCGATAGAGAAGTGTTACACAGATAAAGGAGGTGGAGGCATCAGAGAGTGATAGATAGAGATATAGATAAAAGGAGAGAAGAAGAAAATGGGAAACAAAAAGAGAAAATGAAGGTACAGTATTAAACAGAAGCAGATTAAGGAATAGTGAGAGGATGATATATATGACATAATCTTGGGTAATACAGAATATGATGGGGTTGTGCTATGTTATGACACATAGTATATAGGCAAGGTACTGTGTTTGCAGAAGCTTAATCGTCAGCCAAGAAAAGCTAAATGCACAATTCTAATTTTAATTTTGGTCCTAACAGGTCACATACATATGTAAATCTATGCATACTGGGAATTAAACTGTGCATTAGAAGTAAAACGCAAAATGGCTTTGGGCGAAACCAGAAAGTATTGGTGCGTGAGGCTCATTATAACAATGGGTGTGGCTTATGGTTGTGGGAGGGGCTTGTTTTAGCATGCTGCGCTATGCTCACCACACAGTGCATCCCTCTGCTTTTTTTCACTCCAATTCAAGCACTGAGTACAGTTATGTTTCATGACTTAGCTTCTCCCACCACTAGAGGAAGAGGAGGCTTGACCTGCAGACTACAGATTATTCTACAATTATCATTCGAACAAACAAGGGTTTATTGAGAAGAGGGAGGATGGGGGAGAGTAAAACCAAACAGATGGGGGGGAGGGGGAGAATAGATGAGGAAAGGAGAGGGGATACAAGATAGAAGGAGAGGGGAGAAGGGAATGAGGGTCAGGAGATGAGGTGAGAACTATAGAAAGGGAGAGAAATGGGAGAGAGTAATGTCAAACTATTAGCAGAGAATATAAAAGGGAAAGAGAAGGAATGGGAGACAGAAGGAGAGGAAATAGGATAAAGGGGGTAAAGGATTAGAGAGACAATTGGGGAGAAGAGTAGAAGGGAGAGTAAGGCCAAATAGTTGGGAGCACAATGGAAAAGGAAAGGAGAGGGGATGAGTGACAGAAGAAGAGAGAGCAAGGGAAAGGGGTTAGGGAGTAGAGACACAAATGAAGAGGAGAAATACAGTATAGAAGTGGAGAGAAAAGGAAGGATGGGGGAGAAGTTAAAGTGGTTAAAGTGTAGAGATCACAAATGGGAAGGAGAGAAGAAATATAGAAAGGAAGAGAAGCATAAGAATGGGGGACAGTAAGACCGTTGGGAAGAAAGAAAAAGCGGGAAGGAATAAAATACAAAATGGAAAATGGAAGTAGGAGGAGAGGTACAGGAAAGAATGAGGGGACAGACAAGAGAGGCATTAGGGAATAAGGGAAGAGAAAATGAGAAGAGGAGGGGAGTGGTTGGTGGGTGCTGTGAATAAGATTTGCTGGTGGGGCCCCTACAGTCACAATCCTATTGAGAATATGTCATGAAAAAGCTTAAGGCTCCTTACTTTGTATACCTTGCGATGCAGATACTGGGTGATTGATCACTGCCACGTGCAATATCATAATCCAACATTATAACTGTAATTTCTATTGGATCGTATCTATAAAAAAAGCAGAGCAGGAATGTTCTGGGCGCACAGTAAACTGTATGTCCCGGTAACTATTATCCAGTTTGACCTGTAACAATTGGGTTGGCCTCTCCCTTCCAGCAAGATCTACCCTCTCAGAATAAGCCGCATGGCACAACCCAATTCCGTGTTATCAGTTAATATGGGGACGGTATAAAACGTGGTGATAATGCTGTTGACATTTCAGGGTTTAAGTGCGTTCCCTTTTACCTCGGAAAGAATTGCGTGATATTAAGTTGCGCATGAAAACAGTCCAAGAGTCTCGGCAAATGTCAAATTTAACAGCACGAAAAAAATGTATTTTCGCAGAAAAAGAGGAGAACTCAAGGGAGTGAAATTAACAGCATAGTACAACATTTTCCCAAGTAATGGAACCATATTTCCACTGTTATAGTGTGTGGCTCCAGGCAATATTTAATCCTGCTGCTTTAATGAACTTTTAAAGGAAGTCAATAAATATTCAGGGCCGTGACCAGTCCAGCATGCGATTAACTATCTGATGGACTGCCTGGCCCTTAATCATCTATGAAGATCTTCTACACTGGGAAGGGAGACTTGTAAACTCACTCTGCAACCTTGTGCCTTTAAATGGTCTCATCACCTCTCAGTGACTTCTAATATCCTTATCATTTACAGTAGGGGGTACATTATCCCTTATAATAAATGAGTGATACTCAGAGTTCCCTGTATAACTCAGCCTGCAGCCTTGTGGCTTTATATGGTCACAGAAACCCTCAGTGACTTCTAATATCCTTATCATTTACAGTAGGGGGTACATTATCCCTTATAATACATGAGTGATACTCAGAGTTCCCTGCATAACTCAGCCTGCAGCCTTGTGCCTTTATATGGTCACAGAACAACCCCTCAGTGACTTCTAATATCCTTATCATTTACAGCAGGGGTACATTATCACTCAATACTTGAGTGATATCCTTACAATTTACAGTTGGTTCGATATTTTCTGGCTGGGCAGGTTAGGAAGGGGTCTTCAGGTATATACAGAAGACTACAAAGACAGAATATTCTCCAACCTGCTGTCACATTCTATAACTATACTATCCAGCCGCATGTCCCTTTAGATAAATGAATCAGCCGCAGGATCCATGAAATTGACATTGTGATCCAGAATTCATTGTACCATTTCCCAGGACTACATCCACTTGGCCACTCCTATCGCCAGAGGAGGCTACTGTAATTAATTTTAATTTTATGTTTAATTAAAAATAATGACACTTAGGAAAAACTTCCCGAAGCAAATCAACCTCGCTGCTCATTTCCGAGCATGAAGGAACTGAAGGTCCAACGTCTACACTGTTCTTTTTTTATGTTTTTATAAAGCGGTGCTTGCCTTTAATCTTCTGCTGTTAATGGATAGTGTAACTGGGCAAGTGATAAGGCTCGCAATCATAAATATCATATATGATCCTTCTTATCAGCTTCTAGCATAAGACAACCTCTTCATGGCCCACGGAAAAAGCCTACAGTAGAGCCTGCTCCAGGCCGGGTACCCGTGGAATACCTGCAAATTGGTCGGATTTCAGGCAGAAAATCCCTGATGTGGGCAGTCTGCTGCAAACCTGCCTGGGTACCCAGCTATGGTGTGGCACTTGTCCCTCCCACCCTCCCTAGTGTTACCTTTTTGTCAGAAGGTAAGTTTAACCATATTGGACTCGGGTCAGGTAGGGTAGGAGCTCCGGGTTTGGGTCCTTCTGACTGGACTCTGACATACAGTGACACAAAAATTAAAAACTATATGGCAGCTGCCACTGTAAGGGAAAATAATATGGCACCTCCCTCCCATATGTATAATATAAATATACAGAGAATGAATGTTCTGGGCACACAATAAGCTATACCCTCATACTGTACTGTCTAAGGGAAACAATATGGCACCTCCTTCCCATATATATAAATATACAGAGAAGGAATGTTCTGGGCACACAATAAGCTATACCCTCATACTGTACTGTCTAAGGGAAACAATATGGCACCTCCTTCCCATATATATATATATAAATACAAATATACAGAGAAGGAATGTTCTGGGCACACAATAAGCTATACCCTCATACTGTACTGTCTAAGGGAAACAATATGGCACCTCCTTCCCATATATATATATATATAAATACAAATATACAGAGAAGGAATGTTCTGGGCACACAATAAGCTATACCCTCATACTGTACTGTCTAAGGGAAACAATATGGCACCTCCTTCCCATATGTATAAATACAAATATACAGAGAAGGAATGTTCTGGGCACACAATAAGCTATACCCTCATACTGTACTGTCTAAGGGAAACAATATGGCACCTCCTTCCCCTATGTATAAATACAAATATACATTATTTCTAAAGACAAGAGTCAAATATTGACTTCAAGATTTTTTTTCATGTATTTGATGAGACTTTAAAGAACTGACAGCCTCGCGAAAGTCACACTAGAATACTTTCAGAAGGACGGGATGAATCCTTTTGCTGTGAACAGGACCGCCATCAGAAATCACAGGGCCCCTGTGAACGACATTTCCTGGGCCCCCTGGGCTGTGCCCACCGCAAGCCCCACCTACAGGTCCGCCCCCCACCACACAGTAAGAAAAACAAAAAAAATATTGGTGGCTAGGGTTCCCACATGTTAAAAAAAAAAAAAAAAAAAGATATTGGTGGTCAGGGCCCCCCATAAAATCACATTTGTGGCCAGGGCCCCCCCATTAAAAAATATTGGTGGCTAGGACCGCACATGAGAAAAAAAAAAGGTGGCCAGCCCCCCCCCACATTATAAGAAAATTGGTGGCCAGGGCCCCTTAAAAGTCCATGCCTTCCGGAAGTCAGCAGCTCACAGAAAGATGGGGGGCCCTGGCTAATCAAGTAAGTGTGGCAGGGCTGGGACCCCCTTACCCTCTGGGCCGCAAACAACTCTCCCCCCTGCCCCCCCCTGATGGCTGCCTTGGCTGTGACACCACTAGCATTACTGTACTGTACTGTACTCATTCTGTACTGTTTAAGGGAAACAATATGGCACCTCCTTCCATATGTATATATACAAATATACAGAGATGGAAAGTTCTGGGCACACAAACTCTTCTGGATACCAGGTTTCTAGATATAGGATCCCATACCTGTGTAATATGGAAAAATAAACTCAATGTTGGTAAATCGCAATGCAATGCTCACACTTTATTCAGATTCAGAGCAATTTACCGAGCCATTGCAGCTTTCTGAAGGAGTTTTGCTTTAAATAGTGTATTCCTGAGTGACCTTATTACGAGTGAAAAGCCGAGGAGCGATCTTTTGGTAAGCGCTTTGCCTAATTAGCTCCCCTGTTTTCAGTTCAGCAAACCGAGTTGTAGGAAGGGGAAGAAAAAGAAAAGGAAACCGGGCGGAATTGCACATAACGAGATGTCCTGTTAGCGGCTGTGTTACAGATCTGGAAGCTTCTTTACCTGACATGTTGTCTGCAGTCTCTGCTCGGCTCCAGAAAACATATTAAAGCAATTTTGCAAGGAGATAGGAAATCTAACATGAAAAAAAATCCTGTTGGTAAATCAGAATCTCCTATATGGGGGATGATGGGGAGAGAGGGAAATAACAGGCGCCTCTGGCAACGTATTAAAAAATAGAATGAAGCTTATTAAAGGCAAATCCTTCAATACCTATTATGTAGGATGGCAAATATTCTATTACTGTCCTTAAATAGGATTTAATCACTTATTTAAAATACTGCAGAGGAGACACATTTACATACACAGCCCCGAGGGAAGAGATTACGTCTGCTGCACGGGGAAAGGGACACGGCAATCACAAGCATTTTATGATTCCCCCTAATAACAGACACACATATGCACTGATAGAAGCAAGTAGAGCTGCTAGAAAAATCCCCCAAATGCTATGGGGTCAGGATTTTTATGTCAAGGCAAAAAAACTTTTCCTGGAATGGGGTGCAAAAATAGGACCCCCCCAATAAAAAATCTAGATGGAAGCCTGTGCATTAATAAACCCTTGGACACAGTAAAACAAGTCAGAGACAGCAAAGAAAGGTGGTGACAATAGAACAACACTGAGACAGTTTCGTAAAATTTAATTGATATGGTAAGATGAAGACAGGAGAGCAAATGGGTGCTACGTATGGAATCTAGGGTTGCCACCTGTCCGGTTTTGACCAGGACAGCCCGATATTTTGAAGGGCTGTCCTGGTCAAAAGGATAATAAGGTAAACCGGGCATGATTCCCAATGATTGACACGGCGATCAGCTAATAGTCAATTGCCGCATTGTAGCGCCACGCCTCAACCTCATGATCCCGCCCCTCCATGTCATGACCATGCCCCTATATGTCACACCCCCTCACCATGTCATGGCTCCAACCCCTGCCTGGTCTCCACTGGGGGAAAAGGTGGCAACCCTAATGGAATCCCAAACCTAGAACTAGCATCAAGGTCCAGGTCGCAGCTCACTCTTCCACCTACGACAACCACTTTTCACTTTGGAGGGGCCCTCCACTACTCCACCTGATCTTAGCGTGAGAAGACCAGGGAGAGAGTACTAGGCAGGTAAGGGAACTGAACGTTGGAATTGGAACAGAAAACATGGTCCATAGCAATCAGAGGTAGCAGTACAAATGCAGGAGAAGAGAGAGTAGGCGAGGTCACAGGCCGAATCAAACACACCAAATTCACAGTACAAAGCAGGATCCAAAAGAGTAATCAATATACGGGCAGAAGTCAGCACAGGCAGCAGACTAGACAAGGTCTGGGACAGGCAGGGTCAGGAACAGTTTAAAAATGCACCCAAGAGCTATGGTAATAGACCTTACGTTGGTCAACAAACATTATGTAAAGAGTCCTTTAAATATTCAAACTTCACGCCAAACCAATGACGTCACATTTGGCGCTTCGGAATAAAGCCAAAAATGCCCGAGTGGCTCAAATCCAGAAGTTCCCGAAGAAGACAGCGGTCGTCCCCGTCGCACCCCCAGTAGACCACCAGGCAGGTCTCTCACAAAGGGCACACGAAGGAAGAAATGTAAAACAAAAGGTACAAAGGAGCAAGATCTATCAGGTTACAGGTTTGACATCTCTGCACCAATAGACATCCATATATCCTCCAGTAAAGAGACATGGAAGAGTGTAGAACTACTGTAACTAACTGAATAACACAGGTACTCGCTCTGTTTCCAATGAGGATTCGGTGTTATGTCCAACTCCCACAAAACTTTGTATATCCTTAAAGGGCCAGTGCCTACAGATCTTGCTGCTGAACAGGGTTGCCTGTTGGCTGGTTTCCAACCAAATGGGGCTACCAGTTTAAAGTCCAGACGGGCTTTGAAAGTACAAACTAGCCAAGGTACGGATTTGGGCAAATGTTTGGGCCTTTGGCTGGTTTTTACTTTGGAAAACTGACAAAGTTTTTTCTTGCACTAATGTGCCAAGTCTGCGTCTCCCAATGCATGTTGTAGTTTTTGTTTAACAATTTGCCAACTGCCAAGTTTTTTGTAAGACTACAATATCCAGCATGCAATGGGACTGACTTGTGTAGAAGTTGGGAATTACTAAATTTTGGGCTCTGTATTTTTCTGGTGACTTTCCTCAATTTCAGAAAATTTTGGGGCAAAAATCTGCTGGCCACCAAAATGTCTAGAGGTTGAATTGCTTTACCAATATTTATAGAAATTGTATATGTATTCGGGTCTCATCGCATAGGACCCCTATACCTCCTGAGCCCCCCCTCTGTATTTACGCCCCTGGTGATGGGGGTGAATCTTTCCCATTTTGCTTTGTGGAAAAATGTCCAAATCAGTGAAAACTGAAAAAGGCATATTTTCACATATATTAGTTTATTTTTTAGACTTTTTTTTTCACTGCACGTGTGTTATTTTGGGCTACTTTTGAAGTGCCTTTTGGCTAGTTTTGGGCTGGTTTTGTAGCCGACATTGGCTGGCAACAACCCTGCTGCAGAACTTACCAACTGGGTTCCAGTGTGGTACTACTTTTTTTAAGCCCAATTAGAAAATCCAAAATTAAAATACAATTATAAGGACAGAGTAGGCATTTACTATGGAGAGATAATACATTTGTTTTTTTAAAGGTGATTATTTAGTGGCAATCCTGCAGCTCAGAGATAAATTGCCTAAAGACGACGACGTTTGGCAAGTACAGTAAATTGGGAACCATGCGCCTTGACTCTCTGCAACTCTTCTTTTATTTGCTGTCGAGTATATTTCTTAATATGGGGAGCTATCCCAGGATCATTTGCTGCTTCCCTTCATATGTCCCTCTTTAGCATCGTCCCCAAAGAGAAATCCATCAATATTTCCTTTATAATCTTATTTAGCTTTAGCACGCAGAGTTAAATAGAGCTGTATACCTTTCTGAAATGTCACAGGCTGGCAGAAAGTGAGCCTGGCCAGCTTTTTAGGTAGGTTTTACTGCAGCCTTTAGCTGTACTCAATTATGGAAGTCTGTGTTCCTTTATCCCATGCCTGCAAAGAATAACATAGCAGTTCTGTAGGAGAATTAGTCTAGAGGTGGTTTTAATCCTTATCTCTCTGCAATGAAATACTTGCATAAATCTACCATAAAGGGACACCTTTTAATGTTTAAATAAAGCAGCAGAAACCAGTAAAAAGTAGATAACATCATTAAGGCTTATACTCTTTAATATGAGGCAGTAAAAACAGCCAAGGGAATTTTAGCCTTTAGTAATAAGTTAGCTGCATATTTTCATTTTTTTTTGTTGCTTAAAGGAGAATGAAACTTGTCTTGCACTTGAAAAGAGGTGCCTAACTCTTGGCCTAAAGCTGCACACCCTTCCTCCAACTCCATTTCTTTTCTTCCCACCATCCAGCCTCTTACAGTCCCCTGAGATTTGTTGTTTCCCAGGGGAGTCTAGAGCACCCCTATCTGCCCATCCTTTTTGCTTTGATATTTTCCCTTTAAGCGTTACGGCTCCTGCAGGCACTTAACTGGTAAGATCCATCTTTCCAGTTGCACCGAATACATTTATTTTAGTGCTGACTTATTTCACTGGGACATAAAAGAGGAATGAGATAGTACATCGCTGATATTGATGCGGTTGTTCCATGGAACGGCTTTCTGAATTATACACAAATAAATGTTCAAGCGTGGCTGCTTTAAGGGGCTCCACAGATGGGGTGGGGAAGGCTTTAAAGGGATACTGTCATGGGAAAATTTTAATTTTTTTTTTTTTTCAAAATGAATCAGTTAATAGTGCTGCTCCAGCAGAATTCTGCACTGAAATCCATTTCTCAAAAGAGCAAACAGATATTTTTATATTCAATTTTGAAATCTGACCTGGGGCTAGACATATTGTCAATTTCCCAGCTGCCCCAAGTCATGTGACTTGTGCCCTGATAAACTTCAATCACTCTTTACTGCTGTACTGCAAGTTGGAGTGATATCACCTCCTCCCTTCCCCCCCCCCCAGCAGCCAAACAAAAGAACAATGGGAAGGTAACCAGATAACAGCTCCCTAACACAAGATAACAGCTGCCTGGTAGATCTAAGAACAACACTCAATAGTAAAAACCCATGTCCCACTGAGACACATTCAGTTACATTGAGAAGGAAAAACAGCAGCCTGCCAGAAAGCATTTCTCTCCTAAAGTGCATGCACAAGTCACATGACCAGGGGCAGCTGGGAAATTGACAAAATGTCAGATTTCAAAATTGAATATAAAAAAATCTTTTTGCTCTTTTGAGAAATGGATTTCAGTGCAGAATTCTGCTGGAGTAGCACTATTAACTGATGCGTTTTTTTTTTTAAAAAAAAATGTTTTCCAATGACAGGATCCCTTTAACATTACAGATGACAGCACCTTAAGGGAGATAGGAAAGATGGACAGAACCCATCCTGTAGAAGGACAGGGACCCTGGATTAAACCAGCCATGGAGAGAAAGGCTGAAGGGGATATTTTTGATACACCCATAAAAAGGCTGGCAATGGAATTTCCTATGATATACAGGTATGGGATACATTATTTGGAAACCCGTTATGCAGAATGCTCAGAATTACAGAAAGGCCGCCTCCCATAACTCCACTTTATCCAAATAATCCACATTTTTACAAATGATTTGCTTTTTTTCTCCGTAATAATAAAACAGTAGAAAACAGAAAGCATGGGACCTGAGGCTTTCCGGATAATAGATTTTTCTGTAATTTGGATCTTCATACCTTAAGTCTACTAGAAAATCATGTAAACATTAAATAAACCCAATAGGCTGGTTTTGCTTCCAATAAGGATTAATTATATCTTAGTTGGGATCAAGTTCAAGCTATTGTTTTATTATTACAGGGAAAAAAATAATTTTAGAAATCTAGATTATTTGGATAAAATGGAGGAATAGATCAATTTACTGTACCAATGTTTTGCTTAATTTTCTATAGGACCCAAAACATCCAGTTATTCCCCTGAATTAACCTTTACTTTTTTTCCTTTGTGATATCGAAATATTAGAGATCCGGACTGTCCAGCTGCTGAACTTCATGGCTCCGCTGTATGCAGCATCAATGCGGTGGCAGTAGTCTATTTTTATAGCAATGACCGTTCCTCCTGGGTCTGAGAATTTTGAGGGAATTCCTTTGACTCTAGAAGCTGGTAATTCCCTTTCCAGTGATGTCACAATCACGTCCCGCCAGCATGTAGTCATTATCTGAGATCAACATTCCCAATTACGTGATACAAGGTCTACGAGACCAACCGCCTGAATAACACAAAGTAATCACCTTTCATCAACTGTCAGAATAATAAGGAAGTGTGGGAAACCATTAGCTGCTAAAATAACACAGAGCAGAGACCGCCTGCATGATGAGATGTCAAAATAACTGATCTCTCTCGGGAGCCAGTGATGAAGCTGGACAGTTCTTGTCAAATATACCCACTGGTCAAAAATGAAAGCAGGGTCTGGGGGAACCAACCCAAATAAGAGAAAAGGTCACCTATCGGCAACTGTCAGACAAGCAAAGAGATCAGAGAAGCCATAAGCACAATAAAGCCTCTGCTGATGAATGGCCACAATAGCCTGATAGAATCGCAGCAGATGCAATCGCCTACCACCGACGGTCTGGATAATAGAGATGTCTCGGGATTCATTACCTGAAAGAATGACACGGGGCACTGAGAAGACATCTATTATGAACTGTGGAAATAAATGAACACACTTGTTAGACCGACTGAACAAACGTATTCTCTCCCATTCCATGACTTTATAACAGGGAGGAATCTGCTACTGGTGCCCATTAATGTCATGCTACATGTTACTGTCGCCTACAGTCAACTGTCAGAATAACAGAGGTCTCGTGTAATCGGGTGAATTAAATCATGTACCTAAGTGATAGCAATAGCATTTAAACTTAACAAAGCACTCAACTATGTGCCATCAACTGTCCAATAACAGAACAGAGATACTGGGCAACGACTGGCAGAACAACATGGCTGTACCCTACCCTGTCCGAATAACACCGTGCAACTACTGGTCATGATCACACTCTGCTTGCTTCTCAGTCTACAGTGAAAAGCTCTGATGTCCATGGTCTTTTACCCCAGCTGGGTACATGTTGGTCTAACCCTCTAAATGTTCTAATGCACGGATTAGCTATAGGAGAATCACCCAATTATGATTGGCTACAAGTTGGTCTAGTCAAGTCCATTGAATATTTGAATGTTCCAAATCACTACAGGATGATGCAGTCCTGTGTAGTGGTGAGCAAATTTATTTGCCAGCCATGGATTCGTGGCAAAATTCCATGTTCGCCATGTACGAATTTTTTCAGGGAAACGGAGGCTATAATTTGCAGTGGAAATCTTTGCAGAGAAAAAACATCCATAAGGAAAAATGCCCATTGATTAATGCATATAGACAACAAAAAGTCACCATAAGAAAAAACTAGGGATGCACCGAATCCACTATTTTGGATTCGGTCGAACCCCCGAATTCTTTGATAAAGATCCGTCCGAATACCGAACCAAAGCCGAATCCTAATTTGCATATGCAAATTATGGTCGGGAAGTGGAAAACATTTTTTACTTCTTTGTTTTGTGACAAAAAGTAATGCGATGTCCCTCCCTATCCCTAATTTGCATATGCAAATTAGGGTTTGGATTCGATTTGTCCGGGCAGAAGGATTCGGCCGAATCCAAATCCTTCTAAAAAAAAAAAAAAAGCCGAATCCCGAACCGAATGCTGGATTCATTGCATCTCACACCCATTGATTTAATGCATTAGGACGAAAAAAGTCGCCATACCAAAAAATGCCCATTGACTTTTATACATTAGGACAAAAAAGTGGCATATAAAAAAAAACAAAAAAAACACCATTGACTTGATAAATTTGGAGCGAGAAAAACTGTCGTGTAAAAATTGACGCGCGTAAGACCGCCCATTGACTTCAGCATTTTCACTCTAGTCCTGTGAATGTGGTAAGGCTCTGACTGACTATAGGATGGTTAGCCCTGTGGATGCCCTTATGGTATGACTGAACATTCAAAGGACTAGACCATCTTATATAAAGTTTCTGTTCAGTCACAGTATGGTCAGTCCTGTGAATGTCCTGATGTTATGACTGGTGAGAAAGAGTTCTTTGTATGCAGATTCCCTTGTGGGTCCCTCATTACTTGGATGGATTCTGTTCTCAAGTTAGCCTTGGCTACTAGTACCCTGGCCTTGAGGCGCAACCACCTTTTTGGCTCTAAGAGAAGCTCTTTGTTTTTCTGTGCTCTGAAAAGAGATCTCTATGTTCCGCCACAAGTAACTCCCTTTTACTAACATATGTTCTCATGTCATACATTCCCAAATCTGTAAAACTCTAACTCCTTTATTCGGGGTTGTGACTCTTTGAGAGTTCAATATCCACTGAGCTTGTGTTGGATAAAACGTTATCTTTTTATCTCAAGCGGTAACTGAAATCCCATGACACTGGCTAGAGGATGGTCTAGTCCTGTGATTGTGAATGTTCTAAGGTTCTGAATTGCCATATGATGATAAGTCCTGTGAATGTCTTTATGTTATGATTGGCTAAAGGATGGTCTTGTGAATGTTGTGTCATAGGATGTGTCATAGGATAGTTGGCCTTGAGGATGACCTTAGGTTATGATTGGCTACAGGATGGTCTACTCTAGTTTTGATGGTGTAATTGACTACACGTTGGCCTAGCCATGTGACTGTTCTAATACTTTGATAGGTTAAAGAATTGTTAGTCCTAAGAGCGCTCTAATGCTATTGGTTACAGCCTGGTGTGGTCCTGTTAGTGTTCTATTGCCTGTCCTATTGTTAGCCCTGTGAATGACATAAAGGAATGGTTCACCTTTAGGATAACCATTCGATTGTTATAGAGTGGCCAGTCCTAAGCAACTTTTCAATTGGCCTTTATTATTTATGTTTTTTTTATAGTTTTTAAATGATTTGCCTTCTTCTTCTTCTGACTCTTTCCAGTTTTAAAATGGGGGTCGCTGACCCTGTCTAAAAACAAATGCTCTGTAAGGCTACATATGTATTGTTATTGCTACTTTTTATTACTCCTCTTTCCATTCAGGGCTTCTCCTTTTCTTAGTCCAGTCTCTTATGCAAATAAGCGCATGGTTGCTAGGGTAATTTGGACCTCAGCATCCAGATTGCTGAAATTGCAAACTGGAGAGCTGCTGAATAAAAAACTAAATACCTCAAAAACCACAAATTATAAAAAATGAAAAGTGTCTCAGAATTCCACTCTCTACATCATACTAAAATTTTATTTAAAGGTGAACAACCCCTGAGGGGTTCCATGCTTTACTTTAAAAATGCCCCCCTGGTTATTACTCTGGAAATGTTTTTCCACGCTACATATTGAAGCAATCTGGGATATTATAGATCTATCAGAAGCCGTATGGCCAGCGGGCAAGGAACTAGGAACATAGGACCAAGCAGAGACAAGAATGATTAATGCAGAAGCAGTGCCTAACCGACCATCGAGCCAGTAATAAAGGTATTCATTTGGCTGAAAACATTAAACTATGTACAGTAAGATGGATTGGGGAACAGTGCAGTGTAGAGTGGCCATAACGCAAGGCATTAAAACTCAGTCACTTCAATGGATAAATAGATTAATGACATCTACAAAGCTGGAGCAGGAGACCAGTCGGCAGGTGATAAATTGACCTCTGGGTGAATATGGATTATACAGGGCTGGAACACGGAACATCATTCACCCTCCCATAAAGCATATTATGCCCCATTTCCTTGAATGTAATCAATACGGTACAAAAGTCTTGGCCAAAGCATTCCTGTTAAAGGAGAAGGAAAGTCTTTGTGCACTTGGGGTGCCAAATGCTCCTATCAGCAGAAAACTGCACCGTCCCGGGGTTATACCAGTGAGCCCCACGGAGCAATCCTCTTCCATCTCCCTCTTTCTTCTCGCAGCTGCACATGCGCAGTAGAATGAAAAGCCGAACTATAACTAAATAGTTAAACTGCGCATGCGTCTTCGTGGGGAAATTTGAAGAAAGAAGAAGCCAGAAGAGGATCGCTCCGTGGTGCTCACTGGTATAACCCCGGGCCGGTGCAGTTTTCTGCTGATAGGAGCACCAGCCTGGGATTTCAGGTAAGTAACTACAATCACTTGGGCGTGCATAACATTTGGCACCCCCCAAGTGCAAGATGACTTTCCTTCTCCTTTAATGGTACAACGTTCTGCCCAACGTGAGCTCTATTGAGTCACAAGCACTGCCATGTCAGAGAGATGTTCCAGAATCTTGCCTTATTATGTGCTGAGCGTCATTGGCAAACAACTAGTTATACCGTACAGCATGTAGAACAATGGGCATCTCCATACACTTCCTAGTAATATACTTGAGGAAATTCCTTGAAGGAAGGTTAAACATCTCTTAGAAACCAGATTAACGGTAGAGGACAACAATGAAATCAGAGGCTGATAAGTGAATTAGAAAGGAAATCCGCTTTATAAATAGGATGTGTTCTGCCTTTAAAATGTCTCAGTTGTGTACAACCTTAACATTTACCCTTACCCTGATATTATAGGTACTGTATCTGTAATTCTGTAATTATCTGTATCTATTTACCGTGTTCATTTTACAAAATTTTGCAGGTTATGAAAGTTTGAACATATTTCTGTTTTTTTCCCCCAGTTATTACAGTTTTGCTAATAAAGGTGAATTGCCCTTTAAGCTGTGAGTCTAACTTTTCCCAAGGGACCTGTTATCTTATATTGTTACAATTACTTATTTGCTTATCTCGAGATTGTTACAAATGTATCTTATCTGCAGCTGTGGCTGTTCTGGGCTCTCTACCAAAAGCCAATTAAGAAACTTTCATTTTTTGGCTGTTCGGTGCAGAGAAAAACGACTTTCCAGTACAAACGAGGGACTACGGGTTGAGCTGTCAAAAGAGGGATTGTCGCTCTAAAATGGGACAGTTGGGAGGTATGCCCTTAAATCTATTAGAAAATCATGTAAACATTAAATAAACCCAACAGGCTGGTTTTGCCTTCAAAAAGGATTAAGTATATCTTAGTTGGGATCAAGTACAAGTACAAGTACTGCTGTTTTATTATTACAGAGAAAAAGAAAATCTTTATAAAAATGTGGATTATTTGGATAAAATGGAGTCTATGGGAGATGGGTTTTCCGTAATTCGGAGCTTCATGGATAATGAGTTCCTGGATTAGGGATCCCATACCTGTATTAGCAAATGTTCATTAAAGCCATTTAAGTCAACAATTCTTTAAGGACTGTCAATAACAATAACTTTAAAGGCCTAATCAATATTAAAACTATCCTACAAGCTGTCTCGATCTCTATTTAGAGCTATAATGTCTATCTAGCAAATAACTCTTAAAGGAGAACGAAAGCCCGAGGGCGCAAAACCCCTCCCCCCTCCCCTCCGTTGCCCCCCCTCCCTCCTCCCCCCTGGCCTACCCCTCCCCCTGGGCAAATGCCCCTAACTTGTTACTCACCCCTCTGCGCAGGTCCTGTCCATGGAGTTCGCAGTCGCCATCTTCTTCCACTCGCGTCTTCTTCCTGCTCTGCCCGGCGTTTTCTGGCGCATGCGCAGTAGGAACAGTTACCGGTACGGCTCTACTGCTCATGCGCCGAATTTCACGAAGTTTTCCGATTTCACTTCGTGACATTCGGCGCATGCGCAAGTAGAGCCGTACCGGTAACTGTTCCTACTGCGCATGCGCCAGAAAACGCCGGTCAGAGCAGGAAGAAGACGCGAGTGGAAGAAGATGGCGACTGCGAACTCCATGGAGAGGACCTGCGCAGAGGGGTGAGTAACAAGTTAGGGGCATTTGCCCAGGGGGAGGGGTAGGCCAGGGGGGAGGAGGGAGGGGGGGCAACGGAGGGGAGGGGGGGAGGGGTTTTGCGCCCTCGGGCTTTCGTTCTCCTTTAAGACTTTCTTTAAAGGTAAAAAGCCTATTAAGCAAGTTGGTTAGGCTCTGTTTAAGGGTAAGGGCACACTAGGCGATTTGGGGAGATTTAGTCGCCTGGCAACTAATTGCCACGACTTTGCGGCGACCAATCTCGCCAAACGCCTTCCCTCACTCTGCGCCTGGCTAAAATGAAAAATCGCCAGCGCTAATCACACACGGCGATTCTTTTTACGAAGTCGCGAGGCGGTCGGGGGAGATTGGTCAAGGCAAAGTCGAGGCGATTAGTCGCCAGGCAATTAAATCTACCCGAATCGCCCAGTGTGCCCTTACCCTAAAGGTATAGGGGTATATTTATGAAAGAGTGAAGTTAATAGTTAAGTTCCGCCACTAGTGTGAAACTCCGCCACTTTCCATTCATTTCTATGGGATTTTTAAAGGCGTATTTATCAAAGGGTGAACTTTCACTCTCACCCATTGAAAAATACGCCTTTCAAAATCCCATAGAAATTAATTGTGAGCTGCAGAATTTCACTCTAGTGGCGGAACTTCACTCTTTGATAAATTTACCCCATAAAGTCTATCTAGCAAGATTAGATCTAGAGCTACAAAGTCAATACAAAAAGTTGTGTAGGCTCTGTGTAGAGCTACAAAGTCTATCTAGCAAGCTGTTCAGGCTCTTTTTAGAGATAAAGGGGTAAATTTATCAAAGAGTGAAGTTCCGCCACTAGAGTGAAATTCCGCAGCTCTCAATTAATTTCTATGGGATTTTGAAAGGCGTATTTATCAATGGGTGAAAGTGAAAGTTCACGCTTTGATAAATACGCCTATATAAAGTGGCGGAATTTCACTCTAGTGGCGGAACTTCTCTATTAACTTCACTCTTTGATAAATATACCCCATAAAGTATAAAAAGCTGCCCAGCCTCTTTTTAAAGCTAAACAAGTATATCTAACAAGCTGATTGGGTTCTGTTTATAGCCAAAATGTTTATCTGCTCAAGCTTTGTTAAGTATTATAAAGTCTATATAGCAGGTTACTCGGGCTCTGTATAAAGCTATAAAATCTATCAAGTTGTTCAGACTCTGTTTCAAGCTGATGAAGCACTGTTTAGAGATATAAAACAGCTCAGCCTCTGTTTAGGTCTCTCCTGTTGCATTTTCTTGCTCTAACGCATGTTCAGTTATCAATAGAACGGAGGGTTGAATAGGGAACTAAAACAAATTACTTGCATTAAAAAAACACTTTATACAATATATGTGTTTTTTTTTTGCACTTAGCATGTAAAAAAAAAAGTATATCTAACAAGCTGCTGCTTTGTTTACAGCCAAAAAGTCTATCACGTTGCTTAGGCTTTATTTAGAGTTATAAAGTCTATATAGCAGGTTACGCGGGCTCTGTATAGAGCTATAAAATTTAGCAAGTTGCTCAGACTCTGTTTACAGCTGCTGAAGCACCGTTTAGAGATATAAAGTCCAAGTCAGGATTTGTTTGAGTTATAAAATCTATAAAATCTATAACCAGTATAAAGAGTTAAATACCGGCAGAGGCATCTCTGGATTCTCTACTGGCTGGTGCAAAAATCCACAAAGAAAAAGGATTAGCAACACCCCGAACCCTCTATAACAGCTGAACGTACAGCGGATATCTGCATTTAAATATTTATCCGGCCCCGAGCCATCTAATGAATTTTAAAAGGAATGATTGTGCTGACAATTGGCATTAAGAGCCTTGTTTGTTTTTTTTTCTATAAACTGCAGCTTTTGTGGCACAGACAGAGGGGAAAAAAATCTAAATATTTATTTCAGCTGCACTGCTGAGCGTTCTCTCACTGAAATTTAGGTAATATTCCTATAAATCAAGACAACTAATGAAATAAAAAATGCAAAAAAATATATTTATGCCCAGTTTCCTACAACTTGAATTTATTTCTAGATTTACAGCATTATAATGAGCATGAGCTGTACAGGATTTGCATGATCAGTGTTATTCTCTGTATTAGAATTTTATCCCAACCCCGTTAGTTATCATCTTTGTTCTTCAATATTGCGTCTATCAACTGTATAATATATAGGCCCAGATATACCCCCATCTTTCCTCCAACCACTGTCACAGTGTAACCCCCATATCATATATGCACATAATGTAACTGTATAATATATAGGCACAGATATACCCCCATCTTTCCCCCAACCACTGTCACAGTGTAACCCCCATATCATATATGCACATAATGTAACTGTATAATATATAGGCACAGATATACCCCCATCTTTCCCCCAACCACTGTCACAGTGTAACCCCCATATAATATATGCACTTGAGTAACCCCCATATCATCTTGCTCTTGAGTTCCTGGGCAAGTTTCTGGTTTCTGCCCACCACTTAGTATATCTGAAGGGGGCTAGTAATTTGTGTTTTTTGTCTTTCCAATGTGTCTAGGTATTTGCTCCAAATATCAAAGGAAAGTGAGCCTTTGAATTCCTTGTCTTGCAGTGCCAAGACCCATTGGAGTTGCATTGTGTACAGTAATTTGCGTTCCCGTAGTTGTTTTGGAGGTGGTTGTGTTAGTCCAATATTCCAAAATGGTCTTAACTGTGGTTAGTACCATTATATCTGCCAGTCGGATGTTATCTTTGATGGTGTTGCAGTGGGTGTGAGATTTAATCCCAACAGTATTTGTGGGTTTGTCTGAGTTATTGTGATATGACACCAACTTGCGAATTGCAATAGGACCGTATTCCATAAAGCATTTAATTTAGTACATGACCACAGTGCATGTTCTAAAGTGGGATCAGTGTGATTGCACTTTGCACATTTGGGTGTCTGTGTTAGGCCAGTTTTGTGCGCTATTTTGGGTGAGACATATGCTCTATGGAGGAGTCTTGAAAGTATACTGCTGACAAAACTTTTGTGTGCTTCATATATGCTGTTGTAATTTGAGTTATTGTTGTGTTTGGTATGACATTTGGTCATCTCGATATTCCCCCCAGGAACATTTTTTAAGCTTGCGCTGCTCCCCAACTCCTTTTACATCTGAAAGGTTGGTGACCCCTGCTCTAGAGAGTGTGAAGCTGTTGTTAAGGTGATCTATGGGACAGATATGAATTGATACCAATACCTTCATCTCTTGCCATGTGCTGGATGACAAAGGAATAACAAACTGAAAACCTTTAAAAATTCTGGGGAAATTAATGCTTCTGTGGATTATAAAAGTGATATGACTTGTGGTTCCATTTATTGCTTGGATATACATCCGTGCGTGGGGTTTTTATTTTGGGTTGGCACCAGAAGTCTTGATGGCACATGCCGCAAGCAACACAATGTAACATCCCATTGGCAGTAGAATTGTATGCACAACAATATTCACTCCCGCAAATGAGATTTATTTGAAGAAAAGGAACATTTTCTATAAATTAGAGAATATAATTGCAATTCTCCTTTAAATGGCGCCTGTTGCATTTTACTCGTTCCCTCCATGCTGTGATGATGCTACCAATCATTGTGGAGCCTGGTGTCTAAATGAACGTTTATACCTTTATACCGATCCCACCTCACGCTGTGCGCAGCTGAGCGGATTGCGAGATTGCTCTGCGAGGAGTCGGCACAGAGTGACAAGCGGTGAAATATCATTTCAGGATCGAGTGACCATTTCCAGCAGATCAGCAGCCGAGCAAGGAAAAATCTCCCACAACGCAAGGAAATAAAAAGAGCAGGGGCTGTAAGTAAAGTGCCATGGATTCGGGCCCTTGTCCCCAGGCCCCCCCAATGGGACAGTAAAAAAAAAAAAGCAAGGGAAAGGTAAAAACAAAATTAAGGGCAGGTGAAAGGGACGAGAGAGCAAATCATTTCAAATGTGCTCGGCAAAACCGAGTCAAATGACTCCCACGGCTACAGAGAAAGCCATAAAACTCAAACGGCGCCGCAGTAAAGCATATTGTGTTTATTTGAGGGCCCATTTTGGAGCCCGGGGACCTCTCTGAATACAAAAAGGCTAAGTGCTGGCGAACAGCGGTTATTTACATCCCGACACACGGTGTTATTCAAGCTACAGGTAACTGTCAATTAATCAAATATCACACGCCGGATTCCATCATCCGTAATTGAAGAACAGAACCGGGCAGCGGAGGATAAACGGCAGGTGACACGAGCAAAGTGACAATTTATGCTTTGCTCCGAGAGCGCCGGGGGGGGGGGGGGAAGGCCACAAATAAACAAACAGCAAAGAAAAAGATATAAAAAATTATATTAAAAGGATTGTTTAACTGTTTCCATGCCGATGGGGAGAGAGTGCAGCTCAGAATTCTAGTTCTTTAAGGTGCAAAGTCAATCCCCGAACCTAAATAGGCCTTAGTCGAAAGGGGAGAATGTTGATACACATAGAGTCCTGCGTGGAACCAATTTATAAGACCCGGACCAGACCCGAACCTGCAGTCCGCGACCTGAACCGCAACCCGCATATTTACCCACTTCAATCTGCTACCCAACCCCGACTTGCAACTCCCTTATCCGCAACCTGCTGACTACCATTAAACAGCAAGTGATGTTGCTGCAAACTGAAAGTGACATCATCAAAAGTGGGCGGAGACAAAATAAAGTTTTGTAAAATTTTAAAAGGAGTAAAATATTTAGATGAGACCTGCAACCTGCAGACCCGCATCTATTCCCGCACCCGAAAATCCTACCGAGCAGAGTACCCGACCCGCTGCAGGACTTTTACACATGGCAGTTGATTAACTCCTGTCTTTCTGGTTCTCTCCCTGGGTATGGTGCTTGTATAGTTACCCAGAGTGCATGGGAACTAAATCTGACCCTCCAAATGTTCATACATGGGTAACGGAGGACCGAAGAAGAGGAAAATTCACAATCCGCAAAGGAAGGGTCTCTTTACTGTGAGAGCAGTCAGGTTATGGGATTTGCTACCAAGAGAGAGGGGGAACTAGTTGTTTATTGATGGGAAGGAAAAGGAGATTGCACCATCAGCATAGGAAGGGTTCCTTTACTGTAAGGGCATCAGGTTATAGGAATCCTACCAATAGAGTGGATGAGTGATTCAATAATAGGAAGGAAGGGAGATATCACCACCAGCATAGGAAGCGTTCCTTTACTGTAAGGGCATTCAGGTTATGGGATTCTCTACCTATAGAAGAAATGAGTGATTCGTTAATGGGTGGAAAGGAGATCTTCCAATATCAATAGCAAGAACAGTCTGGGGATGCTTGTACCAAAAAAATGGACTCTCACTGGGTTGGCGCAGTACATATATAGCTATGATCAAATAATCCAGAGAATTAGTGTGCATTGTAGGGGAAAATACCGATGTTTGTAGAAGGATCAGACATGGGATCCTGACATTTCTCTTCCTTTAAGGAAACCAGGAGTATACTTTATGTACTTGGTCCTGCTACGACAGAGATTTGGGGAGTGGACACTGACGGCTTCACAAGGAACAAGCGCCTCATCAGACTGCTGACGTTCTGTTTGTCCCAGTTCGGGGAGACGATCCGACTCAGTAGACAGCAATGTGCCAGACAAAGGATAGCAAAAATGTATTTGTCTTCAGATTCCTGCTGTCTCCGGCATGAGCTGCAATTTACAGGCAGACTAGGCTTGTGCTGAGCTTGGGGGGGGGGAGTATTTTATTTATCTGTGTTTGCGTCATTCAGCACCGGCCCACGGATCCTGACGTTGCTCTCTAAAACTCTCAAACCTCTAACCAAAATGTGTTTCATTTTGCCTGAATTATTCCCCAGCTTCACCTGGCTAAACCTGCCCCAGTTACCATTCCATGGCTTTTATCCAATTTGGGCAGTGTAATTTAACTGTTCCCATGACATCATTATGTCCTCAGTGCACACAGATCCTCTCTGATGTCATGTCTGAAACATACAAAGCTCAGCACACACAGACAGAAGCGGGTGACACAATGTTTAGCAATACATACAAATATATACAATATATAGAGCAAAAAGCCGCTTCTTGTAATGTCCGGGTTTTAAACCAGGAATTCAAGATGGGGACAGTATGGCAAGATGGAGACAGTAGGTCTATAGAACAGAGAAAGGAGGCGCAAACCCTCTAAATAAAGTACAGGGTGCTGATCCATTGGAGGCTCCCCATAAGGGTCTCCAAAAATAACTGAAGACAATCAGAAAATGGATAGCACATCCAATTAAAGAAAAACAAATTTCATACAAAAAAGGGAAAATATAACAAAATCACACAAAATAATACATAGTGAGCCAGTATTATTTTGTGATTTTTTTTGTTATATTTTCTCTTTTTTTGTAATAAAGATTGTGACAGTAGGGCAAGATGGGGACAGTAGGGCAAGATGGAAACAGTAGGGCAAGATGGAGACAGGTCAAGATGGGGACAGTAGAGCAAGATGGAGACAATAGGGCAAGATGAAGGCAGTAGGGCAAGATGAAGACAGTAGGGAAAGATGGAGACAGTAGGGAAAGATGGAGACAGTAGGGAAAGATGGAGACAGTAGGGCAAGATGGGGACAGTATGGCAAGATGGAGACAGTAGGGCAAGATGAAGACAGTAGGGCAAGATGGAGACAGTAGGGCAAGATGGGGACAGTAAAACAAGATGGGAACAGTAGGTCAAGATCGAGACAGTAGGGCAAGATGGAGACTATAGATGGGGACAGTAGGGCAAGATGGGGACAGTAGGGCAAGATGGGGACAGTAGGGCAAGATGGAAACAGTAGGGCAAGATGGGGACAGGTCAAGATGGGGATATTAGGGCAAGATGGGGACAGTAGGGCAAGATGGGGACAGTAGGGCAAGATGGAGACATTACAGACAAACCCAGTTGAAGAAGATCGCAATAGTCAATCAGCCTGCTGTTTTTAATGGAAAATTTGGGAATATATTCCATAACCCACTGACAGCCAAAGACAGGGTATTTGGAAAAATGAGGAATAGTTGTCAAGAGAACATATTCGAAGCTAAGGCTTTAAATAATATTAAAAAATTATCCCTCTATCCGACCCCCCAAAGGAAAATATTAAGCTGCCATGTGTGTAGACGACTCCCTAGGGCTTGGCAACTGTTAGCCTAAAAAAGACAGGGTGGGGGTTAATATCACACACTCAGCTTCCCATGTACCCTATTATCTGCTGCATGGTGTAAAAATCAGGCCACTAATTCCTGGAGGGCAGGTAGGGAGCTGATGTAATAAGAAACATCACCGGCAGCTGAAGACTTTCCTGTCTTCTACTAATATATTTCATTGCCGATATGTGAGTGAGAAGCCACTAACAACACAGCCAATCACGCATGGAGCAAACAGCAGAAAACTGAGTTATAAACCCTGATTATAACCCAAAGCAACAATTGTCAGCGTTTCATTCCAAGCTCATCCTCGTACTGGTGAGGACGGGCAATTAGGGGCCATAGGGAGGGGATCAGAGGACTCTCATCTCAACACCGATCCAATATTCCTGCCTGGCTCCAGGGCACTAATGGCACAAATCTTCTGTATTAATCTACAGAAAGCATTTGAGAATCTTCCAATTATATATCACAGGATAGAACATCTAAACCCAACAAACAGACATTAAACCCTTTTATTATATTTCCTAGCACACTATATATATATATATTAATCAATGTTAATCTTATGTTGTACAACTAATGAGGCTTAATGTAGGTTATGTCTTATTTCACAGTCCACGTACAACCCCTGCACCAACGGTTGGTAAAGGAACATGAGACAAATAATACGGTACATTCTCTCTATCCTGGCACCTCTATTATATGCAGGATTTGGTGCTACTTGACCTTACCATGACGAGATTACTGTAACCTGACCTCATGTATAAACCATTTCATCTCAGTGTTATCTTGGGACCAATACTTGGTCACCAGGGATTGCTGTTGTGGGGGGTTTCAATTTGTCAGTAACAAGTAATCAGGGATCAGGTAAAAACCCTCTGAAACAAGATTTTGATAAGAACATAGTTTCCTCTAAACACCATAATCTGTGGCGCTCAGAATAACATCCCATCCAACCACTCTTCCGTCCTTAATACAATAGCTCTTAGTGGGGAAAAGCAAGAACTAAATGGAGATGTAATGTGAATAACAATGTATTTCTAAACCTAGATTCACTTTAAAGGAATACAGACAATATTTAATCTTTATTGAGATATGATCCCTAGGGCCTAATTTGCTAACTGCTATCCCACAGTCACACTCCCTTCCCAGAGACTATTATCCGCTGTTACTATAGACACCATCTCTCCCTACTATACCTGCTATCCCACAGTCACACTCCCTTCCCAGAGACTATTATCCGCTGTTACTATAGACACCATCTCTCCCTACTATACCTGCTATCCCACAGTCACATTCCCTTCCCAGAGACTATTATCCACTGTTACTATAGGCACCATCTCTCCCTACTATACCTGCTATCCCACAGTCACACTCCCTTCCCAGAGATTATTATCCACTGTTACTATAGGCACCATCTCTCCCTACTATACCTGCTATCCCACAGCCACACTCCCTTCCCAGAGACTATTATCCACTGTTACTATAGGCACCATCTCTCCCTACTATACCTGCTATCCCACAGTCACACTCCCTTCCCAGAGACTATTATCCACTGTTACTATAGGCACCATCTCTCCCTACTATACCTGCTATCCCACAGTCACACTCCCTTCCCAGAGACTATTATCCACTGTTACTATAGACACCATCTCTCCCTACTATACCTGCTATACCACAGTCACACTCCCTTCCCAGAGGCTATTATCCCACTGTTACTATAGGCACCATCTCTCCCTACTATACCTGCTATCCCACAGCCCCTTCCCAGAGACTATTATCCCACTGTTACTATAGGCACCATCTCTCCCTACTATACCTGCTATGCCACAGTCACACTCCCTTCCCAGAGACTATTATCCACTGTTACTATAGACACCATCTCTCCCTACTATACCTGCTATACCACAGTCACACTCCCTTCCCAGAGACTATTATCCCACTGTTACTATAGACACCATCTCTCCCTACTATACCTGCTATCCCACAGTCACACTCCCTTCCCAGAGCACCATCTCTCCCCAGAACACCACAGAAGAGTCTTCACTATTCATTATGAAAACTCGCTTTATATTTTCAATAAAATTTTATCTATTAAAAGTTTGCTGAATAACACATAATGTGGGTTACAAATTCGACAGAATTTCTCACCTCTTTTGTCCCACGAGACAATCTTTTCAAAAAAAATTTAAGGCCTTAAAAAAAAGTCGTTTGCCTTTGAGTAATTATCAATAATAGCATGAGATCAGGGAACAGATGAAACGAGAAGACATGAAAGAAGAAGTCGGGGAACAGGAGATGCACAACTGCTACAGGAAAGTATAAGTGAGGAAGACAGAGGAATTGAGAGGATGAAACGGCACCAAAGCTTTGAATGAATGGAACAAAATTCCAGCCGTCCCCTGCACCCGTCTCAGGAGCGCCAGTTCTATGACATTATTTCTGAAGACGAGAGTCAAATATTGACTTCATGATTTTTTTTCTTGCATTTGATGAGACTTTATAGAACTGACAGCCCCGCGATAAGTCACACTAGAATACTTTCAGGACGTGAGGACAGGATGAATGCTTTTACTGTGACAACACTATGAATTGAACTCATACTGCACTGTTTAAAGGAAACAATATGGCACCTCCTTTCCATATGTATAAATACAAATATACAGAGAAGGAATGTTCTGGGCACACAATAAGCTATACCCTCATACTGTACTGTCTAAGGGAAACAATATGGCACCTCCTTCCCATATGTATAAATACAAATATACAGAGAAGGAATGTTCTGGGCACACAATAAGCTATACCTTCATACTGTACTGTCTAAGGGAAACAATATGGCACCTCCTTCCCATATGTATAAATATAAATATACAGAGAAGGAATGTTCTGGGAGTGTCAGTTACAATGTTGTGGACATTACACTGAGCTCTTTCTGTCTGTCCTGTAGAATCAATAGGCTTTGTGCTGCTAAACCGCAAAGTGATACTTTGATTCTGCCACTATGTAAACATTGCCCCTTTTGCACCTAAATAAAAGGAAGGACATATTATTCAGTGAATCGGGGGCTTTCTCTCTCCAATGCTGTGCAGATAGAAATAAGGAACGTCATCGGGGTGAAATGTGAGAGAGACGTGCCATACCCCCATACGCATCTCCAGTACTAAGTTAATTACTACCTGAAAATCCCTGATTTTAATGAAACATCTCTGTGACCCGTTATGACTCCGTGCAGATAATGCGTTTGATGTGATATCGCTTTTGCATAAGTGATTAACGCCGCTCTCATCTCATCCCCTCGGTTGTTTCTGCTCATATCACAGGCACAGCAGGGGGGCTCCTATTGTAGCTTTGCACAATTATTTTTGCCATTAAGCTGGTGGAATACGGAATCATCAGGGTTATAGGCGAGCAGAGCCGCAGTGCTGTCAAGTCAATGGGAGCTGCAGGTAAGGTGCAGAATTGGCCCAAACGGCGGGAAATAAATTTATGGCCTTTAAAAAAAATCATCTCACAGCAGCAATTGCTCAGTTTAACTGCCTCGGCCCTGACAACTTATGCTGCTATAAAAGACATAAGCTCAGCTACAAACTCATATTCCCTGCACTAATTCACACGGGTCGGAGCGGCCCATGAATTCACAGAGGGGAGGTACATATGTCTTCCGCCTCAGCTCTATGGCTAAATGTATCTTTTCCTATATAACTGTTATGGAATATTGTTGGCTAAGAATCCACTGAATGTTTTCAATTAACAAAAATATATGACTTAATCTAAATACCTTATGATGATGTTGGACTACAT
The DNA here is from genome assembly GCA_038501925.1 of Xenopus petersii. Taxonomy (NCBI): domain Eukaryota; kingdom Metazoa; phylum Chordata; class Amphibia; order Anura; family Pipidae; genus Xenopus; species Xenopus petersii. Next base: position 106,203,587 of record CM076689.1, on the reverse strand, counting down.
TGCACAGGGTGCACCAATAGGCGCTGAGTAGCATTAGATCGAAAACAGTTGTAGGACCAAGTATAAATGGTGCTCACTTGCTTAACTACCTTGAACTCTGATAAGTGATACTCTGAGTTCCCTGCAGCCTTATGCCTTTATATGGTCACAGAACCCCTCAGTGACTTCTAATATCCTTATTTACAGTAGGGGGTACATTATCCGTTATAATACATGAGTGATTCTCAGCGTTCCCTGTATAACTCAGCCTGCAGCCCTGTGCCTTTATATGGTCACAGAACCCCTCAGTGACTTCTAATATCCTTATCATTTACAGTAGGGGGTACATTATCCCTTATAATACATGAGTGATACTCAGAGTTCCCTGTATAACTCAGCCTGCAGCCCTGTGCCTTTATATGGTCACAGAACCCCTCAGTGACTTCTAATATCCTTATCATTTACAGTAGGGGGTACATTATCCCTTATAATACATGAGTGATACTCAGAGTTCCCTGTATAACTCAGCCTGCAGCCTTGTGCCTTTATATGGTCACAGAACAACCCCTCAGTGACTTCTAATATCCTTATCATTTACAGTAGGGGGTACATTATCCCTTATAATACATGAGTGATACTCAGAGTTCCCTGTATAACTCAGCCTGCAGCCTTGTGCCTTTATATGGTCACAGAATCCCTCAGTCACTAGAGAACCAGCTGTTGCAATAATTTCTCAGAAAGATTCATAGTAGGGATGCACTAAATCCAGGATTCGGTTCGGAATTCTGCCTTTTTCAACAGGATTCTGCCAAATCCTTCTGCCCGGCCAAAACCGAATCCTAGTTTGCATATGCAAATTAGGGGCGGGTAGGGAAATCACGTGACTTTCTGTCACAAAACAAGGAAGTAAAAAATGTTTTCCCCTTCCCACCGCTAATTTGCAAATAAGGATTCAGGTTAGTTATGGTATTCGGCCGAATTTTTTGCAAAGGTTTCAGGGTTTGGCCGAATCCAAAATAGTGGATTCAGTGCATCCCTAATTCATAGGGCTTAATACAACACATGAAGATAATATGAACTCTTTTGGATACTCCTCCTAAGGCATATTTGGTGCAATTCAATGAAATGACCCCCAGGAGCCCAGTTTAACCAGTGGAACCGTGGGCTAAGCCATGCAATACTTTAGAATAGGCAGCGCTGCACCTGTACAGAAACATTCCCTGGTTTTTAGGCAAAAGAAACTGCTGATGGATGCTGGGGTCACGTTGACACGATACCAATGAAACAAGCAGTGAGGTATGAAATGGGAAAATCTGGAGTGAAACAAAAACACTTTCAGATGGCAGTTTGGGTTAACGTGCGCTGTGTAATTCAAGAGGAGGATGCGAGGCCGCACCAACGAACCACAAATAATTTCTCAACGCAAACAAAACTCTTGTGAACGCTGTCCCCTCTCACACACACTCGCTTCGACTGAGCTTTAACAAGCGCGGGAGGGTAAAAGCACTTCAACCTGCGCTTCCAAATGTTTTGGTTTTTTTTTTTTGCTTGTGTCGTGTTCCACGTTCTACACCAGCAGCACCCGGCACTGCACTAACCATCAAGCACTAGAGCCAGTGGTGCATATTGCCAAAAATCCAAAAATCATGGGAAACAGAGACAGTCTGTAAACATCTTAAGTAGTGAGCCAGAATTTACTTCTCAGTTACTTTTATGACAAGGTACAACTAAACATTTTACAACTCACTCAGTACTCACAATATGAAACAAGCTGGGGGTGGGGATAAGAGTATGTAAAATTGAGGTTCCATTGTATATGGTGTTCTTGTATACAGACCAAATATTATTAAACATATTAATTTCATGTATAATACCTAAAAAAATATAAATAAAATAAATATATATATGTGTGTGTGTGTGTGTGTAAACAAAATGCTCAAAATCCTACTCACTTCCTTGGTTGTTTTCTGCTTTTCTTTCATTCTGTTTTCTTGTCTTTCTCTCCTGCTTTGCTATACTATCTCCCTGTTTTTTTCTCCTGTTCATTTCTTCTCTGTTGTTTTGCTTTTTATTCTGCTACCACTTTTTTTTTTAACCATTGTGCTACGACATTACCTTCTCTACCCTACTGCCAGGCTTCCCTTTGCCCTTGCGTAAATCATCCATTCTCCGCTTTCTCTGATTTTGTGGAACTCATAGCAGGATGGCACAGTGGCAATTTCATGTATAAATACCCCCATAACTCATATGAAGATTTGGCACATTGACTATCTTAAATATAAAAAGCCCCGGAAATTACAACTAGATGGCACAGTGGCAATTTCATGTATAAATACCCTAGAACTCATAGCAGGATGGCACAGTCTCAATTCCACAAATAAATAACCCAGAAATCATAGCAGGATGGCACAATTGCAACTTTGCACATTGAGGAAAGGATTAAACTACACAAGGCAGTGCAATAAATGTTATCTGTACCCATTGTCTGGGGGGAAGAGAGGGGGAGCAATCTGCAGCATAGAGTACGGAATCCATCCACCTTCTGTCTGTCAGTCTCGACACATTGACTTATACTGGTGCCTATTTCCGTTCCTTACCATTGAATGTCGGGTAGCTGAGGTCACGCAGGGGATGTAAGTGCACAAACAATGAGCACACTTGCTCGAACCTGCACCCCTCTCACCCCACTGTCACAGTTTGAGACGGGAAAAAAAACTTCTTTTGGCTGCTTAGTTTACCTCCGGGGACAGGCTCCATTAGCAGGGCCGGATTTACATAGTGGGCGCCCATAGGCCCACTGATGTTTGTTGCCCCTGTTCCTTCCCCCTTTATTCGTGCAAATTTTCATCATCTTTACTGGAGCAATGGGGATTGTGCACGGGAAATTTAAAAAATGATTCTATCTCCAGCCCATTCCCAGTGTTTTTGAACCAATGTGGGTGTGGTTGGGCAACATGCTGCCCCCCTAAAATCCTGCCACCCTAGGCCCGGGCCTAGGTGGCCTTTCAACAAATCCGGGCCTGTCCATTAGGCATTTACGCTACTGACTAGAGCATCATCCATTCCTATAAGCACAAAACAGACTCGTATTCTGGTGTATAGCTGATTCAAGATACGCATTTAATGATGCCAAAGTGGCCTTGGTGCATTTCCCAAAGTGGTTCCGGCCACCCAGCCCATAAACATGCAGCTTTTTAAAATATTACATGCGGGCAGAAGGATTGGTCAGGACGCAGCATATTTTTATTGCAGTGAGACCACAACCTCAGCACAATGAGCTCTGAAATGATTGATCACTCATCCACATTAAGCAGGTTAAGGCGACTGAAATTGGTGCTTACGATCGGAGGAAGACTCAGCGGATCAATAAGGTGAGGTCCGGGCTTGACCTAAAGGTCTGCGCAGAGATTATGATGTTACAGCAAGTATTTAAATGTATTCACTGCTTTGTCTTCCTTGTTTGTAATTTTAATTGATATTGAAAGCAGTATCTGCCCGGCTGTTTATATTCCTTCACTGCTGATTTTGCCTTTTGAAACGATGCCGATCAATTAACAGAATTGGAGAAGGAATGACAGCCAGACCCTACCTTCCACCTCCTCCTCCCAGTGATTGGCAGTTGTTCTTGTGTATATATGGATGCATGCCCAATAAATAAACAGTTCCAAAACCTGAATCCTGATTTTCCTTCATGTTCCCTAGGGCTTCAGACTAGAGGATTGGGAGAATATTTAATTTTCTGCGCTAAAAGCACAAGTGTAATCAGATCTGGAACCCAGCTGGGATTTTCTGTCTTTTCCTGCCACACAAGCCAATTTCGGAAACGCGCGACACATTGTACCAATATGTCTCCTGCTACAAAAATGCATTTCTTTGGGGATACATATGGGGAGGGGAAATATGGGGGGAATCACAGTCCAGCTATATTTTATGGTATAGTTTTGTTTCTGTTGAAGTGAAACCGACTGTAATTATAATGATGCCCGTTATAGACATGTGTGGGGGGCTTGCACTGCCCATTGTAGGAATGGCAGATCATTCTGCTTTTATCAAACTACGATCCCCAACCACTTCGGTCCACAGTAAAAAAAAAAAAGGCTTCTGCAAAGGAAGGATACCTCCACCCGCCAATAAACTTACCTTACTTTGTGTTGATTACGAGTAATAGGAAATGCTGCTTGCATTGGTCTCAGAGGCAAATGTGCTAAAGAAAGCCACAATGTTTGGAGGAATTTTGTGGCCCCAGTCTTATAGAAAATGAAAGATTGCTGATCTCTAGTTGCAGTTGTATAAACAGACAGGGAAACTGGACCAAGAGGTACAAGCGCCTGAGGCAAGTAAATTTTGAGGGCACTTTAACCTCACCATCTTGATCTACAGGCCCCCCATCTACACTGTCCACCCGACCCTTGCCTGCTCGCATTGTGTCCCTGCCATTGCATATAGACGTGTCTTTTCTGTCTTACGTCTACAGGAACTTAATATCTTGTTGCAGTCAGACGTGAAGGCCGGGATTTATGATTTGGCGCCCCTAGGCCTAAAGAATTCTGTGATTGCTGCTATTGCCTGCACCTCACCTCCGAGCATGTGCATGCACAGGTTTCCACTGGAGCACTGGGAATAAGGAGCACGGTTTAAAGAGCTATCAGATCTTCTGTACCCCCCTTGTTCATCCAAAGAAATAAGGAGGCTGCTGGGCAGCATGCCGCCCCAAAAATCTTGCAGCCCTAGACCCAGGCTCCTAAATATAGACCACACATTAGACAGGTCAAAGGGAAATTAAAAGTGGACACAGGCTTTGATCCTAACATTTTGTTAGGAGCCTATAGCAGATCTCCAATAGACCTCTGATGATGAAGGTCCATGACTCTTAATTTGTTTTCCTGTAGCTCCCTGTTTTCTTGGCATCAATAGCACTACATGGTTAGTGAGCTTTGGAATGCCGAAGATGCTTACTGAGCATGCTCAGGGCTGGCTAGCACACTCTGTATGATCTCAAGCTGGTGGCTTCACTTGGGAGGCACAAATACATCATGATCACGTGGAACTTCAGAAGTCAATTTTGGAGGCACTGATTTACTACAAGTAGGGTTGCCACCTGGCCGGTATTTTAACGGCCTGGCCAGTAAAAATGTTGCTTGATGCCAATGTTATTTATAGGGAAAAACCACAAAAATATAGGAAGGCCGGTATTGTTTTTTCAGAAGAGGTGGCAATCCTAACTAAGAAGGTTCTTGTACCCACGTTTGTACGGCAGCTTCATACCTATGCATTGTATGTTAATATAACATGCAAATCAACTCTTCTAATTTAACAACAATATAATATAAATATATAATATCTTTTTCAAATATTTTGCTCTAAGGTCCAAAGTAGGGTCATATACAAACCAGAAATAAACATACATAACATAATCTGTACTGGTCTGGAAACATGGCTACACAACCTCTCTGCAAGATGGGATAAAGGACAGCAAACAAACTTTTACCAATTGTCTTTTATAAATGCTGTCTCTTCTTGATCATTAACCTCAAAACTCATGGCATGAATTTCGCTATAAAGTCAGCCTTTTACTATCATCGTTAGTGCTGCAAAAGTGAAAATCCCGTTCCTTTATTCTCTTACAGCCCGAGATCTCTATTTTTTTTTTTTTTGTAACTTATAATTTTTATTAAAGATTTTCCATAGAAAGAGAAGAAAAAAAAAACAGTGAGATTTAACAAAAGTAAGAAGCATTCACAGTAAAAAATACAAAAAGGTAAAAAGAGAAAGATCCAAGATCGGTAAAAAGAAAGAAAGTCATCATAGCTGACATGATAGATCAAAAGCACATAAGCAATAAGTATGAAGTAGTAATGGTTAAATCAGTGGAGGACCGAAGAGGAAACTGCTACCTATGTCCAGGGCAAGTATCATATATGAATTAGCACCTGTAGAGGTAACCAAAATAAATAGATACGTGATATTAGCAAAAATAAATGAACAGATGGTGTCAAAGATATCCCCCAGTATCAAGAGGCTGGCCCTCCCGAGACAAAGCCGCTTAATTCCCACATGGACCAAATCTTAAGATATTGGGGGGTAGTATTGCGCAAATACGCAATATTGGCTTCGAAAACTCTGTTCCCATTAACTCTAGCGATTATTTCTTGAATAGTCGGACAATCAGGAGTACGCCATCTGGCCGCTAGGGCTATTCGAGCAGCTGTTAAAACATGGTTGGCCAATTTTTGGCTAAAATTTGGGATATCAGCAAAGGGCCTTCCCAACAGAAAGGTGGGTAGATCTAATGGAACCTGGGTTGCTAAGACCTGATCTTAACCGCCAACCACATCGGTTTAACAACCGGACAATCCCAAAAAATATGTGGAAGTGTGCCGAGGTCACCGCAATTTCGCCAACAAAGTGGCGAGTGGTCAGGGAATAGCTTATGGAGTCGGTCAGGAGTATAGTACCAAAACATTAAAATCTTATAGATATGCTCTTTCTGTCTCACACATGTGATCATTTGTCGAGCATTTCGCCAAATTGCCGACCAGTCCTCTAGGGACAAGGTACCCTGAGTCACTCCCTGCCATTTAGCCATATAGGAATGTTGCTCCAAACTTAAAGGGAAAGGTTCAGTGAGAAGCCTATAAATCCGAGAAATAAGTCCCTTTTGGGGAAGCCCCTGTTTAGCCAATGATTCAAATGCTGTGTCTGGCCCTGATTTTGCTGCCACTAAATACGGACGTAGAAAGTGGCGAAGCTGAAAATATTCAAATTGATGTAAAATAGATTGTGGTGCCATATCTCTCAATTCCTGTAATGTTGGGAAAGTTTTAGTAGGATTGCAGAGAAAATCCCGTATAGTATACATGCCCGTTTGACCCCATCGTTTGCAAAAGGAAGCAGTAACACCCGGGGGAAAATTAGGATTTCGGAAACAACTAACATTTAAAGAGTAGTGCGAGAGGAGATTCCGATTATGTTTTAGTTTATCCCATATTTTCAGAGTCAATCGTGTTGTTGGGAGCAAATTTTTCTTAGAAATATCCCCGACACCATCAGACCAAATATAAGGATTAATAGAGAAATGCCCGAGATCTCTATTAATAGGAACTGTCCACCCAGACATATGGGTGACACTTTGCTGCGGCAGGAATCGGCCAATGCAATTAAACTGTGAAAACGGCTCTTAGTTCTAACGACAGGTGGCTAAAACCCATTACTTTTTAATGATGTCATCAGGCAATGGAGACAGCAGATCCCAAGCATGGAAACTCATTATCCAGGTAATAAACCAACATCCAGAAAATGTCCCTTGCTGTGACAATCAAACATTTGCAAGACATTATACTGGATGTGGAGAAGAGTCAGCCTGTAATGTAGCCGATTACCCTTAAGTGATATCTCAAGCTATGCCACAAAGGTATCTCTGCCACCCCTTGCTAAGCTTGATTTCTAGAAGTAATCAGAGGGAAACATACCTTTGTAGCCATATTTGTTCCAACGTGCTCTCTCATGCTAGTCCAATTACTTACCCTTGCAGTTGGTTGCTAAGCTTCATACTAGAGCTGGTACCAGGTGATATCTCAGGCTATTCCAAAAAAGGGATCTCTCCGTGGTAGTGATGCGCGAATATCTCCAGTTTTGCTTTGACGAAAAATTTGCGAAGTTCTCGCGATATGGCGAAAAATTTGCTTAACTTGAATTTTGATGCCCGCGTCAATTTGCATCAATTTTGCCGTTCGTGTAAATTTTGACGCCGGTGTTAAAGTCAATGGGCGTCTGAATAGAGTTGAAACACGACAGTTTTGACACAAGTGACTTTTCCGACGTGCGTCCAAATTTTTGTTGACACCAGCGAATTTTCGCAGCAAATTTGCTCCTCGTGAATTTATTCGCCCATCACTACTACTTGGTGTAAATTGAGCAGAGTATATAGCTGTGACCAGAGATATACCCATGTGATAAATTTTAGCAGCGTTCGACTGGGGGGCCTGGGGCACACTGGGGCTGCTTCCTCACGGCCCACCACCACCCCTGGGCCCCCAACCAAGGACACAAAGCACCCTCTGGCCAGGGCCAGGGAGGGAGCAAGGAAGCCACCGTTTTTTTTCCCGGTGTACCACTAGCCCAGTCCCACACTGTATCTCAGGCCCTTTTTGGTGTAATCTAGTGATAAACAGGTATGGAACCTGGGGTTTTCCGGATAACAGATCTTTCCTTAATTTAGATCTTCATACCTTAAAGTGATGCACTAAAAAAAATATTCTTCAAAATAATAATGTACATTAAAAATAGGGATGCACCGAATCCAGGATTCAGTTCGGGATTCGGCCAGGATTTGGCCTTTTTCAGCAGGATTCGGATTTGGCCGAATCCTTTTACCCGGCTGAACCGAATCCAAATCCTAATTTGCATATGCAAATTAGGGGCGGGGAGGGAAATTGCGTGACTTTTTGTCAGAGAACAAGGAAGTAATATATGTTTTTCCCTTCCGCCCCTAATTGCATTATGCAAATTAGGGTTCGGATTCGGTTCGGTATTCGCCGAATCTTTCATGAAGGATTCGGGGGTTCGGCCGAATCCAAAAAAGTGGATTCGGTGCATCCCTAATTAAAAACGACCTATTGGTCGCGTGGATCATTTTTCACTGATAGGGCTGCTTTTGTTATTAATTGTTTCTTAATGTTCCTAAACCTGACTGTTTTGCCAACCTGACTGTCCCATCTCAGCCTAATGCTAAGGGACTCCTGCTGCACAAATATTGCAGCCCCCTCATAGAGGTACATGAGGGATCAGATAAGTAATGTAAAAGCATAGGACAAATACTTTATGGCACAATTATAAATAGCATGCAAAGGCAATATTATGATAGATATAAAGTCTACTAGAAAATCATGTAAACATGAAATAAACCCAATAGGCTGGTTTTGCTTCCAATAAGGATTAATAAGTTTGGGATCAAGTACAAGGCACTTCTTTATTACAGAGAAAAGGGAAATTATTTTTAAAAATTTGGATTATTTGAATAAAATATCGATGGCCTTACCGTAATTTGGAGATTTCTGGATAACGGATCCCATACCTGTACATACTATATCTTTAACCAGAGTTATAACCAAGCGATATCTCATGCAATCCCAAAATATCCCAGAGTTATGGCTTGATGATATCTCTATAGCTATCTTAAAAAGTTCACTTTGCATTGGTTTTCGAAGCGCCAATGGTACATATACCAACAATATCCCAGCAATTATTATACTTTGCGATACTGTTTTTCAGCAAAAAGACTAAATAAAATAAACAAATCCAGCAGAAATGTTCTTTACTCAGCGGCTGCAGCATTCAGCAGAATGCACTGTATCTCCCCAAGCGTTTCTCAAGCATATTTATACGCATGGAGCCATAGAGATACAAGAGAGAAAGGAAAGAAAACAGATCAGACAAAAGAGAGCAGGAATATGCAGAGACAGCAAAACAGGGCACTGGAGGCAGAGCCCAGCAGTACTGGTTATTAATAGGTATGGGGAAAGAGATGAATAACGTGCTGCAACCACAAACAGCCACACGTGAGAAGTTAGCCCTGGCGTCCCCATTAACATACTTGATAAATTGACGCCTCATCTGTAACAGCTCTCTGCAAAATAATTCTTCTATTGATGAGCACAGGAATCCCTCACCCAATTATATGCACCATTTATCCTGTTCAATATGATCTTTCTTTCATAAAGAGCATTCCTTACTAGGGTTCATAAACCAAACCCAAGTATAATGTGCACCCAATAACCAATCAGTTGTCTCAGACTGAACACAAGGTAGAAAATACAAGGACCATGGACCCAGGGGAAGCCTGGAATTTACAAATTGTTGAGGTCTTCAACCTTCAGGGATTGCTTTATACCTTACATCTCCAAATGCAAATGATTTGAACATAATTAATCACCTAATGACCCAAAACAGATTCCAAGAAAAAAAATGTGCATGCTATTTTGTGGACAGTTTGTATTTGTTTTTGCACATGCACATTGCATTTATTTTTGTGTGCCAGAGTATTCCTTCTCTGCCATATTATTTCAGTACAGTATGAAGGTATAGCTTATTGTGTGCCCAGAACATTCCTTCTCTGTATATTTGTATTTATACATATGGGAAGGAGGTGCCATATTGTTTCCCTTAGACAGTACAGTATGAGGGTATAGCTTGTTGTGTGCCCAGAACATTCCTTCTCTGTATATTTGTATTTATACATATGGGAAGGAGGTGCCATATTGTTTCCCTTAGACAGTACAGTATGAGGGTATAGCTTATTGTGTGCCCAGAACATTCCTTCTCTGTATATTTGTATTTATACATATGGGAAGGAGGTGCCATATTGTTTCCCTTAGACAGTACAGTATGAGGGTATAGCTTATTGTGTGCCCAGAACATTCCTTCTCTGTATATTTGTATTTATACATATGGGAAGGAGGTGCCATATTGTTTCCCTTAGACAGTACAGTATGAGGGTATAGCTTATTGTGTGCCCAGAACATTCCTTCTCTGTATATTTGTATTTATACATATGGGAAGGAGGTGCCATATTGTTTCCCTTAGACAGTACAGTATGAGGGTATAGCTTATTGTGTGCCCAGAACATTCCTTCTCTGTATATTTGTATTTATACATATGGGAAGGAGGTGCCATATTGTTTCCCTTAGACAGTACAGTATGAGGGTATAGCTTATTGTGTGCCCAGAACATTCCTTCTCTGTATATTTGTATTTATACATATGGGAGTGAAATGCCACATTGTTTCCCTTAGACCAGTGATCCTCAACCAGTGGTTCGTGAGCAACATGTTGTTCACAGCTCATTGGATGTTGCTCCTAGTGGCTTCAAAGCAGCTTCTTATTTTGAAATTTTTGGCTTGAAGGCAAGTTCTGGTAACATAAAAATCAGATGTACTGCCAAACAGAGGCTGCCAGACCACATAGGGGCTACCAATAGCCAATAACAGCCCATATCTGGCACCCCAAGGGACATTTTGCATGATTGTGTTGCTCTCCAGTGTATTCGGCAGGTGCGAATTTGCGGTAAATTTCCACATTTTGAGAAATTACCATGAAAATTCGCTGCCAAATTAATAGGTGCCCATTGACTTTAATGGGCATCAGAATTGTCGCCGGTCGCCCAGTGTCTGAATTGTTGCCAAAATAATTGTAAAAAATGGTTGGGGATCCCTGCCTTTGACAGTACAGTAAGATGGCAAAGCATTCCCTGTATATTTTTATTTATAGTTATGGTAGGACACTGCCATATTACAGTACAATACAAGGGGTATGGTTATGGCCACTAGTGGGCTGTTACAATTACAGTCTATTACAACAAATGCTGACATAGGATATGCCATGCACACAGGCAAATGCAAATTAGCTGCAATTAGATTCAGTTAAGAAGAGTAATACCATTCTGGTCAAGCCGGGTTATAATCATTGTGCCAGTCTAGCAGACCCCCCCCCCCTAAAAATGGGGAAAAAATTGCCAAGCATGAAGGATCTGGATGAATGAATTTAAAAACAAAATTTGCTCAGACTTTCCAATGAAGGCACAAACATTTCGAGAAACCCTACAAACAAGAGGGTATGTAGCTATAGTTTCAATATATTCCAAATTGACGGGGTTTTATCTGATCTGCTGTAAATGGATATCCTCATCTAAATCCTTAGAAATTCTCTGTGCCATCCAGTCCTTTAATAACAAACTTTCGTGCCATAGAATGCATTGGGACCTGGCACTCAGCCACTTGCTCGGGCACAAAAAGCTCTGCCTATCATGGGACATGTTTTGTATATTAACCAGTCTCCCCCTCCCCACCTCAATCACTCTCTCTCTCGGCTCATCGTAAGAGGTGATAGAGGATGAGCAATAGAAGAACTAAAGCCTTTAAACCTGCTAAAATAATCTTTTGGCATCTATGTTCTCTAAGAAACGCGTTTCAAACCCAAAGAGTTTCAATAATCCTTAATCCAAGTACAATGCAAATCACGGCTGCCAACTTCCCTTGGCTGAAAGCTGACTTTGCATTTGGAGATTCTTTTTTACTCCATGATATTTAAAGAGCAGGGAATTTGGGATTAAAGATTTCAAGATTGGCATGCCCCCTCACAAGCAGCAACATGGGGGCCAGAAAGACAAAAAACAGACTTTATTTAGCACTAATATGGATTGATCTAAAATAAAAACAAGGAGCTCCCCATCTCATAGTGCAAGAACATCTCATCCGATCTCTACTCCTTTCCCAGTTGCAGAGGCGGTTGGAGTTAAAGCCTGTCATAATGAGACAAGACAAAATAAAAGAGTTTTCCTGGCTTATAGAGTAAAATGCTTCTCAGTCGCTCCCCTCTGTTGGCAGCATACTAAGGCCACTGAATGTTCCAAAAGATGAGAAAAACATGTGATTGGGGAAAGGATGGCTACTGTGAAAGAAGCCAAGATCTGCTGCTCATTATAACAGTGGCCTAAGAAATATAAAAAACCCAAAGTAGAGAAATAGGTGCCCCTGTGTGATCCTTCTTTCTAAAGATCATCTACCATATATAATATCTAAACCCAAACCCAACATCACCATGTGAACTGCCTGTGGTTGGAGCCGTGTAAAGGGTACCGCCATGGAAACAGTGGAAATATGTCATCTGGAGGGATAAATGGTACAGGTATGGGATCCGTCATCTGGAAACCCGCTATCCACAAAGCTCTGAATTACAGAAAGGCCATCTCCCATAAACTCCATTATATTCAAATAATCCAAATTTTTTAAAAACGATTTCCCTTTTCTCTGTAATAATAAAATAGTAGCTTGTATGTAATCCCAACTAAGATGTTATTAATCCTTATTGGAGGCAAAACCAGCCTATTGGGTTTATTTAATGTTTGTATGGTTTCCTAGTAAACTTAATGTCGGGAGATCTAATTTATGGAAAGATCCGTTATCTGGAAACACCCAGGGCCCAAGCATTCTGGATAACAGGTGCCATACTTGTATTTCATCATCTGGCAGCCTTATGAAAAAGTTTGGGTTTGTCAGATGCCAAGAGAACAGAGATAGCAAAGGTAAAGTTTAATGGAGGAGGAATATTGGGCTGGGACTGTTTCTTGGTTTGGGCCGCTGGTTCCTGTGAATCATTAAGGCTACAGTGTATAATGGCATTCTGGCTTCCTATTTTGTGGAACAGTTTGGGGAAGGCCCTTTATAATGAGAGAAGCTTCATCAATGGTGTCTCAGGGTAATACTTTGTAACCCAATAACTTGTATAAGATATTTCTATCAAAGTATAAGAAGACAACTTTGTAGGAGAGGAACTATTGAACTCAATTAGTCAATAACCTAATATGTGACTCCTATTAGTTCCTAATATGTTTTTGACTTCTGGAAGTTCTCATGGGAACTTCCTTTATTATAGCAAGGGGCAGAATATGTTCTCAAATAAGATAAGGTCTCAGCTTCAGGTGTGCTTGTTGGAAGCCTGGCCAGCTTCTTATGAGCACATGGGAAGCAAGATCTGTTGTTGACCAAGTTGTTTTGTATACTGTATGAGTTCATTGTTTACTAGAGCATTTAAAACCGGGGTTTACCATATTGTCGGCTGAGTTGTCTCCTGTGGAGTAAATGTGTGTACTGCCCAGGGCCTTTATGTAACGTTTGAGACTTCTCTGCCAACAGAATCGGGATCTCCCAGTCGAAATTGACGCACGTCAAAATAATTTTGATGATCATTGACTACAATGCATTACACTATACACATTACTAGTCAGTATGGAGAAGAGGGCCCAGACTAGACTAAGTGGATGGCAGAGGTACGTGCCTGGCACCCTTTCACCTTTGCGCCCTAGGCATGTGCCTCCTCTGCCTACCCCTAGTTCCAGCCCAGCCCACAATGACTAAGTCTCTCTTGGAATTGAATAAATACTTACTCAAGCGGAGCCTGGCCTCAAAGTTCCTCCTGGGCCTGAATTGAATCAATCACCCATTGCTACTCATACATCCTGAAAGCTGAGGACTTGGAGGAACCACGAACAATACAGAATATTACAATTTAACCATATATTCTTCCATGGAGATGATCCTGTGGCATCCATTCATTGTCCTTGTTTAAGCATAACTGCATCTCTCTTTCTATCTTAAGGAAAGATTCATTTACAGTCTCCGTACAATAGCCCAAATCAGTATCTCTGGTAAAATGATGTACAACGTCAGCACAGAATGGAATATGTGCAGTTGGTGTTTCTAAGACTATGTGGGGTATATTTATCAAAGAGTGAAGTTAATAGTGAAGTTCCACCACTAGAGTGAAATTCCGCCACTCCCCATTCATTTCTATGGGATTTTTAAAGGCGTATTCATCAAAGGGTGAACTTTCACTTTCACCTATTGATAAATACGCCTTTCAAAATCCCATAGAAATGAATTGAGAGCTGCGGAACGTCACTCTTTGATAAATTTACCCCTGTGTGACTTCCTTAGCCTTGCACTGGAAATACTTGTGACAGGAGACAACAAATACATTCCTTCTTCTGTCTGAACATTCTAAGACCCTAGCAAACAGGATGACCTGTATCCTTCTTCCAGTTCTTTACCCTTGTCCTGCTCTATAAACTTTGTTCTTTGATAATAACCAATATATAACTTAAACATTTCTTTAGTACACATTTGTAGATATCAGGGTTCTAGATTTATGTTTTAGGGGAATCCATCCCCCAGCAGCCCTTTCCTTTCTCAAATAATTATCAGGTTTTCCATTCTTGTAATTCTGCCTTTCTATTTCCCCCTGTTTTTCTTCAAAGGTTTTTACAAAATGGAAAAACTATGCTTATTGCTAAATATTGAATATGCCCTTTAAAGGAACCCTGACTTTTCCCTCATGTTGGATATAGTTTGCTCTAAGCAAATCCCCACAGTTTGGCTTAAGATGGAACTTTGCACCTGCCACATGTTTAGCTACTTGCACCTGTCTATTTGTCCTTGTCTATTTGATTAGGTGTCTCGGGGCTCTCCCCCCAATGTTTTACCTAATGATTGACCTAGACACTACTTAATCTTTACACTGGACCTTGTTTATGGCAGTGGTTTCCCTAGACCTTTTTGCCATATTTAACCAATGTTTTCTCTAGATAAGACAACCATTGCTCTAGCTTTATCCCCATGTTTAGCCAATAGTTGTCCTAGTCCCCCAACAATGTTTAGCCAATGCTTGTCCTAGCCTCCTCACAACGTTTAGCCTATGATTGACCTAGCCTTTCCACTATGGTAAGCCAATAGTTTACCTAGCTTTTCCACAACATTTACTCAATGGATGACTTTGCCTCTCCTCAATGATTAGCAATGGTTGTTCACTGCAGTATGTTTATGTAATGGTTGACTTAGACCATTGATCCCCAGACAGTGGCACACAAGCATCATTCTGCTCACCAACTCCTTGGATATGGCCTCAAACAAGTTGTTTATCTTTTAATTCCAGGCTTGGAGACAACTTTTGGTTGCATACAAACCAGGTGTGCTGACAAATAGAGCCTCTTGTAGGCTGCCAGTCCATATATGGGCTACCAATAGCCAATCACAGCTGTTATCGGACACCCCAGGGAATTTTTGCATGTGTTGCACTCTAATTCTTTTACATTTTAATATGGCTCACGGTTAAAAAAAAAAGTTTGGGGCCCCTGCCTTAGACTATACATATATACCCCCCCCATATTAAGCCAATGGCTGGCCTATGCTTTCTGTCATATTTAGCCCTGGATTGTGCTTAAAACCACTTGATTATCTGATATCACTTTTTCCTTTTTGAGCTCCATGTTTTGTTGTTTACCATGGAGAGGTTATTTATCCTCCTCTCAAGATTTATACATCTTAATGTATTTGCTTAATACATCCTTTATGCTGCACAGCAGAAAATGCTCATTTTTTATTACTCGGATCTGTATTTTGAGAAAGCATTTCAGGTCCCTGTAGGGAGCAATGCCTTACAAAGACAGCTCTTCACATGCAGAGGGTGCACCTAGACGCAACCCTCAAGCTCCCGTGGGTGCTTTCTTCGATAAGAAGCCTGCCACTAATAACACTGTTAGTCTGCCAAAGTAATTAAGCCCCCACAGATACAAAAATAATAATAAAAAAAAAAACTTATGGAAGAATATTGTTGGCTACTTTCTGTCTCGGTGACGGTGTGGATTGAATGAGCTTTTGTTATGAAGAAATGAATATGAAAACATGATGGCAGTTTGAGAGACATTCATCCTTAGCCTCATCCAGAATCACAGCTCCTATTCAGAATGTAAAGCAAGCGGAAGATGGATTTAATAGCTACTTTCAGGGAGCCGATTGTTTGTTTAATCATTACAGCAGTTTGGGCAAATTCATTTCCTTCACCAGGTACTTTCAGGGGATCGGGCACCCAATCATTTCTTAGACTCATGAAAGCCAATCTGCACTAAAACTCAAGCTATTTGCTATGCTTGCCTAAGTACGCTCACCCAGATCTGAAACGGCACAATTACAGCTAAGTAACTGCATTTCTCGAATATGGAGAATAAAAATGAGGCCTTCATAAAGGCAATATTCCTTCATTACTGGAGGGAAGAAAAACACAGTCTGTACTAGATTATATTTCTGCTTTAGCATTGAAGAAAAGTAAAAGCCAGAGAGAAAAGTGAACAAGAAAGCAGGAGAAAATGAAAACCTGAGCTACTGAAAGTGGGTTATTTATACACACAATAAATCCAGCTCCACGTAAATGTTGACGTTGCTACCACACAGATTTAATAGATAAATGCACTTCAGGATGAACGCCAAAGAAACAGAACTGTCTTCAGATGGTTCCAAAAACGTGTAGGACCTGGGCCCAGTTAAACAAAGGCCAAAGTCAAGAAGAGTACATAGTTACATAGTTACATAGTTACATAGTTAAATTGGGTTGAAAAAAGACAAAGTCCATCAAGTTCAACCCCTCCAAATGAAAATCCAGCATCCATACATACACCCCTCCCTACTTTTAATTAAATTCTATATACCCATACCTATACTAACTATAGAGCTTAGTATCACAATAGCCTTTGATATTATGTCTGTCCAAGAAATCATCCAAGCCATTCTTAAAGGCATTAAATGAATCAGCATCACAACATCACCCGGCAGTGCATTCCACAACCTCACTGTCCTGACTGTGAAGAACCCCCTACATTGCTTCAAATGAAAGTTTGTTTCTTCTAGTCCAGTGATCCCCAACCAGTAGCTTGTGAGCAACATGTTGCTCCCCAACCCCTTGGATGTTGCTCCCAGTGGCCTCAAAGCATGTACTTAATTTTGAATTCCTGGCTTTTGGTTGCATAAAAACCAGTTGTATTGCCAAATAGCGCTTTCAGTATGCTGACAGTCCACATAGGGGCTTCCAAATAGCCAATTAAAGCCCTTCGTTGCCATTCCCAGGGACTATTTTTATGCTTATGTTGCTCCCAAACCCTTCCTACATTTGAATGTGGCTCACGGGGGAAAAAGGTTGGGGATCCCTGTTCTAGTCTAAAGGGGAGGCCTCTGGTACGGTGATCCACTTTATGGGTAAAAAGGTCCCCTGCCATTTGTCTATAATGTCCTCTAATGTACTTGTAAAGTATAATCATGTAGGGGAACTAAGGTAAAATAAGACAAGATTTTAGCATAAGGGCTAGATCAGCAGTCCCCAACCCTTTTTATCTTTGAGCCACATTCAAATGCAACAATAGTTGGGGAGCACAAGCATGAAAAAGTGTCTGGGTTCCAAACATGGACTCTGCTTGGCTGTTTGGTAGCTTCTGTGTGGCAGCTTACAGTCTATTTGGAAGTACATCTGCTTTTTATGCAACCATCTTTTCCTACACTGTTGATATATTGTCATCATCTTCACTTAACTCCCCCTGTTTTCTTCATCTGGTCTTACAGTGTCCATCATACCCTACTGTTTCAATCTAGTTCTTCTGCTTCTATCTTGCCCTACACTAATAATCTTGGCCTGCTATGTCCATCTAGCCCAGTGATCCCCAACTTATGAGCAACATGTTGCTCACCAACTCCTTGGATGTTGCTCCCGCTGGCCTCAAATCAAGTGCTTACTTTTGAATTCCAGACTTGGAGGCAAGTACCTGATTTGAGGTCACTGGGGGCAACATGCAAGGAGTTGGTGATCAACATGTTGCTCATGAGTTGGGGATCACTGGGTTAGATGGACATAGCAGGTCAAGATGATTAGTGTAGGGCAAGATAGGAGCAGCAGAACTAAATTGAGACAGTAGGGTATGATGGCAGCTGTAAGACCAGATGAAGAAAACAGGGCAAGTTAGAGGCAGTATGTGAAGTTGATGACAGTAGGGCAAGATATCAACAGTGTTGGAAAAGATGGAAACAGATGGCAAGATTAATGCAGGACAGAATGAAGAAGAGTAAAGAGCTAAAGATGGCAACAGTAGGGTAAAATGACACTAAAGCAAGCAGGTGATAGCAGGAAAGGATGGAGACAGTAGGGAAGGTCACAATCATGATAACTGCTAGAGAAAATGGAGACTGTATAAGTCTACTTCACTGCTAACCATCCTGCAGTCTTTCAAGTATTGTTACTGTTAATCTACCAATAGCCTAGCCAAAGCCTAGAACATGGGATGGATATTGGAACCTTATATAGAAAACAGGGGCCATATCTGTTTTGACACTGAAGACCATATGGCTCGTACAGTAGTTCAACTAAGACATCCAGCCATTACAGATTATAAGGTAAGGGTCACCAATCAAAGAGATCATGCAAATTGCAGTTTGTAATTTTCCTACTTTATCTTTGTATTATTTTAAACTGTTTATTATGGTATGGTATGGTATAATGACCATAAAAAACAAGAAACAACGAGTGTGAGCTTAGAGCATAATCTACAGTAGGAACATGTTTGGTTGGCCTACACATTCCCCCATACATGATCACACAGATGATATCAAGGTTACCGAAGCCTCTAACGTGATATATGGAGAAAGTCTCTGGGGAACGACAGCTTAACCCTCCAAAGAGCATCCCATTATCTTACATGTCATCAGTGATTCTCCATTGAGAAGGTAATGACCCAGTGGTACCACTGAAAAGAGCTCATTCAAAGCTTCCCAAGACAATGGAATATATCTTTCATGTTATTCAACGCACCAAAGTATCGATCATTTTAAACCAATAAATAACGAACAGCATAACATGATAAAGACAGGCGTATGATTCACCTTTAAAAAAAAATATGTATTTGATTTGGGTAAAAACATTGCATAGATAAACTTATAGAAATATGGCTTTATCCCTGAATTTCTGGATTTGAAAAGTGGGGTTGTAGTAGCCACTAAGTTAAGGAAGCAAAATAAAGAACAACTATCCTTTCTGTAGCAGACATCTGAGCTATTAATTTGGGTTGTCCTACCATAGCTGTCTCTTCATTCAATTGGTGTTTGTCCATTCAGTCCTAATGTACTAACTAATTGCCCCAAGCTAGTTTTTCAATAACCAGATTCCTTTAAATAGTTTCTTTTCAATAGTGTAGACCAGTAAGTGCCTGTGTAGTGCTAATGAACGATGGCAAATGCTTTTACAGATATATAGTAGAAAGAGTAGCAATCACTTCTCTAACTCACAGATAATGGCTAGCCTAACAAAGTTTACTATCTATTAATACAGATGGAGCACAGTTACATTTCCTAAAACAGATCACTACAGGGTAATTTGATGAAAAGCCTTAAAATATGCTGAACTATTTGAGTATATTATCCTTAAAGGGATGCTGTCATGGGAAAATATGTTTTTGCATAAGTTAATAGTGCTGCTCCAGCAGACTTCTGCACTGAAATCTGTTTTTCAGAAGAGCAAACAATTTTTTTTTATATTTGATTTTTAAATCTAAAATGGGGCTAGAAATATTGTCAGTTTTCAGGGTGCCCCTAGTCATGTGACTTGTGCTCTGATAAACGCCAGTCACAGCAGTACTGCTATACTGCAAGTTGGAGTGATATCACCGCAATGGCTCAATACATGCTGAATTCTTCTAGGAGATGAATCAAAAAGAGTTCCAGTTATTTTTATGTACCAAAAATCATTGAAGGAGAACTAAAGCTTAACTAAAGTAGTAGACTAGAAATGTTGTACATTATGTTTTGTGCTTCTGTACCAGCCCAAGGCAACCACAACCGTTTAGCAGTAAAGATCTGCGTCTCCACAGATGCCCCAGTAGCTCCCCATCTTCTTTTCTGCTGATTCACTGCACATTACTACATGGCAGCACAGAAACCAGTGCAATTAGCATCAGAATTTAATAATCAGCAAACCTGTAGCATCAGCTTATATTACAGGGGAAGCTCATTTTCTGCTGGATAATTAGTGACGAGCCCTAAACTTAGCTTCTCAACAGCCAATCAGAGCCCACTGAGCATGTGAGTGTCACAGACACTTTCCAAGATGGTGACCCCCTGTGACAAGTCTGAAGTCCTGGATCATTGCTGCTATTGACAAGCTGAAACTTTAGCCTCGTGCAATAAGTTCACTATATAAAATATACCATTTTTAACCATATTCATTTTTAGGGTTTAGTTCTCCTTTAAGGATAGACAAATTATTTTTAAATTTAAAAGGGTTGTTCACCTTCCAAACACCTTTTTCAGTTCAATTGTTTTCAGATTGTTCACCGGAAACAGACTTTTTTCAATTACTTTCCATCTTTTATTTTTTACCGGTTTTCCAAAAAGTTTAAAGTTGAATGTTCGTGTCTCTGGTGTTTGAGTCTGGCAGCTCAGTAATTCAGGTGCACTTACACTTCAGTATTAGAAGAACAGTCACACACAGAAAATAGAAAGTAATTGCATAAAGTCTTTATCTCTGGTGAACAATCTGAGCCCTATTGAACTAAAAAAAAAGTGTTGGAAGGTGAAAATAGAATAAAAAAAAATGTTGCTAGTAGGGATGCACCGAATCCAGGATTCGGTTCGGGATTCGGCCTTTTTCAGCAGGGTTCGGATTCGGCCGAATCCTTCTGCCCAGCCGAACCGAATCCGAATCCTAATTTGCATATGCAAATTAGGGGCGGGAGGGAAATTGCATGACTTTTTGTCAGAAAACAAGGAAGTAAAAAATGTTTTCCCCTTCCCAACCCTAATTTGCATATGCAAATTAGGGTTCGGATTCGGTTCGGTATTCGGCCAAATCTTTCATGAAGGATTCGGGGGTTCGGCCGAATCCAAAAAAGTGGATTCGGTGCATCCCTAGTTGCTAGTGCAACTATAGTGGCCATTGTTTCTCGTGAATCTCCAATATCCAATGAGTGCAAATAGCAAACATAAACAATATTAAGTACTCTTGCTATTACATTTATGAAAAAATAACATTCACTTAGGGGCAGATTTATCAAGGGTCGAATTTCAAAGTCATGGGAGTTTTTTAAAAAAAAAAGATCAATCAAAAATTATCAAAAAATCAAAGTTTATTTTTTCTTCCTTGGCCGAATAGGTCTGTTTTAGATCGGATTTGAATCGTAGGAATCGAAGCAACATCGTGTTCGATCGAATCTGATTCAAAGTTTGTTTTTTTTTGGATTTTTCAAAGTTCACCAATTGACTCTGAATGGGTTCTAGGAGGGTCCTCCTTAGGCTAAAACCACAATTCGGCAGGTTTTAGATGGCGAATGGTTGAAATTGAATTTTTAAAGAGACAGTACATGATCAATTTCGATATTCTAATTTTTTTCAAATTCAAATCGAATTTGGACTATTCCCTAGTCGAAGTACATAAAAATTAGCTCGAAATACAAATTTTTTTTCATTTGAATTTTCACTTCGACCTTTGCCGATGCCCCCAATATACTTCTTACGTTGAACTCTTTTATATAAGTAAACTTTCTCCCACTTCGCCGGAATGGTACGGATTTTAACACAAAAAAACAATACAAAACGGAATTCTTCCCTATCAAAGTATTTAGTGCCCTGAGATCTCATCCCATTAGCCAGATTCCTTTGTTCCTGTATATAGTTCTTATTTTAATAGAGTAAAGCAGTGGGCGCCCAGCTAGTGCGACAGAACAATAAAATAATATCCAGTTTCCCACAGGGTACAGAGAGAAGAGGCGCAGCTGGAGGAGAGAAGGAGCGGAGAGATGAATTGGAACAGCCGTGATGTGTCTATTTCTATCATCAGAACAAATCGATGGGATGTTTTGAATAAACATGACAAAGGTTTGCAGAACATACTTATTTTTTTAGTGTTGTGCCCCCTGCTATATTTCTACCAGCAACCCAGACCTCATGGAACATATTAGAAAAATGTAAATTGTCCCACGTCCCTCTGAGAAAGAGAATTCTATGATATCTACAATTCTGATTCCACAGGAGATGTAGCAAGGACGAGCCGGAACTCTAGATTTATGGCTTTAGATGCATTAACCCCACCCCTGGTCCTCCCCAATATATAGATGAAAAAGGAGTGAGTAACCGGCACAGATATATTACTTTATTCATGATAATGATATAGCTGGGCCTCTGATACCCCAATCTGTAACTAGCAAGTTGAGCTACAGTTCTCATTCAGATGAGGAGGTCCTTATAAAGCACAGTCTAGGTTTAACCATAACCCTACAGAGTTTATATGCCGAGAACTTCCCACACCAGTCAGTTGAACTGAAGAAGCTGCTCGGATGAGTAGTGAAACGTCTTCATTGATTACTCAGCAAGTCCACTTGTTTTAAAATTTACCTATACTAGACATAACCCTAAACCTAATCCTAACTTTAATACAGGGTACACATGGACAGGGCAGTTATTTCTCAATAAATATAACCGCAATAGTGATGGTTCACAAAAAAATGGTGAAATTCGAACGTTTTCACGAAAAAATCAAGCAATTCAAAAGTTTTCACTAAAAAATCAAGCAATTCACAGGTTTTCACGGTAAAATCGAGCAATTGGAACGTTTCACTAAAACAGAGCAATTCGAACGATTTCACAAAAAAATCAAGCAATTCAGAGGTTTTCAATAAAAATTCGAGCAATTCGCATGTTTTCACAATAAAATCGAGCAATTCAAACGTTTCACTAAAACAGAGCAATTAGAACGTTTCACTAAAACAGAGCAATTCGAACGTTTTCACTAAAAACTGAAGCAAGTCGAACGTTTTCAATAAAAATTCGAGCAATTCGCATGTTTTCACAATAAAATCGAGCAATTTGAACGTTTCACTAAAACAGAGCAATTCGAACGTTTTCACGCAAAAATCAAGCAATTTGAACGTTTTCACGAAAAAAATCAAGCAATACGCATGTTTTCACAATAAAATCGAGCAAGTTTCACTAAAAAAGAGCAAATCGAACTTTTCGCGAAAAAAATCGAGCAATTCGAACATTTTCACTAAAAAATCAAGCAATTCGAACGTTTTCAATAAAAATTCGAGCAATTCACATGTTTTCACAATAAAATCTAGCAATTCGAACGTTTTCACGAAATAATCAAGCAATTCGAATGTTTTCACTAAACCTGTTTCCTACCCATTGTCAAGTTAAAGTCAAGTCAAGACAATGGGCTGGAAACAGGCCTGAAAAGTTGTGTGTTTGTAACAGATCATGAAGCCATGTCTTCAATAAAGGCTTTTTAAATTTTTGAACCACTGCATGGTGACCACTGGACACGTGCACTGCTTTATATAAAAGAAAGGTGAAAAGTGGTGAGTGCTGACTAAAAAAACTATTACTGTTGTACAGGTATGGGACACAGTGTCGGACTGGGACACCAGGGGCTCACCCAAAAACGTTAGACCTGGAGCCCACCAAAAAAACTTGACCAAGGGGCCCACTGTCAGTACTATTATTCTTCCTCTCCTCAAACTTCTAGTCTGTTTTCTTTAAATATTATAATCGATTATTCCATCTATTTAGTCTCTTTTTCTCAAAGAAATAGGTAATGACCATGAAATAGGCCAAATACTTACACCTGGGCCCACCGGGACTTTTCCTGGTACCCAGGTGGGCCAGTCCGACACTGATGGGACCTGTTATCCATGCTTTTCCAGAAGGCATTTTGGATAATGGATCTTTTCCGTAATTTGGATCTCCATACCTTAAGTCTACTATAAAATCATGTAAACATTAAATGAAACCAATAGGCTTGTTTTGCCTTCGATATATATCTTAGTTTGGATCAACTACAAACTGTTTTATTATTACAGAAATAAAAGGAAAGTATTTTTTGGATTAACTGGATAAAATGGAGTCTATGGGAGACTGCCTTTTCATAATTCGGAACTTTCTGGACAATGGGTTTCCGGATAACAGATCCCCCACCTGTATCATGATATTTTTATTGCATTCAGGGCCTGAACTAGGGGTAGGCACGATGTGGCAGGCGCTTGTTCAAGACTCTTCTACCTACCCCTAGTTCACCTATCAAAAAGGGCATTTTACAGAGGAGAATGTATATATTATATTCTGGGTTCCAAATACTGTAATATAATATATTTTGTGCTGTATCTCAGCTACAAGGGGTATTTGTGATACATGGCATGGAATATTAGCATTGGCTAGTGTCAAGCCAAGTGTATTTGTGTTTGAGTTTTGTCTCTATCTATGTTTTAGTGAATCTCTACTTTACATCAGGAGAGTCTGCCGGTGCTTCTCTATCTCCAGCAGGGAATCCAAGGTGGCGGCACCCATGGGATCCACATGTGTCACAGCATTAGCACAGTGATGTCATCGGGCCTTGTTTTGGCTCCAAATTCAAAATTAAGAGACACTGTTCCTGAATACATGTTCTACTCTTACATGTTCCTGGGTGTTCTGTTACTGATTCTCTGATTCTGACCCATCGTCTTATCCCTGACTATGCTGATTGCTGCCTGTCCATGACTCTTTGCCTGGATTTTGACCTTGAGCCTGTTTAAAACCTTGTGTACCTGCTAACTTGCCTTGCAGTTTCCTCCTTGGTCCTGACTCCAACCTACAATTGCCCCTGACACTTTATAACTTATTTAGACTCAAGTATGAGGGAAAATAAAGGTGGAAAGTGACCTCTTCATATTAATGGGAACTGTAACCCAACTGTCCATGGGTCACTGATGGGCACATGGAGACTAACCTGTGAAAATTCGCCAGAGACAACGTTGCACCCATCGCTACACTTCACCAGGTAAAAATTCACTCAGACAACGCTAATTTACTAAAATGCGAAGTTGTGTCCACAGGGTGCTGAACGCTGGTGAATTTTCGCCATCGTTACATCGGCAATCAAAGCAAAGTTACGCTAGCGTTGGCTAATTTGCATATGGCGGGAAGTGAAAGTTGAATGCACGCATGAGTTGCAGCAAATACACTACACAAGCCCAGGGAACCTTAATAAAATAAAATAAAGCTGTTATATTTAGGGATGCACCGAATCCAGGATTCGGTTCGGGATTCGGCCAGGATTCGGCCTTTTTCAGCAGGGTTCGGATTCGGCCGAATCCTTCTGCCCAGCCGAACCGAATCCGAATCCTAATTTGCATATGCAAATTAGGGGCGGGAGGGAAATTGCATGACTTTTTGTCAGAAAACAAGGAAGTAAAAAATGTTTTCCCCTTCCCAACCCTAATTTGCATATGCAAATTAGGGTTCGGATTCGGTTCGGTATTCGGCCAAATCTTTCATGAAGGATTCGGGGGTTCGGCCGAATCCAAAAAAGTGGATTCGGTGCATCCCTAGTTATATTGCCCTACACATGAGCCCAGTGTATAGTTTATGTGCCATATGTTAAGAAATGTAGGGGGGAAGCCAGGTACCCCAAAAATAAATTACGCCGGCGTTTTTGGGGCATTTTCAACAAAAAAAGTCCAATACTTCACCTGGTTTGAGGTGGCGAAGGCAGGTCTGGCGGAACAGCTAATGTTTAGTAAAATCTGCATCTTAGTGAATTTGCGCAGTTACATCCATTCGCCAGAGCGAAAATTCGCTAGCGAAGTTACACCTGCCTGTGTTAGTAAATCGGCAAAGTACCGAAATGGTGGCGAATTTTCACCAGCGTTAGTCCCTTCGCCCTTTAGTAAATTTGCCCCAAGGAATTATTCTGCACATCTATCAGTAATGTCACTTTCATAGAGAAAAGCACAGCGAAGATCATCTCACTAACAGGAGTCAGACCATAGGTGGACTTTAACAAAGACTTAAGAAGCCAACCCAAAGCAACACCAATTTCCAACAACACAAAGTATGGAAGTACTTTACATGAACTTGACATTGCATTTATGTTTTGGGGCTATTATACTTGAAACTGACCCTGTATTATTACTGCTATTGTATAGGGAAATGCCATGTGTGTTAGGGGTATTATACATAGATTTGCTATGTGTCCTGGGTAAATAGACACCATGGAGGAATCTGTGTACAAAATGTTTTTAAATGAAAAAATCAGTCTTGGTCAATGGGTCAGGCTTTGACATCTCCAACCTGCAGCAGACCCAGCAACAAGGCAGTCATGTTTACTTACCCAATCCACAGCAAAAACCTTGACTATTATGAAACAGATTTAAAAAACCTTCACCTTATCATGAAATCTTTTCGCCTGATGCCTTTAATCTCTTGCTAGAAAACACCAGCTTCCCTCCGTTGGTTTGACTTTTTAAAGTCCATAACAAATCGCCTAATTTATGTTTTGTCTCGGAGCGCAGAAATTAAGCAAATAAGGACTTCTAATTGAACGAGTGCGCCCGGTGTACCAAGTCGCTCATTTCTGCCGCCCGTAACGCGCAGATTCCTCAGCAGAAGTGAAGCTGATTAAATAAAGTTCCAGCCTCAAGTGAAACAAATGTATTTATTTCAACAACTGTCAGTTTTCCCTATCTAATGCAATAAACATAAGGACTACCCTCTCTAGTATATCTGCAAAAAATATAATTAAAAGCTACTTTGAGCCACTGAGCCAGGCAGCGAGTGGCTAATTTATGCTCAGTGAATATGATGCTCTGTTTAACCCTTTAATTACTCAAATGTCCTGCAATATTACCCCCAAATATTCATAGCATATCATAATTGGTATTATGCAGAATAGGTTGAATGCAGCCTTTAGACATTGCTTCTGTCCTGTAATGTTCCTGTGCTCTAAGTCTTCATGTTGGCCTGGCCCCATGAATATTCCAATGATCTTATTGGCTTCAGATTTGTCTAGCCCTGTGAATGTTCTTATGCTCTGATTTGCTTCACCTTGGTCTAGTTCTAATGCTCTCATTGGTTACAGGTTGGTCTTGTTTTGTGATTGTTGCAATGCTCTAATTGGTTACAGACTGGTCTAGCCGCCCTTCTGAATACTCTGTTGCTCCTATTGTCTCCAGGTTGATTAGCCTTGTGAAATTCTGCTTTCATTGGCTACAGGTTAGTCTTGGTTTGTGATTGTCCCAATGCTCTCATTGGTTACAGATTGGTCTAGCCCTTTTGAGTGTTCTAATGCTCTCATAGGCTACATGTTAGTCTTGGCTTGTGATTGCCCCAATGCTCTCATTGGTTACAGATTGGTCTAGCCCTTTTGAGTGTTCTAATGCTCTCATAGGCTACAGGTTAGTCTTGGCTTGTGATTGCCCCAATGCTCTCATTGGTTACAGATTGGTCTAGCCCTTTTGAGTGTTCTAATGCTCTCATAGGCTACAGGTTAGTCTTGGCTTGTGATTGCCCCAATGCTCTCATTGGTTACAGATTGGTCTAGCCCTTTTGAGTGTTCTAATGCTCTCATAGGCTACAGGTTAGTCTTGGCTTGTGATTGCCCCAATGCTCTCATTGGTTACAGATTGGTCTAGCTCTGTCTAAAGCTCTGATTGAATGGTGTGAAGATTGTATGCAATTAGCTCTCTTCTTCTAGAAGCCGTACAGATATCTCTACTCTACTGAAAGATCACGCATTCTTATTGGGAAGAAGTTGGCCTTTGAATATTTTAATGCTGAGACTGGCAAGAAGCTGGTTGTGCAATGTACATTGTAATGAGTTGACTGGCTACAATGTGGTCTAGGTCTTAAATAGTCTAGTGCTCTTTTTTGGAGTAGTCCAATGGACAAAGACCCCAGTAGCTAAAGGTTGGTCTACTTTCTCTACATTGAAAGGCTAAAGGTTGGTTTTAAGTAACCATGTTTATATTTTTATGATCTGATAAAAATAGGTTTTTCTACCCCGTACTAGAATAGTTTGTGTTCTAGCACTCTCAGTGATTATACCCTGGTCTGCCATCGTTCGTGAACATTCTAAAGCACTGATTAACTAAAGGCTTTCCTAGTGTGATGTTGTACAGGTATGGGACCTGTTATCCAGAATGCTTGGGACCTGGGGTTTTCTGGATAATGGATCTTTTCTGTAATTTGGATCTTCATGCCTTAAGTCTACTTAAAAATCATGTAAACATGAAATAAACCCCAATATGCTTGTTTGCCTCCAATAAGGATACATTATATATTAGTTTGTATCAAGTACAAGGTACTGTTTTATACAAAAGAAAATGAAATTATTTTTTAAAAGTGGATTACCCGGATAAAATTAAGTCTATGGGAGACAGATTTTTCGTAATTCGAGGTTTTCTGGATAACAGGTTTCCGGATAATGGATCCCCTACCTGTATCATTAAATTTTTGTTGCACTGCACAGCTGCCCCCCAAGAAATTGACCAGGGACAATCATGCAGTGGAGTTTAAAATCCTGCCTACACCAGAAAAAAGCTAGACAGTCACAATAACCACCAACCTCATATAGAATATTCATGTGCTTCCAAACCTGTGGCCACTTTACCTCTGTTGAACAGTGTTTAAAAAGATTAGTGAGCTCCTTCTTGCCTAACTACATTATACTCCGTGGAGTAACTGTGGCAATTACCTCAATATCATGAAATAAAGCTCACAATTACCTTGTAATTACATGGAACAAGCAACGCATTAATCAAAACAAGAGACACCCACGATACATAGCAGCTAATTCCTAGCCTAAGGCCGACTCTCTCTATCATGCAGGATAAACCCCAAACGTTGAATGCAATCAGACAAAGCTTACAGGGCCAAGCAGCACAAATTACATATGTTATATTACATTTATTGTACAGGTATGGGACTTGTTATCCAGAATGTTCAAGACCTAGCATTTTCCGGATAACGGATCTTTCCGTAATTTGGATCTTCATGCCTTTAGTCTACTAGAAAATCATGTAAACATTAAATAAACCCAAATAGGCTGGTTTTGCTTCCAATAAGGATTAATTACTGTATATCTTAGTTTGATCAAGCACAAGGTACTGTTTTATTATTACAGAGAAAAAGGAAATCATTAAAAAAATTGGATTATTTGGATAAAATGGAGTCTAGGGGAGACGACCATTCTGTAATTTGAAGCTTTCTGGATTTCCAGATAACGGATTCCATAACCAGGGTCGGACTGGGCCAGCGGGACCCAGACCTGCTTCCTCGTTCTCACATTCGCGCTGAGCCGCACCGTTAGCGCATGCACGTGGTGCAACAAATCATGCTTAAATGGATAGACGCTTGGAGGTCGGGAGGGGGCCCTCATTGACTGCCAGGACTGCCCCAATGCTCCAGTCCGACCCTGACCATACTGTATATTTAACTATTCTTTGCAGAACATATGTTTCATGCTGTATTGCCATTTGAATGTTTTAGTGCCACCCACTGCCTAAGTCACCGACTCCCTGCCCCTCCCCCTGTAAGCTGTTATCAGAGCGAGTGTTATAGTTCCATCAACTGTTTAAGCCTCTGACTTTAAGGTAGAAATGAAGGAGGGGGAAGCTGGTGACTTTGTTGGTTATTAGACTGGGTCCTATGGAATTAGGAGGGGCACATCATTAATCCTGATGCAATGACAAAGCATAATCCCATCCCATGATTCTCCTATGCTCCTTTCAGCAGATATCGCCACTGTATTGGGTTAATTACCATGTCAAATAAATCTGAGAATTAACACAGAAGCAAGAGGAATGCTAATTAAGAATGTGTAATAATCAATGTGGGAAATTATGAGCAGAAGACCTGCATATAAAGCAGCCCGGGTTCCGCTGGGAAACGGCCTGGAAAATCATAATTTGCCGTCAATATCTACATTTCAATTTACCCTTTCGACAGATATTCAATCCCTTATTTTATGGGTTTTGACAATTGCATCGGTACTCTTTTATGCAACCCCATTCCAAATAAAGGGGCTATAAACCTTATAAACGACTATTTGCTTCTCTTATATTAGCAGCCTGGGACTCGGGCGAAAGCGCAGACAGAAGCTTGTACCTGTACCTGTCACTGTGTGATGAGCTGTCCATGCAGAGCACCTAGCAGCTGTCTCTATTTTTCTAGCACAACAATTCCGACCCTGATAGATCTGCAGAGCTTGCAGCTCCGCTCCTCTGAATGCGCAACTAGGGACGGCCGTGCATCTAATTAGGGTTTAATAGGCAAGTACATAAGGGTTTATGGGCAGCGCAGCGTATACAGGTGACTATGAAAATAATTCCAACAAAATGTTTGTATCGGAGAAATTTCCATTAGACTGTAATGCAATTTATCCATCTGTAGATCAGGGCCAAGCTACTGTCACCCTGTTCCAATTAAACCTGTTCCAATTAAAGGGAAACTATTGTAAATATTTCAATTTAATATAAGCTTCAGCATACTGAAATAAGAATGTTTTTAAATATTATCAATTAAAAATTCTGTATCATTTCTGAAATAATCAAGTTTATCTTCACTATCCCTCTCTCAGCATCTGTTTCTCTTCATTCTCTCTTCATGCAGAAAGTTGGGTGTCAGATATTCATTGACAGTTAGATCCAATATATCTTATAGGGGGGCTCCTTTTGCCTAGAAGATGTATTAGAGCTCACTCTTTTAAAATCACTAGACATTATGTCTCTCTACATGCAGGATTTATGCAAAAGGCAGTTATTTCGTTAAATTTTGTTTGTACTGGAAACAGTTATTTGAGCTAGCTCTAAAACATCTGCTAGGAAAGGGAGCCCCTATAAGATATATTATATCTAACTGTCAATGAATATCTGACACCTTACTCCTGCATTAAGACAGAATGAAGAAAAACAGATGCTGAATGAGGAATAGTGAATATAAACTTTATTATTTCAGAAACGATGCAGAATATTTAATTGATTGTATTTACAAAGTTTCATATTTCAGTATGCTGAAGCTTATATTACATTTTAATTTTAAAGATAGTTCCCCTTTAAGCACTCAGTAATGAGCAAATTTTTTCGCCAGGCCTGGATTTGGGGCAAATTTCTGCATTTTCACCATCAGCGAATTTTTTAGCGAAATTGAGGCTAAAATTCACCATGAAAAAAACACATTGACTTAAATTAATTTGGAGTGAGAAAAATGTGTATAATTTCACACATTAAACACTTCGGGGGTTAATCCCCTTTTGCATTCATTTCTGTGTGCCAGTTCCTCGTTTTTTGTTTCCTACAGATATATACTGGGGTAACAGTCACCCTGCTATAGTTCCAGGGGTACTCTGGGCACAAATAAGCACTCACCCCAAATCCCCCCCTTACTGGCCTTTAGGCTGGGCCCCCTTAGCTCATAACAAGGTTACAGATATATAGAAACATTGGGGTAACAGTCACCCTGTTATAATTCCAGGGGTACCCATAGTACAAATAAGCATTCACCCCAAATCTCCCCCTTACTGGTCTTCAGGCTGGGTCCCCTTAGCTCATAACAATGTTACAGATATATAGAGACATTGGGGTAACAGTCACCCTGCTATAGTTCCAGGGGTACCCAGGGCACAAATAAGCACTCACCCCAAATCTTCCCCTAACTGACCTTCAGGCTGGGCCCCCTTAGCTCATAACAAGGTTACAGATATATAGAAACATTGGGGTAACAATCACCCTGCTATAGTTCCAGGGGTACCCAGGGCACAAACAACTTCTCAGATTGGGACCAACAGTAGAGGGGTTATTTATCAAAGTCCGAATTTATCTCAATATTTTCTGCTAGAAAACCCTGCCTGGGTTTTATTATACTTATTTATTATTACATTTTCCCGAAAATTTGCTTTGCGGGAAAAACAAAAATCAGGTTTTCACGATTTTATCCGAAACCCAGCGCACATCAAAAAATCATTGGGACTCCCCATTGACTTATATGCAACCTCGACAGGTCTGAGATTTTCTGATTCAGACTTTTCCATCCTTGGGGTTTAGTAATTTACAAAAAAAATTGTGATTATTTTTAAAATTCGGATTTTATAAAAAAAAAACCCACAAATTTTTCGTGAGTTTAGTAAATAACCCTCTTGGTGAAGCTAAGCATATTGGAGAATACCGGGTCGAACTATGTCAGTGAGGGGGTGGGCCCTGGAGGGGACAGCCACAATGGGCTCTGGAGTGCAGTCCCAATGAGACATCTAGTGAACAGGTACCTGTACAGAATTTAGACTTAATTCCTTACAGCTCTGGGATTATTAAATGACCTTTGTTAAAATCAGCATTATGTCCAGGCCACAAAAATATGTGCAGAGCCTGAGGGTTCACAGCAGTTCCCTCTGGCAAGAATAGGACTTACCATGTAGCGCTTAGCTGTACAAAACAGTTGTTCCATAAGTCAGAGCAATGCAGAAATACATATATTTTTAATAACTCGTAACTGGAAACTATAAGATACAAGCCGTTCAGGGCGTGCTAAAATTAAACAAAACACAGTAAAGGGGTAACATCAAATTATAAACTGAACTAGCTGACCGTAGTGTCTCGCAGGGGATGCTGGGTAATGTAGTTCACCAGAAGCTCCAGTATCAGGCATTACACGGGACTGTTTTATAGCTGGGGTATGGGAATACCAAGGCTTTGAATTACGTGGTCACTATAATATGTAACATGTGTTTCCAGCGCCGCTGCATTTTCAGAATATATTGTTTCCCACCTTTGCTCATTGCTCACCATATGGTTACACATATTGTACACTTATATATATTCTGCGTACAGCGAGAGATACACAGAGATCCTATTTGCACGGACAAAGCAAAGGAAAACATGCTTAGCTGGCAGGCTTAAATAATTAACTAGGGATGCACCGAATCCAGGATTTGGTTCGGGATTCGGCCAGGATTCAGCCTTTTTCAGCAGGATTCGGATTCGGCCGAATCCTTCTGCCTGGCCGAACTGAATCCGAATCCTAATTTGCATATGCAAATTAGGGGCGGGGAGGGAAATTGCGTGACTTTTTGTCAGAAAACAAGGAAGTAAAAATGTTTTACCCTTCCCACCCCTAATTTGCATATGCAAATTCGGGTTCGGATTTGGTTCGGTATTCGGCCGAATCTTTCACAAAGGATTCGGGGGTTCGGCCGAATCCAAAAAAGTGGATTCGGTGCATCCCTATAATTAACATACAAACTAGGCCATTATACTGTAATAACTTATAATGCACATAAGGCCAGAGGCTTTGCAGAGATGCCCTTTAGTAAAAATACAAATTGAGTTCTACAGCTTGAGAACAAGCTTTGGGTACAGAAGGTGAGGGATATATCTGTGCCTACAGACTGGGCAATATCCCACACAGTCCTGGGCACAATGCCCACTAAAATACTTGGTCTATTCCTGCTTATGGATAAGGAAACATTGTAGGTGTATAACCAGTATACAATCTACCAGAGGACTGGGGAATATACCATCCTGTATATTAAGCAGAGACACACAAGGCAGGGCAGAATACCAGTTTACAAGCTGGTACAACCAATGCAAGCCCAAAAACTAAGAAGACACATATACCGACTTATCAGAAAGATGGTCTTGTGGACTGGTGGTAATCATCCCCACTCTAACAAACTGGCACTTTAGAATACAGTTCATGGCAGAGTGCCCACCTACAGACTGGTGAGACCAGCATACAGTACAAAGGAAAGCTGCAACTTATACACCGGTGAGACAAACATCCAGTACAAAGTAGAGTGCTAACCTATAGACTGGTGAGACAAAGTAGAGTGTCGGCCTACAGACTGGTGAGATCAACCTACAGTACAAAGGAAAGTGCCAACCTATAGACTGGTAAAACAAACATCCAACACAACGTAGAGTGCCAACCTATAGACTGGTGAGACCAGCATATAGTACAAAGGAGAGTGACAAACCTACAGACAGGTGAGACCAACATACAGCATATTATTGAAGATAGAGTACTAGCCTATTAGTAAAGAGGTGGCAGACAGAAGGCACCAGCCTTTAGAGAGCACGGAGTGAGGCACATACTGAACAAGCACTGCATTAAGTACTGAGGGAAAACGAACCTCACAACCTGTCATTGAATGATTTAAATCCCAATGTACAAATCAAGTACGGCTGCAGATCGATTGGTGCAGCGCTGAGAAATATTAACATTGCCCTTTTATAGCTAATTTTGTGCCACTGGCCCATTCAGATGTCTGCCATCCCCCACCGAGCACTTACGGCATTCTAAAAGCAAACAAGTGCCAGACATGAGGTGCCATTACTGCTAATGGGCTCTCCCTTCTGAGAAAATATAAAATCCCCCGGAGGTAGAAATGGCTGCGGCGGTGGCACGGGAACAGGAACGGGAAGAGCTTTTACAGTATCACTTTGCATTCCTAACTTTAAATTACCCACCCATGAAATGCTACAGAACCTTAAATGTGCCGATGCATTAGCTCCCCAGCACTGGTGCTTTTGGGTAATTATAACAAATGACACCTTGCCAGTTACTCCTATTCACCCGGGGGAAACAAAGTGGCTGGAGGTGGGATGCCAAGACAGCAAAGTCACATTTCTTCAGCTTAACGCCCACCTGTTCCATTTGTTTATTTCACACTAGATGGAAAGGCAAAGACCTGAAAACCAATCAGTTCCTTCTGCAGAACTGCTTTCTGGAAGCAGTGCCCACAGCTGGTTGTTTAGGTTTCATGTGACTTATGGGTTTTCATCTTGGAATCTGAACTGCAGACTCTAAGGGGTGAACTTGCAGCACTGAGGGCAGCAGCAAAAGAGGGGGAGGAAAGGAGGCTCACAGAGCAACCACTGGCAGGGGCTAGAGAAGTGGGGGGAGGAGAAGGGGTAGCGGAGGCTAATGAGGGAGGTGAAAACTAACCATAACAAGTTTTTTAAATATATTAATAGTAAAAAGATGCAGGTTGAGAGTGTTGCTCCAATAAATAATGGTATCAGTATGGTTGTAACAGATACAGAAAAGGCAAATGTGCTAAATCAGTTCTTTTCTTCAGTGTATACTATAGAGGAGTCTGAGTTCCCAGGCTCACTTTATAGCTGCACTAATGGCTCAGCTCAATCTAGTCAATGGCTGACTCAGTATATGATTCATAAAGCTTTAATAAAAATGAATGTAAACAAGGCTCCAGGGCCTGATGGCATACACCCCCGGGTTCTAAGAGAGCTTAGTTCAGTTTAAGAGCAGCCCCTATTTCTGATTTTCTCAGATTCGCTTTCATCTGGTATGGTGCCTATGGATTGGAGAAAAGCGGATGTTATTCCAATATTTAAAAAGGGATTACGATCTCAGTCTGGCAATTATAGGCCAGTAAATTTGACATCTGTGGTGGGCAAATTATTTGAAGGCTTGTTAAGGGATCACATTCAAAATTTTGTCCTAGTAAATGGCATTATGAGCAGCAATCAGTATGGCTATGAAGGATAGGTCATGTCAGATGAATTTGATTGCTTTTTATGATGAGGTAAGTAAGATGCTGGACAGTGGGGGGGGCAGTAGACGTGATCTATTTGGATTTTGCCAAAGCGTTTGATACCATGCCCCATAAATGACTGCTTTCTAAACTAAGATCTGTTGGGCTTAATGAAGTCTTTTGCACATGGATAGGAAACTGGCTACAGGATCGGGTACAGAGGGTGGTTGTTAATGGTACATTCTCTACTTCAGTGATCCCCAACCAGTAGCTCATGAGCAACATGTTGCTCTCCAACCCCTTGGATGTTGCTCCCGGTGGCCTCAAAGCAGGTGCTTTTTTTGAATTCCAGGCTTTGGTTGTATAAAAACCAGGTGTACTGCCAAAAAGAGTCTCAATGTAGGTTGACAATACACATAGGAGCTACCAAATAGCCAATCACATCACTTATTTGGCTCCTCAAGAACATTTTTCATGCTTGTGTTGCTCCTCAACTCCTTTTTACTTCTGAATGTTGCTCACGGGTTTAAAAGGTTGGGGATCCCTGCTCTACTTGGAGTAAGGTTCTTAGTGGGGTCCCTCAGGGCTCGGTATTGGGTCCACTTTTATTTAACTTGTTCATTAATCACTTAGGGGAGGGTGTTGTAAGTAATGTATCAGTGTTGGCAGATGACACAAAATAATCCAGCCCAATTAATTCCATCCAGGATGTGGCACTTGCAACAGGATATTGACAAACTGGCAATCTGGGCAGCTAAGTGGCAAATGAGATTCAATGTTGATAAATGTAAAGTCATGCACCTGGGATGTAAAAATATCCACTTATACCCTTAATGGGACTGCACTAGGCAAATCCATTATGGAAAAGGACCTTGGAGTCCTTGTACATAATAGACTTGGCTGTAGCAAGCAATGCCAGTCAGCAGCATCAAGGGCAAATAACGCCTTGAGCTGTATTAAAAGGGGCATAGAGTCACGGGAGGAGGGGGTCATTATTCCACTGTATAGAGCACTTGTAAGGCCCCATACACTGTACAATTTTGGTCTCCATCACTCAAACAGGACATTATTGTATTAGAGAGAGTACAGAGAAGGGCAACTAAGCTGGTAAAAGGTATGGAAAATCTTGGCTATGAGGAAAGACTGGCCACATTGGGGATGTTCACGCTGGAGAAGAGGCGCTTAAGGGGTGATATGATAACTATGTATAAATATATAAGGGGATCATATAATAATCTCTCTAATACTTTATTTACCAGTAGGTGTTTCCAGCTAACACAAGGTCACCCATTCAGATTAGAAGAAAAGAAGTTCCGCCTAAATATTCGGAAGAGGTTTGTTACAGTGAGAGCTTTGAAGATGTGGAATTCTCTCCCTGAATCAGTGGTACAGGCTGATACATTAGATAGGTATAAGAAGGGGTTGGAGTTTGGAATACAGAGTTATGGGAAATAGCTCATAGTACAAGTTGATCCAAGGACTAGTCCGATTGCCATTTTGGAGTCAGGAAGGAATTTTTCCCCCTCTGAGGCAAATTGGAGAAGCTTTAGATGTTTTTTGCCTTCCTCTGGATCAACTGGCAGTTAGGCAGATTTTAAAAAAAAAAATGTTGAACTTGATGGAGTGTGTCTTTTTTCAACCTTACTATGTTACTATGTTACTATGTCTATGTTAAAGGAAAAGGCTAACATTAAGTAAGCTTTATCAGAAAAGTCTTTATAAATACACCAGCAAAACCTCAAAGTAATGTTGCGTCCTCTGTCAAAAGAAACACCACATTTCTTTCCTTTTATTGTGTACTCATGGGCTTCTGTATCAGACTTCCTGTTTTCAGCTTAAACCTCCAGGGCTAGCGCTTGAGCATGCTCAGTTTGCTCCTCTCTCCCTCCCCTTTCCCCCCTCCCTCCCTACTGTAATCTGAGCCCAGAGCTATGAGTGAGCAGGGAGAGACTCAGGCATCAAGTGATGTCACACCAAACTAAAATGGCAGCTGCTATCCTGAACCAACATGAGCTGTTTACTCAGGTATGGAAAAGCATTGTGCAGAATAAATATAGTCTTATGGCTTGCTCTATTGTGGCTAATCTATTGGCAAAAAAAATGCTTCAGTAGCTTTCCTACTCCTTTAAGTGGGAGACTTCTGCAAAGTGCCTAATGCTGTTCTCAGGACCTACAGCCACATTGAAAGGTGTGAGCTTGCAACTGAACAAAACTAGGCCTTTCCTATATCATATAATAATGATTTCTAAGTAGCACAACGAAAATGAGAAAATCATGAGTTACATTAGGCCCCAAATTAGGGCTAACAAACCCTATTTCTGTAGGTGAACAGAGAACCAAATAGTCATCGCCCTCTAGCCTATGGCGTGGCATGAAACGCGTAAGCCATTTTGACAGATGTAATATTTGTGCAATAAATAACTTATTAAGCTGGAATGTGGTCCAGTCATGTGACAAGCCCATTTTTGTTGGTGATGGTGTACCAGTCATACCCCACATCCTAGGTTACTGTGTACCCAAAATGCTTACCTGTTGTTTGGAGCCTTCAGAACCTCTCTATGATCTCATTTTATTTATTGCCTCTGTATTGGAAGGGTTACTGTCTGCTCCTTTCCCTAATAGAAATAGCGATTTTGTAGCACTTGATACTGTAGGTGGAGAGACAAAGGAAGAGTGTTGGAGGGGTTACTGCCTGCTTTTTTATTTCTCCCCCTACAGAAATTGGGATTGGTAGCACTTTATAGGCGCCTAATAAATAGGATTATAGGGAAAGAGACATGAGTAAAGTGGTAGAAGGGGTATTGCTCTCATTTCCCTACAGAAATAGGGATTGCTAGCACTAGATAGGTGCTTAATATATAAGGACAGAGACAAGGGGAAAGTGTTGGAAGGGTTACTGTCTGCTCTGCTCTCATTTCCCTACAGAAATAGGGATTGGTAGCACTAGATAGGTGCCTAATATATAAGGACAGAGACAAGAGGAAAGTGTTGGAAGGGTTACTGCCTGCTCTGCTCTCCCCAGCAGAAATAGTGATTGGTAGCACTAGCTAAGTGCCTGATATAGAGTGTTTTTATATTTCCAAGAAATATTAAGATAACTCAGACTGATATTTAGATTGCCTGCTCTCCAGGCGAGTAAAAAAAATCAGTGACTAGTAGTTGAGCATAAGAATAAAATGGCTAGAGATCCTATGTTCCTGTTGAATACTCGTTGATAGCAATGACACTGAAAAGGCAGGAGTGCCCTAGATATTGGTGACACGGGTGCCCTGCAGTCAAGCTGGCAGGTGAGATGAAACTGGCAACTTTTAGTCAAAAGACAAGGCAGCCCTGATTGAACATCTTCATTTACAGTAAAAAAGCGACGCCATTCTGCCACGTACACTAATGATGTCAGCAGGGGCACGGAGCATCACACACCTTCCCTGGCCCCTAGAGACAAGGCAGCCGAGAGGGGAAAGAGCTACGATAATTGGAAATTTAGCAGCAGAGGTGCCATAAACCTCTTCACCTTATGTGATTTAAGCCACGGTCGGCTGTGATCAGACAAGCAAAGTGAGGATTGTGTCTGCCCCTCGGCGCGTTCATATGGACGGCCACAAAGCGATAGGAAAAAATGAAGCATAGATTGCTTGAAAGCCAGGAAAAATGAGCTGCACACAGTGAGGCACAGGGATTCAAAGCAAAAAAAAAAAGTGTTCTGTTCAGTTCTGCCGGTGGAGCCCAATTTGCTTTTGCAGGTGGTTTGAAAAACAGATGCGAGTCTCATCTCATCAATGACTTTCTCGGTCTCTCCAATGGGGTCTCCATCTGTAGCCTCCTCTCCTCTCGTTAGAGCCAAGCTTATTACCAGACAGATGCTGTGTGTTACTAATTACCTGGAGATCAAACTCTGTGCAGAGGTGCGAATCAAATCAACAGATAGAGAAGCTGAAAACGCGTGAGGGGGTGGGAAAGGAAGGGGCTCACGGGACAATCAGAAAGATAATAGCGCACAGACTATGAGGCGCAGGAAGGAAATGTTCCTTAACGAGGCATTGAACCCTATTTAGCAGACAGGTTTGGGAAAATATATGTCAGATGTCCAAACCTAAAGGGCTCTGGCACGTGGAGGGGCCATTCAGAGTGTTCCACTCCCCCCCCCCCGCATTCTTCAGCTCGACAGGTGTCAAAATGCTCTGAATTGCCCTTCTGTTTTGAATAGTAATTGCTTGGACTCGAATAATAGTCAGTCAGAACTATGGCAGTGATTCTCGAGGGATAATCACCTGATACGAGTGCACTGGATATTAATGGGTGACAAAATGCTCTGAATTGTCCCCCATGTATCAGCACCTTTTCATTGGCATATGCAAAGCACAAAATTATGTTTACCCTGGCTAG
The DNA here is from genome assembly GCA_038501925.1 of Xenopus petersii. Taxonomy (NCBI): domain Eukaryota; kingdom Metazoa; phylum Chordata; class Amphibia; order Anura; family Pipidae; genus Xenopus; species Xenopus petersii. The sequence goes on along the minus strand of CM076689.1, from coordinate 106,163,571 downwards.
AAGAGGAGCATTCTAAAAAGGGGTTCATGGAAGGATGTTTGGCATGACATATGTATAAAGACCCAATATTCCAATCTCTTGTCTCCCATTACTACGGGAAGATTATCACTCTGGAGAACAACATATTTCAAAAAGTCATCTTTCTGTATTGTAAAATGCACAAGATGACTTTTTGAAATATGTGGTACTAAAGAGTGATATTGTTCCTGATTTGTAAAATAGATTTGGCGGTACCTGACTCTGTATGAAGAACCCATTTTACAGGAAAGACCAGTGGGAGAACATCACCTGCCCTTAACTGATACTACGGGAAGAGCCCCAATACTAATGGAAGAGCCCTCATTGACCGAATTGGGTGGGGTTGGTGGGTAATAGTAGGGCAGGTTCATCAGCAGATACAGTGACTAAGTTCCACCCAGCCAATTTTTCCATTTACAAGGCTAGTGAAGAGTCATTAGTGAGGGATATTGGTAGGGTAGGATTGGCGGCAGAAACAGTGGCTAACACCCAATTATCCAATTTTGCCTCCCACGGCTACATGAAGAGCCCTTGTTGACTGTGAGAGAGGGGCTCATGATGGAGAGCAGGATTGGCAGGGGATACAGTGTCTAAGACCCAAATACACAATGTTTTGGCTCCCACAACTAAGGTATATTACAAAAGCCTTCACTGACTGAAGTGGGTGGGGGTATTGGTAAGGCAGGTGGGGCAGGTTCATCACTAGATACAGTTACTAAGTCCCACCTGCCCAAAATTTCCATTTCCAAGACTAGCAAAGAGTCATTAGTGAGTGAAAGGTGACTATTGGTAGGGTAAGGTTGGCAGCACAAATAGTGGCTAAGGCCCAAAAACCCAGTTTTGGCTCCAATGGCTACAGGAAGAGCAGTCGTTGGCTGTGAGAGAGGGAATTATGATGGAGAGAAAGATTGGCAGAATATACAGGGGCTAAGGCTTAATTACCTAATATTTTAGCTCCCGTGGCTAGAGATTTGATTGGCTTTGTGAGGAGTCATTATGGGGCAGGTTTGGCCAACATTCTGATGTATCACAAGTAATAGTAGGAAATGTTGGCAAAGAAACCTGATAAACCCTCAACCTTGTGAGGCCAGCCCTACAGTTTGCAATCCCATGCCTCAGAGCTCAATGTAAATACCAATTAAAAGGAAGCCATTCTGTCAACAATGATCAATCCAGTTATCTTCATATTGTGGAAAGTTACTGTTATCCTTATGGGTCAATGTCCCATCCAACAAATGTTGACCTGGTGACTAAAACAATGGATGGTTAGCTACCAAACGCCATTTTGTCGGATTTAGACATACATTCATGTATTCAAGTAGATATAAAAAGAACCCCTGCATTTAGTTGATTTATGTCTGACAAATGTCACATTGTACTAACAGCAGGTAATTCTGACATTTGGGCTTATCTGGAGGTTTTCATGATGATCTCCGGATCGTGAGGCGTTGAATCCGAAATGAAATGCACAGTGACTTTATAACCCACTTCTGAAATCCTTTTTTTTTTTTTTTCCTCGCTGGTTACTTAAAAACGAGCTCCTAAAACCTATAAAGCCACCACATTCTGCCCATAAACCCAGATCAGAGCATCTCTCCCTCTTGATGTTTTGTGAGAAGCTAAGACACAAGACTGCACGAGATTTATGAACCCTTGGTCTGGGTGTCATTAATTTCAGGCTTGGTCCCCTCCCTAATGAGATTCTGAGAGTGATTGGCCACAATGTGTGATCCCCAGTAGGAGAACTCAGTGACTTGTGATCTTGGTGTAGAAATAAAATAACATTCTTGCTTTGATATCCCATGAGAACATTTATGAGATAATTAGACTTGTAACGTTCCTATGCACATGTGTATTCAATAAAAGGGAAATCTGGAGCAGGGGTGGGTTTCTGAGCCAGTAGCCCATACAATATATCCTTTCACGGCACATGCAGTATAAATAAGCTTATTTCATACATATTTTAAAGAAAGAACCAAAAATTTAACTAAAACACAGCAAAAATAATTTATAAGAGCATAACGAAAGCTTTCAAGTTATTTTGCAACTCACAGACCTAATGCTTTAAATGGGATTTCATGCCCAAACAGAAAATGCTGTCTAATAATGATAAATCTAACGGAGGCAACTTTTAGTGAATCACACATTTTTATTGGTTTTAATGCTATTAGTAAGGTTCTAATGGAGCTTGGATAAGCAACAATATACTGTTGTAGTGTGCTGGTCATGTGATCAAGATCTCTTGGATGTGAAAATGTCTAGAACCCATATGGATAAAAAGGATTTCCCAAAATATGAATGCCGTTGCTAAGAACGTGCTCCGAGGCACAGGGTTGGGCTGGTCTTGCAAGGGTGCTCAACCTTAATTCCATTCATTTCATTTACTGAGGGTTCTTCCCCTAGCCAAGTATTGGGGAACTGGACCTTAGTCACTGCACCCCCTCTTTCTCAGTGACTAAGGGTTCTTTTTGTAGCTACATGATTTATGTCTTATAGAACCTGGTGACCCTTATTCCTTACTAAGTATCTAATGGAGCCTGGGTAGGTAACAATATGCTGTTGTAGTCTGCTGGTCATGTGATCAATATCTATTGGATGGGAAAATGTCTTCCTGGAACCCATAAGGAAAGTAAGGATTTCCCAAAATATGAATGTAATTGTTCAGAATCTTCTCTGAGGCATAAGTTATCACAGTGTTGGGCTGGTCAAGGGTACCCAACCATTACGCCCCTTTACCTCAAAAATTGAGGGTTCCTCCTCTAGCCAAGGGAGTCAACGTATTAGGGAATTGGACCCCCTCTTTCTTAGTGACTAAGGGTTCTTTCTGTAGATATTAAGTCAAGAGGTTGGATGACTGGGTCATACTATCTGTATTTCTTATAGAACCTGGTGACCCTTATGCCCTCGTTCTCAGTCACTTAGGGCTCTTCCTCTAGCTATTCACAGTCAAAATATTGGGCAACTGGATATTAGACACAGTATCTCTTGTTGATCCTCCCTTATCCCGTATGCTTAGTAATTGAGGGTTTTCCTCTAGCCATGGAAGCCAAGAAGCTGTATCTTCTACTGAGCCAGCAGCACCTTCATGGAGCACTCTTGGCAGCCAACATAACTGGGGCTTATTCATTGCATAAAATGTATTAGTTTCCCTTTAATTTTTTAACAAAAGAAAGTCTACACATAAACTATGGAAAAATTATTAAAAGGGAATACACACTGTATTAAAGGAATTAATAGTTGAAAGTCGTAAACAGCACAGAAACTAGGTTGTTAATCCCAACCCAAAGGTTCAGTGTCCCAGCTTTATAAAACATTGCAAATTTATGAATTTGAATTATAATGTAAATAGAGTTGGGGGTCACTGGCACCAGTCAACAGCTCCCATCTACCCGCATGTTCCAGAGGTTTAAAACAGGTTTTTCATATCAAACTCACACTTTCTTGCTGTACAAACAACAGTAGAAGTCAAAGTCATAAATTATAAAGAAAATAGCAATTAAGCAGAGAACAAGGGCAGGTAGTTCTCGCTCTGTCTGATAAAACCAAGGGAGGGGATGGAATCGCTGGTGTCACATAAAGAACAGGGCCTAAATCTCCCACTAGAATGCTCCTTAGATCTGTTCAGCACCAGGTTTAATTGTCCTTCTAAGTGTCACTTTTTAACCCCAGTGTACCAACCCACCCACAATCCATTGCATGGAGCATGGAAGAATTAATTTAGGATTGAAAAGCACAACACTGTTTAACAATTGGTCTTGCAATTTAAGCTCTTTCACTGGTTCCTACTAGAAGATACATCGACGTTATATGCAAGTCCAAACGAAGTATATAGCCCCACCTCATTCCTACTATACAAGAAGCCCCACCAGACTAACAGGTTCTAAAGGCCATTGCAGAACTGTCAATATCCCATGTATGCCCAACAGGGGAGGGTAGGAAGGAGAAGTGGAAAACTAAGCGGCTTATTTTGCTCTCTAGTACTGCAACAACCACATTTTGTTGTGACTTCTTTAAAAATAAATAGAAGTATGATTTGCTGTTTTTAATACTCACCAATACACCAGGGGTCAGCCAACACCAGCTTTTAGGAAGTTGAATACAGTGTAAAAGTCTCTGTCATTTCCAAGTCCCCAGCCATTAATGAAATCCCAAACATTCACATTTTAATGGAACGAGATAAAGATTAAGGGACTTCAGAGCAGCTGGCTCGGCAAATTAGCCCTCAGCACATTATGTTGTTCTTTAAATCAAGGCCTTTGTAATCTTTCTAAATTGGACATTATTTTGCTAATGCAGATTGGATTCTCTAGAACCCTTCCCATCTTTCTGTTTAAAGCAGCAGCCTCTGACACATCGTAATACAACGTATAAATATATTGGGATAAAGAGGAGCATTGCATTGCTGTGTTCATATAATCAGGGCAAGATGTTAATAATAGGACAAGATTGTGGCTACAAGGCAGGATGCACAGAGTGACTGAATATGTAGTCATGCCTTACAAAGTAGGGCAAGATGGAGCACAAGATAGTGACAGTAAGCCATGATGGAGACCGTAGGATATGATGGAGACAGTAGGACAAGATGGAAAAGGTAGGACAGTATGTTGACAGTATAACAAGATGGAGGCTGTATGGCAGGATGCAAACAGCAGAAAAATAATTTTCGAAGTAGGACAAGATGAACACAGTAGGAGGTGATGGAGACAGTAAGGAAAGATGGAAACAGAAGGGCATGTTGGAGACAATAGGAAAGGATGGAGACAGTAGGACAAGATGGAGAGACGAGGACATGAAGGAGAAACCAAAACAAGATGAAGATACCAGGACATGATGGAGACACCAAAACAAGATGAAGATACCAGGACATGATGGAGACACCAAAACAAGATGAAGATACCAGGACATGATGGAGACACCAAAACAAGATAAAGACAGTAGGCCAATATTAATTTAGGGAAAGATGACACTAGGCAAAAAGGTCACAGTAGGGCAAGATGAGACAGAGCTGGACAGTTGGGACAGTAGTAGACCAAAATCGAGACTGAAAAAGAAGAACACGAGAGCAAGATGGAGACATTAACACTTTTATCAGTGGTGACAATCATGCAGCCCATGAGTTGTTTTTGAATTAAATCCCAATCTTCATGAATCAATATTAGAAAGCAAACATGGAGGCTAAAGGGCACCTGTTGGCTAAATATATTATCCCCAACCAAAAGTTCAGTCTAATAGAGCTTTTTTTTCTTTTTTTTAATTGCCCCCCCCCGGCCACTACTAGGACATGTCATTCAGAGGGCGCACTTCTGACATGCATAATGAGCAAGTTGCGACATTTGCTCATTATGCGCATTCATGTGTCCCAACATAGCTGCTTTCATCGGGAGCTCTCACCCAACGCGGGTGGCCCAACCATGGCGGGAGCAACTTAAACATAAAAACGACTGTAACCTCCAACTGGAGTACGGGTTCTATTAGCCTGCACCTTTGGTTGGGGATAATCTATTTAGCCTACAGGTGCCCTTTAAAGGCACTGCAGCACTAGATCCTCAATACGTTACTACCTGCTCTACTAAGCAAATCCCCTCTAAGGCAAATTGGAGAGGCTTCAGATGGGTTTTTTTTGCCTTCCTCTGGATCAACTGGCAGATAGGTAGTTAAATAAAAAAAAAAAAAAAGGTTGAACTCGATGAACATGTGTCTTTTTTCAACCTTACTTACTATGTTACTATGTTACTATGTTACTAGCAGGATCTATACAGCACTACCAATACTGTTGGGCACAAACCCTTAGACTAGCCCTTAAAGGGGTTGTTCACCTTCCAAACACAATTTTCAGTTGAGTTGTTTTCAGATTGTTCACCATAAACAAAGACCTTTTTCAATTGCTTTCCATTTTTTATTTTTTTTACCTTTTTCCCAAAATGTTAATGTCCCTGTCTCTGGTGTTTGAGTCTGGCAGCTCAGAAATTCAGTCTAAACTGTTACAATTTTGCAACATTTAGTTGATCCATTTAGTTGATCCATTTCTCAGCAGCATCTTTGGAATATTAGCAACTATTGTATCAATTCTAACAGCTGCCTTTAAAGGGGAACTCCACAAAAACATAACTTTAGTTTTTTGAAAAGTAAACACAATTTCAAGCAACTTTGCCATATACATCAATTAAAGAATATGCAGAATGTTCATGATTTTTAATGGTTTAGAACAGTTCTCTAAGCCTAGCCCCCTGCTGTCTGACTACTTTGCTGAGCTGGCTGACTACTTTTACTTTGTATCAACAGCCATCTGCCCTCAACCTGCATCCTCTAAACTCCACAATTCCCTGCACACGTGATTTCAGTAAGGAAAAGAATATGTGTAATGCATTATGGGGTGTATAGTTCCTGCATGCTGTCTGCCAGGATTTCAAATGATGCAGAAAGAGAAGAACTGTTAAACAGCTGGATTTCAGCATAGAAAATGGCATTTATTCGTACTTTTTGAAGAAAACGATAACCGTGATGGGTATATTAGGGGTTTCTATGTTATGTGAGCCTCTTTATCAAATTTTGGTTGGGAAGCCGGAGTTACCCTTTAATGAAACTCAGAGATTCTGCTCAGCAGCGACAAACATAACAAATCTATCAACTAAATGTATCAATTTAGAACAATGAAAGAGTCGGCCACCCCCTCTCCCAGAGATGCTTTAGAAAATAAAAATCAAACTTTACAATTCAATATAATAAAAAAAATCAAAAATAGAAGGTGGTTGGGAAAAGTTAATTTCTGGTGAACTGTCTGAAAACCAACTGAACTGAAAAAAAAGTGTTTTAAGGTGAACAATCCATTTAAAGGAACTTGAAATAATGTTATGTATCAAGCTTTTCTCTTTAAAGGAAAAATAAGCTGTATATTTCCTAGATGAAGTGTTTCTTTACTATCAGCCCTCAACCCTGCAGCAGGCCTATTTCCTAGGTTAGAGCTGCTTTAAAATTCCCAGCTGTAAGTCAGCTCTGAATAATGAATTCCGCATGCTGCCCGTCTCCTCTCTGGAGTATAGATTAGGCCACAAAGCAATATCCTAATTCTTAGATATACATAAGCTGCCCGATGATGCACCGAGCACAAAACCCATCTCTGTTGTTATTCATCCTTTGGGTCCCTGGGGGGGAGGATGCTGATGATATGAGACAAGTAATCAATAAAGTTTGTGTTCTTCCATCTAATTCAAGCGAGATACACACTGGTCCTAATTGATACCTCCCGCAGAAATAATCATCTGACATGCCACTCCGGCTGAATTCCTGTGCTCAGATAGGAGAGGCCGATCCGCAGCCTTGTCTTGGAATAAGGAGTTTGTTTATGCTGCCGGCACACACAGGGGTGACGGTGAAATGCCACGGACTCTATTTATTAGGATTTTGTGAATGGCCACAAAATGAGAAACTAATAAATTGCTTTTTGACCCTCAACCCAACTTAATGCAAGGAAATGAAGTGTTGAAATTGGTACAATAGTTACAGTCACGGGCAACTAACTCTGGCTTGTTATTCCCATCACGTGCACAAATAAAGTCAGAGCTGCTTTCATGATCAGCTGCACATGCAATTGACTTGCTGCTTCCCCTGCACTGAGATCTGTGTCACTGTGGGTCTCCTTGTGTCCCTGAACTGATCGGGGAGGTAACGGATTCTCCTATGCCGCTGGGTGCAGGGGTGATCCTGGTGCTGCTGTTCTCCTCTCTATCTGTGCTTAAAACTTTATAGTGTCAGGCAAGGTTCTCATCTAGCCTCGTGGCAGGAGTGGCACTTGCTGGGTGCCATTCAGATATACAGATACAGGAAATATCTGGGTGCTCAATAAGTTACACCCCCTACTCTACTGTCCAAGGTAAGGCAGCACCTTCCCAGTATACAAATACAAATATTTTAGTGAAGTGCGGGTTGAGAAAAAGTCAACCTGCACCCGACCCTAACCTGCACCTGCCTGACCCGTGCCCGCCCGCACCTAGCTTCTGCCTCACCAATGATGTCACAAAAGGGGTGGGGCAAGCACAAATCTATAATACCGGCGGTACATTATTGAAATATACAGAGATGGAATGTTCTGGGCACACAATATCCCTCATACTGTACTGTCTAAGGGAAACAATATGGCACCCCCTTCCCATATGTATAGATACAAATATACAGAGAAGGAATGTTCTGTGCACACAATAAGCTATACCCTCATACTGTACTGTCTAAGGGAAACAATATGGCACCTCCTTCCCATATGTATAAATACAAATATACAGAGAAGGAACGTTCTGGTCACACATTACCCTATACTAGTACTGTGCTGAAGTTGCTGAGAGTGATGGGGCAGAGCATTTGGTGCACCTCTTGAGAAATTAAGAAGAAAAGGCAAAGAAAAAAAATTAAAGGAGGTCAGGAAGTAAAATGGAGGAAAACTCATGGAAGGTTGGGGAAGTAGAACAGAAGAACAGTAGGTGGAACACTGACACATTATTAATTGGTTTCAGGATTGGAATCTACGGTATATTTTTTTTATGCTCCTTACATTATCAGACCACTAGTGCGTTGCACCTCTTCAAAATGAGTTATTATTACCTATAGTGCCCAGGGTGCTGTAATAAATGCCCATTTGCTCAGGGCCCAAAAAAGATAAGTTGGAGGGAGGCTCAATTAGTCCTTCAGTCTGCAAAATCTTAGGAACCAAGGGTTCTTCGTGATGGGGTGTGTTGGGAGTTTATTCTGTTGTCCAGCCTGGGGCACATGCTATGAAGTCTGTGGGCAGCTTTGGTATTATGAAGTATTATGGTATTATGAAGATTATGCGTGGCAGGAAGGTTGAACTGGAGTGACAGTACAATCGTTATATGAAGAACTGTATTTATCGCTCTTCAGATGTTTTTGAACTTAACTAAATAAAGGGAACTTGGGATTTTAAGGACAAATGAGGCTTTTAACATTTAAAAAAAATGATACACAAAGGCTCAGACAAAAACGTCAATTTGGAGACGAAAGGAGCGCGGTTAAATTGCATTAGAAGAGTCTCTGCTAATTATACAAACAGCCTAATGAATTTGCCGATCAATACGTTCAAATCCACTTACAGCCCCTGTAATCCTGTGAAGTAATTAACTGGTATGATTCTTTCTGCCCAACCCACTATGGGAGCAGCAGTCCTTCCTGCTCCCACCAAATATGGGGTTTTCTCTTTTTTTATTTGATTTAAAGTAATTTTTTTTTTTTAAATGCATATACAGGTTGCTATCACTAAATAAAACAATTTTTTAATGTATGTCTGTAAAAAATGTTGTACCTGCTTTAAGATATACGTGATTGTTCTGCGGCTTTGTCTTCTCCGTCTTGTTTGCAATCTCCTTCAAAGTTCACCCGCCACTGGCCATCCTGCTCTCAAGTGATTGATGATCTGCCCAAACATCGGCCTGATATCATCATACAGGTTTGATTTTTCCTGCAATCAAGGACCTCATTGGATAGTTGATGCTGTTCTTCGACCCGTCGGCATCCATTTCCTTTCTTGTAATCCGATTGTTTGGCCCTAGGGCCGAACGATCTGATTAACCTGATATTTCCCTGACTTTGGTGGGCATATCGATAAAGATCCACTCGTTTGGCAACCTCGCCAAATGAGTGGATCTTATCGTGTATGGATACCATAAAATGGCCAGCACCCACTGAACTTTAAAGGAGATTGCAAACAAGACAGAGAACAGAAAGCTGCAGAAAAAACATTACAAAATTGTTTTACTCTTTAAAAACACGACTTTAGATCCCCTTTAATGGATATTTGCGTGATCATGTGAGAGAGTTATGGAAAGAGCCACCATTGTTGTAGGATTAATGAACATAAATGTTACTCAAGGCCTACAGACAAATGAAAAATGGTCTTTACATATATGCATATTAAGCATGCTGTTAATAACACAGCGAGGCCCGTTTATCAAAGGTCGAATTTCGAAATGACGTGAATTTTTTTTAACTCTAATAAATATCTAAAATTCGAACAAATATCATCGACCCGAAAACTCGATTCACATACGACTAAACTTGAATCAAGTTTTTCCTTTGAAAAAAACTCAAATGTCAAGAAGGCTATGAACATCCTTAAACTGGTCACTGGACCTCTCCCATTGACTTGATGAACTTGGTAGGTTTGAGGTGGCAAAATTATTCCCAGAGTATAGGTTTGATAAATCGCGAACAATTCTAATTAAAACTTGAATTGAGTTTGGATAATTCACAATTCGAATTTAAGAGTTTTAACCAAAAAAAAATTTGAATCTACTAGTCAACCCTTAACAAATTTGCCCCTGAATGTAGATCTTCATGGGACACATTCTCCTTGAGAGAGGAAGCATTTAAATCTCTTCCGTCGTTATTTGATTTCCTACTGATAAGGTAACAAAAAGAATTTATCCCAATGAACATCAAAATATAAGAAAAGAAAAAGAAACTTATTCTTCTTTTGTCTACTGTAAGCCATAGTCTTCCCCTGTACTGTTATGAGGTCAAAGGCATTATTTACGTCCTATGGTCTCCAACTCATCTGGTTGAGCCTCGACAGAAACTTTGGGATTTAAGGAAAAGGAAATACATTGCCTTCTCTTGTCTACTGTATGCCATAGTCTTCACCTGTACTGTTATGAACTCATTGGTATTTGCTTTTCATTCAATCTCCAACTCATCCAACAATGAACATAGAAATGGTACCCAGCCTTCTCCTGTATCTTGTAGGCCATAATCTAACTCTTTTATGACATGTATTCAAGCCCTTATATATCTTTACTCTGCAGCCCCCAAACATTCATCTGTTGATGGTCAACTCCCAGATAACCTCCCTAAGACTCAGATGACAAGAAACAGAGATCGACAAATAAAAGTCAAAAGCAACAAAACAAGAAAACCCATTTAGAAAAGAGAATGGCTTGGAAAAGGCTTGGACATAAGCTCAAACAGCAAGAGGGCCAAAGATCACGAAGCCTAAATTAGTTATACTCCAGCCAAAATAAGTTGGCAACTCCAAACCAAGTTGGAATCTTATTGAACCTTGAACAAGGCCTTCCAATCGATTTAAAAAAAACCTGTTAGTTGACGGTATTAATGGTCTACAATTGTTGGCCAAATTATTGGATGAGCTATAGCATATGGGGCAGAGATTGATGGCCTTTTTAATGAGGCAGCTATTACACAAGTTCATCTTAGCAACCAATGAGAGCTTTCCATTCATTTTCTAATTTGCCACAAATATTTCAAAGCTACATGCTGATTGGCTGTATTGGCCAGTAAACGAGTCCTAATGCCCTATTTATTCAAGAGCACCCCATGAGCAGTCAGTGTGGTTTAATGCAGGAGCAGATGCTACAGGTGGAAAAATGTCTTTAAAGCATCTCATCATGAATCACTGGTGAAAATAATAGGATTCTGGATCTTTTCTGGAATCTTCTTCTGCAGTTTGTCAGGGATAATTCTGTTTTTCTTTGAGCTATTTCAGCAGCAGCAAGCAATTAAAAGTAGCAGAGCTGGGATGTAGGACGGATGGGGCGTTGTACGTGCCCAATGTACCTGAGTGAGAACATTCAATACGTAGAGGCGGTGGGAGGGAAGAAGAGAGACAGGCCCGAGAGAGCTGATCCATGGAGGCAAGCCGTGTAGATGGCATAATATTCTGCAGAATGGTACAGGTCCATTAATTAGCTTGCTACTACAGCGCTTACTCCCCGCAGCTATATGCAGCTCACGGGTATTTCAATAGTATTGAATGAATGGAGCAATTACCCAGCTAAATCCACTGCAACTATGTCCTAAGGAAGCTGACACTGCCCTACGTTACTGAGATTTCTTGCAGAGCTGGCGCGGTGCAGATCATTAAGGGACAGGCGGGTGAAAATAAAAATGGGACTTGGAGATATTAACCCCTGTGCCACCACAGGGACACACAAGGGACTTATAGAACCCCAAAGAAAATTTGACCTTAGACAAACTAAAATCCAAAATACAGCTATATAATACCTATACTAAATAAACACACTTACTGTAACCAAGACAAGGTGAAAACAAAAGAAAGTCACAGCTTATGTTCTACCAATCCGCGTGTGTGTGTGTGTGTATATATACCGCACCTTCTATGGTGACAAACAAAACTGCCTCTTTTTTGGCTTACTATAAATCTTGCCCTAGAAATAATAAGAGAAAGTAGAATTAGGCAGGCTAGTAATGAAGACAGAGCGAAGCAGGGGAATTCCTCCCTATGGTAATACAAACACCAGTACTCTGTAATGAGCTGAAGCACTGACATTTGGATTACAGGCTTGCCAAGTAATCATTTCCGCATTTACAATGTACCAAGAAAGTCTTTGGCCTCTGAGGCAGCAGAGAATGGGTTGTGGGTAGCGGGAGGTGGGGGAGAGACAAGGTGTCCATCCTGATGAGATATGAGGTGCAGAACATTATTAGTTGATGGCCAATGTGGGAGACAGCTACTTGGGTTAATATAAATGTATGGGAACAGCAGATAAATAGATTTCAGCATTAAAGCAGAAGATGACAATCCAATATTTGCCTAGGCCTCATGCTCACTTTGTGACTGGGCTCTAAGGACAATTACTGCTCCTGCCTAAGCAGAGCAAGCAATATATAGTGAATAAAGTACCCCCTCTTGTAAATAATAAGGATATTATAAGTTGCCGAGGAGCTTCATGACCAAATAAAAACACGAGTCCGAAGGTTTTTATACAGGTCATGGAACTCCGAGGTAACTTCTAATATCCTCATAATTTGCAACTGGGGGTACTTTATTTATTATAATACACAAATTTCAGTGAGTCATATGACAGAAATGACATCAGAACTCACTGTTTATAACTGATGACATCAGAACTCACCGTTTATAAGGATATAATTTACAAGATATTCATGGCTTTTGTGTATTATAGAAGAATATCCTGAAGTCCTGCAGAACTGTGTAAAGCTTGGGTAGCTTTACAGACTTCACCTAGTATAGTGTACAGGCTGCCAGCCAAATAAACCTCCCTAATACCAAAAAATTCTCCCCAATGGGTTCTGTTTATATTGAAACATGAAGTATTACTACCAGTTGTGCCTCTAGAAAGGATTTCCAGATGTCAGTGGAGTATATTCTAAGGCTTGGGTTGCTTAAAGTATAGTCCTAGGTCATCCTAATTCTCTGATTGGTTTCCAATTAGTCTAGCACTACATATACTATACTAGTCTGTACTAGTCTATATAATTTAGGCTTAAAGGAGAAGGAAAGGCATATTTAATTGGGGGTACCAAAAGTAAGGCACTCCCAAGTGATTGTATATACCTCACACCCTGGGACAGTTCTTCTATGAGGAGGAAACTGCACAGGTTCGGGGGATCTTCCAGAGAGCACCTCGGATTTATCTGCTTTTTTCTTCCCAGGGGCAGATGCATGCACAGTAGAATGAAATAGACGATCCGTTGTGCTCGCTGGGGTGCCTGGTGCACTTTTCTGCTGATAGGAGCACTGGCCCAGGGTTTCAGGTAAGTATATAGAATCACTTGGGGTAACCTATCTTTTGGCACCCCCAAGTGAAGAGTGCCTTTCCTTCTCCTTTGAGGTTAATATCTGTGGATTTTCTAATGCCATGATTGGCTGAAGCCTGGATTATTTGTTTCAATCTTGTAGTATTTTGATTGCACACAGGTTGCTTCAACAATTAACCAAAACGTCTTCATAGTTCAGTGTAAATTGGAGAACCCATATCTTTCCTTCAATGAAAAAGTAACTCCTGGGGATTTCTTCTGGTATAGTACAGAAGGGAATCAACATGGGTATTGGACAATTCCCGGTGGTGGAGAAGATTGTGGATGACAAAAAATGTCCCAGTAGAAAAGGAGCTCTGCATTGAGATTTAGCAGCAAGTAGTCAGTAGCCAGGAGTTCATATTCGGGAACAGGTAAGAAGAGCTACTGATTCAGCATGTCAGAGACAAGGGTTGACGCATTATCAAATCAGTCCTAGTGAAGGATCCTCAAGTTTTCAAGCTCTTCACTTTCTCTCTCTCAGCACTGCAAGGAGTTTTATGTTCACTCTGCTTTCCCCTAAGAACACTGAATGTATATACTAAGAGGCAATAGCTTTACAGCTCATTAGCCTGAATGTAAATGAGTTTCTTAAGCAGCATCAGCATTTCTTGCAGAGGAAAAAAAAAGATCAGTCATTGCTCATTCAATCCAGCAACATACTGTACATGTATTTGATAATTGTGAACCATAACCAAGCTCACTCATAATCTTATAAAGAGAGTATTCATTGATTTGTGGGATCATAACTTCAGCTTTGTTACAAGCGTGCCATAAGCAAGTCTTATTATCAGCTCATAAAGGTAGCGGGGATCCACTGAGTCGCAGAATGATGCCATGGACCTTGCAGCAAGCATGCCAAGAGCAGCCTCTCCTACAACCAAACTATGTCAGGTCTCTTGGGGATTCGATCTCTGGCATGTGTGTTCCTGGGACTATGCACTTTCCAGTTGAGCCACTGGAGACTCCCATAGCTGCTTCTGACAAGTCCCCCTACCAATATATATATATGTATTTTCTGTCTGCTACCTTGTCTCCATCCACCTCATTAGTCCCATGTGTTTTAATTCTGTAATCAGGACCCTTTATAAACCTGTCCCTGACCATTGCTCCTTGATTGATCATCTGAGCTCCTGAGACTGATCTAGCCTCTGACTTCTGTGATCCTGTGATTCCTGGTTCCTGTGTCCACTGCCTGGTTGTGTGCTCTGCCTTTTTCCCTTGCTCCTGTTCTCCTTTCCCACCTGGTTCCCAATACCAGGCTTCTGTGGATCCCCTAATGTGACTTTCATCCTGTTACTAGACCCAGCTTGCCAATGACCTTGCCTTCCATTCAGACATTGCAAGTCTTCCACCTACCCTGACCGTCTCAGCCCGTTACTGGACTCCGCATTGCCTTCTGTCTCAACTCAGGATTGTATCTGGACTCTGGGTCTTTTCAGTTTGCACTTTGCTTTGTTCCTTTGCTTACTTTTATTCTGATCATTAAATCTTCCTTCACTTACCATGGCTAATGGCTTCTGCTGTTAATGAGTGTTACCTGGGTTACCCAGGATATAGGCTTCTATCTGCTGAACATTCTCCAGAATTCAGACATGACAGAATGTGCCAAGAGCACCATTAGCAAGCATCTGGGGTCACCATACAGGGAAATATGTTGACTTGCAGGACAATAAGTAGGCTTTAAGGGTCATGGAAAAACATTATTTTTTTCAAAATGCATCAGTTAAAAGTGCTGATTCAGCAGAAGTCTGCACTGAAATGCGATTCTCAAAAGAGCAAACAGATTTTTTTTTTATATTTAGTTTTGAAATCTGCCATGGGGCTAGACATATTGTCAGTTTCCCAGCTGCCCCCAGTCATGTGATTTGTGCTCTGATAAACTTCAGTCACTCTTCACTGCTGTACTGCAATGTGGAGTCAAATCACCCCCCCCAAGCAGCCTAACAACAGAACAATGGAAAGGTAACCAGATAGCAGCTCCCAAGATTCCTTAACAGCTCCCTGATAGATATAAGAACAGCAATCAATAGAAAAATCCAGGTCCCACTGAGACACATTCAGTTACATTGAGTAGGAGAAACAACAGCCTGCCAGAAAGCAGTTCCATCCTAAAGTGCTGGCTCTTTCTGAAAGCACATGACCAGGCAAAATGACCTGAGATGCACCTACACACCAATATTACAACTAAAAAAATACACTTGCTGGTTCAGGAATGACATTTTATATTGTAGAGTGAATTAATTGCAGTGTAAACAGTGACATTTGGAAATACGACAACATAAAAATCATGACAGAATCCCTTTAATCATACAACCCCTTAGCAAGTTCTCCAATAACTAAATCACCAACACTTGTAATCAGCTGGTCTGTAGAGCTGTTCATTAGGCTCTTGGCCAAGGACTTCACAAGCAATTGTCCTACAATTGTGGAGATCTGAATTGCAATAATTATAATGATTGACATAGGTCTGGAGAGCGTGCACACCGAGAGGAAAGCGACAAATCAGTTAAATTGCCTACAGTATGTATCCATGGCAGGAAAATCATTTTACTCACATGTAACTGGCAACAGTAATACTCCGATATAATGGTTCTGCATATGCCATAAGTACACCATGATCCAGCCTTCTACTCATTGGCAATACACTGTTGGTCTAGAACTAGAGATGTCCTAGTTATTGACTACAGATTGGTACAGCCCTTTAAAAGTACTAATGCTCTTATTGAGTAAAGGTTAGTGGAATGTTTTGGCTACAGGTTAAGCTCTGTAAATGTTCTGTTTTTATTGGCAACAAGTTTGTACAGCCCCCATAAATGTTCTAATGTTCAATTCTCTTATTGGTAACCGGTTGAACTACCCTAATGCAAATAATTGGAAATCTGGTATTTGGACCAATTCCCAGAAAAAGAGATATTTGTCTATTTTGAACCATACCCATAATATTACACAACCTTTGTAGCTCATATTAAACAGTGAGAATCTACGATTATACATTACCCATTAAAAAGAAAAAAATGAAAGATGAAAACGTTGCTTGCTCATTGGCCGGGGCTTGGGGCAATGTGTAATTCAGAGACGCGGCGGATCGATACAAGATGATCAGTAATGCAGCTCAATTCCCGTGCAGTTAAACGCGCACCCGCATCTATATCTTAATCCCACCCGAGGCCACGATCATATTTACAAAGATATTTAACTCTCGGCAGAGAAAATGATCCAAGGAAAAGATGCGGTTCTTGGATATTCTGTAATGTTAGTCTGTACCCCCAGGAAAGAAAAATGAACCCCCGCCCACATCCATTAGGAAACATTATAAGCACAAACAACAAATCAATGGTATTTGTGAAATTCCGAGACAGTTGTAAGGGCCCTTTGATTACTCCCCATCTGTCAGACTCCCATTGATTTGTACAATATTGACTCATTAAGAGATGTAATGTATTATTTGCATTATGCTTTACTGTGTATTGCCAACAGCAGTCAAATAAGAACACTTCATTCATATCAGCCACAAATCCCAGTGGGCCTACAATGAGCTCTGTCTTTCCTGTATTTTTAAGGGTGATCTGCAAAAGGTGCTCTATATAGGGGCAAAGCCTCTCCAGCGTTTCATTGCAGAACTCACCAAGTCATTGTCATGCAGAACCCTTCTGTGGTGAGAGTGGAACAGAGTCATGCTATTCAGAACCCTTAAGTGGTGATCACAGCCCAGACACAAAGACACAGAGAGTGCAGAACTAGAGACTCCCACCATGCATCCACCCAACTCTACATCCATTTATCTGAAATTCAACCATCCTCCCTGCCCATCAGTCATCTCTGCAACAACCACAAACTATTTGTCTCTACATTCATCCATCCATCTACATAACCACCCACCAATTCATTTATACCTTATTTCAATCTTCCATCTTTTTCCCTCTTCAAGTACTTATTCCTCTCGCTATTACTTATATACACCCACCAAGTCCTTTATCCATTTCTCCTATTTATAGCTTCCTATAACCACCTGGCCATGCATTTATGCAAATTCCTTACTACCCATGCATCCATTTATCCCTCCAAATACCCATCCTTATGTCCCTCTGAACTCCAACTACCACACAGTCATCCACCCCTTTCTCTGAATACCCAAACACCTATCCAACCATTAATCCCTCCAAAAACCCTATCCACCCCATCCCTCTGAATGCCCATCTACCCACACATCTATCCATTGCTTCAAAAACCCGATCATCATTCATCACTCTCTATGTACAGCCATTATACAGTCCTCCACCTATTCCACCACCCACCCTTTCATCCCTCAATCTATCCACTCATTCACATACCATTTATTCCCTCAATCACTCACTATCCATCCTATTTACATCAATTTTTATTGAGATATGTGGTCAAACCAAACAAGAAACTGAGTTACATTAATTAAATCCACCAGCCCACATCTATATCTATCTAAAATACATCCACCCTTCCAACCCTCCATCCACCTGTGCATGCATCTAATCATCACTTATCTGCCCCTACATTTTTCCATCCAATTACATAACCACTCATCCATCCAAATATCCATCCACCTATGCATACATTAATCCTCCATCCAACCCTCAGTCTATTCTTGTATCCACCCTTTCATCCCTTAGTCTAACAAGCTACCCACTTGTTTATTCCCTCAACCACCCATCCCTCTATTAATCCATTTCCATCAAGATATCTGAGTGCCCCAAGCAGGAAACTATCAACTAGTCACACCAATTAGATCCAATTCATGGACACTACACTTAATCTTATTCACTCTAAGTATCTGAGTTACACCAATTAAATGCACCTGCTCAGCCCTCCATCTATTCATCTGGAACACAGCCATCCTCCCAACCCTGCATCAACCTCTGCATTCATCTGACATCCACCCATTTGCACCTAAATTTATCCACATAGCCACCCACCAATCCTTAACTACCTTATTTCAACCTTCCACCTATCTACATCAAGGCATCTGACTGTCCCAAACAGGAGTCACACCAATTAAATACAATATGCGGACGTTGTGCTTAATTCAATTCACTCTACACATCTGATTGGAGTATTTGTTAAATTATTACCAACACTCGTTTGACTTCCCCAACCTTCCTTTTATTTTTACATTAAGTCAACCATCAGAGGTGCCTGGAAATTAATTAATTGGCCAAACTATCCTAATGATTCACACATTCACCAAAATTAATAAAGTCAGTAATTTAGCCTTGTGAGAAATCAATGAATAAATTACACCAGCTGAAAGAGCATTCGCTGAGGGTAGAATTCTACTTACTTCATGAGATTTAGCATCAGCAATGCATCCCTCCCAAGTATAGAAGCCTCCTCATGGGAACCCTGGTCAGTGCCTGAGACAATTACGTGATTATGCTCTTAAAACTTTAAACTGCAATTTCAGGTTGACTTGGCAAGACCCCTCTGCATTAATTAATTTACTTCCGTTATAATAATGAACTCACCCAGTGCAGACCAATATTAATTAACTAAATCAAGCAATGTGAAAGCTTTCTTTTTAGTCCAACTCCTGCTAATGCTTTAATTTGACAATAGGGAACAAAATGATGGTATAGCTGACTGTGTGCCCAGAACATTCCTTCTCTGTATATTTGTATTTATACATATGGGAAGGAGGTGCCATATTGTTTCCCTTAGACAGTACAGTATAAGGGTATAGCTTATTGTGTGCCCAGAACATTCCTTCTCTGTATATTTGTATTTATACATATGGGAAGGAGGTGTCATATTGATTCCCTTAGACAGTACAGTATGAGGGTATAGCTTATTGTGTGCCCAGAACATTCCTTCTCTGTATATTTGTATTTATACATATGGGAAGGAGGTGTCATATTGATTCCCTTAGACAGTACAGTATGAGGGTATAGCTTATTGTGTGCCCAGAACATTCCTTCTCTGTATATTTGTATTTATACATATGGGAAGGAGGTGCCATATTGTTTCCCTTAGACAGTACAGTATGAGAGTATAGCTTATTATGTGCCCAGAACATTCCTTCTCTGTATATTTGTATTTATACATATGGGAAGGAGGTGCCATATTGATTCCCTTAGTAAGTACAGTATGAGGGTATAGCTTGTGTGCCCAGAACATTCCTTCTCTGTATATTTATACATATGACAGGAAGGTATCATACTGACAAATACTGTATGTTCTAGAAATGGCTAAAAAGAAATTCTTTGACTCGAGCAGTGGGCTGGACTAGGACCCCTATTTTTTATATTTAATGTCATATATTCCCAAGCAAAATATAGAATTACTGTGCCTTATTTGCAGGTTATTTTCTGAGGACAGCCTGATCTCATATCTCAGGCTACTGGAAGGGTAAAGAGTAGCCGGCACTTTGTTTTGGCTCAGTTCCTCACTTGTCGTTCTGCTGCCAGGACGCGCTGTGAAGCACAGAATAAGCAAGTCGCACACAAGAGGGCTTATCAATGTGCAACTGTATTAAGCTCTTTTTTCTTAGCACACAAATCAAACAGTTTCCAGGAAAAAAGGCTAAGACTCCGCTCTTTAGAAATCTTTTTTTTTAAAAACAAACTAAAGGCAGTGGTGGAAAAAATAGAAGCGCACGGAATTCTGAAGCATACACAGATAAGCGGTTTTATTTTATTTTTTCTTTCCCTCTCCACTCTTCTGGGCAAAAGATTTAGATCAACTGCGTAAAAATCTATTAGAGAAGAAAAATTGGGTTTCTTTATACTACACACACACACATATATATATATAGATAGATATAGATATCCTGCTTGTCCTATACAGCCAGGCATTTCTCTTAGTGCCACGGAAATGTCAGAGTATCATGTTACTGTTGTTTCATAAGTGCCAACGATGGATATAGGCATTCTTTACTGGGGTAGTATTTGCATCCCAGGTAAGGGATCAGTTGGGGAACAGTCAAAGCCTCCCCTGTTCCCCAGACCCCCCTGCAACTGCAGGGTCTGCTCCTTTTATACCTTAATAAAAAAACCCTCCTTCCCAGCCGCTCTCTTACCTGGGACCCAAGTCAGGCTGGAGTGGGAGGAGTCTGGTGCAGAGTAGGTGGGGCAGAGGCGGGATGGGCGGGAGAATCTGGATCAGAGTGTGCTGGGCCCTTCTGAAGATTTCTTTGCAGGGGGGCCCAGCACACTCCGATCCCCATCCTTCTGCCCACCTCCCGTCCCAGGATTTTTCTGCAGGGGGGGCCAAGCGCACTCTAGTTACACCACTGCCCACACTAACTGGTTACTAGGGTTACTCACCTTAGCAACACATTCAGCTTCAGATGTGCTATTGAAGCAACTGATAAGTGCTAAAAGAAGCAAGAGAAGCAACAGGCGTGTTACCAGGCCCGGATTTGTGGAAAGGCCACCTAGGCCCAGGCCTAGGGCAGCAGGATTTTAGGGGGGCGGCATGCTGCCCAACCACACCCACATTGGTCAAAAAACACTGGAATGTGCTGGATTTTTAAACTCATTTTTAACCTTCCCATGCACCAATCCCCGTTGATGAAAATTTGCACAATTAAAAGGAAGGTGACAGGGGCGACGAACGTCAGTGGGCCTAGGGGCGCCCATTATGTAAATCCGGCCCTGCGTGTTACACATGTCTGACGGTGGAGTCTTTATACCTAACCTTGGTGAATCCTCTGTGGATCCAAAAATAATGCTTTTCCTTTCCCAAGTCACCCCAGTCTCTCCCCGGTGATTGGCAATAAAATTAAAGTAATAAAATGTAATTAATCAGGGTCTGTGTGAAATGGAGGATTTTGGCAATAAAATTAAAGTAAAAAAATGTAATTAATCAGGGTCTGTGTGAAATGGAGGATTTTAGCCTCAGGAATAGTGGGAAGTAGCGGCCTTTGGAACGTGACACAATTTTCAGACTATGGATTATATCAATACCTGTGTTCCCTGCGTACGACATTTAATTTATTTCCAGAATATTCGGCTCCTCAGCAGGCAAATCTAAGCAAAGAATATTGTTATTCACATGACACAAACACTTACACCTGCTGCTGCCTCTTAAACTGGTGCTGGTTCGTACACTAGTTACTACTGTCCAGCCAACACCATTATTCACTCATGTTAATTCAATCTTCTTCTCTTGGAAAGGAAATCCTCCTTCCTCCAGTTTTTTGGAAAGGAAATCCTCCTTCCTCCAGTTTATTGGAAAGGAAATCCTTCTTCCTACAGTTTTTTGGAAATGAAATCCTCCTTCCTCCAGTTTCTTGGAAAGAAAATCCTCCTTCCTTCAGTTTCTTGGAAAGGAAATCCTCCTTCCTCCAGTTTTTTGGAAAGGAAATCCTCCTTCCTCCAGTTTTTTGGAAATTAAATCCTCCTTCCTCCAGTTTCTTGGAAATTAAATCCTCCTTCCTCCAGTTTCTTGGAAAGGAAATCCTCCTTGCTTCAGTTTTTTTGGAAAGGAAATCCTCCTTCCTCCAGTTTTTTGGAAATAAAATCCTCCTTCCCCCAGTTTCTAGGAAAGGAAATCCTCCTTCCTTCAGTTTTTGGAAAGGAAATCCTCCTTCCTTCAGTTTCTTGGAAATTAAATCCTCCTTCCTCCAGTTTCTTGGAAAGGAAATCCTCTTTCCTCCAGTTTCTTGGAAAGGAAATCCTCCTTCCTCCAGTTTTTTGGAAATGAGGGGTGAATTTCTACCTTCTAGTCTCGCCAAAAAAATCTCGACATTCCCGCAAAATTTTTGAAGGTGAAAAATTCATGAAACTCGAAAGTTGATGCCCGTGTCAATTTTGATGGCAGCATTAAAATCAATGGATGTCCGAATAGTGTTGACGCGAGGCAATGTTGACAGGAGCGACTTTTCGGATGCACGTCCAAAAATTTTTTGACTCGCGGGAGTTTCGCAAATTTATTCACCTGCAGCGAAATTCGCATCAAATTCGTGCCAGGCAAATTTATTCACCCATCACTAGTAGGAAGAACTTTCTTTTCCAGAAACTAAAGTATGGTACTCCTTGTTTAGAAAACTATGCAAAGTATTGCATTTTTAAGAAACAATAGGAAGAACGAATTCCATTCTTAACGTGAGGATGGATGGCTGAATTTTAAAAAAAGATAAATAAAATGACTTAATTTTCTTTTTTAAATTAACAATAGAAAAAAATGTATTTCATTCTCAGGAAACTAAAGGAACAAGAATTTCGTTCTCAGGAAACTATAGGAAGTTCATTTTCAAGAAGCTAAAGTAAGGACTTCATTTTTTAGAACGTACTTCCCTTTTTAGTAAACAATAGGAATTTTGGGTTCTGTTCTCAAGACCACGAAGAAGGAATACTCTAGAAACAGGAAATTTTACATTTTAAAGAAAATGCAGATTAACATCTGGCACTGCCCGTGGCATGCCCCTTTGCCCTTTCCTAGCCTAGAATGTATGTGCCATTTAGTCTACTCACATTCCCAGGGTGGCCTGAAAGCAACTCTGTAAACTCTGGAGAGATCTGCAGGAATGCAGAATTGCTTTCAAAGCCGAACACTTCTTTATACAATCACAAGAGAACTTTTTCAAAATGTATGTCAGTCAGTTTTTCTAAACCAATGTTCCCTAATTATTTAGCCACAACAACCACACACATGGTGATAGTCTCCCTTTAAGTATCTCTAGATGAATTTTACTTTTTTAACTTGTATGGAATACAAAAAAATACCATGGCATTCCCGTTGCCCATTTATCATAAGGAAGTTAATTACCACGTAATAAATGAGACCTCCTGGAGCTCTCTCTGTTCGTCGGGCGTTTGGGAGCTGACTCAGGCAAATCTGATGAACCGCACTGTAGCACTTAATAACGTATGGCATCTCAGTGATATTGTACTGCGTCTGGGACAGCTGCTGTTGTCAGATTAAACACAAGCTGTTTCCTCTCCCACTGCAGAGCCACAGAGTACAGGCACTGATTTAACCTTAACCAAGCCAAGGTGGTAGCAAAGACTGCGAGATGAAGTCAAATAAGGAATAAGCTATATCCTCATACTGTACTGAAACCACCAACCTATGTATAAATACAAATATACATAGAAGGAATGTTCTGGGCACACAATAAGCTATACCCTCATACTGTACTGTCTAAGGGAAACAATATGGCACCTCCTTCCCATATGTATAAATAAAAATATACAGAGAAGGAATGTTCTGGGCACACAATAAGCTATACCCTCATACTATACTGTTTGTAGGGAGATTCCTTTGCTTAAATAGACTATATTTTTTGTTTAAAGCTTCCCTTACTCTTCTGTATATGAAGAATTAGGACCTTAGATTCCAGTGCCTGTTAATGACCCCATGCTGTTTCTGCCTCTCTGGGCCTGCAGCCAAATAACCAGCACAACCAAGAATCTCCATTGTCAGCATTCGTTACTTAGTTTCCAAAGGACTGCTCCATTCATCGGCCCTGGGTAGACAACAGTGCATCTGGGGGAAAGGTTACTATGGGAGATTGATGTGGTCTGGGGCCTAAACTATTTTTAAAAGAAAAAGAGAGCAGAGCAGGTAGTAACTCTTCCAACACTTTCCTCTTGTCTCTGTCCTTATATATTAGGCACCAATCTAGTGCTACCAATCCCTATTTCTGTAGGGAAATGAGAACAGAGCAGACAGTAACCCTTCCAACACTTTCCTCTTATCTCTGTCCTTATATATTAGGCACCTATCTAGTGTTACCAATCTCTATTTCTGTAGAAGAAATAAGAGCAGTGCAGGCAGTAACCCTTCCAACACTTTACCCATGTCTCTGTTTCCAGGGGAGCTGCTGTCATTTGGCCAAGTTAAGAAACTAACTTCAGGAGCCCAAAACTATCAGGGGTGGTCGGTCCTGGTAACTGTAAGAGCCAAGATTCAGATTATTAAACTGGAAATTCGGCTCTTCTAGTAAAGAGAATGCAATTGTGCTCTCTGCACAAATGATGCGGAAACTCCCTGGACTCGCTCCTGAGCAAAAACAGTAAGCAATGGGAAGAAAATTGCCCCTGTCTGTTCCCAAATATTAATAGTGGGGTTTTTCTGTTGAGGAACCAAACACATAGACAGGACAGGATCCTCCAACATAAGGCACTTGCTTCAGCAAACAAAGCTGCGAGATGACCATGGATTTGATGTATGGTGGAAGATAAGCTCTATCCAGCCTTGTACTTCAAGCTTTGCTTGGCATGAAAATGAGCTCTAGGGCATTAAATAGATAAGAAAATAAGGACATAGATAATAGAACTATTGTTCCATGTATATATCCCCTGTGACGGCGCAGAGCCATGTGAGGAACGTGGGCATAAGGAAGGACACACATGCAAATCCTTTAAGGAATAAGGCTCTTTAAAGGAAAAGCTAAATAAGTAGGTAGAAATGTTGTACATTATGTTTTGGGCTTATTTTACCAACCCAAGACAACCACAGTCGTTTAGCAGTAAAGATCTGTGTCTCCAAAGATGCCCCAGTAGCTCCCCATCTTCTTTTCTGCTGATTCACTGCACATGCTCTGTGCTGCTGGCACTTACTGAGCTTAGGGACCCACTCACAATATACAGTACACATAGAAAGTTTCCACTTCGGGCGACTTTGGAAAACAAATCGCTCCTATTGCCATCCAGCTGTCGATTTACATTCCAGCCGGCGGGAAGGCAGTTCGGGGAGATTAGTGGCCCTGAAGAAGAGGAGATTTGTCCTAATGTATCAGGACATAAAAAGCCTCCATAAGAAAAAAAAGTCCATTGACTTAATGCATTTGGATCAAGATAAATTATAGTAATAATTGTCGTGCCTAAAAAAGCGCGTTGACTTCAATACGTTTCGCAAAATCTTTGCAGTTTCACAAATTTTTTCGACCAAATTTACTTATCACAAGTCACGGCTGGCTCATCTCCCTCCCTTTACCCCAATGCTTTCAGCTTCTTATTCTCCCTGGGTAACAGTAAGCGAGACAGGCTGCACCTCAAAATACACCCAACAGGGGATCGCAAATTTTCACAATCTGTGCCTTTACTTTGCCTTTAATTGTGCTGATCTCAAGGCCTCCTGTACATGCAGCAATCAAACCAATGCTTACAGTATATCCCATTGTCACTGCCTTTTGTAACACACAGAGGGGGCCATGGAGAGCACAAATTAACTTTTTTCAAGGCTAAAATCGAGGCAACGGATATTTTCATCTCTCACGTTTTCTCCTCCTTTTCACACCTAGTGGACGGAAGCGGCATAAAGGCGCCACTATCTCTCGGCTCAGGGGATGAGCATGAAAACATCATATTAAAAGCTTATCAGTACGCAGAAATCTATGGGCCCGCGCTGCCAATAATATATTATACAGCGGCATCATAAAGGATGATGCGACACAGTCAGATACACATAATTCTCTCTGATAGACCGGGGGCTCCTTGGCATGAAATGTGCCGGCTACAAGACAGTGCGTCGGAGAGATGGAAAGGTGAATTTAGCAGATTTGCTTCAATGCAGAAATGACTGGATTTTAGCAAGAGTTTATGGCAACACTGGGGAGATTAGAACTTGGGTCTAGTGAGTCACAGATTCTTAGCAGCACTGTAAGGGAGCAGGCTCCATAATCTGAATTCTACCACTTTCTTGCCTTACATATCAGAGAAGGAATGTTGTGGGCACACAATAAGCTATACCCTCATACTGTACTGTCTAAGGGAAACAATATGGCAGCTTCAACACATATGTATAAATACAAATATACAGAGAAGGAATGTTCTGAGCACACAATAAGCTATACCCTCATACTGTACTGTCTAAGGGAAACAATATGGCACCTCCTTCCTATATGTATAAATACAAATATACAGAGAAGGAATGTTGTGGGCACACAATAAGCTATACCCTCATACTGTACTGTCTAAGGGAAACAATATGGCACCTCCTTCCTATATGTATAAATACAAATATACAGAGAAGGAATGTTCTGGGCACACTAAGCTACAGTATACCCTCATACTGTACTGTCTAAGGCAAAGCTGTCAAACTTTTGTGGTACCAAGAGCCATTTTTCTGGCCTATATGGTGGAGGGCTTATAATGGAAGCCAGTGTTGACCACTCCCTGTTTTTAAACCACAACAAATTCAAACCACACCGTTTAACCACAAGAACTTTTAACACCATATCCACAATAATTCTGGTAACAAACCAAAAAAACAAATGGTTGGTGCTCACTGCAGGGATATCACTCAATCAAGTCACATTAAAACATACCCTCAAATCTATATTCATCCTTCTCCCCTATGGATAATACCTCCCCCCCCAGCATGTAATAAAATACCTTAGCGGTCTCTAACAACAATTTCCAAATGCTAACAATCCCCCAGAGCAAACCATATCAAGCTCACATCCGACAGGTAGCATAGGCAGAATATGGCACACACAGGGAGCATAGGGCAGGCACAGTATGGCAAACAAGTAGCATAATACTTGGGAGGTATATTGGGGGTATATCTGTGCGTATATATTATACAGTTACATTATGTGCATATATGATATGGGGGTTACACTGTGACAGTGGTTGGAGGAAAGATGGGGGTATATCTGTGCCTATATATTATACAGTTACATTATGTGCATATATGATATGGGGGTTACACTGTGACAGTGGTTGGAGGAAAGATGGGGGTATATCTGTGCCTATATATTATACAGTTACATTATGTGCATATATGATATGGGGGTTACACTGTGACAGTGGTTGGAGGAAAGATGGGGGTATATCTGTGCCTATATATTATACAGTTACATTATGTGCATATATGATATGGGGGTTACACTGTGACAGTGGTTGGAGGAAAGATGGGGGTATATCTGTGCCTACATATTATACAGTTACATTATGTGCATATATGATATGGGGGTTACACTGTGACAGTGGTTGGGGGAAAGATGGGGGTATATCTGTGCCTATATATTATACAGTTACATTATGTGCATATATGATATGGGGGTTACACTGTGACAGTGGTTGGAGGAAAGATGGGGTATATCTGTGCGTATATATTATACAGTTACATTATGTGCATATATGATATGGGGGTTACACTGGTTACACATTTAGAATTTTGCTTTAGGAAACATGAATCCCTGCTCTTTGCTCCCTCTTGGCATGAAGAAAAAAAAAAACTTCTTCGTTATTTTTTGCCTTTCCAGAAAGATGCTCTCGCTCTATCTCTGCTTTTTCCCCTGAAACTTTATTTGATAGTCAGAGAATCACTGATCCGGGGAGATCACAGACAGAAACTTCCACCAGTTTTCTTCAAAGATCTTTACTTTAAGTAGAAAAAAAATAGATGGTTTAACCTTTATGCACAGACTGAAAATAAGACTCTCTCTTGTTCTTGTCATGGCTTTGCTGGTACCCGGTGCTGGGTCTGCGGGTCTAAAGACTACGTCGGCCAATTATATTAAATAGTAAATATATTTGCATAGTGGAATTTAAGAATGTATTGGGATATCAGAAGGATATTACATGTTCATTGTTTTTCAATGAGCCCCAACACCAGCTATAAGGTCTTCTATGGCTTATTCAAAGGCTATACATTTTGTCCTGGTACTGATGGGTCCACTAGTATAAGTGACCATCATGGTCTTTTTGAGTGCATCATTGTGGTCCTACCAGATGAAGGGCCCAGATTGGACTAAAGCCGACATTAATAGACCCTGGCACTAAATGTGAATTGCTGGCAGTCACAGTCAGTGCCTATGGAGATGGAATTGGGCAAAAAGACTGGTGATGCTCATGGATTATTAGGGGCTCAGTTAGGAATCGGGCTGCCAACCCAAATACCAGTATGATATAGTTAAACCATGAGGCCAGAATGGGCCTAGGGCTCACCAGGACTGGGGCACACTGTTTTTTTCTTGGCAAACCCAGTAAACCAGTCTGACCCTGAAAAGACCAGAAGATTAATCAAATCTTGGAAATTGGTAATTTTTACATCTGTTTTCTTTCAATTTGTACTCGCAATAAAAAAACAAATCAGTCAAGTGTTAAAGATATGAATAAAAATTCAGAAAGTAACATCTTTGGGCAAACTCTGATTTAGCATTTCATGGGCAAATAAAGTAACAATGAAATCTAAGAATCACAGCTAGAATTAAGAGACGCTTAGAGGCCAACAACTTCCATCTAAAGTGGATGATGGGTACTGTCAGTGTTGGACTGGCCCACCAGGATACCGGGCAGGGCTGGAACTAGGGGTAGGCAGAAGAGGCTGCTACCTACTGTGCAATGATAGGGGGCGCTGGGCAACTACCTCTAAAATTGTCTTGAGCCTACCCCTAGTCTGCACCCCTCAGACTTACTCCACTTCCTTCCCTCTGTCACCCACCCCTTTGTCACTTTCCCCTCCCTCCGGTCACCCTCCTCTCCATTGCTGTCTTCTCCCTCTCCTCCATCGCTCATCCCTTTGTCTCTCTCCCCTCTGTTGATGTCCGCTCCCTCCTCTCCGTCTCTCACCCCTCCATTCCTCCCTTCCATCTCCTCTTTCTCCGTCTCACCCGGTGGGGCAGGAGGGTGGGGGGTTGGCTTGCCGGGTTGCCTAGGGTGCCTGGCCCCAGGGGCGATCCTACCCAATTTGCCGCCTGAGGCCGCCTTCGTTTTTGCCGCCCCAGTCTCCCCACGGCACTCACCTTCAGCGCCAGACGAGGGTCAGCGGGGGTCCATGTCGCTAGTGCAAAGAGCGCAATTGCGCTCTCTGCACTAGAAGAGCCAAATTTCCGGGTTTAAAATAGAAAATGAGGCTCTTAGTTACCAGGAGTGGAATTTTTGCTGCCCCTGGCAACCAGGGGGAGCTGCCGCCAGAGGCGAGTGCCTCAACTTGCCTCATTGGCGTATTGCCCCTGTCTGGCCCTGATACCTGGAAAACTCCCGGTAGGCCTAGGTGTCATTGGGCCCTTCTGCTCACCTAACTCTTTGCCTTATATGCTTTTACAACTGCAATTGCCCCATAAAAGAATAAAGAGAAGAAATGGAGGGAGATGCTGATGATAATATTGAAGGAGAAGTGAGTAAGAGAATAAGGAAAGTGAATGACAAAAGAAGGAAAAATAGTATGGAGAGTGGGCCTGTGGCCAAAGGTCTTCTGGTGGGCCCCATGCATCCCATAATAAGTAAATGACATGCTTAGGTGGAATTACGAGTGCTTATTCCAGTACTGTCCCTTGCTCAAAAAAGGCTGCTCCAAACTTTTATAGAAATTCTAAAGTGCATTTTCTCTTTGGACAAATTGACAATTAGTGACTACTGATAAACCAATCAAAAAAACTGATCTGCCAAGACTCCAGCACCAGCATAAACCATCATTTCAACCAGAAATGTTATTATGCAACAAAAAAAAAAAAAAATACTGATAACCATTATAATGTTTCAAGTAATATACTGCGGCAGTTACCCAATTCTGCAATTCTGTTTCACCCAAAATAAAATCTTCACTTTTTGATATTTGACTCCTGAGTTATTTATTTTAAAAAAATTTAAAAAAATGATCAAATAATGCGAAACGATCCGACGCATTATACAAAGGGCATATGAACACAGTATGACCTGTAACCCAACAAAGCATCTTTATCAAATGAATTTTAAAACATGGTCCACAGAACTGAGTTTCCTGGGCCAGACTCAGACTTACCTTTGAGCAGTTTCTGTCCTTCCATGATATTCGGTGACACGAGCGCGGTGTAACCGTCCGCAGAGAAGCCTGGAGTGCAGGCGCTGGATACAGAAGCATTCCCATCGTAAGCCTGTAGGTAGAACATCAAAGAGGCAACGTCAGTCTGTGATCGACACTTAGGAAAACATGTAACATTGTCACTTCTACCTCGGATCAAAGGGACCTGTCTGATTAGGGAGCAGCGAGATTCCCAAATCAAACAAGATATTCGAAGGCTCAAAACACACACACAGGGTTTTACAGAGAATCCAGAATCCGAAATCAGAGAAAGCGACGGATGATTGGCACCGGCAAATAAGGGTATTGTGTTTCCTCTGTTCAAGTGAGGA